>CM068828.1:6403719-7603719 GCA_028554795.2 Sinohyriopsis cumingii
GATACATCAGCCCATTGTAAGACTATTGATAAATCAGCAAGTTGTAAGACTATTGATACATCAGCCTACTGTAAGACTATTGATAAATCAGCCCATTGCAAGACTATTGATACATCAGCCCATTTTAAGACTACTGATACATCAGCCCATTGTAAGACTATTGATACATCAGCCCATTGTAAGACTATTGATACATCAGCCCATTGCAAGACTATTAATACATCAGCCCATTTCAAGACTATTGATAAATCAGCCCATTGCAAGACTATTGATACATCAGCCCATTGCAAGACTATTGATACATCAGCCCATTGTAAGACTATTGATAAATCAGCCCATTGCAAGACTACTGATACATCAGCCCATTGCAAGACTATTGATACATCAGACCATTCCAAGACATTTATACATCAGCCCATTGTAAGACTATTGATAAATCAGCCCATTGCAAGACTATTGATAAATCAAATCATTGAAAGACTATTGATACATCAGCCCATTGTAAGACTATTGATACATCAGCCCACTGCAAGACTACTGATAAATCAGCCCATTGTAAGACTATTGATACATCAGCCCATTTCAAGACTATTGATAAATTAGCCCCTTGCAAGACTATTAATACATCAGCCCATTTCAAGACTATTGATAAATTAGCCCCTTGCAAGACTATTAATACATCAGCCCATGGAAAGACTATTGATACATTAGCCCATTCTAAGATTATTGATACATCAGACCTTTCCTAGACTATTGATATATCAGCCCATTCAAGACCTGGAATTCAGATGAAACACTCTACACTGTGCATTTGTGATAGAACTTTTTTGATTATTTGTGACTTAATTCAAAATGCTCCAAGTTCCTTTCAAAATTTCACACCATATTTTAAGGAAATAAACTAATTGTTGAATTTTACTGAACTTATTGGTTTTGCCTTCACTGTTACTTAGTTTAAGACCATAGGGTTTTAATACCAAAACGACATTTCATCTTAAAATGGTTGGTTACTGAAAGACAGAATGTCAAATTGCTATATTTCTTCAAATCAATTGTACTGTACATGATGCATTGTCTCCCCTGTATATTTACATTACCAATCTATAAAATAAAGGTTTGTTTTTGTGTGCTTTTTTTAAATTTTCACCTTTCAATTATAGCGCCCTTTGCCTATGACCTTGTGACATTAAAATTAAAAGGTGTTAATTACCCAAAGAGTAAGCTTATTAAAAAAATTAGTGAAGGCACATGGTTGATAACAATATTTGTAAAGAAACTACTTTTGATTTTACACCTGTGGTGACCATGACTTCTGAGTTTTCTACTCCAAGATCAACAGGCTTCATCCTCACTCCCAGAGCGTGCCAAACACAAAAATGTTTAGTCAGGTCTGTGATTTAGAACTGATGTTATTGTTTAAAAACCATTTATCTTCTTTTATTCAGTGACCTTGACCATTAACAACAAAGGCTTCTTCCTTACTCCATGTACAAGCCACCCAAACTGTTCAGTTAGATGATACAAAATTACATTAATTGTACAGAAGCAAAAGAGGTAACAGGAGATGAATGCACAGACAGACAGATGGACAGACATAATGTATGCTCCACCTTTTGGTGGGTGTATACAATTTAGAGATGTGTTCATGGAATACTGATGCGCCACCACAGTGCCTGAAAACTGACCTATATGCAAAACCAGACAATGTGTGATGGGCAATTGGACACAGGAAACACAATATGCACGTACCACTTTCATGGTGGGGCACAAAAATTAGGAAAATAAGGTGAAGTAGGAAAAACCAGTGTTTCTATATGTAGTTCTTTTGAACAAGTCTTGCAATGATGTGATGTGATTTGGATTTTTAATGTAGCTTTAAAAAATTTTCAGTCATATCGCTATGATGTCTGCAATGTGGCAGTTTATAGTGATGTCTAGCACTGAGGCATCATGCCGCAGACATGTAGCATGATGTCCCACCCAGCCACATCATCCTGACACCAGGCCGACCAGTCCTAACACTAACCTCTTGATGCTGAGTGCCAACCGAGGCAGCTGTTAGTACCATTTTTGTAAGTCTTTGGTATGACTCGGCTGGGGATCGAACCCACAACCTCCCGCATCCAAGTTGGATGCTCTAACCACTAGGACACCGGAGCGGTAGTCTAGCAATGAGTATTAGGTGCTAAATATTTTGCTGAAACTTTCATCCAATAAATACTCACATTGGAATGTCCTCCTCCACAAGAGGAGAGGCGGCAGCACACAGGGCATCTGCATTTGCCAGTAGTACCTTGCTGATAAAACTTCCCCCAACCAACCGCCCTGCTATTGTGCTGCTGATACCTGGGAACAGAAAAGCGACTATCATTACACAGGTACATGCAATGTTATTATTATGGTGGGCATCGTATCAGTATGACCCAAAATTTCAGTTGGTCTGGACAGTCAGTCTCAATATTTACATGAGAACGATATAGACCCAGATCAGTCATGAAATAATGAACAGGCAATTCGTGGTTTACCTTGCTTGCTTCAAATCATCACAAGAATACCATGAATGGCCCAACCCATATTTAATAATACTATATATAGACACCAGTGAAGCATGGCTGACATTACTGACAAATGACCCTGACCTTAAGGTATGTGGTCTTGATTCTCTTTTTATGCTTATCATGATCTTCACTTCCGACCTAAGACCTCATACTCTGTTGGTTTCTTTCTTACCCTAAGTGCATGCCATCCACAAAGATTTAGTCGGGGAATGTACTCAAGAAGAGAAGTTGGTGTGTAAAACCCCCCTTTTTATTTTGAGTAACAATAACTCTGACCTTTGATCAACTGACCCTAAAATCAACCACTTTCTTACTTTAAGGTAGCACATTGTGAAATCTTGGAGTAGTTTAATGTTTTTAAAAATCTGACATATCCATATAGGGAAGGGTTCAATAAAACCTAAATTACAAAACAAAAGTTTACAGGCTGGTGTGCACATTTGTTGCACTGCTCATAAGTTGAATATAACAACAAAGTGTGGAAAAAATAACCCATTACTAATTGTCCAAATAAAACAGCTGAAATAGTATTTTTAAAAATTATCAAGATTTACACAGGTTCAAGATCAAGGATTTCTCTTATCAAATACACAAAGAAATGTGTATGCTGGTAAATGAATTATTTCAGTAAAGACACAAATCAGTTTTGTGCAAAAGAAAACTTCTGCAGTTAATTAGTGGCAGGTCATAAACTGCTAACAATTTCCTAGGGCATGTATGCTTTTAACTGAATGTATCATTTTTGTTCATAGGAGTGTCACTGATTATTACCACTGTGTAAGAATGTTTATTTTTCATTATTAAACACTGAAAAGAAGGTGCATCTACCGTCCAATCTCACCATGGGTTCATTGCTCTGATACATCTAGGTAAAACATGTCATCAGAAAGACATAACAGACTGGTTAGGTCATCACAAGCTGTGCAGAAAGCAATCAAAGTTTGGTCACCATACATAGTCTACAACAAAATTATAATAAGAGGGCCATTTATTTTCTTTTATACATAGTAACTTTTGACCTTTTGACCCTATCAACAGGATTCTTCTTTACTCCAAATGCAAGATGTCAACAAATGTCAGTCCTGTAGTACTGAAATGAAGTTACTGTGTACAAACTATTTTTCTTGTTTCAGTCAGTAACACTGACCTTTGAACTTTTGACCCCAAAATCAGTAAGCTTCTTCCTAGTCCAAGTACAAGCCATCCACAAAGTCTGACACTGGCCTTTTAAAGTAGATCTATTGTTACTGTGCAGAAATCAATTTTAGTTCTTCAGTCAGTGACCTTAACCTTTGACCTCAAAATCAATGCTTCTCTCCTGCCCAGTGTAGAAGCCATCCATAAAGTATAGTATAAGGACAGAAGATTGGACATCATCAAATTACATTTAGATGTTCTACTTTGGTAGACATGAAAAAAATAATGCAAAGATAATTAATCTGTCTACACGATCTGAGTCTACCTGTTCACATTTGTGTTTAGGTTACAGAAATGCACATATCGGTAAATACAATGACTGCAAGAAAATCTGAGTCTTTGATGACACTACATCAAATTTTGATGTCTGGATCAACTGCCTATTGCATTTTGCTGCCCTCAACATGGAGTAGCATTTGCCAGTATATTATTTCATAATCAAGAAGCCTTGGAAATACATGAATTGCAGAGGTCTTGAGCTCAATTATATATCTTTATGTTATGTTATTATTACAAGTTATATATTAAAAAAATCTTTTGATCGTACCATTTTTGTACCTGATGTCAAAACTAAAATAAAATGGAAGCAGGCTGTGAAGCAAGTTTTTTGATAAAAAAAAATGTGCCTGTTATCGGTTTAACACCATTTTTAGGACATAATTGGATATATATGGCGGCTGGTATATTTGGTAGAGGTAAAACCCAGGAAAACACCAGGAAGAACTAATGACCCATGGGAAACTAATGGCAAACTTTCTCGCATACCCACTGTGTCCAAGCCCAACAGGTGAGATGTTGTTGTTGTGGGGTTTAACGCCATTTTTCAGCACATGATAGGCTATACATGGTGGCCAGTATTAATGGTGGAGGAAGAACCTGGGAAAACCCCGGAAAGAACCACCGACCCACGAGAAGCTACTGGCAAGCTTTCTCACATACCCACGTTGGCTGAATTCGAGACTTGAACCGATGCTGACAGAGGTGAGATGGCAGTGATCTGTAATGGAGAGCGCTTTAGACCACTCGGGGCCCCCCCAACAGGTGAGATGCAAGTGATCTGCACCTTAAATCCTTCTGCACCTGGAACCCCTTTTTAAAAATGTAGTGAGTGTGGTACAGTGGCAAGTAACTCAGGGTGATTCTTTGATCTTGGCACACAACTGACAAGTGTTGAGTTGCGTCCTTGAACAGATTTCACAATGGTATGATCAAAGTGTTACTTACAAAGCTCAAGTTCAGTCTCTAAATAAGCAGTGAGGTCAAGGAAAGGGAGTTAGATGAAATTTATGATGACTAGACCACAATGATTTATTAGATATTTACGATGACTAGACCACGATTTACTAGATGATATTTATGATGACTAGACCACAATGATTTACTAGATGAAATTTATGATGACTAGACCACAATGATTTACTAGATGATATTTATGATGACTAGACCACAACGATTTACTAGATGATATTTATGACTAGACCACAATGATTTACTAGATGAAATTTATGATGACTAGACCACAATGATTTACTAGATGATATTTATGATGACTAGACCACAACGATTTACTAGATGATATTTATGATGACTAGACCACAACAATTTACTAGATGATATTTATGATGACTAGACCACAACAATTTACTAGATGATATTTATGATGACCACAATGATTTACTAGATGAAATTTATGATGACTAGACCACAATGATTTACTAGATGATATTTATGATGACTAGACCACAACGATTTACTAGATGATATTTATGATGACTAGACCACAACGATTTACTAGACGATATTTATGATGACTATACCACAACGATTTACTAGATGATATTTATGACGACTAGGCCACAACAATTTACTAGATGACGATGGAGGATTTCAGACAATGAATTCTTGGACTTTGTACTAGATGACATCAGGTACTGATATGTATAGAATACTGTAAATTATTTAAAGAAGTGGAATCAAACTTAAGATTTGTATACATTTAATATAATTCCCCTTTGATCGGGTACCTTGGTAACCAATCATCTGAATCAATGAGACCCGGTAGAAACCTGCAGAGTGACTGTTGATAACAAAAAGAAAAATGTAAACGAATAATATTTCAAAAACATCAATATGCCACAAGAAATAAACACTAATGTATACTAGTATACACAAGAAATAAACACTAATGTATACCAGTATACACAAGAAATAGACACTAATGTATACTAGTATACACAAGAAATAAACACTAATGTATACCACAAGAAATAAACACTAATGTATACTAGTATACACAAAAAATAAACACTAATGTATACTAGTATACACAAGAAATAAACACTAATGTATAATAGTATACACAAGAAATAAACACTAATGTATAATAGTATACACAAGAAATAAACACTAATGTATACCACAAGAAATAAACACTAATGTATACTAGTATACACAAGAAATAGTGGAATGTTTGAAGATTATAAGTACATTTTAACTCCTTGAACTGACATCATAAAAATAATCAAGCTAATCCATTTTGCAAGTCATAAATTTCAATGGCTCCTTGGTTACGAAAATAGGCTGTCAAGTACAGAAGCAACATCTGAACTTTTCAATAGGCAACTGGCACTGCTATGAGATGAACTATCATCGCTCTACTGATTATCGGCAGGGTTCAAAAATATTCCAGTTATGAATTAAGCAAAGAATAAATAACAAGAAATATTCATCAGGTGGATATAAATAATAAAATATATTAAACCTATTTTTTATGTCTTTTCTGTGAACAATATTTTGTGACAATTTACAAGTCACATGGGTCATGTATGCACTTATACATTTTAAATTAAATATAAACTGTTTTTTAAAATGTAACACTAATTTTTTAACCAAAGTCTATTCAATCATGATTACTGAATTGAATGCTCTTTACTTCAACTGTCACCAAGAAACTTCCAGATGAAAATTATCTATCGGAATGGACTTTGGCAATGGTGGCCATGTATTAAACTTGGGTCAAAATAAGAGCGCATCTAGTGGAATCACAATCGAGGGTAGTATGAATTTGTTTATCAACATGTGTAGCTTTCATTGTGATATCACATCGCGTGACATTCAATCTGGATTTTACTGGATCACACCTTTAGGTTCATTTGGTCTAAATATGTCTTTACTTACATTAACATTGATTTTGCTGTATGCAACTCACAAGGCATATAAATAATGACCTTCCAAAGGAATATGGATGTATGTGAATCCAAATGAAGTGAATACTTGCCACTTAATGGTATGTAGAATCAAATTCTAAAAAATGACACCTATTACTGAAATAGTCGGTGTTGAATGCCTACATGACCCACGTGACTTGCACGATAATTGCTAACTGCATTCAAGAAAATGTTATTACAAACAATTTTGTGATTTGCAGTATTATAATAAAATAATAAATAATACAAAAATCATAACAAAATATACATAAATTAACTTCGAAATAAAGTAAGAATATACACTATACATATATTAAGTCTTGTGCGATTGCATGAAAATACTACATCAAAAGGTTACATTACAAAAAAGGAAACCTAAATACACAAAAGTATCAATTCATACACAGGGTTACAAATAAATGAAAATGTGTACATTGTAATAATTTATAAAAAAAAAATAAACATTTGAGCTTTATGGTAAGTAGTAGCAGTTTAAATGTTAAATTCTAAATAACATTGTATCTCACTTGTAACAGACATATATTATACTTTTGCATACTCGCGCAGATGAGAGTAACAAACAGAATACATATGTACAAATCATAATCATGTAGTAATTTACCAAGCTTTGGTAGAATACAGCAAAAGACAGGGTTCCTGCCAAAAAAATTTAAAAATTATTCCAAACCTTTTCCATACCAGAAAAAATGTCCAGACCTCCAGATAAGCTCAGAATCCATATAATGAAACTTCTCCCAAATGCAAAAGAGCAGTCACATAACCAGTTTCTCACAAAGACAGTTGTAATAACAAAAATTTAAGACTTTCTCAAGATGTTTTAGTCATTTTTAAATTTTTCTAGACATTTTAAAGACCTGGAAAAGCAGTTTTCAAATTTAAGACTTTTTCCCAAATCCCAGACTTGTATGGGAACCCAGAAAAGAAGTAGAAGACAACTTAACACAGTGCCTTAGCATTCTTAGTAAAGACGTCACAAGCAAAAGAGTCATACCTGTGCCTTGCTATGCAACAATCAGATAACAATTAGTATATTAAAGGCAGGAAACTTCTTTACTATATAAGAAAGTGGTTAAAACGACCATAGGTTAATAATATCAAAACAAGAGTTGAATTATTTTTAAAAGCACATGATGAAAATGTGATAAGTGGGATAAGTGATATTATGGATAACTCACTAGGCAACATAGGAGGAAAATGGGCATAAGGAAACTGGAAGGAAGGAAATGGAATGTTATCTTTGGTGGGGCTTTTATCCCGCCCCCGAGAAGAAAGATTGGACCCCACACTCGCTGACCGATTGAATGTGCTCATGCTGCTGATACGACGTGAACTTTGAACTCTGGGAGACTGCAGTTCCTCTGCATCTGAAAAATGTGCAGGGGCAGACATAAAATGATGTCCAGTGGGGAAAAAAAATGCAGCAAATCAAAGGAGCAAGTTGAGTACTAGAAAATATATATCTATACAGAAGCTTGCAACCAGGAATTCAGTGGGATATGATGGATAAAGTTACAGTCAAGAAGAGACTGGTTTTGCATCAGATTTTCAGCGCAGACAATATTATGGCTGATATCCTATCTTTGATATGTACACAGATGAGGACTTCCTGATATCTCTGTATCTCATTTAGAATAGGGCACTTCTGTCTTTGAGAAGGTCAGAACCATTATGGAGTGGCATTACTTTCAAATAATAAATCCAAATTAACTTTCACAAGTACTTTATTCAATCCATTTCAGGATAAGAAGATTTTCTCAAACCCTCCGAAATATTTTGTCATTCATTGTATTTATTAAGCATGTTCCCTATCTATTTTCTGAAATCTGACATCATCTTGCAGGAACATTTACTCCTATTGCTCAACAATTGTTAATATGTATATAGTTCAAATGTATGAATATCTGATATTTCATTCTCAGGAGTGAAATTTATATTTACAACTTGCTTGCTTAAATGTAACTTGAATTATTTTACTGGATCTTCCAACTTTGATATGTAAAAAAATTGTGTCCAATGCTTTGTAACTGGTTCTTTTTGTTGCGATTTAAAAAATTTTAAAGAATTTTTCAAATCCAAGATTTTCAAATGTCATCCTTTTTATATAGCATTGTTGAACAGTATATTGAACTTTTCAAGGATACATCTGGATAGAACTGGGCCAAAGAACAAAACATTTTTCATAACTAAATCCAACATTCACAATTTTTCTACATACTCTTTTACACTCTCAAAATGTTAAGTTTTAAAAAATCATAATTCATTATTAAATTTAAATTTTAAGCATTGCTTCATTTACCAAAAAGTAGATCTACAATAAAATTATCAAGAAATATACATATGCCAAATCCATACATGTAGTTACATTTTTTTTAAAAAGGACATAATGCAATAGTAAAACACAGGTGTGCAAAAAAAGGCGTTCCAAGCATGAAAATAGGCCATCAATTGCTTTTTAAAAAATAATCTTTGAACAAACAGCTGGTTAGTCAAATAAACAAAAATAATAATTTTACTTATCGGCACTGAAATGTACACTGGGTAACATTTTTTAGGTTAAAGTATGTAGCAGAATTTTTTAAGTAACAAGCTGAATTACTTCAGAGAAGGTAAAGAAACTAAACCGAGTTAAATAAAGCGAGAAAAATAACAAAACTCTGAACAAAGCACGATATGCAGCAGGAGAAATTTTTTAAGTAACAAGCTGAATTTCTTCTGGGAAGGTAAATGACACTGAACCCCCGAGTTAAATTAAGCGAGAAAAATAACAAAACTTTGAACAAAACACAATATGCAGCAGGTGAACTTCTGTTGACATATCTCAAAATCATTTCAGAGTGGGAACGAAAATAAGCTTTGGTTCAAGTTGAAAAAAGAAGTGACATAATCTATGAAAATGAGAAAATCTAAAAGTTCACGACTGTCATGGAAAAGTTAATGCATACTAATTCTCATTTAACTGATATGTGTGTTTAATTCATTAAACATCAGCCAAAAGAGTGAGCTCACCAACAGGAGAAACTAGGTCAAGATGGAAGAAGTTATCTATGGGCTTTGGGGAGACAGGAAGATGTCTTCTTTAACACAGGTAAATTATAATAAGTGTAGATGCAAGGATCAAAGCAAATAGTTTGAATGGAAATACTATACATCCACATATGGCAAAAGTAGCTATGTATAGATATATGTATATATGAATATATATGTATACATGAAAGCATGCAGTATTACCATAAAATGAAACCCAACCAAAACTTAACAGCAGCACTCTATAGGGTCCTGTTACATGAACATGCCTGGAGAGGAAACCACGTACCACAACAACCATGCCATACACGTCGGATGAAATTACCTAAGACCCACTGAATTTGTGGAGGTTTGAGGGGAGTTTCCGAGGCAAAGACAGAGAAAGATGGTGCTGATCTAGAGTTAGGACTTCCCGCTTGTAAATTACTTGTGTGGTAAGTTGTGGTATTGTCCAGACCTGAAGTTCTTCGAGGTGGTTCATGCAGATAGCCATCCTGTTGTTGCTGCTGTGTCTGGGCATTTTGTTCATCAACAGCTAGAAAATAATTTTATCATAATAGGTATTTAATACGTTTGTATCATAGCATTATGGTATATAGTCTGAAGGTCAGATGTTAACCCTAATCTTTTCACTTCTTGCACGTAAGAAAACAATATTTTTCAAAAAATAAAAAAGCAATCTATTCACTCTTTTAAAGTAAACAAATGGGCACTTTTATCACTGAACAAACATATCTTTGAGAAGTCTTTGCTGTAAGTACAAAAATTGTCAAGTCTTCTTAAAAAGGATATTTTGTATTGTACCTAATGACATACCAAGGTTATTCACAATTTATGAAAATTCAAATACAAATGTCAACATGTCTTAAAAGAATGATTCTTTGTGTATGTTATTTCTTATCTGTTTTATATTTAATCTGTGCATATATGCATGTATCTTGAAGGGCATTTCCATGTATCTTGTAGGGCATTTCCATGTATCTTCTAGGACATTTCCATGTATCTTGAAGGGCATTTCCATGTATCCTGAAGGGCATTTCCATGTATATTGCATGGCATTTCCATGTATCTTCTAGGACATTTCCATGTATACTGCTGGGCATGTCCATGTACACTGTAGGGAATTTCCATATATAGTGAAGGGCATTTCCAATGCTGGGCATTTCCATTTATATTGCAGGGTGTTTCATGACTAGTAAATAAAGAGCATTTGATTTTAGTCAAATAAGTTACCCTCTTTCAAAAAAGATTACTATTCTTGTTGTTATTATTATTATTTTTATTTCTTACCTCTTTCAGTGTGCTCTATAATCTGTCGTATTGCTTTTTTCAAACTGTTAGCTCTCGACATTAGAGCACCTCTTGGCTTGAAAATTGCCTGAAAAAATCATTTTATGTTGTGATATGTCTGAAATCAAAGAACTTAATTATTTTGCAACTGTCTGACAACTAATTAAGTTAATAAATAATAAATGTTATATTTGTTTCAAAGTTCAACAAAAAAGACTTTTTTTTGCTATAAGTGTTAAAGAGTACATGATTACAACCCAAGCAAGTTAAGTTTTACCACGGTAAAAATGTATGATCAAAAGATCATGCATCTTATTATGAATTATGTAAGTGCTTTCTCCAAAATTTCCAGGCAGAGGGTGAAAATCCCCTTCCAATATTACTTTTAAGTGTGATTTTGAGTTTTTAAGCAGAACAGTTTTGATAATGAAAAGAAAAAAGTAAATGAGCCAAGTTCTACCAAACATGTGAGGTTGTTGTTGTTGTGGGGTTTAACGCCATTTTTCAGCACACAATAGGCTTTGCATGGCAGCCAGTATAAATGGTGGAGGAAGAACCTGGGAAAACACCGGGAAGAACCACCGACCCACAAGAAGCTACTGGCAAGCTTTCTCACATACCCACATTGGCCGAATCCTAGACTCGAACCCATGCAGACAGAGGTGAGATGGCAGTGATCCGTAACAGAGAGCACTTTAGACCAATCGGCCACTCGGGGCCCCCAAACTGTGAGGTAAAGATCTTTTTATTTAACAAAATTAAAACTTACAACAGTGAAATTTCAGCATTATCAGCACAAAGGCAGGAAGAATTATGGCTGTTCACTTAATAATAGAATGCCTTTATTACAATAATTTAACAATGCACAATAGTATATAACCTAGAACTGAATGCAATAGCAATTATAAGACTACGAAAATGTATATTTCCATCATTTTAAGCATTTCCAAATGAAGTTGATCAACGACTATTTAAAAATATATAACCATGGCAATCACCACTTCATCAAGTGTGTCATGTAATTTGTCACTGATCAAACAATCTAGTATGGTTGTCATACTATGCTTATATTCAAGTTTTATTAGTTGAAAACCATGTGTATGATTTTCTCACATGCACTCATACAAGAAATGGGTTCTTAAGTTTGTTGATGATTAATGTGACTGTATCCTGATGATAAAAGCGATCACATCTTTGAGAACAAGAATCGTGCTGCAATAAAAACAGAGAAAATATATAAATATTCCTGTACAAAGTAAATAAGATCTGTTTGTTAAATGATTTTATTTCTTATTTATTTTACTGCTTCAACAAAAAAAAATCCAAATTATTACCCCTTAAATGATGTGGAAGTCATACAAACAGAAAAGGTAATCAATCAAAATCAAACTTACTGATTTGATTACTGTATGTGCAGTTATCTCCCCTGGCACAATATCCCTCTCTTGAGAGGCTACATGCACGTCCGAGTCAGCTGTCATCTGGGGAAGGAAAATAAAATAATAATGTTGACTGAATCTGATACAAAATTAGAAATGGAGCAAAAAAAGTCCCACAATAGTGCGTAAAATCATCTGAATGCAAACCTTAACCAAGATGTGGCAAATTGATCGACGAATATATCGAAGGATGGATAGATAAGTATGCTACTCAATGCCTCTACCACTATCCTTATGGGTATTAAAATTCCCCAAATTTAGCTAAGTAATGTTAACGAATGAGAGGTAGGATTTTAAGTGGGACATTTTTATTTGAATTATAACCTGTGAGGTAATTCCATGCTGCCTTGCTACATCACAACAATCCAATGATAACAATAGTTATTCTAGGTAAGCAGTGTTCCAGAAATATCCACTCAAAAAGATCAAGAAACTGACCTAATGGCAAAATTTAAGGAAGAGGTGATGGATGGATAGAAAGATGGATGAACAAGGATAATACTATATGCCCATCAACTGTCACGATGATGCAAAGAAAGGTTATGCAATATAATTTTTTTAAGGAATTATAGAGTAACTTAACCATTTAGGGGTTTAAGAGGGTGTCTTGAATAGCCAGGAACTTGTAGTTGTGGAGTTTGTTATAGAAGGAATCTTTTATGGTCAGGAATTTGTTGCTGTGGTGTTTGTTATAGAAGGAATCTTTTATGGTCAGGAATTTGTTGCTGTGGGGTTTGTTATAGAAGGTATCTTTTATGGTCAGGAATTTGTAGTTGTGGGGTTTGTTATAGAAGGAATCTTTTATGGTCAGGAATTTGTATTTGTGGGGTTTGTTATAGAATGAATCTTTTATGGTCAGGAATTTGTAGTTCTGGTGTTTGTTATAGAAGGTATCTTTAATGGTCAGGAATTTGTTGCTGTGGGGTTTGTTATAGAAGGAATCTTTTATGGTCAGGAATTTGTTGCTGTGAGGTTTGTTAAAGTACTGTTCCTAGCCAGGAGTCTGAAGCAGTAGTGATTGTTACACTGAGTATCTTTCGTAGCCATAAGTATTTAGCAGTGAGTTTTGATGGAGGTGTCTTTAACAGCCTGGTGTTTATAGATGTGGAGCTAGAGTGCATTTTTCTGAGCCAAGAATTTGTAGCTGTGGGGTTTGTTTGCTATAGGTTGTTTAAATAACCAGGAGTTTGTAGTTGTGGGGGTTTGTTAGAGGATAATTTTAACAGACAAGAGTTTGCAACTGAGAGATTTGATACAGTAGGTGTTTTTAAAGCAAGGAATTTGTAGAGGTGGGATTTGTGAGGGCAGTAAGTTCAAAACAGCCTAGCAAGGTCAATAACGTCAACAAAGCCTACAATAAATAGTAAGGTAAAAACAACCTAGTGAGGTTAACAAGATAAACACAGTCTAGACTGGTTAGTTAGGTAAAAACAGCCTAGTGAGGTCAACATGATCAACACAGTCTAGACTGGTTAGTTAGATAAAAACAATCTAGTGAAGTTAACAAAATCAACAGTCTAGACTGGTTAGTTAGGTCAAAACAGCCTATTGAGGTCAACAAGATCAACACAGTCTAGACTGGTTAGTTAGGTAAAAACAATCTAGTGAGGTCAACAAGTTCAACAGAGTCTTGACTGGTTAGTTAGGTAAAAACAGCCTAGTGAGGTCAACAAGTTCAACAGAGTCTTGACTGGTTAGTTAGGTAAAAACAGCCTAGTGACGTCAACAAGATCAACACAGTCTAGACTGGTTAGATAGGTAAAATCTGCATAGTGAGGTCAACAACATCAACACAGTCTAGACTGGTTTGATAGGTAAAATCTGCATAGTGAGGTCAACAAGATCAACACAGTCTAGACTCGTGTGGAATTATATGGCAATGATTTGCTTACCTTGCACTGTATGTTTTCATCAGAGATCTACTGATCTCATATCTCGTCTTATAAATGTGAGCTTTCTTAATAAAGTAAATTAATAAAATGAAAAAAGATATTATTGAATTTACAATATATAAAATACTTCAACTGTCTGAATGAATAGCAGTCCATTTTCTAATCCGAGAACCTCCGAATATTCCTACCCCATTTTGCATATTTGGACATTTAAGCTGGGGTGTGGGGTCATTGCAATAGCATATCAAAAATTTGGAATTCACCACCACCATTGGGTAGCGACATATGGTAGTCGCTTACCAGTGGGCCTAGAAAATATAAACTTCTGTTATATTGATTCATACCTGCATGAAATCGATAGGAAAATGATTTATTTTCTCAGAAATGACAAGTATTATAATCATTATGTCATTAATCCGCTGACAGACAAGATGAAACTACAGCGTAGATAAGATCTGACCCAGTACTCACCATTTGCATTACTAGTCACATGATTTCACAAATCTCAAATGATGACAATGGAAGTCCAACAGTCACATGATATCAACAACAAACTCCTTTATAATGTTGTTGAACAGAAATTCAATTATATTAAATGAAAAACAGATACTTTTCATAAAAACCAGCAATCTGGCCAATCTGATTTATCAAGCCGAGAGCATGTCAACGTGGTCGACACGTGATACAACAAAACTCCAGAAGTTGTTCTCAGAATATATAAAAAAGGAGAATTTTGTGTTCTTTTGTTATTGTATTTTTATTACATCCAGTATATGACTTTCATTTAATATTTTCTTATTTTCTGTCTACAACATTTGAAAATGTGGGTTGTTAGATTTGTGTACTCATGTGACTAGCAATGCAAATAGCAAGTGCCAGGTCACATTTCATCAATGACATAGTTTTATATAATGATTTTGATACTCACAATTTCTGAGAAAATAAGTAATTTTCATATCGATTTCATGCATGTATCACTGGATCTAACGTTTAAAGTTTGCTAGACCATCCGGTATGTTTGTTTGAGCTCATTCAGCATTCTGTTTACATGTTTTTCATTCCCTCCTCATTTAAATTTTGATTCAGAGGTAAAATATAAGACAATGCCACTGTAATAGTGGGGATTAACAGAAGTATTTTAAATTTATAAGATTTATGTTGTGTGACTAACCTGACTTGATGCCTGAGCCTCCTCATTGAGTGTCTTGAGCAAACTTTCCAGCTTCTCGTTTAAAACATTGCACTTCTGACTTATCTCTGAATCCTTTCCTCCCTCCTTTGCATGAGCTTTACCCACTTTGGCTACAAAATCTTTTACAGTTTCACATAAAACTCTGCAAGTAGAAATTAAAACTAATGATTTGTTTGGTACTTTGTGGTAGCACACTATGGTAGCACACTATGGTAGCTGATATGAACTGATCTAACAGCAGGATAAAAGCCTGCAACCTTCTGGAAACGAGTCCGGCACACTAGTTGTTCAGTCATCTGTTCCTACACTATTCTTAACAGACAGGCTTCAACACAAATATTTATGTGTCCCAAAACATTTGTAAAGCTGTGATAGTGAACAAGAGAACAGCTGAAGAAATGAAGAACCACACTACAGAAAGTCACACTCACTTTGCAGAGCTAATGACAGTGGAATGATCTTCGGAATGGAGAATTTTGGAGAGATGATTTGCTACAGAGTCCTCATATACCGATATCGGGTCAAACTGAAATGAAAGAAAAATTATTTTATTCAGGATAAATACACAGAACAAACTCAAGGTGTGTTCTGAAAGTAAAATTACTACCCTCCACTATTTGGCAAATATTTCAAAAAGGTTAAAGTTCTGGTAATCATGACCTATTTTTAAACAGGACACTATTGCAATTACTATAAGGTACCTGCACAGAAAGTTGAATGATGGATGGATGGTCAAGGGTTATACATTTGTTGTACATGTACAACTTCAGAAGGGGGCCCTGAGTGGCTGAGTGGTCTAAAGCGCTCTCTGTTACGGATCACTGCCATCTCACCTCTGTCTGGGTGAGTTCGAGTCCAGGATTCGGCCAATGTGGATATGTGAGAAAGCTTGCCAGTAGCTTCTCGTGGGTCGGTGGTTCTTCCCAGGGTTTTCCCAGGTTCTTCCTCCACTATTAATACTGGCCACCATGCAAAGCCTATCGTATGCTGAAAAATGGAGTTAAACCCCACAACAACAACAACAACAACAACTTCAGAAACATCTATGTGGTTCTGTCAGAAATGAAACATCAACTGATGGATAACTGTATTTACTCACTTATAAGCTGGCACCAACTGCCATCTGCACAGACCAAGATCACATAATATGCCACCAGATCTGGGTCTATACAATTTGTTATGAGTAATTAGTAGAATTAACAACATATAACCTTATCTGCTGGCACATTTTGCAACAGCAGATCAGGTTCTCTGTTGTTTGCACTTGGTCTGGACCTGTGTTGTGTAACTTTCCCTTTTAAGATATGTTTATTACTATAAAAACACTTAATACATTATGGATTGAAAATGACATTGCAGTAAAATGGACCAGTCAAGGGCTGGTAATGCACATGTAAAATGGGAACTACAGTGGTTAGTATTCTGTGATATTTAGGATAAGAATGCAACCAAGGCCCACTACTCCTGTTACATGTATGCAGACTATATCTTTCATGCAATCTGCCAGAGACAGGCACTGAAAGTGGAAGAGATAATGGAAATACAGAGAAATTAAAGATAATTTGTTGGAAACATGCATTATCTGTCCAACTACAGCAGTAAAAATCACTTCTTATCAAGAGATAAATGACAGAATTGCATTATAGTTTTTATGCATTTATAAAATTATGCATACACCCTTTCTGACCCACTCTTAAAGGTAAATTTGCAAAGAACAAAAAAATCAAATTGAAATCAACTTCAGATATTGCATCCAGTATATATTGAATTATAATGTTAAAATAATGTTTCAAATATTCACCCAGGTATCATTTCAGTCCTTTTAGTTTCCATTTGGGTGTATCATTATACCCCTAAAGAATTTAATGTCTAATTATTATAATTTTATGTCTAATTATTATTACAATATTTATTGTTTTAATTTTAATATTTTACACAATTAACACTGTTTGAATAATAAGTTAAAAAACTACTGATCTTTGTCATGTCATTATTAAATGTAAAATACACCCCATCCCATTTTAGGGTCCTAAATGAGTCTGTGCACAGTATCAGAACTTTTCAAACACACATTTGTTACAGTGAATTCATAATTTTTTCGCTGAGGAGTGAATAACATTCTGCTGGAAACCAGGAATTAAATGATCCAACAAACAATGATGCTTGTGCAGAAACAAAAGCACTCCTTTCTTAATCCATGGGTTTCAGTACCATAATAATGTGATTTAAGACAAAAGTAAGAAAACTGATAACCACATAAATGCATGCCTCCATGTTAAGACAAGAAATCTGAGTAGGAGTCACTATCATATATAATCTTTTTACTGACTTTTAAGTCAATGTAAACTTTAATTGATGTGAATTTCACTGTAATTAATCAACTTAACAATTTCAATGACAACAAATGGCTAACTTTACCTCCAAATGTAAGTGTAAATCTCTTTACCACATTCAATGAAAAATGTTGGAAGGAGATACAAATTATACATATATTGTAAATAAAGCCATCCCACATTACCTCATATGCACAATTTTGTATTAAAAGCTTAAATAAATGAAGTCACAATGGTGTTTTTTTGTCTTATTCTTTTGCATTCAACTCGATGTTTTCTGTTGAAAAAAACAATGGAATATGGGGCATATAGGATGTTCAGTATATAGGATGTTTCAAGTTATAAATGAAAATTTGCCAGCATTTTTTGAATTGGAATTACAACTGTATAATTGTTTCTGTCATATCTTACCTGCTGAGACAATTTTCTAGGAGGCGGCATGTAACCTTCATATACCCATACACTCCACCTGAAAAATATAGCAATGATAACGAGATGCTTCCAGGATCTTATCTAAAAGGTGGGGGGCTCCCCCTTTGTCACAAAACAAGAGGGGAGAAGAAGAAAGAGGAGGGGGAAGAGAAAACAGCGATAGTTTAATATTTACCTAACACTTCAATATCCATCTCTTTCTTCCTGATGCATTCTGTTGTTGTTGTTGTTGTTGTGGGGTTTAACGCCATTTTTTAGCATGATAGGCTATACATGGCGGCCAGTATTAATGGTGGAGGACGAACCCGGAAAACCCCGGAAAGAACCACCGACCCACGATGCATTCTGTTACAGCCCTACTAAACTCAAAATCATTAACAGATGTTGCCTCCAGTTGTATTGTTTCTGAGCTTAATCTGTTTCTTACCCAAGTATGAATATTGTTCTGTACTGGGAACCCCCTTTATGAATATTGTTCTGGACTGGGAACCCCCTTTCACAGTTCACTATAGGGCATATAAATAGCTAGCTTAGCCAGCTGGAATAAGTTTGGAAACTGTTCTTTATAGTTGTTATTTACAATTTCCTGCAGCTCACAGTTATAGTCATTTTGATACTTCTGGTCCAAAATAAGATTTTTCACTAACATGAGCACTGATCAAGTTTCATGTTCCTGAATCAGTGCTTTACTTCATAAGAAAACAGTTTAGCTATCTGCTAATGTATTAGGATTGTTAAGTCCATTAATGCTTGTTCAGAGAGGTACTTTGATTAAATATTTCCTAATCTCATTTTTTAAATTCTTATTAATTAAATTTATCTTAACACGTATTCAGTATATAGTTTTGTAGTACACGATCCGGCAGGGCTAAATTGTTTGAGAAAAGAAACTAAAATTGCATTCTGCTTCTAAAATGTATTTTAATTTTTATTCAGCCTTTTCTACATTTAATTTTGAAATATCACTGAAATGGGGTTAGACTATAACCAGCATGCTTCAGTTTTTGTCCCTTTAGCATGTACATTGGACAATCATTTAACACCATTTCCAGGTTTAAAATCACTCACTGGTACCGCCATTAACACTTTCCTAGCTCCAATAATTTCATAAACTGTACAACTTTAAAAATAAATTGCCTTCGTCACCCAGTATTTGCTGAACTGAATAATCTAAAGATGAACTGTGCTGGGAATTAGCCATTTTGGGTTCTCCAGCTAGCCTGTATTATTCATGTACATTTAAAAAACTTTTGATGCGAGGTTCAAACTATGACAGAATGTTTGCTTTCTCTGGTACTGATTATAAGAACTTTAAGCCTAACATGCAGACAACATTCTTGTTATCATAATCATCACTATTACCACTCTTTAATAATGAAAATCAAATGCAGAAAACAAACATAAATTGCAAGTATTGTAAATGAAGACAAATCCCTCATTCATCCCAGGCATTATGGATTACGCTGGCAGTTCGTGACATGTATGTTAGTCTGGTCTACAGTCATGTATGTTAGTCTGGTTTACAGTCATGTATGTTAGTCTGGTTCACAGTCATGTATGTTAGTCTGGTTTACAGTCATGTATGTTAGTCTGGTTGACAGTCATGTATACAAGTCTGGTTTACAGTCATGTATGTTCATCTGGTTTCCAGTCATGTATGTTAGTCTGGTTTGCAGTCATGTATGTTAGTCTGGTTTACAGTCATGTATGTTAGTCTGGTTTACGGGGCCCTGAGTGGCTGAGTGGTCTAAAGTGCTCACCGTTATGGATCACTGCCATCTCACCTGTCTGAGTTCGAGTCTCGGATTCAGTTAATGTGGTTATGTGAGAAAGCTGAAAGCTTGCCAGTAGCTTCTCATGGGTCGGTGGTTCTTTCCGGTGGTTTCCCGGGTTCTTCTTCCACCATTTATACTGGCCACCATGTATAGCCTATCTTGTGCTGAAAAATGGCATTAAACCCTACAACAACAAAAAGAAGTCTGGTTTGCAGTCATGTATGTTAATCTGGTTTACAGTCATGTATGTTAGTCTGGTTTAGAGTCATGTATGATACTCTGGTTTGCAGTCATGTATGTTAGTCTGGTTTGCAGCCATGTATGTCAGTCTGGTTTAGAGTCATGTATGTTAGTCTGGTTTAGAGTCATGTATGTTAGTCTGGTTTAGAGTCACGTATGATACTCTGGTTTGCAGTCATGTATGTTAGTCTGGTTTGCAGCCATGTATGTCAGTCTGGTTTATAGTCATGTATGTTAGTCTGGTTTACAGCCATGTATGTCAGTCTGGTTTATAGCCATGTATGTCAGTCTGGTTTATAGTCATGTATGTTAGTCTGGTTTGCAGCCATGTATGTCATTCTGGTTTATAGTCATGTATGTCAGTCTGGTTTACAGTCATGCATGTTAGTCTAGTTTACAGTCATGTATACAAGTCTGGTTTACAGTCATGTATGTTAGTCTGGTTTGCAGCCATGTATGTCAGTCTGGTTTACAGTCATGGATGTTAGTCTGGTTTACAGTCATGGATGTTAGTATGGTTTACAGTCATGGATGTTAGTCTGGTTTACAGTCATGTATGTCAGTCTGGTTTACAGTCATGGATGTTAGTCTGGTTTACAGTCATGGATGTTAGACTGGTTTACAGTCATGTATACAAGGGATTATATCAACATCAGTGGTGTGTTTTGCAATGCGGCCATTCATAGTAGTGTTGAACACATATTTTGCCTTAAAATAATGGTCACTGGTTGTGTGCTGCAGGTAACCACTAACAACAGCGTGTTTATATATTAAATCATTAGTATCATTATTATTATTATTATTATAATAAAAATAAAGATTATGGTTTCTTATAAACAATACTCTAGTCACTATTTGAGTAAGTTTTTTTCTGTTTGCATGAAAACTTTAGAGTCAGGAATATTATTATGATATATGCTATAAGATATGGGATATTGTGATAATGCTGCAGATTCCATGAACATAGATTTCTGTGTTGGCATTATTTGTTGTCAAGGCTCTTATGAGACTGGGCTTCTGCATGATGTGTTATGTCATTCTCGCCAATGTAACAAATTTGAAAATCAGCTTTACTGGAACAGCCGAAGACATATTCATGTCCCTTTGAAATTGATTTCTGCCATTCAAATTCCTGTTTCCATCATACATTGAATTTGGTTACTTAGATATGGTGTTTTGGCATTGGGAGATAATCCTGTCCATATTTCTTTTGATCATACACAGTGCAGAATCTAATCCGTCTTCAAGACTTTCAGCACCGAAGAACATATCTCGCAGAAAGACTCAAGGTAATATTTATTATTTAATGCCAATTAAGCTCTTCAGTAAATAAATTATAATCAATTAACATCTTTAATCCTTTTGGAATAACTTTTGCTCAGAAATGGCAGAATACATCTTTACAACCTTCAAACAATGAAGCCAGCTGACAATGAAGACAATCAAATGATAAATTATGAACTATGATGTCTGGCCAGTTTAGCCATGTGGTATTATGTAAATATACTACACTGGAACCAAAATGTGTTTAAAAAAATGGAAACAATTTAATTTTTCAATAATAATTTTGTGTATGTGGGTGATTTCAGGGAGGAACATGAAACACAATACTCTCAAAGAAAAACACTCCAGTGTGGGAGGTTCACATGAATGACAACGATACTACCGCCTTCTCAACACAAGATGTAAAAATATTGCAAACTATTCATAGGAAATTTAATTCTACTATAATGTGAAGGATATCATGTATCTATCCCTTTTTTATAATTCATAATCATTCATTATCTCTGTGTAAGATATAAAAGAAATCCCTCCTTCAACATTTTATCTGTACACGAGTACCGTATTCATGTAACTTTCTTCCATTACCTATCTAGCATTTTGATTTGTGAATGCTCCAGTTTTTCCAAAATAATAGGTAGCTGTGTGTCATCGTCTATGGAAGATCCCCAGCCCAAAACTCTGGCCAGGTCATTTCCTGTTCCAAATGGCAGCACACCTATTTGACACTGAAAAATATGGAGGCATACATTAACACTGATTGTTATGGTTTCATCATATGCATTAATACTGGCATTCAGTATTCATTACAGAAAAAAATGGGGCCCAATGGTCCCAACAAGCTTGAAAAGTGGGGTCATTTCCAAAAAACAGGGGTCACATGATCTATATCTGTTTCTTGTTTACTGAAGAAATTCAAGCACATGTACCCAGTAATCACATTTGTATCATGGATTTATTCATTTCTGCAAAAAAAAAGTTTCAAACATTATGTCATTTGAGTGGAGTCAAACAACATGGCAGTTTACTACAACTTCCTTGTCTGCTAAAAAAAACCCATGTCCACCATTCAGTTAAGGAAACTAGCAGACTGTGATGATATGAGACAACAATGACTGGTTCAAAGTTTATATACTGCAAAAATTCATAAATACATGACAGAGTGCCTGTGATCATTATCGGCCTCCCAAGCTTTCCATACTGGGATTTGAATTCCTCATTATTGAGTAAACATCCCCTCTAGAATTTATTGTAGACATTTAAGTCTACATTATTTCATACCCCTACACTAGGACTGTCAGCAAATAAAATGCATTATTATGTTGGCTTGAGATGTGCTAGATTCCATGTAAAGTCAACCATGACAATCATTTCTATTTTCGTAGGTCTTTTCAAGGCGAACAATCGGTGAAACAGAGGAAACCTTTTTACACCAAAGATGAAACATATAGGTCACTGGCACAAAAGTGCAACTCAGAATGAATCCTGACCATCTAACATCAGATTATTTCTTACTGGTCAGTGATGAGAAATTACGGATCAGTGTCATTACCATCCACGCTTGTTTGTCTGATGTAAACCATAGCCATTAAAAGACCTGCAATAAGATTATTTGTATAATAAATAGTTCCAAGACCGACTATATGGTCTCATTCATAGAAACGTATTAACAAAAACTACATGCAAATTATTTACATTCAGAAATTGTTCATACTGAAATAAAGTACATCAAAGAGATAAGAATATAGGAGGGACAGAATCATGCTAGTTTCATATTTTTTAAAATGTTTTTTATATTATAGAGTTTTATATTATAGCCATCATTGTACTATATAATACAACCAGCCTGATTGGATGCTACTATAGCCATCATTGTAATATATAATACAACCTGCCTGATTGGATCCTACTATAGCCATCATTGTAATATATAATACAACCTGCCCAATTGAATCCTACTATAGCCATCATTGTACTATATAATACAACCTGCTTGACTGGATCCTACTATAGCCATCATTGTAATATATAATACAACCTGCCTGATTGGATCCTACTATAGCCATCATTGTAAAAAATAATACAACACTCATGATTGGATTTGTGTGTGTGTGTGTGATTTATATTTTTAACATAGCTTTAACAATTTTGGTCATATTGCTATGATGTCTGTAGTGTGGCAGTTTATAGTGATGTCCAGCACTGAGGCATCATGCCGCAGACATGTAGCATGATGTCCCACCCAGTCACATGCTCCTGACACCTAGTTGACCAGTCCTAACACAGGGCAAACAGTCCTAACACTGACCTCTTAATGCTGAGCTCCAAGAGAGACAGTTGCTAGTACAATTTTTAAAAGTCTTTGGTAAGACTCGACTGGGGTTAGAACCCACAACCTCCCACATCGGAGGCAAACACTCTAACCACTTAGGCCACATCATTGGATCTTATTATTAGTGTAAAAAGCAACATACTGTAGTATCATCAATTTTCGTGGTTTTCTTTGTTGCCCCTAACCACATATTTAAATCCCAACAAAAAATGAGCCAAGTCGGATGATAGCCCCCCACCCGTTTTCTTAGTGTTTCATTCCTAGAGATTAACACAGCTACTAGTATTTGATAAATCAAAGTCAATACTGTAATCTGGTAATTAAATATTAGCTTTTACATGTTTTTGTTTTATTTTTTATTTTAACCATTAGAAACAAGAATTATAAATCATTTTATATTGTTTCAATGCACATGTTCGATAAGGTATCCGATAGCTGTAATTTTACACTCAGTGCCTTCAATCGATATATGAGGTAAGTAAGGATAGAGTAAATAGAGAAAAAGCATAAGGTATAAAACAATAGCAATACTGAAAATGAAAGAAAAAATAATACAAAATAACAGTATATGAAAATTCAAATTAATACTTAATCAAATCAATCTTTCATTCGAGTACAACTGTTGTTGAAATGTTTAAATCCCTCTGAAAGCACATTTAATTTTATCCATGCATTTTTAATCCAAAAGAATAATCCTGTAAAATATTATTTCTTGAAAAACTATTATTAATGAAACACAAAGCATATGCACAAATTACAGCTGAGCATTAAAGCTCATACTTCACAGATTTTTTGGACAAAGCCACTGTATCAACACTGTGTCAATCAAGTCTCATGGTACTCACAAATGCTTCTCAGGTAAATAATCCCCAAATTGCTGAATTAAATAAGTCCAGCTTTCTCAAAACCACTGATAATTTGGTCTGATCTTTCACTCATTGTAATGTGAGCTGCAATTATCCGTTCAGTGTGAATTGTCTTCATTAATTAGGTTACAAGGTTTACTAATACTGTACACTGATCATCACCAGTAACATCTTCTTTTTCCGTAATGGTGCCCATGACCTGTTTAGCATACCACTCGTGGAAGTGTGACTTTAATTCTTCCTTGTACTCTTTATTTACTGTCAAGTCTAGTGGTTGAAGTTGGTCTGTACAAGAGGCAGGCACAAGCTTTAGCTGCCTGCTAAGCAAGCACATGCACCATGTTTGCAGCTTCTGACAGATTAGAAGTCCAGGAACCGAGGGGGGTCTAAGTTCAATTTTACCACTCTTAAGCCACTGTGTTAACGCCATGATCATCAGAAAGTACTGATGGTGCAACTTGATGGACAGTGGTTTAAGTAAGAGATCATTCCTATGTACTTTAATAACCGATTGGCCTAGTGTTGTTGGCTGCAACGGCTTCCACTGATGTTAAGCACCTTAATGAAAACATGTCGAAGGAGATTAATCCTGACAGTTGTTTTATTTGTGCTCTTAGAGATGGAAGGATTGTTTTAGTGTTGTTGTCTGCGCTGGCTTCGATGTATGTTATTCACCTGGTTGAAAACACAGTGTAAGTATTGAACTTGCCAGGTCTTTGATTTGTGCTCGTACAGGTGGTAGTATTGTTAAACATTGAAGTGACCGCCGTTTGCATCAGCATAGTTTTATTCTTTTGTATTCTTTATTTTGGGTATTTGTAGACGTTAGACCATGAAATTAAATACCTGCTAATATGCCAACTTTGACAGGTAAAACCACAAATTTAGGTACTCAAGATAATGACATTTTTTTACAAAACCATGAAAACTGAGCCCAATGAAAATGATACTACAGTACCTTTCTTGACTGGATTTTTTTTATGGCCATTTCTGTAAAAAAAAAACCACTCCTGATTGGATTTTATTATGGCCAATATTGTAACAGTAATACATCACTCCTGATTGGATATTACAGCCATCACAGTAAAAATACAATTGATTGGATTTCAGTATGGCCATTACTGTAATATGCAAATACAAACCTTATGATTGGATTTGACATGATTCAATGGAATTTTATCTGCAGATTGTATAAACTTTTAAATATTTTTCTTTTCATTACAATTGTTCAAATAAGTTGCATAAAAATCTTGAAAGATACCAGCTTTTGAAAATCACAATAAAATTCAAAGGTTTCAATGTCTGAAATAAACCTATGACAACAACTTTATGGAGAACAAAAATAATCCCATTGTTATCAATGCGTACATAGCTCACCTTTACTTTCACCAGTCAACAGTAGCAATTGCAAACATAACCAAGTAGAACAAATAATTCAAACTAAAGTCATCTTGGCTCCTTTTCTCACTAAAGATATTTTTTCTTTACATTTAAATTCCTAATTATTTTAAAATTTGAAATGTGTGTGTGTGTGTGTGATTTAGAATTTTAACATAGCTTTAACAATTTTCCAGTCATATTGCTACGATGTCTGCAGTGTTGCAGTTTACAGTGATGTCTATATCTGAAATGTGAAATTTTAGCTGGCAATCTGTACCAAGTACTGTGCTGACTTATTGTGAACCACCTATCAACTTAACTACCCACCCAGACACCTACCTACCTACCTATTTGCTGTGACAGAGAATGAAATATATAAAGTAACAAAACTAAAACATACTTTTCTATTATATCAAAGTTCAGGTAATAAGTTGATATTAAAAGGGTTACTGTTGTTTATGTAGCATTTTTGTAAAAATAATTATTCCTAAAAAATATCTGAAGAGCTATAAACATTGTCCACATCTTGGTGGGTTTTGGGGTACTAATCAGTCTATGGTTCTTGCCTTTACAGATCACTCATACATCTGACCTATCAACATGTTAGCAAAGCAAAAATTTTAGGTCACAGTGACTTTCAAGATGGGTTATAGAGACCTATTTAGACATAGAGTATGTAGAGCTAGTCAAGATGCATCCACTCACCGAGTTTCATAATTCTGTGATAGTATGCAAATAACATAGCAGAAATCCTGTGTGTTCATGAGCTAAAATCAAACACGGGATGGGACGGGACGAGACGAGATGGGACAGGATGGGATGGGATGGAATGGGATGGTAGTAATAGATATGCCTATCATCATCAGATTCACAAAACAGCATGAACTATGCCTGAGAAATGAACATCAAAAACACAACATTTTACCAAGCCAGTGATGAAAACAATACAGTCGATACAGAACTAATACCAAAATAAAGGAGTATTGTTCATCAAGATGCATCCCAAAGTTTCATAATTTTATACAGGACAGTATGCACATGTAGGTGCATGGCAATGTCGGGAGGGGGGACACAGGGAGGAGCCGAGTACACTCAGCTGTAGGGTTCTTGAAAGTTTAAACCCATTTAATTTAGCTAACTTTGAAAGTATTCAGAAAACACAAAGTGTAATGTACAATTTGTATCAAAACATAAGAGCATAATGTATAATTCATATCACATCATTAGGTCAGATAACACAGTGTAATGTATAGTTCAAATCACATCATTAGGTCAGATAACAGTGTAATGTATAATTCATATCACATCATTAAGTCAGACAACACAGTGTAATGTATAATTCATATCACATCATTGGGTCAGATAAAACAGTGTAATGTATAATTCATATCACATCATTAGGTCAGATAACACAGTGTAATGTATAATTCATATGACACATCATTACGTCAGATAACACAGTGTAATGAACAATTCATATCACATCATTAGGTCAGATAACACAGCGTAATGTATAATTCATATCGCATCATAAGGCCAGATAACACAGTGTAATGTATAATTCATATCACATCATTAGGTCAGATAACACAGTGTAATGTATAATTCATATCACATCATTAGGTCAGATAACAAAGTGTAATGTATAATTCATATGACACATCATTAGGTCAGATAACACAGTGTAATGAACAATTCATATCACATCATTAGGTCAGATAACACAGTGTAATGTATAATTCATATCAATGCATAAAGTGTAGTGTATAATTCATATCAACACCATGTGTAATGTATAATTCATATCAAGACAAAGTGTAATGTATAATTCATATCAACACAAAGTGTAATGTATTAGATTATATAAGATCATTAAATCCAGCAATACATACAGACTCTGAAATGGGTAATTTTAACAAATCTGAATTTCATTTCCATTGGACTTGCATTCCATTGGTATTCTGTTTGATTTCCATTAATGTTCGGTTTGCATTCCATTTGTGTTCATTTGCATTCCATTCACATTTGCATCTCATTTATTATCACACTGTTTATTGCCTACAGTCTGAAAAATGCAGTCAGATTTTTGCATTTATCACATCTATGTAAATTTTGCTCATTTGGAAAAGAACTGCAAATGCATTTACCAAAGTCAGGTTTCCTTTTTTGAGAATTATAGAGAAAGAGAACAAGTCTAGTTTTTATATCATATTCAAATGCATGTTAATGTAATCACAAATGTATAAAGCAAGAAATAAATTCACAACAAACTAAAATACAATTCCAATTATTTTAATAAACAGACTTGCAGATTACATGTCAACAACTTTTATTTATTATTTAATTTTGTTCAAATAAAGACAAACATATCAACAAGGATGTCAACACAGCAACAGCAGTTGATTTTTATGTCTGCCTCTGCAAGAACAATATCACAATTTGTTGGCGTGATCAATCTGATCATGGATTATAATGGTCTTAAGACCATGGAAAGTTACCAGTAAATAAAAAAAGTGGATTTTAATACTTATTCCATAAATTCTTTCCATTTTCCTTTATGTCTCATAGTTCAGCATTCTCTATTTGGCATATGTATTCTAAATTTTCTTCAAAATGCATTCATCACTTCATTTCTATTCATTCTGCATTTCACTTGCAAGTTTTACATTCAGTCTGCATTTCATTTGCATTCTTTTCACATTTAGCCTGCATTCATTCTGCATTCACTTTACAACCATCTGCATTCATTCTGCATTTCACTTGCATATTTTAGTTTTATACTGTCTGCATTTCATCTGCACTTGTTCTGCATTCATTCTGCATTTGTTTTACAATGTCTGCATTTCATTTGCATTTGTTTTACATTCATCTGCATTCATTCTGCACTTGTTTTACATTCATCTGCATTCATTCTAAGTCTTGGATTCGGCCAATGTAGGTATGTCGGAAAGCTTGCCAGTTGCTTCTCGAGGCTCGGTGGTTCTTTCCGGGGATTTCCAGGGTTCTTCCTCCACCATGAACACTGGCCGCCATGTATAGCCTATTGTGTGCTGAAAAATGGCGTTAAAACCCTACAACAACAAAAGCATTCATTCTACATTTGTTTTACATACATCTGCATTCATTCTACATTCATCTGCATTCATTCTGCATACATTCATCTGCATTCATTCTGCATTTGTTTAACATTCATCTGCATTCATTTTACATTCAGTCTGCCATCATTTTCTGCATTTGTTTTACATTCATCTGCATTTATTCTGTATTTGTTTTACATGTATCTGCATTCATTCTGCATTTGTTTTACATTTAGTCTGGATTTCATCTGCATTTATTTTACATTCATCTGCATTCATGCTGCATTTGTTTTACATTCATCTGCATTCATTCTGCATTCGTTTTACATTCAGTCTGGATTTCATCTGCATTCATTCTGCATTTGTCTTACATTCAGTCTGGATTTCATCTGCATTTTGTTTTACATTCATTCTGCATTTCAATTGCATTTGCTTTACATTCATTCTTCATTTCATCTGCATTGGTTTTACATTCAGTCGGCATTCTGATTTTGTTACACTGGTAAAAATTGCCCATTTCAGGGATCGTAAAGTGTAATGTTCATTGTATATATATTGGAATACAGTTAATCCACTGTGCTATCTAGAAATTTACTGAACAAAGACTTCCGCATATTTCACCTCAAGACTAATAAAAGTTTCTTGTTCAAACTGACGCCCTACTGAGTGATGTGATTTGCATTTTTAACATAGCTTTAACTATTTTTCAGGGGGCCACGAGTGGCCGAGTGGTCAAAAGCGCTCTCTGTTACAGATCACTGCCATCTCACCTCTGTCTGCGTGGGTTCAAGTCTCGGAATCAGCCAATGTGGGTATGTGAGAAAGCTTGCCAGTAGCTTCTCGAGGGTCAGTGGTTCTTTCCGGGGTTTTCCCAGGTTCTTCCTCCACAATTAATACTGGCCGCCATGTATAGCCTATCGTGTGCTGAAAATTGGCATTAAACCCTACAACGACAACAACAATTTTTCAGTCATATCGCTACGATGTCTGCAATGTGGCAATTTAAAGTGATGCCTAGCAACGGGGCATCATGCCGCAGACATGTAGCATGATGTCCCACCCAGTCACATTATCCTGACACCAGGTCGACCAGTCCTAACTCTAACCTCTTAATGCTGAGCACCAAGCGAGGCAGCTGTTAGTACCTTTTTTGTAAGTCTTTCATATGACTCAGCCGGGGATCGAACCCATGACCTCCCACATCCGAGGTGGATGCTCTAACCACTACGCCACCAGAGATTTTTCAGAAAATCATTATGGCAGCCATATTGGATGTGTGACTGGCACCATTTACATTTAGGACCAACCTGATATTATAAAAAGTCTATTGGTGAAAACCCATGCTGATACAGCTGTCCATTTGCAGCAGAGTAGATATAACAATAATTTCAATATGTTACATTCTATTCATGACTAGCAATAACAAAATTTTCAAGCTGGCTGCTGAAAGAGATGGGAACCATTTCATTTAAGATAAAACTAGAAATCACAAGATGTCTTCTTTGGGAAACTGAGATCAATACGACTTTCTGTTCAAGTAGATTTTTAAAATGGCTGCCATTCAACCACATTGGTTTCTGGATTGACATAACTGTTATTTAGGACCAGCCAGACACCATAAAAAGTCATTGAGTAAAACCCCACGCTGATACAACCATCCAATCAGGACAAACAATTACAAGAATTTTAGAAACAATCATTTTGTTTACCATATTGGACATCAGATCAGTACCATTTTCATTTAAGACCAACAATACATCATAATAAGTCTTTCAGTGAAAACTCCGTGTAGTAGTGATAACAAGATTTTCAAACTGGCCACTGTGGTGGCCATAAATAAATGTCAGATTGGCACCATTTTCATTTAGGACCAACTTGACATCATACAAAATATTTCAATGAAAATCCCATGCTTATATAACCATTCATTCAGGAGTAGTAATAAAAAGATTTTCAAGATGGCTGCTATTGTGGCAACATTCCAAGTCCAAGCAGTATCCTTTTCATTTAGGACCAACTAAAAGTAATCTGGTGAAAACACCATGTTGATATGACCATCTATTCTTCTGGAGTAGCAATAAAAGGATTTTTTAAATGGTTGCCATGGTGGCCATATTGGATGTCAAATTAGCACCATTTCCACTTAGGACCAACTAGACATCATGAGAAGTCTTTCAGTGAAAAAGCAAGGAGTAGCAATAGCTAGATTTTAGTGACAAAGCAAGGAGTAGCAATAACTAGATTTTCAATTCTTACTGGACTTCTGAGCAGCACCATTTTCATTTAGAACCAACTAAACCATGTGGTGTGTGTGTGTGTGTGTGTGTAAAGTTTCAAGGCAATCCTCGAAGTGGTTTAGCATGAGTAGTGATAACAAACTTGTGCTATGATGAACAAAAGTCAGATGACTACAAAAGACCGTCCCATACGTTCTTCTGGTCTATGACCAGTAGAGGCTAATAATATCTTATGTGTTCATTCCTATAAATTAAATGAAATTTTTGTCAATTACTTTAATTCTTCTGATATCCTTTAACTTTTTCATAAACTGCATGTGAATTGGTCATTCAAGTAAGATTTTCTTATTAGGTAGGGGAAATACTTGCACATCAATGTTAAAGATTGTGAATTGGTCATTCAAGTAAGATTTTCTCATTAGGTAGGGGAAATACTTGCACATCAATGTTAAAGATTGTTAAGTGTGTTTCAAGGAATGCAACAAAAGTTGAGACTACATTTTACCTGTCTATGAAGGTCTAATCTGTCTATCTCTGACAACACCCAGCCAATACTACCATCCCCACCACACACCAATATTCGGAACTGATCAAATTTTTGAAACAAGCGCAGCCTGAAAAACAAAACAAAAATAAACCTCTCAACCTATAATCCCAGACAATAAGGTGTTTTGAGCATGTTTGCAAGGCTCTTAATTTTAGTTTCTTTTCTTTTCTGTTCTTTTTCTCTTCAGTAATGAAAAATCCGACAAGGCAAATAACTCCCAAGGTCAATTATTTTATGTCTGGGTGAAATGAAGCTGCTGAAAATCAGGAAAAGTGAATGCAAGAAGACATAAATGCATGAAGTTCGAAACAGTCACTTGAAACTGCTGGTTTTTGCTTACATTACCCATGAAATATTTTAAAAACTTTATACAAGTATTACACATTTTCTTATTTTCAGCTTCAGCACAGCTGTTGTATTCAAAATAGCAATATTATTGTACAAAAATGACAACCTCAAAAAATAGGTTATCATTGAAATTATCAACTCCTTTTTAACATACGTTGTTTAGGATGAAATACTGGATAAATTAAAAAGGACTGATTTTATTCGTATTGGACCTGAATAGGCAGACCAAGTCATAATTCAATCTTGATTGGGCAGCAAAAGTTATATTTTTCAGTTCTTATTTTCTTTTCAATGATCATGTGTGAATTTTTGGCAGGAATTCCAAAACTAGTAATTTCTAGAATTGATAATCACCCAATTAGCACCAAAAAATTGATTAAAGAATATGAAACTTCTTTCTTCTCTGAAGGAAAAGCTGGCACAAAAGTCAATGACAAACTATTTCATCCAAATCACTGCCCCCTCCCCTCCGGGCAAGGGATTTTACTCCCACAACAAAAAAGGGCTTCCTAACAATTGAATTTCTCACTTTCTAGAAATCCATATACAGTCAAACCCAATTATCTTGACCTCAGTTATCTCAAGAACCAGTGTATGTCAAGCGTTTTGGTCTGGTCCAAAAAAATCCTTCTTTGTCAGGCTAATTGTTCTTCATTTATCTCATCCTGTTAAGTTGATTACTCCATTATGTCGGGCATAAATTTCGGTCTGAAGAAACATGTTGACCTGCTTAATTCGATGAAATGCAACTTTTAATGTCCATCTCAAGAGAAATTTTAAAGAAATGATCCAAGGTTCCGCTATTGGCCGTATCTTATACCGGCAAGGATGGAAAAAGTTGGTACTGACCAAATTTTACCAGTACAAATGCTAATCAACCAATCTCATCAATGCATGATTTATCACTTGAATAGAGTGGAGAAAATTATCTTATAAACAATGCTTTAGAGAAGGAAACTGAATGAATGCATTTCTAACCTTTACATAAACTGTGTTCAAAATAGACATTATCACATATTAACACCATGACAATATAGTTCATCCCACACAGCATATCGAATTAGATCTTATCTGTTACTCGGAAAATTATCAGGTTAATGTCAATAAATGTAGCTACAAAATACCGAGTTTGTTTTACACAGTATACTTAAACAGTTAAAGTGTTTCCATGCTTGGTGCGAGTGTAAGCCTTTAACTTCAGCATGCCTAGATCACATGTCTTACAATAATCTATAAACAGAAACCTGCAAAATTCCAAACTAAGTTGGTCCCCCCCCTTATCCCCTCCAACACCTACTTATTAATTTGTTTTGAACAAGAGTAAATATATGCACCAATGGAATTATATAAAAAATCCATACCGCCCATTATTTATTTCAATGAAATTGCCTATCACTGTGTCATGATTACATATTCTTCAACACAAACGGAATGAATCGGAAAATGACCAATAGGATTAACGTCTATGAAACAAAAAGGAGTGCTTTCATTTGTATTGTTTTTATCTTGAATATCAAAGTCTTGTGATCCATCAAAGAGATTAGCTGACTCACCTTCTGGTGCTGTGTTCTTGTTGACGGTCACTGATCAAAGTCGGGAGGGATATGGGACTACAACTATATGAATGGAATAAGTTGGCTTCTAACTGTATGAATGGAATAAGTTGACTTCATACAGAATTTGATGTTGAGACAGTTAACTTTAACAACTTGAAACACAATTTACTGTTTGTTGGTACATGAATACTGACAGCCTCGTCTCTTTTTCCAGTACAGAGGCAAATTTTATTGGTAAAAAATGGATATACTGGTGTAAAGGAACCTCTGACTAACAAAAACTATTAATTTTCATGCACAATACTGGTCAGTTACATTCTGCTGCTAGTCATAAGTCAGCTCAAACAAAAGAAAATACTTTTTTTTTAAAAGTATAGTCCTACATGTACATGTACTTAAATAGGCCTAGATTTTGGACAGCATGAGAAAATCATGGTCTTGCTGAGGCTACCAATGGGATGTGGCTATTCACAGGGAAATAAAAACAACTTTAAACCACTGACATTGCTACAGTAACTTAAGTGTTGTCAAAATGTGTGACTTGTTACTTACTCTCATTTAAAAGACCTCAAATCTTCTTTTACTGCAACCAGGCATGACTGAATTATTATTTTTATTGTGCTTTTGAAATGCCATTTGTTTTGAACTAAACCCTGATATCTTAGGACCCAGTTATGTCAACAACTTTTAGACATCCCCGATGTAATCGAGATAACCAGGTTTGACTGTAGTAGAAATTTTATTTGCAAGATTTTTCTTTTGGTTTTATTCAGAAGCATTTTTTGGCTTGCAAAATTGGTGGCTGAAAATTATCTGGTATTATGAGCCCTGCAAAAGTACCCTCCCAAAATAGTAACAATTCCATTTTCATCTATACAAAGCTAACTGTTTAAATAATAAAATAAATACAGAATGGTATTCTTAAGATTCCAAATTCAAATAATATTTGACAATGTAAACAGAATGTTGAATTGCCTGGTCACATGAACGAAAGACTACAGTTTATTTGAAAAATGCTACATTACACGGGAAATAAAGTGTGGCCAAAAAAAGGAAGAAACTACTATAAAGCAAACTTTTTTAAACAACTGGTTGTAAAAATATTGGATTTAAATAACAATCCAGCAATTGTGAATAAAATGAAATATAATTTAGAGAAGATATTTACTCATCGCTTGAAAAGAGTGAATAACAGATATACTCCTATGAATGAAAATAATCTAGAGACTGACACTCGATTAGCCAAAAGAAATTTCCACGAATTCAAGATAACACTGTATTCCTTTTAACTCCTGAGTGTTGAAACCATCCCTGAAATTCTTCAGCAATAACAAGATTGTCAAATTAGCAACTGTGGATGTCAGATTAGTACCATTTTTATCAGGACCAACAAAATTTAAGACATTCAACATATTACAAAGTAATCTGGTGGAAACCCCATGTTGATATGACTTTCTGATTTGGAGATGCCAAAATAACTATTTTCAAGATGGCTAGCATGGTGGCAATACTGGATATCAGATCTGCACCACATCCCTTTAGGACCAACAAGATATCGGTGTTTTGGTGAAACCACAATATCAATTTGACCAGCCATCCAGGAGACATAACCAAAAGATAGTTTCAAGATGGCCATTGTGGTGGCCATACTGATTGACATTATTTTCATTCAAGACCAATTAGATTCCATAAATCTTTCAGTGAAAACTCCATACAGATATGGCCATTCATTCTGGAGTAATGATAACAAGGTTTTCAAGATGACCCATGCAGTGGCCATATTGCATGTCTGAGTATGTCATTGGGACCAACTAAACCCTTTTCATTTCAGACCAAATTAGACATCGTAAGAAGTCTTCTGGTGAAACCCCATGAAAATAATACTTTAAGTTCAGGAGAAGTAGAAATAAGATGGTTGCTGTGATGGCCATACTGGACATTAGGTCACCACCCTTTTCATTTAAGACTAACAAGGCATCAAAAGAAGTCTTTTATTGAAAACATCATGCTGATATGACCATCCATCCAGAGTAGCAATAAAAATAAAAATTCAAATGGTCAAGTTTAGTGGCCATACTGGATGTCCATGTGGTGCCATTTTCATTTAGGATCAGCTAGATCAAGAGGTGAATGTGTGTACATTTTCATGGCAATTTTCCAGGTAGTTTAGGAGGCATTGCAAAAACAAACTTGTGCTAAGTACAGGTGGAAGACAGAAAGCAGACCATCCCATAAACTCTTCATGTCTATTATTATTACCATTAAGAAAGGTACTTTTAAAAACTTTAAACAGATATAAAATTGTACTTACCCTGGGTGAGGGCCACCATTCATTAAATCAAAAACCTGAGCAGGATTTAATAACTGTTTAAATCTTCTTAAAAACTTTACACCCTGCAAAATAGACATATATGAAAATAAAAAGTCATAATTTCACACAAAAGCTATATTATACAAAAATTTTCCATTAATACCATTTATACCTATAGTTAACTTTATCTCTGTAATCTCTCTTTGCCTGACCTATTATTGCTGGGGATATGGAAAAACACAAATATATTTTAACAAATACCTGAAAAGCTTTAGCAACTAGAAATAATGATACTTTATCGAGGTAAAACAGGTGTGATACGTTGTTGAGTTAAATCAGGTGTGATATTTGGTGGATGTAAAACACATAATACTTTGTTTAGGTAAAACACATAATACTTTGTTGATGTAAATCACATAATACTTTTTTGAGGTAAAACAGGTGTGATACTTTGTTGAGGTAAAACAGGTGTGATACTTTGTTGAGGTAAAACCGGTGGTACTTTGTTAACGTAAAACTGGTGTGCCACTTTGTCAGGTAAAATTGGAGTGCTATTTTGTTGAGGTAAAATTGGTGTGATACTTTGTTGAGGGAAAACAGGTGTGATACTTTGTTGAGGTAAAACTGGTGCGCTACTTTGTTGAGGTAAAACTAGTGCAATACTTTGTTGAGGTAAAACTAGTGCGATACTTTAGATGTGATAATTTGTTGAAGTAAAACTGGTGTGATACTTTGCTAAGGCAAAACCAGTGTGATACTTTGTTAAGGTAAAACTGGTGTGCTACTTTGTTGAGGTAAAACAGGTGTGACACTTTGCTGAGGTAAATCAGGTGTGCACATTAAAAACAGAAACACCTGGTTCAAGACACTTATGAAACTACACATTGTTATATGGGGTGTGCACAGTAATAACTCATACAAGATACATGTAATATATTCTTATATGTTGATAGTAAATATAATAGTGATGATAAAGGCAATTTGTTACCTGATATCCCAACATTCTGGAAATGGCTTATTAATAGAAGATATATAATTTAAAAAAATAAATACACATATATGAAAAATTTGCAAGAAAACCTCTGATGGTGAATGAGGAAAACTTCTCAAAGACTGAGGCCTTACTTACAGGCTGATGCCCTAAGATACAAGAGTGGGGTTACCATTTTCATCAGTTATCACTTAAAAAATGTTCCTCATCACGCTCTAAGTGATTGTGTGTGTGTGTGTGAGTGTGACTTTGATTTTTAACATAGATTTTTTTTTTAAATTCAGTCATATCACTACGATTGCTGCAGTGTGGCAGATTATAGTGATGTCTAACACTGGGGTATCATGCTGCAGACATGTAGCATCATGTCCCACCCAGACATATTATCCTGACACCAAACTGACCAGTCCTAACACTAGCCTCTTAATGCTTGAGAGCCAAGCAAGGCAGCTGCAAATACCATTTTTATAAGTCTTTGGTATAATTCAGCCAGGATTTGAACTCATGCCCTCCCACATAAAAGACAGATGCTCTAATGATTTACGCCAACAAAGCAGTACACCCTGCTTAAAACAGTGCAGTAACAAATCTCCATCCACTCAACAAATAAAGTACACAGTTAACATACACTACTGACCCATTTCAAACACAGATTGGTTTCAAAACCTGTGATTTTAAGCTTACATCAAGGATCTTTTAATGAATTTTTTGGTTATAGTATTAGTAAACATAAAGTCATACATTTCAACTGCTGGCATTTACTAGAATTAACCAAGCAGAAAGTGCATATTTTGCAAGATTTAAATCTAGATTGAAGACAAATTAAAATCTGAGATGCAGAAAAGGTATACTGCTACTCAGAAACCTGAAATTGGATCTGAAAAGAAAAAAGCCTTTAAAATTTAAATCTACATGTAAAAAGTAATTTACCCACCATATGGCATCAGATTGTATTTATCAGTTGCAAAGCTATGCTGGTTACAAGCAACAGCCCATGTGAAGATATGAAATTTACTGTCATGGGCCAAAACTCTGTCCAAATTAGAGTTGACAAGCAAAACCCCCCAAGGTCACTTCTAGGTCTATCAGACAATGTATAACCAAGCTGCAATGGGATATGCTGAATGGTTACAAAGTGCTATGCTGGTTGCAAAGATCTGCTATAGTGTATGTATTATTGAGAAGAGACAGGCAACAACCCCATCAAAATTTGACCTGCAACGATGAAACCATTAAAATGAACAGCTGTATGTAACAAGTATTTTACAATCAAATGGCATCAAAATTGTGTGCAATGGCTACAGAGCCATGCTGGTAACAAGTGTGAACAGGTGGACATAAAATGTAAATGCTATGGAAATGCTGCATCTCAAATGGAGCCATAAATACACCTCTTCCTCAATAACTTGCGCATAATTGGGTCCACAAACACAGACTGCACTATAAGTGAGGTGCAAGTTATCGTGGGACCTCCTAAAATTGAAAAAAATCGCTTTGACATTGATAAAAAAGTGGGGGAGGGGATTAGGGAACTGGGCTGTTTATTGACTGAATCTTCATTTTACAATCAGGTTGATAATAATTGTTAATAACGCGCATTTTCATAATAAAGTTGTTCGTTATTCTGTTTAAATAACATTTATTTTTTAAATGTCCAACATATGAAAGATCGTTCCAACTGGTTTCAACAACCATGATATGTATGCATAAAAAAATCTGTGTATTACATAACTGCTTTTTGTTTTGTTGATGAGTCTGGTTCCCATAATGGTGTTTAATATTGTCCTGCCAAATCGAGAGTCCAGAGAGAGCACGGAACTAGACTAACAGTTTATACACCACCAAACAAGATTCCTTATTTTTCTTCAAAAACACGCGACATTTATTTCATGAGACAATCATCTACGTTGAAGCTCAGTTTTTGTATTGCTCAATTAGTACAATATTGATGTCATGAATTAATTCATTGGAATTAATAATGAAACTTCTTATCATCCTTGAGGATATCTCTAAGTGCCAGTTCAAGAATTCTCTGAAATTCACTTGCTGACAATGGTCCGTATCTGTGAAATCAAACTCTTTATTTGACGAAGTATTTGTTTCACTTGGCTGCCTTGTTATTTTTTTATCACAGTTATGAAAGAGTCTGTTAATTTAAGGTAGTTTATGTTACATACACAATAATATTTATACAAGTGTTCGATTGATCAAATGAAGTGAGTTCACCCAACATATGACTGGGGCCACTAGATTTTAAGTTTGTAGGATTTTCGTGCCTTTTAACTGTTCTTTTATTCCACTTCCTTTATTTGACTCAAAAGACATAATTAACATGATAATACAAAGGGGGCCAGCTTTTAATTCAGTGCAACAATACAACAAATACTTCCGGAAGTCAGTTACAAAAAACAGTCAGCACTTAATTAGGTTGCTTGAGAAACGCTTGCGGACATAGCTGTTACGGTAGATTGATGCATCTGACGTTTAATTACAAGACGACACATTATATTTATGACAATTACACTTAAAAGAAACTAAAAGATAGAACTAGAAGACAAATTTCAATTGATAAGAAAATTATTTAAATTGTATTTATTTATTAAAGTACTGCCTCCTCTTGGCATGAGTGACATTTTCATTGATCGAAATTTCCTTACATATCGTTAACTGTGGTGTACTAAGAATGACGTTTGGAAAGAAAATGTAAAAAACTGTATGACATATTGTTAAATTTGATATTTCATAGCGTTGATTAAAATTTCTGGGTCCTATCTACCGTTTTCAACGATAAAACGAGCGATACATCAAAGTTTCCGTTCCCAATTTTGATCGCGATTTTCTTCAAATTCAAGAAATAAGGATCAATTTTTGGGGTATTTTCTGGTTTAAAAATTGGATCCACTCCTGACCCCGCGTTACAAGCAGGTTCGCGAGTTATCAGGGTGCAAGCTATCAAAGGGAGTGGTGTATATGACATTTGGTTACATTGCATTAGGTGAAGACTACGAGTATTCAGTAACCTTCTTTTTTGTCTGCGATAACAATCATTTCATGCAGCAAGCCATTAGAGACAAAACTGATGTTCTCATAATCCTTAGTTCAGACAACTTTAGAAGGATCATCAGATGAACTACATCCAATGACAACTGGTAATTTGCATGCAGAGATGCTGCCAGAAATTTTCATATCGGGGGAGGTCTCCTACACCTACCTCCAGATGGCGGGAATTTCAATATATGAGAGAAGGGAAACAATGGTAAATGACATCTTATGGGTGATAATATATCATAAGGTATATTTGTTCCAAATATTACACAAACATTTAATGACTCTGTATCAATTCTCTGACAATTGATATCTAAGGTCTCTGCATACCTATTTCAGCAGTTTCAGTTTCAGTTTCTTATCACCTCTTAATTCAAAGAATTTGTATTCAAAAAAATAATTTATTGGAATATATATTTTACAAGGAGTAAATGATACAGTGCCAGCTATTTCTGCATCAACCACTTTCTGTGCTACGTTCGGTGAGTGTCAAACCCTCTGACCTTTCCTCCTCCTTGGTTTCACCCTTAGCTAATGATCTTTGTCTCTCCCCAAAGATATCAGCTATCTTTACTTTTGACATGGCTCACTGATAATATTTCCCTAATATCTGATAAACAGTTCAATATCCTATCCCTTTCTATGAGACAAATCAATCAGAAACCCTAAATAGTTTCTGAACTATTTTAACGATGATTGCAAGCTTGCGACTTTGCATCTCTGCATTTGCCTTTACTTCGCTTTTCACCAATGTCAAAAATTTTTAAAACAAACTTTGAATGTTAAAGCTACAGCTATTTCAACTCAGCAGAGAGTATTTAAATAGTTTAGAGAGCATGAACCCTGAATCATCATAGATGTAAAATACATGAAGTGGTAGTGGTGAAGAGTGTGATAGATAGGTAACTGTGATTTCTTTTTTTGCACGATGAACATTATGAAAATACTCCCATAAGTTTCATGATTGTACAGAACAGTGATACCACACTTGACAAGTGAGACAGAAACTGAGAGAACCCTGCAAATAAATCTTAACTTAGAATAACTCTTATGTTCCTCTACCTGGTTATCCCCTGATTTGGTATTTACAAAGACAAGCAGTGGACTTGTGCCTGGGGGTCTTGTGGCTTCCCAGTAACCATCTGAGTCAATACTGTTGATGGCTGTTGGGGGCAAAATCGACACACGACACTGGCTTAATGGACACCTCTTTGGTAACTGATCACGACAAGACGTGTGAACCTAATTGTGATATAAAAAGAATAAATGCAAAGCTAGTTGCCACACAAAGCTCTCAGACTAAACTTGATCTTACCATTGTTCTCATGTCCGACACTTAAAACAATACTGTAATGTTGCTAAATAATGGTCTATGAGATAGAATATATGTTTCCATGTCATTATTCTTTCATATGAATATTGATCTATAATACTGGTTTAAGTACATTTAACATGCATTTCACAGACCCACTGGGAAACAAGGATTAAATCTAAATTATCCAAACAATTCGGTATTGTAATAATCAATATAATGTGTATCTAAGAGACACAACTTTAGACCTGTAAGCATGTCTAAAGAATATTGGTTGAATGACAATTAACTCTTCATTGCACATACCCAATGGGACATTAAGATTATATCTTAATTGTCCCAACAATTAATGACAAATTAACACTCACTGCACATACCCATTGGGACATTAAGATTATATCTTAATTGTCCCAACAATTAATGACAATTAACATGCATTGCACATACACAATGGAACATAAAGATTATATCTTAACTGTCCCAACAATTACTGACAATTAAACATACACAGCATATACCCAATGGGACATTAAGATTATATCTTAATTGCCCAACAATTGCTGACAGTTAACACGCTTTGCACATACCTAATGGGACATTAAGATTATATCTTAATTGTCACAACAATTAATGACAATTAACATGCATTGCACATACCCAATGGGACATTAAGATTATATCTTAATTGTCCCAACAATTACTGACAATTAAACATACACAGAATATACCTGATGGGACATTAAGATTATATCTTAATTGTCCCAACAATTACTGACAATTAAACATACACAGCATATACCCAATGGGACATTATGATTATATCTTAATTGTCCCAACAATTAGATAATTAAGCATGCATTGCACATCCCACTGGAACATTAAGATTATATCTTAATTGTCCCAACAATTAGATAATTAAGCATGCATTGCACATACCCACAGGAACATTAAGAATATACCTTAATTGTCTCAAAAGCTCATTACTTAATACAAACATAATGTGTATCTAAGAGAAAATTTCAGAACTGCATGAGTATCCAAGGATAATTGATTGCATGACAATTTGCTGTAATGGTTCTGAGCTAGTGCATGTATAAATATTATCACTCTAAATATGCTTCAGTACAGTCTGATGACAATTATCAACTACTATACTTAGCAGTCTAAGAATGCATTGGAGACTAAAAACTATATTCAAGTCAACAAATTAAACAATTCAGACAAATTTTAAATAAGTTTCTAATAGCATAATAATTTAGACAGGTCATTTACATATGCATATAAACAAGCAAACAAAACAATTTCTTTAATTACACAAAGTAGCTAATAGAAAAACTTCAGCATACTTTACTCTTATATTTATTCAAAATTCAGCATACTTTACTCTTACATTTATTCAAAATTCACTTGAATGACACTCTCACTCTCTCTCTCTCTCTCTCTCTCTCTCTCTCACACACACACACACACACACACACACTCTCACTCAAGCTTGGTGATAGATAACTTATATTTGGATATCTCTCTCCCTCTCTCAAGCCTGGTGATAGATAACTTATATTTGGATACTATACAAAATATGGATTGAAAAACCATATTAAACACTATATTACAAATGCAAGATTAAAAAGGCTATGTAATAAATATCTTTGCATAATGGTGACAATGATACTTTCCAAGTCCATACTTTCTGTTGGATTTATGTCTGTTTTAACATGTTTGTCTATTTCAGAGCTTACCATGGCTTTACACCAAAGACATCTCCAGTCCTGTAATTTTCTGACACTGCCGCAGATTTTATCACATACTGCACACTTGGCACTTACAGGTAGGTTTCCCTCCAGCCACTGGTGGGGCATGGTGATCTGTAAAAACAGGGATTTACCTGTCATTATATTCAGCTCAAGGGGAATCTGCATATGCAAAGACCAGCTGTTGCTGCTAATCACTTGCTTAAACCTGACAAGAGTCTCTCTTTATAAAGCCCAACTGTATAACACTTCAAAACAATTGCATGGAAAAGGGTCCAATTAAACTGGTTCAATTTTATTAAAAAAAATAATGAATTTTGCTATTTTAGTTTTTGGCTAATGATTTCACATAATTAAATACCATTTGATTATTGAGTTTGTAACAAACACTGTTATCACACAGACTTGTTGGAATATACATGACACTGTCTTCTTGGAACACACCTCAGTATTACATTGTTATACATTGTTACAAGTCTTGCTGGAATATACTTCAGTATTACACTGTGATGACAGTCTTGTTGGAACATACCTCAGTATTAGAGACAATTATGACGCAGCCTTGTTGAAATATACCTCAGTATTATACTGTGATGACAGTACAGACACTGTTAACAAACAATCTTGTTGGAACAAATCTGAGTATTACACTGTTATTAAACAGTACTGTTGGAATATATCTCAGAATCTGACCCTCTCACTTACAATACATGTCACTTTCACAGCTTCCATGTACAGGATTATGAAGAGGGTATTGTACTAGTTACCACACTCCCTGAATTGTACATGTGCCTGATTTATTTCTACTGGTTATAAATGTTGTCCAAAAGTGAATTCTCTCTCATGAACCATGATAGTAAAGGGCAGTCTCTCTCACAAATCATAATGGGAAAGGGCAGTCTCTCACATGAACCCTAACAGAAAAGAATAGCCTCTTTCATGAACCACAAATGGAAAAGGCAGTCTCTCATGAAGCATAACAGGAAAAGGCAGTCTCTCATGAAGCATAACAGGAAAGGGCAGTCTCTAATGAAGCATAACAGGAAAGGGCAGTCTCTAATGAAGCATAACAGGAAAGGGCAGTCTCTCATGAAGCATAACAGGAAAGGGCAGTCTCTAATGAAGCATAACAGGAAAAGGCAGTCTCTCATGAAGCATAACAGGAAAGGGCAGTCTCTAATGAAGCATAACAGGAAAGGGCAGTCTCTAATGAAGCATAACAGGAAAAGGCTGTCTCTCATGAAGCATAACAGGAAAGGGCAGTCTCTCATGAAGTATAACAGGAAAAGGCAGTCTCTCATGAAGCATAACAGGAAAAGGCAGTCTCTCATGAAGCATAACAGGAAAAGGCTGTCTCTCATGAAGCATAACAGGAAAAGGCAGTCTCTAATGAAGCATAACAGGAAAGGGCAGTCTCTCATGAAGCATAACAGGAAAAGGCAGCCTCTCATGAAGCATAACAGGAAAGGGCAGTCTCTCATGAAGCATAATAGGAAAGGGCAGTCTCTCATGAAGCATAACAGGAAAAGGCAGCCTCTCATGAAGCATAACAGGAAAAGGCAGTCTCTCATGAAGCATAACAGGAAAAGGCAGTCTCTCATGAAGCATAACAGGAAAAGGCTGTCTCTCATGAAGCATAACAGGAAAAGGCAGTCTCTCATGAAGCATAAAAAGGAAGGGCAGTCTCTCAAAGACCACAACAGGAAAGGACAATAAAACAATTTAACCCACTGATATGTATCCTTTTCAAAATGGGAGTCAGTCAATGCAAGATTAACTAAGTTACAATAAATATTTGGGAAATAGTGTATTATGTATTTCAGTCTAATTGACAAAATGCACATATCTGCATATATACAATCTGCCAAAATAAAGCTCCAACAATGAACAATCTGCCACAATAAAATCCATTAAAACCTTTTGTGAATTTTAAGATCAAAATCTACAAAGTTACATGACCACCCACAAAAATGACAATAAAATAAATTTAAATGCAGTTGTTTTTTAATGCAAAAATTTGACTTCAGCCACCCTCAACCTGCCTCTCACAAACTCCCAATGAAAATCAATGTTGTTCTGACGTGAGCACTTTATAGTAGAAAAAGAATAATCTTGCAAGGTAAACAAAATAAAATTTGTGTCATACATTCAGTTTTAAGTCAAAGGGCAATATTTTTTACCTAGAAGGGGAAGGTCAGCATTAGTTGTCTTGTGACCTTGAACATTAGGTCAAGGCCAACATAATGTAACATCTTGGGACCTTTAGCTCCAATCAGGTCAGGCTTGGTTCAACTGTTCTTGAGATATCCAGGATACATGTTAAACACGCTTTTCTCACAAACCCATGATATATAAACTCCAACTACAGATAGAATGTCACCTTTAACCATGTTAACTTTTTTTAAAGTCATGAAAAGCTTAAAAAAAAGGGTCCTCGGAACCAACCCAATATGCATATCCAGTCTGGTCCAGTCTGGTCAGACTATATTGGCTGTCTTTCACTTAACACAAAGTATTACTCTATGACCCTGTGACCCTGACACAGTAACCAGAAGCAATCAGGTTTCAAGACCCTCTCAAGGTATTTAAATATCCAATTTAGTTTGGTTTGAATCAATATTCTTTGATACTGACACACTGATGACAATATGGACTGAAGACTGGACAGCACAAAACCAGTCTCCTGCCAAGGCAGAGGGCGAGACACATTCCATCCTTAAACATCAAGAAAATCATCTTCACAGGAATCTCCTATAAATTCAGAAAAACAACTGACAGCCAAGCATACCCCATCCTCATCTTCAATGATTTCAACCCCTATGGATGCCAGTGTTGTCCACTTGCAATTGGAATGGGCTTTCACAGCGCACCTCTTGTGGGCCTTAAACTTGCAAACTGAAACACAAATATAAATGTTATACTGTTCTTTAACTTAAAAATATGGTACACTACCGTGTCATCAAATTCTCTTCCAATACCAGTATACATCATTTATTTATAGTGTATTTATTGACATCTTACATGAATATGTTGTTATGGCTGAGCTTGCAAATTGTCTCCACAGAAAAAAAGGTTATGTCAGTAAAACAGGGCTGATCAAAATTCCACAACCCACCATCCTGGACTATTCATTTTCAAAGATGGACATGTAAAATTTTGGAAGAGACTAGCCCAGGCCAAGTGCTTATTTCCATATTAAAACAAACCAGGCAAGCACTAATTTTCAAGCTTTGATCACTTTATCTACCTTTACCTGACCATTTATGCCCAGAACCTCTCCGCAAATTTTTTTTTCATATCTTGTGATACTACAGTAAGTGGTCATTGATAACTGTCTCAAATGTGCATGTTCTATTACTGCTTGAATTCATATTGGGCTAAACAACAGAATTTTCAGCCAATCAAACCACTTCAAACAAAAAAAATCCAGTATGATTAATAAGCAGTGTTTTAAACATCTTTGTTATATTGTATTCACTCAACCCAGATACTAACTTGAGGATCAGAATTTGATTTACTGCAAGTCAAGAAAACTGAATTAATAAAAGGCACTTAACACCAACATTAGCGTCAGTTTCATTTACGAAATGATTCAATGGAGGTTATGACTCCTCATTTTTAATTGATTACACAGTGTATCCGCTTCCACACGTGATATTCCATCTGAAGAGAAAGGATTTTGCTAAGGAGATGTCACCGTTTACATTTCAACCGTAAAATGTATCTTGTGACAACTTTAGAAGTAGCTGACGACCAAAGTCATCTTCATTATGTGAATAAAATGAGTTAACTTAATTAGTTTGGCAAGGAAGGTTAAATGGAAAATTCAGAGAAGAAACATTCACATGAAAGTGGCATGCTAAAATATATGGCTACCAATGAGACAGGGGTAACGATTCTCCAAGGAGAATTAACCCAGACTCTGTGGCAGCAAAACATGTCAAATATGACACCACTGAGACAGAGATATGTCCTGTCACACTGGACTGAATCCTTGAAGCAAAGATGTTTTGCCTCATTTGACTGACAATTATCCAAGGTTTGAATCATTGAAGGAAAGATGTTCTGCAGTTATTGCTGTATCAGATCAACATTTAGTTTTATATGATAGATGTTCTATGTTATTTCTTTTGTTCTTTCTATGGACTAAAGTGCATACATCTCATTAAATCTAGGCAAGTTATTGAAATAGTAGGACATGTGAAAAGTTAGGTAGGTCAAGTGAATATTCTGCAAACACTAGTTCTGAACAAATGGATGAAAAAATATTTGATCAGCCCTGATACAATTACAGTAACTTTCCAATTCTTATGCTCTGTGTCAATGGAAAAAATATTAAATTGTACGCATTTTATGGTTACCATAGCAACATGTGCATCTTATATTTTCTTTTTAAAACTAAGAGTACCAAGAAATTGGCACATTATTTACTTGCCCCATGTTAAACAGTCCTCTAATATAGGCACTACTACGGTATGGTTGACCCTAGAGATTAGTAACCAATGGGTCTCGATGTTCCATGACCATTAATCATGGTTTGGGATCCTGGAATAATTTTAATGCTCAGAAACCATTATTTTCTTATTAGATTTATCATTATCGTGAATTATGACCTTTAGAGCCAATATATGCATTTCTTTAAAACCCTAACTGCAAGCCATCTACAAAGACTGGTCAAGGAACGCACCCATAAACAAATGTCATTTTGCAAACCTATTTTTCATTGAGCTGGTGGAGAACTCCATGTACAGCATACATTTGATCTTCAACATTTTAACCATATTACCTTCCAACTACAGGTTTATTTTCACAGAGAGGTTTTTCATGAAAATACAAAGTACAGTCTTTTGACTTGTATTTTTACCAAATGTTAATCAACAGAAATATTACCACCAGGTAAAGTCTTACCATATGAAATATATTATGAGAGAAACTTAACTCAAGAAGTGAGAGTGAAATGGTTTAAAATTGTGTGATTTCCTCACTCTAACCAGTATTTCAGTATTGTTAGGGGCCAAAAATAAGCCCCAATCTGATTGTAATATATTTCAAAATCATGCAAGATTCCTAATTTAGCAATGTATTCCTCAAAATTTAATCAATCGGAATTTTAAAATTTTTCCATAAAGCTGATTGCCCAGGCTCCAATTCCAATTATTCAAGAAAAAAAACCATGCTTCAATTATTATTCACCTTCACACGACAGGCCATGGGAGGTAACTCCTGACAGGGCCTCCCGACACACATTGCAGTAGGTGGGCCTGGCATGAGAACAGGCATACCAGTTGTGCTGGCCTGACATCATTTCTCGTTGTGTTGCATTACCCTGAAACAAGAAACAGACACTCAGGTTACTAATTCTCCTCCAGAAGTGGTGGTTGAGACTTGCATTTGCCAGTTCATGTTCCACTCTAGACATCACAGTTGAGCCTTTAAAAAAAGGCACTCATTTGCACATCCATAAAATAAATCAACATTAATCAGCATTCGCTATTTTTGATGGCTGTTGTGGCAGCTCAAAAAACCACAACTATTTTAGAATGGCCCAGTAACAATTTTGAAAAGATTTTGCTATTTGTTCCAACAGCTGCTGGCCTCAAGTCCAGAAGGTTGTAATATTTAGAATTAAACCTAGCTGTAAATGGGTACTGAGGAAGGATAATCTGTACTGGGAAGTAGTCGTCCCATCCTGATACGTAGCTGTAAATGGGTACTGAGGAAAATAATATGCAATAGGAAGTAGTCATCCCATCCTGACACCAGCTGTAAATGGGTACTGAGGAAGAATAATCTGCAATGGGAAGTAGTAATCCCATCCTGATACTAGCTGTAAATGGGTACTGAGGAAAATTAATATGCAATAGGAAGTAGTCATCCCATCCTGATACATAGCTGCAAATGGCTACTGAGGAAGGATAATCTGCACTGGGAAGTAGTCATCCCATCCTGATACCAGCTGCAAACAGGTAACGATGAATGATGAAGGTTAATCTGCAATGTGCTGTCAGCCCATCCAGAAAAAGACATGCGCTAAAGCTATTTTGTGATCCTGAAAGCAGAAGAAGCAAGCTATACGAATGACTAGTTGGCTCCCATTAAGTCTTTAATCCTCACAAAACAAATACTTTCTTTATACAAAACTAATACTTCCTTTATACAAACTTCTAAATCCTATCTTACATGTAGTAAAAGTTTAAAATCCTTCAACAAGGAATGTAAACTGATTTTCAATAATTAAAACTTTCAAAAAAAGAGGAAGTATTGCTGTAATTTAACAACTGATGCATTAAAGAAATGTATGAAACAAAGTTTCCAATTTCCTGCTTTGTTAATTTATCAATGATCCAGAATATATAAAACTTGCATGAGATGTTCTGAGGACATTTCTGTGGACTTTGTGGTTGTCACAAATCATGAATTTAAAGACCCAATGAAAATGCTGTTTTTGGTAAAGCACTAAAATTGGCATCATGAAAATATTCATAGTACACGTGTCTCTTATAAGACCAACGATCATTTCGCTCTCCCCCCTACATGTATTTATACCAACATAAAAGATATCATTAATCAATGTCATGGCTGTACTTTTACCATAGTATACTCTGGAAAAGAATGGAATACCATGCAAAACCCTGGAAAACTGTGGAAAAATGAAATATTTTGCAGAATTTAGCTTGGAAACCCTGGACACTGTACATGGAAAAGGCTGGACAATGCCTGGAAAACCATGGACAGTTTGGACTTTGAACTTTCTCAGCAAGGAAAGGCCTGGAAAAGTATGGACAGGTTGGGATTTTTTAAAATATAGTTTAGCATGGAAAACCTGAAAAGAACTTAAGTCAATTTTCAAGATCGGTATTTAGTATTATTTTTCATTTCTTCTGCTCAATTCTCATGAGCTTCTTATAAACTGCACTTCTGAACCCTGTTAACAATGTATGCAAAGAGGGTAGATTTTGCAAGCTCATGTTTGCAATTTGTGTCTGTGTGATTTGGATTTTTAATGTAGCTTTAATCATTTTTCAGTCATATCACTATACAACATAAATATTTAAAACTCTATTTTAGAATCACATGTATGTTAAAGCCATGTGAGAACTAATTATAGTAACAATCTGTTCCCAATTCATAGATCACGATAATTACGCTTCGATTTGTACTCAGTGCTTACTGCTTTCAATATAAGTGTTGGGGATTAATATTATAATCTACTAGTATTCCAACACCTTGAATTAAATTTCAACATTTCATAAGCGCGATCGATTTCTCAGATGACAGGTATTGGGTCATCAGACTTTTTGAGCACTGAATGTAATTCAGATGGCTAATATTCTAGTTTGTACAGTATTTACTCCCTAACCCCATGGCACCACATTTACATGGCAGGAGGTAGCAGCCTACTGCCGAGCTCTGTAGTATCAAGATCATGTAAGATACACTAAAGTGGGTGGTATTACTGAAAAGTAGACAGATGTAGCTCTACAATGATATCAAATAATCTGAATGTTTTTTTCACCCAAAATTCACCTGTGGTCAGTGGTCGGATTTTGTGCCTGGATTTTAGACTTTTTGGCCTCAGATCTAAGGAAGACCCGTCTGAACTGCACACAGACAGGTGAACCTTTGCAAAAAGTAGGATAAGGTGGGCATCTGGAATAAAGAGTGGTCTCTATACAAAAATAACGGGTCCATTAAGCAACAAAAAAAACCTCCTACTTTTACCCTTCTGCTAAAAAAAACTAGGCATTTGGCTAATGGAAAATCTACTGGAAGTCGTTGTATTAGGATGTATTCAGAAATAGCCCCCAAAATGTGTTTCCTACTCTCATTTCAGGCAAAAACTACAAAAACCTTCAGGGGATAATGAGTTAACAGATGAGATGGGGATCCTGACAGGGTCTCAGCTAAATGAAAATTATTTTATAGGAAACTCTTGTTTTCATGAAAATTTTTAATGGTCTTCCATGCAGTCAAATATTACAGTTTTGTCGAGGCCAGTATTCCTGGGTTTTTCATGCAGTTATCTAGGGTTTTCCATGCTATGAAATTGTCCAGGGTTTTCCATGCTGGAGTTTTCCAGGGTTTTCCAGCCAACCCTGGACAGAGCCTGAAATATTAGTCCAAATAGTCCATGGATTTCCATGTTAGAATTGTACAGTGTTTTCCATGCTTTTCCATGTCTTTTTTCCATGATTTACCAGCCTACCCTTGACATAGCCTGGAATATCAGTCAAAATACTCCAAGGTTTTCCATGCTAAAGTTTTCCATGCTTTTCCATGGTTTTTAATGGAATACCATGGTAAATCTACAGCAGTGGCAGGTGATTGTTTTTACCCTAGGTGGCAGGGTCCAGTTTCGTAATTTGGCCCCTGGCAAATTTCTTAACTTAAGGCTATGGTGTGACTTTTTCAGCTATTATTGTTTACTATTTATAGATATGGATATATTTGTGAACTAGGTGTTTTGGGCTTGTGTTGTTCTTGAAATTGATGTCAGTCATGTATACCTTCCATAGTTGCTCTGCAGTATGTTGATAGTGAAATACCAATAGTTGGCTAGGAAGAAGAGCTAGCTTCCCATAGCAGTAGACACGTGGGTTCAAGGCAAGCCGAGTATCTCAAAAACGGCTTGGATGACAACTATTCTGAATTGCATCAAACTATTTAGTAGACAATGTTTTTCAAAAGTTTCATCCAGGGAAAGGGCTTGCGTTTGCACTGTGAGTACTACATGCTGTCAAAAATGGCATTTGGATGTGAAAAATGCAGGTATAAAATAGGGGTTGGGGTGCATAAACCTCTTCTGCTATGAACTGCCATTGACTTCTCTGGTCAAGTGAATACTATTCTTATGCTCTGTTTTAATATAGGTATCTAAAAATATCGACCTTTTTGACCTCACTTGTGTATTTGATTTTTTATGATTTTTTTATACTAGGTCACTGATTGCGGCATTAAATTTGTACATAAAAACTGGACCCTGCCCCCCATAGATTTTTTTGATTGCAAATTATTGCAGGGACTGGACCACTTCTCTTTAAAGCTGTTGTTGTTGCTGTTGATGTGGGGTTTAATGACATTTTTCAGCACACAATAGGCTATACATGGCGGCCAGTATTAATGGTAGAGGAAGAACCAGGGAAAACCCCAGAAAGAACCACTGACCCACGAGAAGCTACTGGCAAGCTTTCTCACATACCCACATTGGCCGAATCCAAGACTCTAACCCATGCAGACAGAAGTGAGATGGCAGTGATCCATAACGGAGAGCGCTTTAGACCACTCAGCCACTCGGGGGCCCCTCTCTTTAAAGTCTGCTCACCACAGGAAATAGCTTCTTAGATAAGTTGGCTTTACCTCCTACTAAAATAACTAATTCCAAGTGATATATGCGTGAATTAAAGGGAACATGTGGCTAAATTATTAAAGTTCATTATAATTTACTTCACCTGCTTACAAGTGCCATGCAATAATAGGTGGTACAAATTTGTATCAGCTGAGTCTAAGTGAAGCTTAGTTTCTATTCCCTGTTAAGATCTTAAGCCCCTGAGGAGTAGGGATGGTGACTGACAAAAAAATGAATCTGAGTTGAATCAGACTGACACGGAGCTACGGATTTTGTGCAAGTCAATAACCAGATAACAATCTATTTTAAACTTTAGGTACTAAGTATTCCTCTAAGCATATCTGTTGACAAAAGTAAGAATGAACTAGAACATAAAAGTAACTGTTTTAACAAACAAGGCAAGTTCAAATAAGATGGAGATTGTCAGGTGAATTAAGTGTAAACTATGTACTTGTACATTCTTTTCAAATATCCCCCCAAAATCTATTCATGAAGTTTTTCAAAAATATTTTGTAGTGCAATGCAAAAGATATTCACACTTGATGTACGGACCTTTTGAAGATCTTTATATTTTTTATTAATTTCTTAAATTTTATTTTTCGATCTGTCCATCTCAGTACCTAAATATGCTTTCATTTTCAGTGATTCTGATGCAGTTTCCATGTTCTATAACTCTGTTTGGGTCATTTGGATTCTATTTTGTCAATTTTCAGATGTTTTGGAGATTTACAATTCTGTTTCAGTGAGTGAATCATGACAGGGATTTAAACTAAGATACAAAACCTTAAAAAGCTTCAATAAAAATGTGCCTCCAATCCAATTCTTGTCAATATAACTCTACCCTGGGACAGTCCACACTGTCCACCCACCCACCAACAGGAATGGCATTTAGGTAAGAGTTGTATATGATGATGTTGTGTTCAAAAAATGAAGTGCATAGATAAAGGGGTTATGGAAAAATGTAAACAAATAACAACCAAAATACGACACCACCCTGGGGCATGAGTGGTAATGTCAGAAGATGAGTATATGGTGATACTGTGATATTCCAAATGTGAAAGGAATCAGTCAATGGATTGCTGAGCTGGAAAATACTGTAACCAAAGCTGTCCACAGACACTAATACTAATGCCAGTAGAGAGAAAGGTTAATGACTTTTTAACACCATATGAACTTGCTTACAAGCTGAGTCAAAATGCAAAAAAAAAAGATCCTGATCTGCCATAGCATAATCAGCCTGCAGAAAAGGGTATATGTTGTTTGTTTTACTGATTACTCCTAACAAACTGAAGAGACCCAGATCTGTCAGCACATTATGCGCTGGCAGATCTGGATCTGTACAATTTACAGTTGGAAATGACTTACAAGCGAGTACATATGGTATCTGATCATAGACTGGTACTGACCTGTAATGCTAATATCTGCTGTGGCATCTTGTAATTAATACAGCCTGTCATTCTAGGTCTGCAAATGTGATTAGTAATTGATCCCATCTTTAGTGGTTCAAAAGATCTACTGTGGACAAGGATACAAGGGAGTTATATGTTCCCATACTGTTACCTTAAGCCTGAAGCAGGGGGCAAAGTTTATAAAGGCAGGTGATACACCATCTATGCATGACCAGCAATGACTCCAGTAATACAATTTTGGGGCCCATGTTTCTATTCTTTAGAACTGGGATGTTTTTAATACAAATACTTTCATGGATTTTTAATACCAAGGCATCTCATCCTTCTTAACTCCTATCCTTCATCACTCATTTAAGTTTTGTTCCAATTTATTCGCATGTTCCTTCTTAGCAGATTAAACAAGATTCCCTTTAAGTGCTCTACTGGGCAGTAAGAATTTCCAAGATTTTCTATACAAGACCTTCTTCTAATTGAAGAAACGATCTCTGATATTCTACAGTGATAACAAAATTTTGTGTTGGACATAACGGATAGCAGACTGGCACCATTTGCATTCAGAACCAACTAGACACCATAAAGAGCCTCTTAGTAAATCCCCATGCTGATATAACCATCCATTCAGGATGAGTATATGTAACAAGATTTACAAGGTGGCTGCTGTGGTCACACTTCATGTCTAAGCAGCACCATTTTCATTTAGGATCAACTACCTCTAGACCCAGGGCTGAATGTGTGTGTGTAAAGTTTTATGGCAATCTTTTAAGTACTTAAGGAAGATTAGCAATCACAAATTTGTGCCAAAGAATGGAAAGATTTCAGAATATGGATCTCAGACAACAGGCCATTCCACGAGTTCTTCTTGTCTATAAGCTAAAAAATTGTATATGGGTAAAACTGCATGAGTTTAAAGCTGATTATGGTACACGCACAGTGAAAGTCATAAACAATGTATGTGATAGAAGAGTTTGTTCCTTTCATATTGGGAGATCTTCACTGAGGAAGTTCATTCTCTCTCTGCATACAAGGTTCCAACAGCCCAGAAAAAAGATTTTTAAGGACTTTTCAAGGAGTTTATGTAACTACTTCCACAAATTTTCAAGGTGTATTTTATCTTATCAATAAAACATTTTCAATATGTTACTTTGTTAATTAAAAGTTACAAAAGAAAAAAAAACACAAAACTAACTAAAGCATGTGCCCATAACAAGGAATGTACTTTATCTGGTAATTCATGTAAAATGTCATCTAATAATTCCAATTTTATCCCATTTTATTTATTGATTTGTTATTTTTGGAAATTAATAAATAACACAACTTTTCAAATAAAATGGTGTTTCTATTATTTAATTTAAAATGTTTTTTTATTCCATCAGATAAATTCAAGAAGTTTGGGGGAAAATTCCAGGAGTATGTCAATAAATTCATGGATACAATAAATGCATTCAATGATTTCCTAAGTTCATACAAGCCATGAATTTTGATTATGACACTTAAAGCACTTGCAATTCTATTTCAAACAAGGCCACTTATTAATCAAAGAGATTACTTCTGTCTGCATACAAGAACTACGTTCACTAAGGCTTCTTGATGACATTTAGTTTTGTAATTACATATTTAAGAGAAATGAGGAAATCTTAACACAGGCAGACATGATAGAGTGAAAAGATAATGTGACAGATTCCTGTCCATGGCTTGAGACAATGTCAGTCAAAGTGGAGGAGTTATGTCTAGTATATATATAAATATAAAGCAGTACATAACATCATACATAATCACAATGACATTGGTTAATAAATTAGAAATCATCAGTATTACAATTGTGTAATTTGTGATTTATTAGTAAATATGTGTGTGATGTGTGATTTGGATTTTTTAACGTCGATTTAAAAAAAAATTAGTCACATTGCTATGATGTCTGCAGTTTTGCAGTTCATAGTGATGTCTATCACTGAGGCATCATGCCGCAGACATGTAAAATAATGTCCCATCCTGTCACATTATTCTGACACCAGGCCAACCAGTCCTAACACTAACCTCTTAATGCTGAGTGCCAAGCGAGGCAGATGTTAGAACCATTTTGTACAAGTCTTTGGTATGAACTCATGACCTCCCACATCTGAGGCAGACGGAAGAAGTGAATGGGTTAAATATGATCAGGCAAAACACAAAAACTGAAGTATACAAATATATTTTATTTAGAACCCACTGCATTTCCAACAGGTAGAACAGACTGCCAAAGAAAGGGAAGAAATATTTTACAGAATGGTCACTCCACAAATTCATAGCAGACTCCCTGTTCCAACTTTGGGAACTCCCTTAGTGGACTTGTTTGCCATCACACTTAACAAGCTCCCCTTTTGCTATTCCCCAGTTCCCAACTAGAGGACCTGTGCAGCATTAACCTTTATTCTTAAGTGGGATTGTCTGTTTCCTTATGCCCTTGCACCCTTCACGATAATCCTACAGGTCCAAAACAAAGTCAGGCTAAGTCCACGACTGAACTCATTCTGATTGTTCCTCAATGGTCACAAAGATAATTTTTCCAAAATCTTCCTGATCTGTTTGTGGCCATCTCAGGACCTTACCTCAGATTAGGGACTTTCTGTCATGGCAAGGGACTTTCTCCTACACAACAGCCCAGATTAGGGACTTTCTATCACAGCAAGGGCTCTCTCCTACACAACAGCCCAGATTAGGGACTTTCTATCACAGCAAGGGGCTCTCTCCTACACAACAGCCCAGATTCTCCACATCCAAGATTGGCTCATCTCAAACGATCTCTCCACAAATTAGGGACTTTCTATCACAGCAAGGGCTCTCTCCTACACAACAGCCCAGATTAGGGACTTTCTATCACAGCAAGGGCTCTCTCCTACACAACAGCCCAGATTAGGGACTTTCTATCACAGCAAGGGGCTCTCTCCTACACAACAGCCCAGATTCTCCACATCCAAGATTGGCTCATCTCAAACGATCTCTCCACAAATTAGGGACTTTCTATCACAGCAAGGGCTCTCTCCTACACAACAGCCCAGATTAGGGACTTTCTATCACAGCAAGGGGCTCTCTCCTACACAACAGCCCAGGCTATGGACTTTCCATCACAGCAAGGGGCTCTCTTCTACAAAACAGCCCAGATTAGTGACTTTCTATCACAGCAAGGGGCTCTCTCCTACACAACAGCCCAGATTCTCCACATCCAAGATATTGGCTCATCTCAAACGACCTCTCCACAAAGAAAAGTTTTTGATCGAAGTTGCCATGTGCATCTTTCAGTTCAGGAGTAGACCAGCCTATAAGGTATGTGATGCCATGATGTCAAATGGAGAATCTTCTGTGATTGGTGTAGTATGTCAATCCCAGCTGTCCTTCTTTGAATGGCGCTAAGCTGACTGTCTTCTCTTTCTTCTTGGAGAGACACAATGCTCAGTTTCTAGATTTATGGGCTATTTATCAGCCCTTTCCAACACGCCCATATTTTCAAAAGGCCCTGACATCTCACTTAACAGACCTGAGCATATATTTTCAACTGCAGATACCAGAGACTTGCTCTCTGATACCAAAATGGAATCTATCTTGTGTCTTGTGGTCTCTAAATAAACCCCACTATGAGTCTTTGGGTAAAGCATCTTTTGATAACCTTAATCTTCAGATGGTTTTCTTGCATGTCTTAGCATCTGTGAGGCAAAGGAGAAAACTCCATGTCCTATCCATAAAGCAGGACTTTATTAGGTTCAATGGGAATTATGAGTTGGTTTCTATCCTTTGCCAACCATTTTTTTTTAAAACAATAACCCAGCTATCTTCGGTTGATCCACTCCCAACTGAGATCAACAGTCTCAGCCATATCTGGAATGAGGGTGAACAAGATGGACTTTTATATCCAATTAGTGGTCAATATTTTTTCCTTGGCAGCCTCTGAAACGAAAAGTAAGGGTAGGCTTCCACCATTGCATTAAATTATCAAGAGTGCTTACAAGTTCCTTACTTGAAAATTCAAGCCCATCTCAGGTTTGTGCCAATGCTGCCCATGAGGTTTGTGCCAATGCTGCCCATGAGGTTTGTGTCAATACTGCCCATGAGGTTTGTGCCAATGCTGCCTCATGGGCATATCCAATTCATTCATCTTTGGATGATTTGATGAAAACCACATTTTGGCACTCTCACTACTTTCTCCTCCTTTTATCTATGCTCTTCAGCCTATCAATGTGGAAGCATCTTCACAATGGGCCCATTAATCGTCATTGCTCAAAAACTTCCTCATGTGGTTTCAATCACACTGAAGTCTCCCGCTCTTCTGTGAGCATGAGTATTCCTTGGGTTTGTTTCTTATTCACCAGTTTTTGGGATCATCAGACCTCCCACCAAACTGACAAATTCAGATATGTCATAGCAAAAGGAAGGGTATTACTAATATTAAATGTAGGGAATTGGGCCAGATGCATCAAGATGGAAATACCATGATGGTCTCTCTGCTTATCTGTCTTACAAACTACAAGTTTTTTTATTCAGCAAGAGACACGAAATCTTAAAGATCAGTTTGGTCCAAGAATAAAGAACAACTGCAGCTGTGAGCTCACGATATTCAAAATTAATGACAACACAGATTTCAGTTTAAACATGTTATTTTCACTTTGACTCTTGAGACTATGGAGTCAAGGGTCAAATGACTCTTCAGTTTTGAAATCTATTGAGAGCCCTATAGTTGGCCTTCACTGGTCCAAAACTTCTTAAAAATCAATTATGCCATATATCTTTTCAAGAAATCTAAGCTGCTTTCCACAGCACAATTAAAACATGTCTTATTTCCTTCTCAATTATGTACACATAAAACAATGCCCTGATACATAAAACAATGCCCTGCAACAGTGATTAAGATCCAAAACTTAGCTCTAAGCATTGATAAGGTTTTGACCTTTCTACATTTGTGACAGGAATAAACAAAAATATACTGTACTTCAGAAAATATGGGACTGACCATTTAATTTTTTTAAGGTGGAGGGAGACATGGAATTTTGTTTGAGTTTTTTATTTCCAATCTTAAACACCTTGAAGAAAAAATATTCTTGCTGATTTTTTGAAAACAAATAACTAATTATATCCTATATTGCAGCTGACAAAAAAGATTTATCTTGAGGTCAAAGAAAAATGAAATTGTTTCAAAGAAAATCCCAGACCCACCCTACCCCCAAAATTAAATGGTCAATCTCTAAATTATTCCTTACCTTTTCACCACAATTGTTATTGTAAAGGCAATTCATGTTTCCTGTTTACAGAACAAAGCAAATTATTTCACTGCCCTGTCAAATCCCTGTATGATTCTGAAGCATTAAGTACTTCCTTGTCCAGAAGCAACCAGCGGATTATAATTCAACCCACATTCAAGTAACAATGAAAAGCTAAAATTCAACATGATTATCCAAGATGAACAAAGTCAGTCCATGTATCATCCATGTAAAACTGTGCTAAAAGCTGCAGAGCAGCCCACTACTTTTGATAATAACTGTACCTGCCATACATTACTGTTTGTGTGTGAAAATGATAATTAAATCGAAACTTCCCAAACCAAAGCTGCCATCAAAATAATATTCTTACGGATAAAACGCGAATAAAGCATAGACACAATTTATAAAATGGGTTTCATCCACAATTTCAGTCATGGCTAATCTGAGTTTGAAGAAATTTATGGTCCAAAAAAACGCAGGTAGATACGGTATTACAATACAATGTTTATGTCCTTCCACCTCCACACACCATAAACTGTCAATATTGAGAGGTGGGTACACATCTACATAAAGGCCTCAGGCTGAGATGTGACAATTTCTTTCATGGTTTTCCTTTACACTTCAATTCATGCCTATCATCGTTGGAACATACGTATGTATATGGATTTCGGTCACAATTATTTCCAGGTCAGTATTTCCATGAATGTAGACCCAATCTATTTTAAGAGCATTTTCTATTATATTTTTTCTGTTGGTGATCCTTGGCTTGGTATTGGTTTGAAGGAAATTTGTTATTCTTGAGAATGTGAGCATTATAATGTACTTGTGGTGTATTTTTATCCACAAGGCACAGTGATGCTTGCCACAAGGCAGAGTGATGCTTGCCAAAAAGTGGAATCTGTAACCCAAGGTACCTTGTTTTGTTTTACAGTTCTGCCTTTAAAAAAATATTTAAACAAAATGCTTAAGCCTTGACAGGGCTTCACTGTGAGTTCATCTCTGAAGATACTTTACACTAACAAAAAATTTATTAAGATTTGGACACTTGAAAGTTCAGTTGTTGTTGTTGTTGTTGTAGGGTTTAATGCCATTTTTCAGCACACGATAGGCTATACATGGCGGCCAGTATTAATGTTGGAGGAAGAACTCGGGGAAAACCCCGGAAAGAACCACAGATCCACAAGAAGCTACTGGCAAGCTTTCTCGCATACCCACATTAGCCGAATCCAAGACTTGAACCCACACAGACAGACGTGAGATGGCAGTGATCCGTAATGAAGAGCGCTTTAGACCACTCGGCCACTCGGGGCCCCAGGAAAGTTCAGTGATGACAAACAAAAATGTAGAAACTATATAGGGAAGTAATTGTAGCCCAAGTCCCATCAGTATATAAACTTAAAAACTTAAAAGCTAGAAATGCATGTTTGTTAACTGAGAAACTTTAAATTTTAATGTTTTATGTATACTGGCTTTAAAAACTGAACTATAAAATGAAAATTTAATTTTATTTAATTTTTATTTAAATTTTAAAATGAGAACACTAATTTTTTTTTATTTTTAACATTTTGCACAAATATGCACATTTATGATTTCTTTAAGGTTGATGCTTATTATCATAAAGTACTTATTACTGTATTATACCAGATAAAAGTTCAAATGATGGATATGTGTCAAATTTTATTGGATTATCTTAACTCATTCAGCCCCAGCACTATTGTCAGTATTGCTGATGCTATGTCCCAGTGAGTTTTGACTGGAACATTTTGAAAACATTATGTACATGTATTCAACTTACCTTAATTTAAATTTTTATAGCCAATAAAAATAAATGAAATTTTCACAAACTGTTCCAAATAAATTTGTCTACACAGTTATGTATGTTTTTTTTTATTTGTTCAAGTCTTTCACAAGTTATTTATACACTATTCACAAAAATTTGTGCATGATTTTTTAGATTGACAGTCTCAGAAATTTCAATGCCCATATTTAAACCTCATAAAATATCCAACTGCTGAATATATCTTTCTTTCCTCTTCTTGCTCAATATTTTCTAGATCAAACCTGAAAAACTCTTTGTATTTGCTCTCACAATCATCAAATATCAATCTAAACTCCACAGTTTTGTTGATGAAGATTAGTAAACTGTGGAGTTTAGATTGACTGGCTTTGACTTGGGCATTCTTGATTTAAAGAAAATGTTTATTCTCTAAAATATGAACAATATGACGTGACTGTCAATGTGCATTCTGGGTGACAGTGAGTAATCTGGCACTGATGTGTGCCTGCAAGTGAAATCTGTGACCCATGGCATAGTGAAATCTGTGACCCATGGCATAGTCAAAACTGTGACCTATGACACAGTAAAAACTGTGACCCATGGCACAGTGAAAACTAACTCATGGCACAGTGAAATCTGTGACCCAAGGCACAGTGAAAACTGTGACCCATGGCACAGTGAAATTTATGACCCATGGCACAGTGAAAACTGTGACCCATGGCACAGTGAAAACTGTGACCCATGGCACAGTGAAAACTGTGACCCATGGCACAGTGAAATTTATGACCCATGGCACAGTGAAAACTGTGACCCAAAGCACAGTGAAAAATGTGACCCATGGCACTGTGAAATCTGTGACCCATGGCACAGTGAAATTTATGACCCATGGCACAGTGAAAACTGTGACCCATGGCACAGTGAAAACTGTGACCCATGGCACAGTGAAATTTATGACCCAAGGCACAATGAAAACTGACCCATGGCACTGTGAAATCTGTGACCAATGGCATAGTTAAGCCTCTCTATAAAAAAGTGCCTGTTAGACAATAACTTCACCATGTATCTTTACATATACTTTACAAAAAAATGATTAATTAGGATTAGGACATGATGGAAAGTTCAATACATACCTGGATACATTCATATATGCATACATAAACACAAAAATACATAGTTAAATTTTCCAAATTTTCATAACCTGGTCAGATAAGAAATCCCAATGGGATCTGTACTTGCAAAACATGTATACTCCCTGATCAGGCCAAAAAGTCCAAGTTTATTTTTTTTGAAAATTTCAAGAATTGCAAGAAGATCCAATCTGGCTATCCACATATATATATATACAAAAGATGCATAATACATTTCGTCTACCTTGCTTTTTTGTTGTTGTTGTGGTAAATCATATTTACAAAAAACACACTAGTCTATGAAAAGTCCAAATATGAGAAAAAAAATTGAAAAGCTGATGTGACGGCCTAAAAATTTAGTTAAGTCATTTGCACATGAATATAAAATTAATATGACGTAAAAATGTATTTTGTCCATCATAAGTGTTTTTGTTCAACCATGCCAACAAGGTCTGATTCAAAATAGTCTGTCCACAAATTTCAATGTCTTTTATGAAAGAAAATCAGGAAGTCCTTGGAGAACCACCAACCCACAGGAAGCTACTAGTCCTTGGAGAACCATCAACCCACAGGAAGCTACTAGTCCTTGGAGAACCACCAACCCACAGGAAGCTACTAGTCCTTGGAGAACCACCAACCCACAGGAACCTACTAGTAAGCTTTCTCACATACCCACAATGGCCGAGGCAGAGACTCAAACCCTAGAGTCAGAGGTGAGATGTCAGTGACCTGTAAATCCCCCAGTATCAGAGGTGAGATGTCAGTGACCTGTAAACCCCCCCCACCCCGAGTCAGAGTTTAGATGTGACCTGTAAATCCCCCAGCATCAGAGGTGATATGTCAGTGACCTGTAAATCCCCCAGACTCAGAGGTGAGATGTCAGTGACCTGTAAATCCCTCAGCATCAGAGGTGATATGTCAGTGACCTGTAAATCCCCCAGAGTCAGAGGTGAGATGTCAGTGACCTGTAAATCCCACAGCATCAGAGGTGAGATGTCAGTGACCTGTAAATCCCCCAGCATCAGAGGTGAGGTGTCAGTGACCTGTAAATCCCATAGAGTCAGAGGTGATGTCAGTGACCTGTAAATCCCCCAGCATCAGAGGTGAGATGTCAGTGACCTGTAAATCCCCCAGAGTCAGTGGTGAGATGTCAGTGACCTGTAAATCCCACAGCATCAGAGGTGAGATGTCAGTGACCTGTAAATCCCCCAGCATCATACTGTACATACATCATCAGTGTACATACTGGATATCAGCTTGGTACCATTTGCTTTATGTCAGCTTGGTATCATTTGCTTGATATCAGCTTGGTACCATTTGCTTTTAGGATAAATAAGACATCATCAGAAGTCTATTATTGAAAACCTATGTCAAAAAAATACTCCATTCAGAGCAAGTAGTGACAAGATTTTTAGATAGCCATCATGGTTGCCATATTGAAAGTATGACTGCCACTATTCTCATCTAGGTATCAAAAGAAGTATACTGAAAAAGACCACATGTTAATATAGCCATTCATCCTGAGAGTAGAAATAATTTTTTTCAAAGATATTACTTTCCATTCAAGAATAGCAATAACAACATTTTCAAGATGGATCCTGCTTTTGTTGTTGTTGTAGGGTTTAACGCCATTTTTCAGCACACAATAGGCTATACATGGTGGCCAGTATTAATGGTGGAGGAAGAACCCGGGAAAACCCCCGGAAAGAACCACCGACCCACGAGAAGCTACTGGCAGGCTTTCTCACATACCCACATTGGCCGAATCTGAGACTCGAACCCATGCGGACAGAGGTGAGATGGCAGTAATCCGTAATGGAGAGCGCTTTAGACCACTCGGCCACTCGGGGCCCCAAGATGGATCCTGCACCAGCAATCATTTTTATTTAAGACCAACTGGACTTTTCTCGCAAAAATAACATGTCAATGTAACTCTCTTTAAAAAGATCTGTGATAACAGGGTTTTTAAGATGGCTGCCATGGTGGCCAAACTTCATCAACAAGACATCTAAGGCTTCTGGTTAAAACACCATGTTGATATGACCATCCACTCAGGAGGAGTACCAATAACAAGATTTTCAAGATGGCTGCAAGATGACTGAATGTCCATCGGCATCAATTTTATTAAGGACCAACTAACCATCATAACAAGTCTTTTAGTGTAAATCAGTTGGTTGACCATCGGGCTCAATGGAGTCAATCCTGCTCTGCTCTTCACTGATGGATCATCATGTGGAGATGAGTCTGATATGAGATGCACATGTCCAGGAGCAGTGTGTACACTGGAGGCATGGGTTGGTTCTTGATGTTGAGGCCTTACTGCATTCCCTGGCATCAGTGACTTTCATTCTGCGGGCATTCTCAAAGGTTTTGCACCCATTACTAACAGCTACATGCCAGGTCTATCCTTGGTGCAGGACTCGAGGTCTGTCACAGATATCGAGCAGCATCTCAGGCTGTCCTTAATGAGTCTTTCAATGTTTTCTTCAGGCGACCAATTTTTCTGTGTCCACTAGATAGAGCTCCATACAAAATCTGACAGGGCATTTGAGACTCTTCCAAATATACAATATGACCTGTCAACCGGAGTTGGGCTCTCATCACCAGTGCTTCAATACTGGTTAAGCCTGCTCTATCCAGCACTTCTAGGTTCGTCACTCTGTCTTGCAATCTTATGTCCATAATCTAGCGCAGGGCTCTTGTGTGGAAGCGCTCAAGTTGCTTGATGTGCTTCTTGTATTTTGTCCAGGTCTCACATCCATAAAGGAGGCTTGTTAGCACAACTGCTTTATATACCTATATCTTGGTGGACAGTTTGATATTCCTGTGATTCGAGAGTGGAGATGTCCTAATGATTGACTGGCACTGCTAATGCACGCTGTTATCTCTTTGTCAAGCGATCCATCAGAAGATATGATGCTTCCAAGGTACTTGAAGTATAAATCAGCGTTGATATAACCAACCATTCATGAGGAGTAGCTATAACAAGATTGTCAAGATGACTGCTATGGCTGCTATACCAAACATTACATTGGTGCCATTTTTATTTAGGACCATGTAGGCATCATAAAAAGTCTTTGCAAGAAAAGCCCATATTCATATGAGCATCCTTTCTGAAGGAGTAGCAATAACAAGAATTTCAAGCTAATGGAGTTTAGATCAGCACTATATCCAGTTAGGACCAACAAGACATCATCAAAGTCTTTTAGTGAAACTACACGTTGATATGACCACCCATTCAGAATGAATAATTAGAGCCAGGATTTTCCACATGGTCCTGTGGTGGCCATACTCAAATGTCCAAGCAGCAACATTTTCATTTAGGACCAACTGGACCATGGGATGAACATATGAGTAAAGTTTCACGGCAATCCACCGAGTTGTTTAGGAGAAGTAGAAGTAGCAAACGTGTGCTAATTGGTGGCTGAAGGACAACAGATGGCTTTTTTGGCAACAAAACTGATGGGCAAAACTAAAGCCATAAATGCCATCAAGTTCTAATACAAAATGGTGAAAACTGAACTTGATGTTCAGAAAACATCTTCCAAATGAAAAGCCTCATACCTAGTCAAATTTGAATTCATAATATGAGCCAGACGTTTGCCATCTAAACTGTTCGCTTTCATCAAAATAAATTTACCATCTCCAAAACTGCTTCATCTTATCTTTTTTAAAGTGTATATGCTTTGCTCTGCTACCCAATGTAAGTTTGTGGTTGAGACTATTAGGCTTGTTCTGCTGTCTTTCTTTTGTCTGTAAAATATTTACTTTGTTTTGGAACAACCCATGACAAATGGGACAACTGAATGCCTTTAGATTTTTCACCCAAACTGCAATTGCATTCGTGAGATATTGATTTTTTCTGCCTGTCTGTATTTCATTTATAATCTCCTTAACAAGATATTGCAACAACTGCCCAAGCTGCATAACTGAACTTTGATAGGCTTATGCAAACGCAAATGTTTATGACCTGATGGTCCAATGACTTTGCAGCTTGAAGGGACTTTTCTTTGGCTTGACACAGAATTAGATTTAAGACCTAATTAACAGGATTACATCAAAGCTGATCAAGGTACAGTTTACAGTTTGAATATTTATCTGTATGTACATGTAGATCATCTCACTGCATTCCCATCCTGCATCAGCAAATACTGCTATATATTTATGCTCTTAAATTGGACTGACCGTTCCTGCCTCAATGCATTATCTAACCCTGCAAAAGTATATGATAATAATAATAATAATGATAATAATATCTAACCCTGCAAAAGTATACGATAATAATAGTAATAATAATAATAATAATAATAATAATAGTTGTTTTAAAATTTTATCTTTGTTATTTTCGGTTATAAATCTTTGGAAGTGAATTACAAGTATAAAGTACATTTAAATGAAATGTTTACTTCAGCCTTCATTTGTTTTATTTAAATTTTTTGTCTCCTTCAATGGCTGTTGTTTTAAACCGCAAACAAAATTCTGAGCGATGTCTCCACTGTGAAAAATGGTTGAACTGAGCATTACATCCCATAAAACATCTGCAAAATGGTGGAAGTGGAACCTCATGTCTGCATGAACTTGGGCCAAATATAAAATCACTCTTCTGGCATCATTTTTAGCCAAAAGTCTTCAAAAAAGATGGAAATGTAATCAATAACCTTGTCATTTCTCAGAAATGTAATATGATGGCGAAGTCTGTAGATGGTACTTTGAACCTAACTGCCCCCATTCACTTACATCATCCAAACCATAACCGCCAATGTAGTAACCTTTGAGATGATGCAAATGAAACTGGAATCTATCTCATGTAGCTCAGACACCAACATGTAAGGAAGTTACATAATGAGATTAATTAAAATTATATGAAACTTGGATTTACTGTTCCCTCTTTGATATCTTTTTTCATTTTCTACATGTAAAGACTCTTCTAATAAATTACTACAGTACACAGTCCTGAATCAACATATTGCAATAAAACAAAAAATCTGGCAATATCCATTCCAAGTCCATATCACTTGTTGTAGCAAAAACTGTCCTCTAGTTTTATGTCAGAAACATATAACATCTGCCATGACCAGGGGAAGATTTCTTTGAGTGATTTCAAAGCTAATTAAAATCAAGATCAGTGCCAGGCACAAGAACTCCTGTCTCTGAAAAGCAGAAACATGATTTCTTATGAATGCAAACACATATCAGGTTCCAGACGTTCACATCATGAAAGGCTTAATGTGCCAGGAGCCAAGGTTTGATGAATGCAAAACATTGGCTGCAGAGTTAACTTTAATAATAAACACATTTAGAAATGGTATGTTCTGAAATAATTTGTGCCCACATAGAAACAGAAAAAATGAAAACAACAAAAAATGTAAAAGTGATAATCATGGAAAAGATCTCCAATTGAATAAATTATAAGCAAATGAATGGAACACAAGCACCATGAATGGTACATAATATGACACCCTGCATTTGGCAAGGAATGTGTTGATGTGTTCAGTATTTTGATGTATCACAACAATATGATCAAAAGTGTCTTTTTCTGAGTTTACTATAATTCCAAGAATATTAGTGAGCACTTCGTAATTTCAGTGAATAATAATTTGAATACATAAATCCAACCCAAATTAAAAACTGAACAAAACAATAAGAATGATTCTGCTTCAGATGTTAAGGCAAGAATGAATAATCCCAATAAAAACAAGATTATATACCCATAATGTAAACAGGATTATATACCCCTAATGTAAACAAGGTTATATACCCCTCTACTTGACCTAGGTCACAATTACTGTACCATTTTCTGGAAATACTGTCAACTTAATGGGAAACTTACATACTGGAAGATTCTAACATCAGAACCAACACTGTATCTTTAACTCAAACCAAAATGAACATGTTTACAATTAATAATGGTCTAAATGTTTAATCCAAAATCATAGAGAAATATTAGCTGTGTATTATGTCGTTTACAAAATAAATGTCAGTGCTCAGGTATATCATTAACTTGATTTTAGACAAAGGTCAAGTACAAAATACAGATACACATATATAATCATTGAAAAAAAAAACAACAACACATGACGCAAATTAAATATACTGACGTGATATTTAGCATTTGTACACAGTATTACTGGTATATCATAGTATCTTTTCTTTGGTCAGTACAATGGTACTTTTCACTGTAGCTGTATGTACTATATTTAAGTTTCTGTCAGTAGGGAATGTCTGGAAATTTTTGGGTAATCTTCTTACAAATCCAATAATGTTAGCAGCATGTTTTTATTTTTATGACAAAATAACTAAAAATATTTTTTTTTATAAAACAGCTCCAATTCTCACAAATTAAAACTGATTATTACAAACATAATTATAGTTTTGATCGTTTCATCAAATAGTTGACAGGCATCATGCATGCCAGCACTGGCCAAATGGAACACTGTGAAACATGTTCAGGGCAAATCCAACTTTTGGAAACATTTCAGATTAAAAAACAAATATACATCTAAATCTATCATTTTTTTTGTTATCTACTAGCATATGTTAATCTGTTAGGTGCATGTATTCTTTTGTATGCCTGTGAATCCTCCAAAGATTTTTGGAGAGCAGTTGTTTTCTGTTTGAATATTATGTTATTCTCAAGTTCATTAAATATTTTCTCTTTTGCTGAGCAAATGTGTTTTGTTATTTACTGACCCTCTCTCTTGATAATTTCCTGCCCATTGTATCAGCAGCATAGATAGTAAAGGTATAATGGTACCAACTGTACAATCCCAAGGTGGGTGGTGGAGCTTAAGGTGTAGGGAACACTGCATTCAGAAATAAAGAACAACACTAGCTGTAATTGGCGCATTATGTAAGAGTTGTACTCTCTGTTAGGCTTAAAAAAAAGTGAGATTATGTTAATTCATATCTAGTTCATATTTTTTATTTTTTATTATTTTTTCAAAATGTGGTACACATGGCTGAAAATCTGTATGTTGTGACTAGATAACTCTTACCCCTGTCTAGTTCCAGTAGAGTTATCTCTCTTAAATGCAATGGAGTACCTGGTTTTGTCCTTGTCAAATAGACAATCTAACATTGTTCTCTATGACAGTGTGTGACATGCATGCTGAGGTAGGATAGAAAGTATATTTATTCCACAAAACATTAGCATTGAGGTATATGAAAAAACAATTGGTACAATGATACCTGAATTTTAGGTTTCATTGTCAACACTTTCAATTTTTTTCAACAAGCTCCTTAATGTCAGCATAATGTCTTTCAAAGGGTGTCAGCTAGTGTTGTTCTGATTATCGATTATAATCGATCATCAGTTGGTTGAGCGAACCAATAAGATAATCGATTGTGAAAGTCCATAATCGATTATGTGTAAAGGGAGACTACTTTTTAGTTGTAGGCAAAGCACAAAGGTTAGTAAAACTCCCAGCCACTAAAGTTGACCTGAAATTTATTAATTCCCTTCACAACTACAAATATAAAGCAATATGATATTTCATAGGTGCTAAATTTCATAATTAGGAACATATAGCCATTATTACATTATCAAGTTGTTAAATATTTGAGTTAATAAATTTAAACACATTTTGTTGATTGTTTCAGTTTTAAATGCAACATTATTTGTAGTATCTGTAAACAATGAAAAACAAGAAAACCATGTCCTTCTACACTTAAAATTATAGACACATCACATATGAATGAAAGGATTTTGGGGGATTGTAGCAGTATTTCAGTTGCATATGACTTATCAGCCACAAAAAGTTGTGTTCATTTAACAAATATGTAGAACAAAAATAACACAACACAATAGACAAAAATGTAATACTATTATCAGGTTAAAGTATACATGTCATTAAAAGAGATTACTCCTGTACATTTACTAACATCTTGAACTATTGATCAAAGATATAACTGGATAACAAACAAAAATTAAAATTTGCTCTTAGTAAATGATTATAATCAATTATCAGTTGGTTATGTAGAACCGATTATCGATTATGAATTTCTGACCGATTCCCATCACTAGTGTCAGCTCCAGTGTAAGCTAAATCATCCCACTTTATAGTTTTCAATTACAATGTGTACAATAATTAACATCAATCTACTGTAGAGTAGCAACCATTTAAAAGAAAAGGCTGCTGATTATTTTTAGCTGTTTCATTTTCTTTTAGATGTAGATACATTTATAATCGATATAATATGGTGTTATTTTGCTATAAATCAGCAATGTATTTTTTCGCCTATTGACAGATAAACATTTTTTTTAAAAAGTCACATTTAAGGACCCTAATACTACTGGTCCCCATTGTTATGTATTGGGGTATGTCCAGAAATATTGTTATACAAACGTTTTCGTGGTACCCAGCTCTAATATTTTGCTCTAAGAGTCTGACAGGTAAATTGGGTATCTGCTTGGAGAGTCAACCGACCTTGCAGGCCTCCATTCTAACCAGAAAGCAAAGTATCTGGACAAATACCAATGAATGTGCCTTTGATAGTCTTGAATTTCTGTAAATGAAAACCACTTTATCATGTCTGCAAGAGACAATGACCTAATTATAGAAACAAGCATTTGTATCCAGCATTACTTCAATCAGCAGTACTCCTCCCCACTTAAACCTTATCTTGATCACTCCTGGCAACAAGGCAGGGCTAAGATTCACTTCCTTCTGAAGATAAAGACTGACTGGTAATGAAGATATTAGTAATTTCATGGCCAATTTCACAATGGGAACTCCACCAGTCAACAGGTGGGTGCTGATGTTGATATAATCATCTTCCTCTCACAGCTATACCTGTATCCGGCTCACTAAGCAGTTATTGTTCACACACTCAACAGAACAGGAAATAATTATACACATGCAAAGACAACTACTGATCCATACATATTTCCAATTTAAAAAGAAAACATCAATGTGTTTTAAACAGAATTCTGGATATGCACTGCAATGTTCAACCAAATTGTTGCATAATTAAATGTTCCATGTATAATCACACTTAAAAGTCTAGTCCAAATGAAAAACTACACAGACCCAGATCTACCATCACATACCGCACTGACAGATCTGGGTCTGTGCAGTTTTTTTTAGTAATCAGTAGAACAAACAACACAGACTGATTTTCAGGGGTATTATGCTATGGCAGATATGTATCATTGTTGTCTGCAGTATAACTTTACTTATATGCAGCATTATAATAGTACAAATTTTACATAAATGTTTATGTCACTGATCATACTGTCTTATCTTTAGCATATTTTCAATCATATTACATTTACAGTCTGCATTGTGCTACTTTTCCTAAATACCAATTTAGGAAATATTTTTTATTTCCTAAATATTGTCCTTTCCTTATGTCCATCATACCTGTGAAACCAACTTGCTTGGTCAACAACCTTCTCAGCTGGCAGACTTGATCTAACTGGCCAAGCCTTTAGCTTTCAGCTCTAATATCCCTCCCCCCCCCCCCCCATCATGAATCTGTCCTAATTTACATCCATTACCACTTATTAGCCTAACCTCTAATGGAAAATAGTCTATGCATCAGGCATGACAGAAAAAAAAAACAGCTTTTGTTTCTGGGTTTCTAAGTAACCATATTTTTGGCCTCCTTCAACACATGAAATTGTAATGATAGTAAAGAAAGAAAAAAGAAACATTTCAATTCTTGTGAATGTTGTGAATCTTTTGTGTGCTGTTTACAAAGCATGCTTAGATTTAAGTTTACCATACACAAGTCAAATCAAATGCAAATTATTTCCTGATACAATGTTACATCAAGGATTTCAAGTGAAGGGCACACTGCCCCACACCCTCCAAATCTGGGGGAAACACGCCATTTTAAAAGGACAAAGGAAAAACTAATTAAATAATGCACCAGTAGTGCATTAGTGTAATCAACCATGCTACTGTGTTGTGCAACAGTATGCAATACTGTAATCTACCATGCTACTGTGTTGTGCAACAGTATGCAATACTGTAATCTACCATGCTACTGCATTGTGCAACAGTATGCAATACTGTAATCTATCATGCTACTGTGTTGTGCAACAGTATGCAGTACTGTAATCTACCATGCTACTGTGTTGTGCAACAGTATGCAATACTGTAATCTACCATGCTACTGTGTTGTGCAACAGTATGCAGTACTGTAATCTGCCATGCTACTGTGTTGTGCAACTATATGCAATACTGTAATCTACCATGCTACTGTGTTGTGCAACAGTGTGCAATAATGTAATCTAACATTCTACTGTGTTGTGCAACAGTATGCAATACTGTAATCTACCATGCTATTCTGTTGTGTAACAGCATGCAGAAATGTAATCTACCATGCTACTGTTTTGTGCAGCAGTATGCAGTACTGTAATATACCATGCTACTGTATTGTGCAGCAGTATGCAATACTGTAATCTACCATGCTACCATGTTGTGCAACAGTATGCAGAAATGTAAACTACTGTGCTACTGTGTTGTGCAACAGTCTGCAATACTTTAATCTACCATGCTATTGTGCTGTGCAACAGTATGCAATACTGTAATCTACCATGCTATTGTGCTGTGCAACAGTATGACTAAATGTAATATACCATGCTACTGTGTTGAGCAACATTATGCAATACTGTAATCTACCTTGCTACTGTGTTGTGCAACAGTATGCAATACTGTAATCTACCATGCTACTGTGTTGTGCAACAGTATGGATTAGTGTAATCAATGATGTCCCTATATAGTAACACATCAGTACAATTTACCATGCTAGTGCATAGTGCAACAATATGCATTAGTGTAATCTACCATGTACCTGTGTAGTGTTACATTACAGTATGCATTAGTGTAATCTACCATGCACCTGTGTAGTGTTACATTACAGTATGCATCAATGTAATCTACCATGCACCTGTGTAGTGTTATATTACAGTATGCATCTGTGTAATCAACCATGTACATGATTAGTGCTACATTACTGTATGCATCATTGTAATCTACCATGCACCTGTGTATTGTTACATTACAGTATGCATCAGTGTAACCTACCATGCACCTGTGTAGTGTTACATTGCAGTATACATCAGTGTAATCTATCATGCACCCGTGTAGTGTTACATTACAGTATGCATCAGTGTAATCAAGGTATTTATGGAATGTATTAACTTTTTTATTTGTCACAAAGACAAATGAATCAAACAAACAACTTGTTTTGTGAAGAAAAAAAAATCAGAGGAGATGGTACTTCACTTTCAATAATCTTTCCCCTTGCTTCTAGATCTCTTAATTATTTGGCAATTGGCAAGAGTGAAAAAAGAAGTTGGCTTATATTTTAAATTCTTTCTTTGAATCTACATAATTTAATGAGTTAAATCAGACACAAATACATCTGCTTTATTCACTGCCAAACCGCTTGGAAGTGATAATGTGCTTCCAGAGTGTAGCTGTCAACAGAGACAAAGGAATTAAATCTTCTTGTATAGAATTGCTCATGATATTGTCGATGATCATTTAATATCAGAGTTTAAATCTGGAAACATTTACTACAATAATAAATTCTTAATTAGGGTACCAGTGGAGTTAGCTCAGAATATATGAAGAGTCCATATTACCGACCAAAATATAAACTGTGACCCCACCCACTACCTAATCCCCCTCAAGGTTTATCCAGGATAAAATCCTTTGTTGTCTTCTTTGACTGATTCTCTTGATTGACACCTACCTATATGACAATCAAATTACTAATTGGTCCAGTGGAATCTGAGTCGTAACCAAGGTTAACCAAAAGATGCCACCCTCAAATGAGGTGTGGGGTGGGGGTCAATTATGCAAATTCTAATAAAAACTTCCTTATTGGAAATGCCATGTTCTATTACTCATCAATAGATAAATATAAAGATATGAGATATGCATAACATAAAATATAAAGAAATTCACATAATTCATGAAAGTTCTAGTTTTTAAATAACTGCATGTCATAATATTTTAGATGACATTCATACAAATAATACAAAATAATAAGTGTTTAACAAAATTTATGACTACTTCTTTTCAAAAGATATCAATATTTTCAGCATGCATGAATGGACTGATTGAAGTAATCAAAAAAAAACATCTTTACAGTTTTCTTGTCTGAGTTAAAGATTTTTTATATTGGTTGATTTAAGTGGAACATCTGGGGCTGTGCGAGTACGAAGTAGAGAAATTATGCTTTCAAATAGTGTCTCAAAATTGGAGCTCTTATGCATGGAATAGTACAGATTATTAAATCTATCACAGAATTCATGATTACACAAGAAGAAGATTTATTATGCAGCCATTGGTGTGCTTAGCCATTCTTCTTCTTCCAATATCTGATTGTATTTCCCATATATAACATCAGAACTCATACCAGAACTACTGCATTAAACATGCCAGAAAAGAAGATTCAATATCCCTTTGTCAGTGAGGAGTGAGATTAGAGAGGTGATAATGTCTACATCAGGTCTTTTTAGAAATAATTAAACCCTCCTCCCACACTTGGAGATCGACCAGATACACCAAAAAAAAAAAGGCTGATTTAGAACGTTCTGCTTTCCAAAGACCTAACCTGCATTGACTGCAATACACATATACACATGACTACTGTACCAATAGCTTGAGAACCAATAACATTGATCAGTGCTGCAGGAACAATTGCATGTGCATGCATTGTAACCTCTTTTCAAACTGTTGAATAAATAGGCTTAATTTTCAGTTACTTTTAATTAATTGCTGATGTGCCCTTAAACGCCAAAGTAACAAAATAAAGGCATTCAGAACAAAGGATTATAGCAACTAATAAAGATAAATATTACTAAAAAGCAATGTATATAATTGCATCTTTTCATCCAAGACAGTAAAACTGAAACCCTGCAATAAGTAAACAAAACAAGTATTTGGCCCTCAAAGCAAACATGTACAAAAGTATCTCTTGTGAACATGTCTCGGGCATGTGTCCTATGGCATGTTACAACAAGAGCTTAATGTTATGCTGAAGAAGTCACATCTGAAGGCCAGACTAAATCAAGGCTATAATCAATGCAATAATCAGGGCTATAATCGATGCTATAGTCAGGGCTATACTTGGGGCTGTAATCAATATAATCAGTGCTATATTCAGGGCTATAATCAATGCTATAATCAGGGCTGTAATCAACTCTATAATCAGGGCTATAATCAACTCTATAATCAGGGCTATAATCAACTCTATAATCAGGGCTATAATCAATGCTATAATCAGGGCTATAATCAATGCAATAGTCAGGGCTATAATCAATGCACTAGTCAGGGCTATAATCAATGCACTAGTCAGGGCCATAATCAACGCAATAATCAAGGCTATAATCAGGGCAATAATCAAGGCTTAGAATAATCAGGGCAATAATCAAGTCTATAATCAGGGCTAAAATCAATGCAGTAGTCAGGGCTATAATCAATGCAATAGTCAGGGCTATAATCAAGGCTATAACCAGGGCCATAATCAACGCAATAATCAAGGTTATAACTCTCTTGCATAATGTCATGGCATGCTGGAAGCCAAGCTCACTCAAGATCTCATTAATCAGAAGAAACATGCCATATTTTGCTGAAATGTGGAAAAAGTCTGTTGAAGCTATCTTAAGAACCAAAAGTCAGGTGATGTGCAATCTTGGGACACTACTCTTCTAAAACGGAGTGAGTAAGACAAAACATGCAAATGAAACAATGTACACAACATATTGTGATCGGAAACTGTGAAAGTATCTAATATTGTGTATTAATTTCAATGTTCTGCAATTTCTAAGTTTTTGAGAAAGGACTGTTTCTGAACAGTGATTAGGACCAACATGACCAAGTGAAGAAAAACAAAAACAAAAATAATTTTACATTACTGGTCAGGGACTCAAGTCCTGAAAAGAAGACAAGTCTTAATTAACTGTGGCTTAATTAATGAATGTTGATGGAAAACTAACAGATGCTGCACTCAGAAATGTCAGTCAGAAGTTTAATGTTGAAAGTCACACCTCCTAAATAAGTTATAATCCATTTATAATAAGTGTTGAAAAATGAAGGAAAATGACGGACAGATGGAAAAACAAATACTGGATTTGTTTAACAGAAGTAGTTGGTCAGATCTGGAATAATGTGGTTAGCATCTAAATTGTAAGTGATAATACTGACCAGTAAATATATAAGAACTATTATTTAACATTTAAGATGTAAGAAACTGGTATGATGGGCACCATATAAACAAAGTTACTTCAAACAATACAGAATAGACACAGGACATGGAGTCCTGTTTAAAGTTCCCCCACTATCTGTAAGGAGAAACCCAGCTAATGCTATAAACACCTGCTAAGATCAAACTTGGAGGAAATGTTGGGGGCATCGGTCTTTTCATCTCAGCTAGCAGAAATTCAGCCCATTAATGTAATCAACATTTACCAAAGGGAAGATGGAAAAATTTGCATAGATATGAAAGATTGTGTATCCTTTGCATACAAAGCGGTGTAGGTGATGCATATCATTATCTCCTTGAATGTAGCTCTTTTAGAGAACAAAGAAAGCAATTATTACCCAAGCACTGCTATACAAGACCACATGTACCAAAGTTTAAAGAATTATTGTGATCTAAGACATTTAGTGTTGTGAGAAATCTATCTAAAATTATTGATATTATTCTATCAAAATTTTGTTAATTTCAAATCATCTTTACTCTGTGTTTATTGTTCTTTCTTTATTTTAAGGTAGAGAAAAGTATCATAGGTTCATCACTGTAAAGTAATGAATTTGCTAGAGATTAATTTGTTTTCCATATTCAGTAATTTAAAACCCATCTTTCCAAATATACAAATATCTATATATTTAAGTTTTAACATGATCTTATTCCACTAAAGTAATGACTGTAATAATGCTGTCAGTCCGAGTTATATTGCATTTACTGTGAGAGAAAAAATACATATCATCCATGGCTGACGAACATGCATGCAAAATACAAATGTTTCCTCATATGTTGTGTATCCTAGTCTGAGAGTACTAAAGACTTTGTCAATTCACTAATTTGTCGATTTGAAGTTCACTGTGTGATTTTGGATCACTACAAAGCTGCTTTTAGCGCTGATGAAATAAAAGCATCTAAATACTGACGCTTTACGCTGAAATAAGGGCATCTAAATATCAACGCTTTAAACTGAAATAAAGGCATCTAAATATCAACACTTTACACTGAAATAAAGGCATCTAAATATCAACACTTTACACTGAAATAAAGGCATCTAAGTATCAACACTTTACACTGATATAAAGGCATCTAAATATCAACGCTTTACACTGATATAAAGGCATCTAAATATCAACACTTTATGCTGAAATAAAGGCATCTAAATATCAACACTTTATGCTGAAATAAAGGCATCTAAATATCAACACTTTACACTGAAATAAAGGCATCTAAATATCAACACTTTACACTGAAATAAAGGCATCTAAATATCAACACTTTACACTGATATAAAGGCATCTAAATATCAACACTTTACACTGATATAAAGGCATCTAAATATCAACACTTTACACTGATATAAAAGCATCTAAGTATCAACACTTTACAATGAAATAAAGATATCTAAATATCAACACTTTACACTGAAATAAAGGCATCTAAACATCAACACTTTACACTGAAATAAAGGCATCTAAATAACAACACTTTACACTGAAATAAAGGCATCTACATATCAACACTTTACACTGATATAATGGCATCTACATATCAACACTTTACAGTGAAATAAAGGCATCTAAATATCAACACTTTACAGTGAAATAAAGGCATCTAAATATCAACACTTTACACTGAAATAAAGGCATCTAAATAACAACACTTTACACTGAAATAAAGGCATCTACATATCAACACTTTACACTGATATAATGGCATCTAGATATCAACACTTTACACTGACATAAAGGCATCTAAATATCAACACTTTACACTGAAATAAAGGCATCTAAATATCAATGCTTTACACTGAAATAAAGGCATCTAAATATCAACACTTTACACTGACATAAAGGCATCTAAATAACAACACTTTACACTGAAATAAAGGCATCTAAATATCAATGCTTTACACTGAAATAAAGGCATCTAAATATCAACACTTTACACTGATATAAAGGCATCTAAATATCAATGCTTTACACTGAAATAAAGGCATCTAAATATCAACCTGACCACATCCAAGGGAACAGCCAATGAAAATGTGAATGCATCAATTGCCAAATTTGAGAAAGTGACAAAATCTTTTAACAAATGGTGATGACCAGAAAACTGCACATGGATCCATATCAGGAAGACAATGATGAGAAGTGGCATTTCTCATTAAGTCAAGACAGAGGATGACTCTGTTCAACTAACAAATTTACCGAGTGATTTCTTTTCTTCAGATCTTCATATTCCAGGCCAAAAAAAAAGTCAGAAATGTTGATAATGTGAAACAAGAAGACAGGAGTATGTAAAGTTTCACAGAATGAATGGACATAACCTCAAGTCATCACACTGGGAAAACATGGATGTTGTATTGATTGGCAACATCAGCAAATCTGTTCTTTTTAAGGAATCCAAAAGACATCAGTCAAGTTATTAGATATGGGAAAATAGGGCAATGATGTCACTATGAAGGAACAGAAATAATACATTTTTAAAACAGACCAAATATCTTCATTATTGGACAACATAAACTGATCGATGACAACTATTTTATTTGTAACTATACAATGCTTATTAAAGAGTCAAACATTAAAATGTCAAGTTCTAAATTCTTCAACAATTATCAAAAACAAATGAACTGACTTGCAATTGAATATTTTACCATTAACTGTACAAAGGTTTTAAAGAGTAAAAGAACGATAAAGATAATTTTTATTTACTATAGTAATGACTTGGAGAAAAAAAACTGGTTTCAACAACACCTTCAAGGCTCAAAACCATCACTGATCTCAGAAAATATTTTGAGAAAAAAGGCAAGTTTTAGACAATACCCAATCCAAACAAATTCTGCTATGCACTTCTGATATATAATTCCATAATTCACATGGGATTTGATGTCCTCTGGTAAACTTATCCTTTAAACCCGATCAAAGAAAATTTTGCTTTGGTCCTTTGATATTACATGCCATAAATCATAAAGGGATTTGATGTCTTCCACTTAATTAAATATTATCCATCAAAACTGATGGTTACTTCAATACTTGCAATCAAACCATATGGAGAAAAAAATACAATTTCCAAATGGATGCTACAGATGCAGATACAAAAAATATAGGTTGTTACTCACCTCATAATATTCTTTGCTTGCTGCTGTCTTTAGCGCTGTAATCCACTCTTCCATCTCACGTCGACTCTCAGCACACAGAACTAAATTCCGAAATGGTGTAATGACCTGCAAGATAAAATTCAACTGTCATTAACAAAAGATAAAAATAAAAATAGTATTTAATCCTGTCTGATCACCCCCTCAGCTATGAGCTAAAAAGTACTTGGCCATTCCTCATTTTACTAGTTGCCCAAAGGCCCCCCTGCCTTAAAATACTGTTGAGAAATTGCATTGAGATCTTTCAGTCTCTCTGAGAATGTCTAGGCTGGAAAGTTTACAACAGAAGCTAAATCTAAATTTAAATATCAGTCTGAAATTCAGGAGTCACATCAGATGATATCTGGGTTCGACCTATACTAAACTAATTCATCTCCTCTTCTGAACAAAGCTTATTAAGACAAGTTTGGTAAACATCTATCTATGCAGGTCACCAGAAGTTGCAAGCTGACAATGTTGGTGATACATTAGAACTGTGTATCATAGCTAGTATTACAATGTACTACAATATGGAGATTAAAATGATTCATATCATGATACATGTCACCAAATATAATTTGTATCTTATTGCAATGTATCACCATAGACAGCTTACAATATGATTGATATTCAATACATACATTACCAGTATACTTTATTACAAAGTATCATGACAGAGATTACACAATGATATATCATGTACATTACCCAGTATACTTTATTACAATGTATCATGACATAGATTACACAATGAAATATTATGTACATTACCCAGTATACTTTATTACAAAGTATCATGACAGAGATTACACAATGATATATTATGTACATTACCCAGTATACTTTATTACAATGTATCATGACATAGATTACACAATGATATATCATGTACATTACCCAGTATACTTTATTACAATCTATCATGACATAGATTACACAATGATATATTATGTACATTACCCAGTATACTTTATTACAATGTATCATGACAGAGGTTACACAATGATATATTATGTACATTACCCAGCATACTTTATTACAATGTATCATGACAGAGATTACACAATGATATATTATGTACATTACCCAGCATACTTTATTACAATGTATCATGACACAGAGATTACACAATGATATATTATGTACATTACCCAGCATACTTTATTACAATGTATCATGACAGAGGTTACACAATGATATATTATGTACATTACCTGTATATTTTGTTACAATGTATCATGACATAGATTAGACAATGATTCACTATATACATTACCCAGTATATTTTATTACAATGCATCATGATACAGAGATTACATAATGATACATTTCAACATATATACATTGCATACACACATACACAGAGTACAATATGATGCATAGTACCATACATATATTATGCAGTACATTATACTACAGTGCATCATGATACAGAGACACGTGATACAGGTCACCATATCATCTTCACTAGCAATATGTTAACACATTAACCCCTGGTTTTTTTTGTTGTTTTTGCCTGAAATTCGAGTAGGAAACATGTTTTGAAAGCTATTTCTGAATAGATCCAAAAACACCAAATCCCAGGTGATATTTCAATAACATACTGCCTAGTTATGTTAGAAACATCGTTTTTCATTGGCAATTTGGCAGAAGGGTATAAGTTGGAGCTTTTTTTGTTTTTTTGTGTTTCTTTTGCTAAACCGAGCCATATTTTTTGTATCGAGACCACTCTTTACTCCAAATGCCCATTTTATCCTACGTTTTGCAAAGGTTCATCTGTCTGTTTGCAGTTCATACCGGTTTGCCTTAGATCTGAGACCAAAAAGTCAAAAATCTGGACACAAAACTGGATCCCAACCACAGGCCAATTCTGGGTAGAAAAAAAATCGGGTCCAAAACTTGAGGTTTTTCCTTATGTATTTTGTAGTGCAACTAGAAATTCCAGATTTTTTGGTATCATTGTAGAGGTACATCTGTCTACCTTTCTATAATACCACCCACTTTAGTGTATCATGCATGACCATGATGCTACAGAACTCGGCAGTAGGCTACTACCTACTGCCATGTTAACTCATCGCTAAGGGTTAATATGTTAACCCCATCTATACCATGGCAGATCTATCAGATCTTTCAGTGCTTTGTCCAATTGAAATCTATTGGATTTCACAGTTGCCTCCCTTAGTATGTAATGCCTACTAACCAATAGCATGTAAGAGCGGTGCGTTGTACATCGGCTGAAAATAGTAGAGGCGACAAGGGATACTTTTAAGTTTCACATCGAAAGTATAACTAAGTACCAGAAAGAAGCCATTAACGGTATATTTTAGGGAAAGGATATATTTGTACATACATGGACCAGCATTATTACATGCTTATTTATGAGTCCATTCTAGTTGTGTGCTCCCTTCTCTCAATCAAATAAGAACAATGTTCAAATTTAAACAACCTAACTTTAATTGGATGGGGTGGCTTGGACTGGATGCACTGAGTATCAGATCAATTGGCCAAGATGTAGATAGAGTTAACATATCAGAACTTTGGCTAGCAAAGATGGTCATCAATAAATGTATAGCAATTAGCTGGGTCTTCTCATCACAATTTACCACAAATCAGGAGATCAGCCTAGACAGGAAATTGAAATGTACAAGATGCATCTATATGGCACAGTGTCAGTCTCCATGCCTATAATGTGTTCCATTGTTTTCTGCCAGTCATATTTTACACAGCAAAATGTGATATCTAGTCACACTACACGAAAACAAACATCTTCAAAAAAGGTGATTAACAGACAAGGCATACAAATTTCTAGTGGAGAATTGCCAAATTAATAAATCCAGCTGAAATGATCTTTCTGGAAGAAAATTAGTGTTAAGTCAGCAGTATCCAGGAAGCATTATTGTTTGCTACAACACTGTATGAGAGCTACTGAAGTCAACACATTTTCCCCAAAAGCAGTGCAACCAAGCAGTGGTAATTATGAAGTTATCACATAATAAATATTAATGAAGTGATTCTTTTATATATAACTAAATATTTGCTATCTAAAGCTTGTTTGTCAAACTATGTCTAAGCAAAAAGAACCACCAAACTTAAAGTATGGTCACCAAAACCAGGTGGGGCCCCGAGTGGCCGAGTGGTCTAAAGCGTTCGCCGTTACGGATCACTGCCATCTCACCTCTGTCTGCACCGGTTCGAGTCTCAGATTCAGCCAATGTAGATATGTGAGAAAGCATGCCAGTAGCTTCTCGTGGGTCGGTGGTTCTTTCCAGGGTTTTCCCGGGTTCTTCCTCCACCATTAATACTGGCCGCCATATATGGCCTATCGTGTGCTGAAAAATGGCGTTAAACCCCACAACAACAACAACAACAACCAAAACCAGGTACAAGAATAAAAACTTTCAAATAAACAATGTTCACATAAAACAGACTATATTACCAATGTTTACTATAAACACCCTGCATTAGGTCTAATTATCCTTCAAAGGTAATCCATAATAAACATGAAATTTGGCTGTGAATGAAATGGTTTATTGTTCCTTTCAGTGAATGTGAAAAGAGTTATGATATCATGCAAACTAATTGAATGATATGAAGAAAGTGGTGTTTAACATCAGTTTATATATATATATATATATATATATATATATATATGTATGTTGCAAAGCGCTTAGAGCTTCTAAAGATTAGGCGCTATACAAAGTCCTCATTATTATTATTATTATTATTTTATATATATATATATATATATATATATATATATATATATATATATATATATATATATATATATATATATATGTATGTATACAAGTATGTAAAACAAATTAAATACATTTGCCAACCCTATCTTTTAGAAACAATTTTTTTAAAATTATAAACATTCATTTCACTCTAACATTGTTGTTTTAGGCATGACGTCATTTTTCAGCATGATAGGCTATATATAGCAGCCAGTATAGCTGGTGGAGGAAGTACCAGGGAAAACCCTGGGAAGAAACACCAACCTAAGGGAAGCTGCCGACAAGCTTTCTCACTTACACACATAGGACAAGGCTGAGACTCGAAAGAGACAGAAAGAACGTCATGCGCAAAATAAAGAACATTTGTCAACTACTCATGTTGGTTTAAATATAGTGAAAATATTTTGCAATGTCATACAACTTTAAAGAAAAAAAGGACAATAAATAAAACAAATGTTGCTAAATCACTTCAACCTTCAACACATACTGAATCATTCAATGAAGCAGTTGAACAAAGTACCCAATCAATCAAAAAACGAATCAATCAATGAAGCAGTTAAACAACTACCCAATCAATCAAAGAAGTAATCAATCAATATAGGAAGCAAAGAAATAAGTACAGCAACCTCCTTTTATTGACCCTCAATGGTTTTTAACTTGGTAGACCCATTTCTGCATAATGAATCTCATGCTTTTGACCTGAGAGGACAACAAATAAACAAGAGAATTGTATGAAGAAAATGAAATAGACATGAAAAGAATGAGAAAAAATTAACTGATCAATGAACCACAACAAAACTAACCACTCAACTCACCAATTAATAAATCACTTCATCAAGAAATTCCGCAATCAACTGGTAAAAGAACAGCAACTACTTACAATGAAATGTCATCACAGGGTACACATACTTACAGTAGTGTTGTACATAAGTCCCATGAGTAAGGGACACTGTGTCCCCTATCCTCCAAATGTGAGGGACACTCACCATTATTATGGGACATAATGCACAAAAAGTTAAGTAAGAATTAGAGTCTTTTTTGCTTCTACATCTTTGCCACCTTAACTTTGTGGTCTGTGGTACTTGTATATTTTTCTTGGACACTTACATTACCACTATAAATGTTTTATTAAGTACTCAAAAAAGTCATAAAAATATTAACATGTCTGAATTCTTGTTAACCTGAATTGAGCTAAAAAAATGAAATTGTCCTTTCCCGATCTGCCACTAATTTAACTTTAGTGTACTTTTTATCTACCAGCATTAATATAAGAACTACTTATGCCAGTTTCATTTTCCAAGCCAACAACTTATGACAAATTGTGTATTTGCATAGATTTAGTCTCTTCTGTCATTATTTAAACATCAAAATAAATTAAATCTTCCTCACCATAATGATAACTTTAACCTTGAAAATAGGTTATATCAATGGCTGTCAAAGACTTTACACTGCAACTTGGCCAACTATCAGAAACCGTGAATATTTTCAATCCCAGACATATTGTTTTAAAATTGATATCCACTGCCATCTTAAGACCTTTCATCACCTTTGGCCACATTTAATAGGAACAGAGACATTGATGGACATCCATTAATTAAAGTTGTAGGCATATATTTTGATTTGTTTTCTAACAAAAATGCTTCTGCATGGGGTAGAGTGCATATAGGGTCAAGATTTTGGAGGAAAAAAATTAAGTCAATTTATAAGTAAGAATTATACCCTAGGTCCTCTGTTTGAAGCTGGGATTTCAAATTTAGGCATTCCAGTGAAAACAAATTATTCTGCTCACAGGGTGTGATGAAAGAGTTTTCTAGAAATGACTGACAACAATAATGCATGATATGATCTTCACCAAGTCTCACAGGGTGTGATGATGTGGGTTTCATAAAATGACAATGACAATAATTTTTGACGATATCATGTTTGCTATGTAACAAAGAGTTTGACTGGGGTTTCTGGAAATGGCAATTACAACAATTATGGATGACATATTTGTTTTGTCTCAAAGGGTGTGATGACAGAAGTTTCTGGAAATAATGGTAACTATGATGGATGACATTATGTCTGATATTTCTTGCATTTTTTTCTGAAAAAGGACAGAAAGCTATTCCACCGCTAAAATTTCTAACCTCAAAAATGAAAGGTAGAGCATTTATTTATTTTTAAAAAACAGACTTTCATCAGTCATGATGCAATTTTTTGCTGGTACTATTCCTAGATCCTAATTTCACCTACGGACTTCTTACCATTACTTTACTTTGGAACCACTGTACATAATAACAAAAATTTCCATTAATCACTTCATTCACATCTCTCTAATGCAGGGTTGCAAGGACATTTTGGCAGGTCGTTGAAGGTCACCAGGATATTTTTGAGGGTGGCAAAACTTATCAAAATGTGGAAAAAGGGTCATAAGGCCAAGAAAAATATTTGTATCAAGGCCCAGAAAGTCGGTTTATCCAATGTCTGAAGCAAACAATGCTTGCTGTCTGTAACTGCTGTAAACACAATTTTATTTGGGTCACCCATTACAAGCACATGCTCAGGGCCCAGAGTGGCCGAGTGGTCTAAAGCACTCTCTGTTACGGATCACTGCCATTTCACCTCTGTGTTGGTTCGAGTCTCGGAGTCGGCCAATGTGGGTATGTGAGAAAGCTTGCCAGTAGCTTCTCAAGGGTCTGTGGTTCTTTCCGTGGATTTCCTGGGTTCTTCCTCCACCATTAATACTGGCTGCCATGTATGCTAAAAAATTGCGTTAAACGCTACAACAGCAACAAGCACATGCTCAGTGAAGGGCAATAATTGAGACATTCCAATCATGTGATCTCAAGAGAGGGTGGAAAGGGTATCCTCATCCAAAATCTGATATTCCTACTGTTTTTACTGTTGATGCATATAGTTGTCATCGTCATCATCATCATCATCATCATCATTATCATTATTATTATTATTTACTTGTCATACCAGGGGTATAATATACCTTAATGCATTGGGTGTATGGAAAAGAAACAATTCTTCCTGCTGCCCTGAGTGGTATGTATTGGTCATTACAATCCACATGACAACAATCTTAATGCATTTCTAGTAATAAATGCATCAAACAGCACATGAAAAACTACATGAGACTGGTGTCCATTAATATAGGTACTTTTAATCCACTGACATTCCTTATTTAACAACTTCATTAGCTATAGGTCCTCTAGGCTGAAGCTATCACATGAACACAAAATTAACTTGTCAAATTAATGACAGCTGTGACTAACAATGAATTAAAAGTAACCTTTAATTAGGTTATCATTATGGAAGAATAGTCTTTGTGCTATGGACTGAGGTTGTTTTCACAGCTGTCATGCTGCTGTTTAGTGCAACACAATTAAAACATATAAATGACAGGTAAGTAAAAGAAATCCAACCCTCTGTATTCAAATACAAGTTGGTTCCAATAATAAATTGCCAAGACCATATCTGCTCTAACATAATGCACCAATAAATCTGGGTCTACACATTTTGCTGAAAGTAATCAATAGAACAACACAGACATCGATATACCTGTGCATCAATGTCACTGCAGATCAGGGTCAATTACCTGCAACTGGACTTGACTTATATGTGAGTATATATGGAATGTACATACAGTGTACTTGCATACAAGTTGAGTCCAACTGCAAACAACACAGATCAAACATGATGCACCTACAGCTCATGGTCTATGTTTCTTGCTCTACTTATTACTCTTTACAAATTGCGCATACCCAGATCTGCTGGCGCATTATGCAAAGGCAGATCTGGGTCTGTGCAGCTTGCAATTAGACTCCTTTGATAGGCAAGTATATACAGTACATTTATTACTCTCGGATATTCCATGATGGAGAGTGATTCACTTGATCGGAATCCTGATTTTCTGAATTTTTTAAATATTTGCTGCCTACACTTACTCATTATAGCAGAACCTCAACTATCGGTATTTAAATTTTATGCTCAACTGAACCAATAAGATTTCATAAAAAGGTTTCTCATACCTGTATCAATACAAACTCGAATGATGAAAAAACTGCAATATTTGTGTATATTCCTTAGTTTTCTTTTAAAATTAATTTCTTTTGAAAATGTTACTACATTATTGGAAATATTTTCCATTCATAGCAAATATTTAATACAGATTGATTAAAAGAATGAAGTTGTTTTAAAAATGAATTAAAACATTGTATACAGTGTAAACTGTCCAAATGTTTCATGATTAGGACTACATGTACATAAATCCACTTTGAAACGCCGAGAACAACAAGCAGTTTTACATAATGGTTCAGGAGCTTCAAGACTTCCAATACAAATCCCTTGGACTTTTATTTAACAAGAAAAAATACTCACTATTCTTCTCAGAGCTAAGACATTGCCTCTTGCACAACTTAGACTGACTACTTTTGCAACATAGAACATTTGTAAAACATGAAATTTCGTCTGAGAAGTACATTCCTTATTTAGTTCCTCTAATCAGGATCTAGGTTAATTTAACCACCAAAAATTAACACATGCCCATCCAGGGTTTGGGAAATTCCACGTACTTCACACCTTATTAATAAAGCAATTTCTGGAAAGTTTTATGACACTTATTTTGACAAGTGTAAAAGTTGTCACTGCATCATTTCAACTCTTGGCATTTTCGGATACTTAGAACGAAATTCACCTTGCCTTGGCCAATCAGCCTGACCATTATGAAATGGAAACTGCATTAAAATTCAATCATGCCCAAACCAGCACCCTATTCTAGCTCAGGCCCTAACTATAATACATTACCTAAACACATTCATCAACTTAACTGCATTATAAATCAATCATGCCCAAACCAGCACCCTATTCTAGCGCAGACCCTAACCATAACACATTACCTAAACACATTCATCAACTTAACTGGTTATGTGTTACACTGACCCTGCAATGTTCACTCAGTTATGTGTTGCTCTAACATCTTACAAAATTCACACAAGGTCAACCTGGGTTGGATGGCAAAGATAATATCAAAGATGTGTTAAAAGTGTCAGTAAAACCAACAAACAAATGTAACAGTTCACAAGTTGCTGCAAGGACCAGATTAGTTAACAGTGCAATTGGGAATCAACAAATATTGATTAAGATCTGGGGAATTCATCAGTTCTCCAAACTTAAAAATATACAAACCATTCCCTGACAAGCTAGGATTAACAGACCTCGTATCATATGCAACTGTGTGGGATGTGAACATCCCATGTGAGAGTCAGAATTTGAAAGCAGGAACAAGGTTTTGCTAAGTTTCTGCACACAAATTCTGATACCAAAGGTGGGATTTTTCCATGCTACACCAAAGAATATGATAGGTCATTCTTCTATAATTTCTCAATAAGAATAAAATAGTGCAAAAACAATAATAATACATTAAAGGTATACTTTAGAAAAACAAAGTATTTTCTAAATGTTTTTACACTGATAGCATGCAAGTTTCTTTATAACAAAAGAAATGTTGAAAATAAAAAGATTTTTATTGATTACAGGCTATTCAAAACTGTCTCTTCAAGACCATAATACCTACAAAAACTGCAGATGTTCATCATATCATAATCATAATGAGGTCATTTACAGTGCCAGTGAGTGCAGTCATGTGGAACAGATCCATCCCATTATGTCTTTCTCACACAGGCAAACTTTATTCCATGTATAGGAATGAGAGAAATAAATGTTCTCATGAATAGCAGTTTATTTCAGTGAAACACTTTACTATTCTGCCCACATGTAAAATTGTCTCATGATGACTAGCCCCCCATCACCTATAATGAAGGGTTACTAAAAAGAGAGCAATGGCAGCTTTATCGGTGCAAACTTTTGTAGAATAGTTTCTGTAGATAATTTCGCTGTACATTCTGTCAGGGTCAACATTACATGTAAACTTTGTCTGACGTGGAGTTAAGACTCACCATAAAATGTTGACTGCAAGGGATCGAATATGTTCTGCTTGGGACATGAACAGAGTTTTTGTTAGGGCTCGGATGGCTAATGGTTAGAGCCAAACAAGAGTGCAATGTTTGCAAGCAAGAAACTGAATTTATTGAATAAATCTGATATGAAATAAACACTCATGTAAGCTTCTGGTGTTTTTTGTGGAACAAAAAATGGCAATAAAGAAAGACTAAAGGCTAAGTGATTTCCTGGTCATAGATCTTTATAAACAAAATATTTTCTCCCAGACAAATGGATTAAAAACCAATAAATAATCAAAACATACCCTGTCTTAACATTTCAAGGCAAGTTAGAAAAAGTGAAAAAGATATTGCCACAGACTTGGGTTTTAATCTGACTGTATTGCTTTGTTATCTCTCATGGTTCTACAAAAAAAGATAGTACATCCCAGGATATAATATTGATCCAAGTTGTATTGGGGAAACAAGCTATAAATCAGTCCCAACACCCACACAACTAGATCTTGCTAACACAGCTATCTGGAAGCTAATAAACTAAGTCCACAATGCAAAGTCAAGATCATCAGGTCGTTCTCCTGTGGCCAGTGTTACAAAGCACTCTGGATATTTTCAAACAATTACAGTGCATTGTACCCTTCCAAAACTGCTAATAACAAAGAGCGAATTTATCCAGTACCTATAATTTGGGATATTCCATGTCAGAGTTACAGTATTGGTTGGAATGTCAGGGAAACAATCTATATACTTCTGTGTTAGTTAAATGGGGGGGGAGGCATTTTTGGAATGGGATAATCTCCCTTTGGCTTGCTCAAAACAACATGTGACTTATTTCCATTGATCCCTGCCAATTCCGAAATTAATGTTCATTACATTTCTATTTATCAATGTTAACCATCATCATCATCTACTTGTGAGCTACATATAAGGAGTACTGTAACTAAAAAGCAGAAAATATTATGATACTGTATGATGTATCATGAGTATGTTTTTGTTACTAATACAATCAAATTCAGTATTTATAATGCTAATGACACATTAAAATAAATACAAATATTTTGTATCATGCAGATTGTTTTTCCTAATAGGACTTGAAGGGGGAATAGTCCTTGGCGAAATGACTTGTATAACTTAAGCACTTTTACCATTTATATTTTATTTCAGATATACCTAATTTACAGATACTTTACAGAAAAACGCCATTTTGACTAATCAGAAGGTATGCCCTCATTTTAATCAATGGTTTGGACTTAAGAAGATGGTGATGGGAATTTGTTTTTACCCTAACTATATAGCTAAACTAATGCCAAAAATGGTTATGTTATATATAATGTTAAAATGACAATTTTAAGTAAAAAATGACAAATACAATTCTTCCTCAATAACTTCCATCCAAAGGGTTTTATAAACATTGACCAAAGTCTAAGCAAGAGTGCAAGATAGCAAGGGAAACAAATTTGAGTTAAAACTGAAAGACAGATGGGGGAGGGGGAATCAGTACTAGCAACCACCATTGCTAAATGAGAATTATACTTACTTTTGTCCAACACACATATCCAAATAATGGATTTGAATATTAATGGATACTAGATCTTACAACGTCAAACAAAATGAATAAATTGATGAGAAACGTTTGACCATCTATTATCTTGTGGCCACCAAATCTTCAAACTGTGAATATGCAGTAAACAAATTGAATACACATTGTGAAGTGGCAAATTTCTGGTGATCTAACAAGAATACATTAGTTGAGACCAGAGAACCATTAATTAGATTTATGGAGACAGGCGCGTATCATATCGCCATACTACCGTGTACGGTAGGTAATGTCCTTTAGAGGGAGAATTTTGTTCCTAATTAAGCATTTGTTTATACAGCAGCCAGGAGGACTATTAGGGACAAAGAAAATTTCATTTTTCATGGCAAAGCTGTCACAGTTGAGAAATCGCAGAAACTCTGTTACTCAAACTACCAGGTCAAGCTGACCCTGACTTTGGCGCCTCTGGAAAAAGGCGGCAGAGATATTTGATTCTGATTGGTTATGTTAAATAAGGGGCGTGTTTCCCACACAAAATTTTCTAGGTTTTAAAATTGCCACATCGGAAAATTCTAATCAGTCTAAGCTTTTCTACGGAAGAAATCAGAGTAGGCTCCGGGGGATTTGCAAGAAATTCCTCGTAAAAAGAACTGTTGTCCAAAAGGGACTATTGTCGAAAGGAACCGACGAAATAATTTGCCGATTAGAGGGAGGAACGTTGAAAGCAAAGGTAGTGTGACAATTCCATGTAATTTGTTGATGCCATATATAATGCTTTGCTGAGGTTATTTACTTGTAGTTGCATGAATCTTTTTTCTAAATTCGTGTAATAATTTGCTTTTTGAAGTATAATTGTGTTGAGTTTATGCATAGGAAGTCGTACATTAATCTTCTTTATAATAGTTTGACGAATTGTCTGAATTTGTCGTCTTGTTTACATAAGAATTATGTTCTAAGAATTTAATACATTACATTAGTTAATTTGATTACGAGAATCCATGTGAATTCGCCGAATTTAGAAGATTTCATGTATGATTAAGAATAAGTGTGTATTGACTGAAATGATTTAGTAATTGATTGATGTGATGTATCCTATTTATTCGCTGTGTAAATTGAGGCTGGCTCAGAACCCCAGGCCTCGCGTATGTGTTACTGTGTAAGGTCAAGGCATAACGAATTAGCCATTCGACTAACTAGGGTTATTATAGAACATGTGGAGTCGATTGAGAGCCTTAGCATCTGTCAAGCACCGATAATAAAATCTGATAACGAGGGAGAATAATGAAGAATTAACTGTTTCATAAATAACGGGAAATTTAGGTTGTCTCTATTTATATTTATTTAAAAGGGAGAAAATAGCTCCTGAGACGTATAATCCTGAGACGCATTATTCTGTGACGTATGATGTGATGTTATTCTGAGACGTATACTGAGAAGTATAGAGAGAAGTGCAGTGAACGTATGATCCTGTGACGCAAACCTGCGACATATTAATTTCTGAAACGTATTCTGAGAGTATCCTGAGACGGATGGTGGAAAGTATCATCCTGAGATCCAAGCGTCTGAACAGCTACAGTGGCAGCAGAACAACTGAGGACGAACAGGTTATGCAATTGTACAAGACGATGACTTCGATTGTTCACTCGATCCTATGATGAACTAAATCTATGAGTAAACAGATCGGCTATTTTATTTAAATCTATTTGAGTTTTCTTTGTATTTTGGTGAAAGTTTAAATTTCTAAAAGCAGAGTATATTCCTGATGTAATGAATTTTCACAGTGTTTTTTATGTAATTGATTAAATTGTTTGTTTACATGTACGGGGGCTCATGTTGGTTTGTTCTATATACCTGCTCAGATCTCTATCTATTTCACATATAAGTTTCACCACTTATATTTATATTTACTCAAACTGGGCAATAACATCAAGGGAGGTCAACCCCTAGATAACGAAAACCAAATTTGGCGGGACACCCACCAGGGACAATTCCCCCCCCCCCCCCCATTACACACATTTAAAACTTTTCAATAATTGGATGTCTTTGCCGGTCTCTGTTGGTGCTAGCAATGGCCAAAGTCACAAAAAGGAATCAAAACTTACAAGATAACAATGAAAACCCATTTTAAAACAATCTGTCTTACAATGAAAACATTCATGTTTTGAGGTAGTTGGCTGAGGTGCAAAATAAACTGTCTGTTGGCTGTTAGTGCAACCCATTTTTTTAAGGTTAAACATTCCCCTACTGCAAGGAAGATTTAATTGCTTTGGAGGCTCAAATGAAGAGACTAACTTTATTTAAATACGCAATTTATCATCTAATTAATGATATGACAGTTTGGAAACAAAAGTAATCCTGAAAACATGGGAAGTTATATAATGAATGCTGGTAGATAATGAGTATACACAAAAACTGAATGATAGTAAAGACCAGAAAGGAAAATTCCACAGTGCATCTCAATTCAGGTAAACTAGCTATTCAAACACATTACTATCCTCTTAAGTTATTAGAGTACATTATATATGTATGTGTAATTTGGATTTTTAACGTAGCTTTAACAATTTTTCAGTCATATCACTACGATGTCTGCAGTGTGGCAGTTTATAGTGATGTCTAGCACCGGGGCATCATGTCGCAGACACGTATCATGATGTCCCACCCAGTCACATTATCCTGACACCAGGCTGACCAGTCCTAGCACTAACCTCTTAATATTGAGCACCATGCGAGGCAGCTGTTTGTACCATTTCTTTAAGTCTTTGGTCTGACTCAGCAGGGTATTGAACCCACAACCTCCCTCATCCAAGGGGGATGCTCTAACCACTAGGCAACCGAAGCGGTCTAAAGTACATGATATAACTTTTATTGCAATATTGTAAGCGTCCAAGGAAAATATGATAGTACATTGCAGACCACAAAGTTTAGATGGAAAAATTGTTGAGCAACAGGATTATCTAATTTTTATAGCACTATTAATGCATTATGTACTATTATTTTCATTTATCCCTCTAAAATGGTGCGAGTTCCCATATCTAAAGGATGGGGACAATGTCCCCTGCCATTGGAATCCCACGTGCAACACTGATGCATTATACAATTTGTGCATCATTAAATCTGACTTGCTCCAAGCATTACACAATGTGTAGCAACTGTAAGCAAACACAAATGGATCTCAGCTTTAATTACTCATAACCAGCCTGTGCCAAACACATCAATATGGTTGCACTTTAATCAGGTGTTCACAAAAATGATCATGGGGAATCTGATTAAAATCCTATCTCCACACTGTCCTAAATGAATATCTGACAGCTACCGCTTTGGTGTGATCTTCTTGTTACCTGTGTTATAACCATAAAATCCCTACTTTTATCAGCAAATCAGATGAAGTCTTATAACTTCTTCTCAGGAGACTTGGCAGTATGGCTAAAGAGCATTAATGTTTGCCAAATGATTTAATTCACATTCAATTTCTGAAAACTGCATTTTCATTGGCTAATTCAAAGGTCATGACTCTTAAGCAGTTGCTGTCAGATCTTCACAGTGGAGATCTAATTTTGATCACATTGTGTTCATAAGCACTGATGTGGCAGTTGAATGGCTCTTTTCACAACTGAATAGATTAGGACAAATTGCATTTATAATGATTATGCTTAATCCCAAATGAAAGTCAAAATTTAAACACAAAATTATCATACCAAGAATGCTTTAATAGGTATTAATTTCATAGTGTCACCACCTGTAGGGATTTACTCAAATTTACACAGATCAATATTTCATTGTAAAGTGTTATTTAGAAAATATCGTTCATCAGGAAAATCTTACAAAATATATCACTTCTTAATTAAATGTACAAAGCTCAATAATCCACACTCTATTTGTCTGGGAACCTTGCAATCTGGACAAGGTTCAACAGGAATGGAATTGCTAAACATTAGTTTGCACCATTAATCAAGAAATCCATGGTTGATTCCATAAATCAAAATAGGGTACGAAAGTATCAATTACTATTAATCTTGCTTTGATATTGTGGAAAAATTGTGTCCAGTAAAAAGAAAATTTGAAAAATTGAATATGAAAATACAGTCAGATTCACCTATGCAAATTTGGAGGTGTATCAATTTATTAATCTTTCAGTGGTCAAGTTCTAGTGACCACATTTTGTCATTATCATGTGAGCTGAAAAACTTCAATTAGCATTTCCAGATTATGACCAACAATTACAGAAGCTAGTCACAGAAGGGATGTTAAAAATGCAATAAACACACTGGAATTTCCAGTTTTGATAAAACATATGGCTAATAAATTATGTGTCAGTAAGCCTCTTTGTAATTTACCATGAGACAACCACAGTTTGTTAACGAAGTTGACTGATTTGAGCTTTGGACAGCATAGGGCTTAATTTTCAGAATAAAAGTCAACATCAACTGTCGGCTTATTAGCAGCTATAACAGTTATAAAATAGAACTTATAAAACTGACTGCATTTTCTTAGTTTACCAGAAAGCATTTAACTGTGAGATATCAGTGTGTATTTGTTGTACTTTTTACATCATTATGGTGTACTTTTTACATTATGTTGTACTTTTTACATTATTATGGTGTACCTTTAACATTATTATGGTGTACCTTTTACATTATTATGGTGTACTTTTAACATTATGTTATACTTTTTACATTATTATGGTGTACTTTTTACATTATTATGGTGTACATTTTACATTATGTTGTACTTTTTAGATTATTATGGTGTACTGTTTAGATTATTGTGTACTTTTTACATTATTGTGTACCTTTTACATTATTATGGTGTACTTTTTACATTATTAAGGTGTACCTTTAACATTATAATGGTGTACTTTTTACATTATTGTGTACTTTTTACATTATGTTGTACTTTTTACATTATTATGGTGTACTTTTTACATTATGTTGTACTTTTAAGATTATCATGTTGTACTTTTTATATTATTGTGTACTTTTTACATTATGTTGTACTTTTTACATTATTATGTTGTACCTTTTACATTATGTTGTACTTTTTACATTATTATGGTGTACTTTTTACATTATCTTGTATTTTTTACATTATTATGGTGACATCATCAAGCTAGCATAGATTTACTAGAGACAACCATCAGCATAAAAAATATTTGCCAGCACAAAAGATCACCCAACACTGCCATGCAAGATATCCACCAGTATATTATATCTGACTCCTCGTAAGACATAGTGTGATGTGTTCATTGTTTAAACTTATATTTACATGTATGTACAGGTGCATGTTGTAATAAAGTGAGAAAAAAACAAGTCAAAAGATGTATTAATTTCAACCATTAATAAATATACAGTATACAGCAAATACACATACATTTACGGTACATGTAAGCAATAACTACAGTACATGAGAGAGAGAGAGAGAGAGAGAGAGAGAGAGGGGCAGAGAGAGAGATAGACAGAGAGAGACAGAGAGAGAGAGAGACAGACAGAGAGGGGGGGAGGGCATACTAAGTTGTCTGCTGCATATGTTAATACAAACCTGGACAATTCTCCTGCAGTGTTTAAGAATCAGTATCCAAATATAGTGAATAATCCATTTAAATTAGCATTACCAACAGAAGACCCAAACAGCACACTATTCCATTTCCTTCTACCAATGCCTCATCAACAAGAGTAGCTTGTGGCCAACACAGACCAGCTCCTAGTGGCATCTGACAGGGCAAGCAATGGAGCACATTGTCTTAACGAAGCTTAATAGGTGATGGAAACATAAGAAATGAGATGTGTATGCTAACATGTACTAGTAATTCTTGGCTAGGAAACTGACAGTACAGGAGGGTGGTAAAAGCTGTTTCAGAAACTCTCAAGACAGTATTTGCAGGACTATATGAACAGGAACAATGCCTGCAATTCCAAAATGACAGTGAAGGTAGTTTACCCTGACTCTTGCTGCTGCTGATACTGCAAATGATAACCATGCAGACAGGCAAATTTAGGCAAAGTTACATTGCTAGATCATTTGTGACTTTATTTTTTTTTACTCCATTGACTTTTTTGTGCAATTGCTAAACATGCTCAGATTTTATTGAAAAGAATTGATTTCAATACAAGTTAATTCTTAAATGTCATTATTCCTCATTATCATACACAATGGAATTCCAGCTTAGTTCTTTGTTGTTGTTGTAGGATTTAACGCCATTTTTCAGCACAAGATAGGCTATACATGGCGGCCAGAATAATTGGTGGAGGAAGAACCCTGGAAAACCCCGGGAAGAACCACCAACCCACGAGAAGCTACTGGCAGGCTTTCTCACATACCCACATTAGGCGAGCCTGAGACTCAAACTCACACAGACAGAGGTGAGATGGCAGTGATCCAGCTTAGTACTGATTTTTGTTTTCTTAAAACACCGACTGGTATGCCAGTTATAAATTAGAATGGATTTATATATTAAAACACAGATTGGTATGCCACAGTTCTAAATTAGAATGGATTTATATATTAAAACACAGATTGGTATGCCACAGTTCTAAATTACAATGGATTTATATATTAAAACACAGATTGGTATGCCACAGTTCTAAATTATAATGGATTTATATATTAAAACACAGACTGGTATGCCACAGTTCTAAATTACAATGGATTTACATATTAAAACATAGACTGGTATGCCACAGTTCTAAATTACAATGGATTTACATATTAAAACACAGATTGGTATGCCACAGTTCTAAATTAGAATAGATTTACATATTAAAACACAGATTGGTATGCCACAGTTCTAAATTACAATGGATTTATATATTAAAACACAGATTGGTATGCCACAGTTCTAAATTACAATGGATTTATATATTAAAACACAGATTGGTATGCCACAGTTCTAAATTACAATGGATTTATATATTAAAACACAGATTGGTATGCCACAGTTCTAAATTACAATGGATTTACATATTAAAACACAGATTGGTATGCCACAGTTCTAAATTACAATGGATTTACATATTTTTGCATTAAATCGTCACTTTTCCAGCACTATCATACATGTCAACCCACTGAGAGGTATTGCAATTATAAGTGGCAAAAAAAGTGTAATTTGGGCGTAGAAAGTGTAATCCATATATTACATGCCAGAATTACAGCACACATGAAACAGATAAATTTCTACGACTAACCTGGTTATGCAGCTGGTCCAAATTCTTGTCACAAAGGGCAAAATCCATAGGGATTAGAACCAGAATACAAACACAAAATATACTGAAAAATTATTCATGTTCAGCACTCACTTCAACTAGTCTACATTTGTAACTTTCGCTCATAATCATGAGCTGGAATTCTGCAATGATCATGGTCAGGTGCTTCAGAGTGCTGTATTACGTTAATCTCATATTCATCTTTTAAAGCTTGTAAAGTGGTGTTGATTTGTCACTTTTTCTGATCTGACATTTTTGAAGTTTGAAAAGATCCATCTGCTCTTACATTTTGCGTCATATAACATCCACAACTCATACCACAAAGTAAGAGTCTCAAATCAAACCACCTTGAAGACCGCATGAGGGCATTTTCAATGGCTCAAGGGCCGCACCACCTTTGTTATCTCTCTTGACACCTGATGATGCCAATCATTTTGTGGGCCACAGAATATGGCTTGGCGGGCTGCATTCAGTCCATGGGCCATGTGTTTGAGACGTCCTGCTGTAAAGCATTTCACTTAAGATGTGGCACCATTTTCTTTAAAAATATAGACTGTTCACTATCTGACTAGCTCTTCAATAAAATGAATCTGTTAGACAAAGTTCACTTTGAAGAAACTTGTCTGCTTTCTTGGAAATGGGTCATATGCATTTGCTATGAATAGCAATTAAGGAAAGAACTCTTATGCAGCAGTCACCTTTTTAAGATTATTCTCCAATTTAAATGAATGGAATTAAAGAGATGAAAATAAAATGACAAAAACAACTCTTATGTTACGTGTTTAGGCTCTATTAAACAGTAAAAAAAGAAAGAGTGAAAACAACAAGCTTTGAAAAATTTAACAATTAATTTATTTCCCTGGAAAAACACTGCAAAAATGAAAAATTAACTTATGGTTTTAAGAATCAACTCCAAAAATAATCCAAGAATAATCCATGAATTACATTTTAGAAGTCCTAGTATTGAAATGTTCTAATGAATTCAAGTTCGAGTCCACATGAAAAGTCCACAATGGAAGGCAATGGCGAATACTGTAATCGGTATGGTGCTGTAGCATCTACAGTTCTTTGTTATTCCACAGACAATAATATTCCGGTGTTTGAATTTCCAAATAAAATATAAAGAAATTTATTTGACCATGAATTCTGTATGAGCAATCAAATATTTCCAGGAAAAGAATTGATCTTTTAGAATCCAAATAATTTGAATAGAAATTAAAATGTATCTCCAAACTGTCACAACAAAAACACCTTTATGTGATAGTGTTTAGAAGACCAACTGAGAAATATCTCCAAGCATCACTATTAAATCTAACTACTCTGCAATTTTGGAAAACCCAGAATTGCAAAATAGAGGCTGTTTACCTCTAAAAATTATATACTCCCAGTATGACCTTGATAAAAACCAATCTGATACAAATCTCTACAGGGTAATATCTGCAATAAACCTCTACAGAGTAATATCTGATTCAAATCTCTACAGAGTAATATCTGCAATAAACCTCTAGAGTAATATCTAATACAAACCTCTACAGAGTAATATCTGATACAAACCTCTATAGAGTAATATCTGATGCAAACCTCTACAGAGTAATATCTGATACAAACCTCTACAGAGTAATATCTGACAAATCTCTACAGAGTAATATTTGCAATAAACTTCTACAGAGTAATATCTGATACAAATCTCTATAGAGTAATATTTGCAATAAACCTCTACAGAGTAATATCTGATACAAAGCTCTACAGAGTAATATTTGCAATAAACCTCTGAAGTAATATCTGATACAAACCTCTACAGAGTAATATCTGATACAAATCTCTACAGAGTAATATCTGATACAAATCTCTACAGAGTAATATCTGATACAAATCTCTACAGAGTAATATCTGGTACAACTCTCTACAGAGTAGTATTTGCAATAAACCTCTACAGAGTAATATCTGATACAAACCTCTACAGAGTAATATCTAATACAAATCTCTACAGAGTAATATTTGCAATAAACCTCTACAGAGTAATATCTGATACAAATCTCTATAGAGTAATATTTGCAATAAACCTCTACAGAGTAATATCTGATACAAAGCTCTACAGAGTAATATCTAATACAAATCTCTACAGAGTAATATTTGCAATAAACCTCTACAGAGTAATATCTGATACAAATCTCTATAGAGTAATATTTGCAATAAACCTCTACAGAGTAATATCTGATACAAACCTCTACAGAGTAATATCTGATACAAATCTCTACAGAATAATATTTGCAATAAACCTCTGAAGTAATATCTGATACAAACCTCTAGAGTAATATCTGATACAAACCTCTACAGAGCAATATCTGATACAAATCTCTACAGAGTAATATCTGATACAAACCTGTACAGAGTAATATCTATACAAATCTCTACAGTGTAATATTTGCAATAAACCTCTGGAGTAATATCTGATACAAACCTCTACAGTGTAATATGTGATACAAACCTATAAAGAGTAATATCTGATATAAACCTCTACAGAGTAATATCTGATACAAACCTCTACAGAGTAATATCTGCAATAAGCCTCTACAGAGTAATATCTGATACAAATCTCTACAGAGTAATATCTGATACAAACCTCTAAAGAGTAATATCTGATACAAACGTCTACAGAGTAATATCTGATACAAACCTCTACAGAGTAATATCTGCAATAAACCTCTACAGATAATATCTGCAGGAGATCGTACTACAAATGGTCCAACCACTTATTCAGTTATTCAAGCTTCAAGTGTAAATTTGCTGCAGGAATACCTCAGATTAAAAACATTACTGCAGCCATAATTAAACACTGAATGGACACAAAATACAATCCTTAAACTATTCTACATGCTCATTAAACTAAAATAAAACACAAGAGCTCAGTTGAAATTACATTACAAAACACATTCAATGGATGCAAATTGGGGATGGGGCATCAAATGGAAAGGAAATACAAAGTCAAATTTACTCCTCTATCTAGGTAAAATGACAGACACTTGGGTAAATATTTTGTTGAATCGCACCCTGGCATGGAATCCTGCTGAATGGACAAAATATCAGACAAATATCTCCATATTTGTTAATGATATGGTTGGGCAAGATACAGATATAGAGGTTCTACTTAAAAATGTAATGTGTGTGCTCCAGTGAATGGTGTATTATCGCTATATACATTTGAGTCCACAGTAACGGACTACATGATAGCCAGTACATCTCATGGTAAATTAATCAATGACAAAACAAGCATAGTTTTACATTTTAAGATTTTGTTGATCATTGGAAAATGTAGCAGTCACAAAAAGATACAAGAGCCTGAAATTTACTCGCATTTTACAAGTGTGTGAGCATTAACTTTGAACCCTGAAATTAATACGAATACATTGCTGTGAATTTTTCAGTTTTATCATACTGTTACAGAGCAATCTTTGTACCCTATTTTTAAAAATCTTATTTGAAAATGATCTTAAATACTTACATTGCCAATTTATTTTTAATTCTGCTCAAACACATCTCAGCCAGACTTTGTTATTTATAGTTTCTATTGCTTAGAGCAAATTAAATATTTATCACAAGAAAATCAGTCTGTCCAAAAATTCTTCCTCACAAAGGATGATCAAAATTTAATGAGTCCCTCTGGGTGTCTTCCTAGCAAAAGTGGTTATGCGTAGAATGAGATGCAATCAAGAAAACTGCTAAAAGTGTGGTCTCATGGGTATTTTTCCAAAGGAAACACCTTAGATTTCCTCTGAGAAGGACAATGTGTTCAAGTGGAATAAAGTAGCCCCATGTTTAGTTTTTTCACAAATACTAAACCTCTAAAAATTAAACCACTAGCAATGAAACAGTTTGACATCAGAAATAAATATTTGGTAAACATTAGGCTGAAAAATTGTTTTCAGCTGACATTCTGCAGTACAAGTAACAAGATAGGAAACCAGTGAATCATGGATGAGTGAAACTGTAGCAGTGCTAATGTTGGTGGTGTTGTGAGGTTGTACCTTCTTACAAGGTGTCCGCTTTATTTGGCTATCATTATCTAGAGGGTGTTGCACAGATCAAGTAAAAAGTTTTAAAATAAAGAGTGAAATCTGAGCATATATATAGAACTGAATGACACAAGACCACGTACATGGAAAAAAAACAACAGTTTATTCAATTACAGAAACAACTGTGATAATAGATTAAATTAGGAAGATAAACTTCTCTTTGAAATAAATCATTCATTTCAAACACAAATCTATTTATATCAATAGCCGATCTGTTTTAAATGAAAGAATTGGTTCATCTAAGAATCCAGTGAATAACTGAAGGCTATGCATTGTACAACTTCATAACCTGCTTATTTCCGGTTCACTCCAACTTCACTGTGGCTGTTCTTCTTGGTCCTTTCACTTTTTTCCTTCTCCAAACTCCCTACTGTCTAGCCTCTTTTTGACCCTCAAACTTTGTGTGGGTAGGTGGATACGTTGTTGTTGTAGTTGTTGTTGTAGGGTTTAATGCCATTTTTCAGCACAAGATAGGCTATACATGGCGGCCAGTATAAATGGTGGAGGAAGAACTGACTGGCAAGCTTTCTCACATAACCACTTAGCCGAATCCAAGACTTGAACCCACGTAGACAGAAGTGAGATGGCAGTGATCCATAATGGTGAGCACTTTAGACCACTCAGCCACTCTAAGCCCCTGGTTGTTACGTAAGTATATAGATATGCAGATACTTGGATAAGTAGGTGTGTGGATATGTCATACTTCAGTGGAGCAATTTCCCCTTGTGCTTTCAAGCTTTGTTTGCTTCTACTGCCCAAATTGTATCTGTTGACTTTCCAGACATCTGGTCCATTCAACAAATGTTTTATGAGAAAATTTCTTCCAAATTCAATCTTGGTGTCCCTTATATTTTCACTCTTGCAGGAAAAATGTAGACTGACTAGATTTTTTGATGAGGGCAATTTAACCCCAAGAAATTTCATGTGGCAACCATGCCCCTTATTTAGCATAACCAATCAGGATTAAATATATTTACCGCCTTTTATAACTAGGCACAAAAATTGTGGTCAGCCTGACTTCTAGATTTTCAAACAACAGATCTGGAAAATCTTAGCTTCTGACAATTCAATACAAAGATCAAAGTTACCCTTTTCCTAACATTCTGTCTAGCTGCTAAAATAAATGAAGGCTTAATTAAGAATCTCTTCCTCTCCTGACACAGACATTAGAAATCATTGCAATAAAGTGATTTAACAAGCACCTGTCCCCATGAATCTAATTAATTGTTCTCAGGCACAAATTAATGTGTTCTTCATAGATCAACAGAAATTTGCATCCCTACAGAAACCAATACTAAAGCAGCAGCAAATCCTGAAACGAAAATTACATTTTCTAGTTCATTTAAGCATGTAGTAGTGTTTTATATCACCTCAACACAAAAGTGATTTGACTCACTTGGCGCTCAGCATTAAGAGGTTTGTGTTAGGAATGGTCAACCTGGTGTCAGGATAATGTGACTGGGTGGGACATCATGCTACATGTCTGTGGCAAGATGCCCCAGTGCTAGACATCACTATAAACTGCCACACTGCAGACATCGTAGCGATATGACAGAAAAATTGTTAAAGCTACATTAAAAATCCAAATCACACACACACACAAGTAGCTCTATAGTAAAAGTCCTAAAATGAATAAATTAACAAAAGACAATTTTTTTGTAGATAAACATTAATATCCAAGATAAGGACATTACATTTCCATAAAGCAGACATAAAACAAAAGAAAAAGTAACTTGTAAAATTCTTAAAACATGCTTACAATCTGTTTTATAAACTGCATTCCCTTAAAAAGTTCATTTCTTTCAGTTAGTGAAGTTGACCTTTGATCCCAAAATCAGCAGCCTTTTTCCTTATCCCAAGCACAAGCCATCCAATCGATTAGTTGAGGTATGTAATTTAAAAGTACAATTACTGTGCAGAAACATTGTTACCATCTGAGTGATCAAGGCATTTGACAAGATAACTCCAAAATTAACAGGGTTAATTCATCCTTGCACCAAGTACAAGCTATCCACAAAATCTGGTAACCGTAAATATTGGATAACTCAAACTATTAAGCAGAAACCATTTTTCATTTTAACTGTTACTGTCCTTATTCTCTGACAGGGTACTTCCTTATCCCAAATACAAGCTATCAAAAAAAAATTATAACTATAAATGGACTGGAATTAATATGTGGAAACAGTGACCTTTGCACTTTTGAGCCCAAAATCTAAAGGCTTCTTTCTTATCCCATGTACAAGCTACCCATATAGTTTATAACTGCATGCTATTGATGGAGAACAAACAAAGTTATTGTGTGGAAAACAAATTGGTAACAAATGGATGGATGGACAGATTGAAAACATCATAGCATGCTCCAACCTTATGGTGGGCGTATAAAAATTATATCAACAAACCTTGGAAAGTTATCATATTTATTTTGGTGTATATATTCCTACTTAGCATGAAAATGGTAGCGTCAATTCTAAAAATAACAAAATGGTGGCAGGCTGAGACCGAAAACATTGAGACATACAGTATTTCATGGAACCCTTGCACAAGAAAGAAAGGTGACCCTTCATTCTTTCTTTCATCAAAATTGAAACAACAATTTGTCTCAAATCAACACAGATCTAAAAATAACGTAAATCCAGTGATGATTTATCATGAACTAGTTTCACTCCATAAGCAATTCTTTTTTTCTCCAGCATTATTCTTTTTATGTGGCTGACGTAGTCACAGATTCTTTGTTTAAGTAAACCAGATTAATGCCACAGGATGTTTATTTCCTTGGAACAATCATAACCAAGTCAACCAAAAGGAAATGCATAAAACTGCGTCAAACCTGATTCTGTGTTTATCTTTCCTTCATTTCTTGTAAACAAGTGAACCTTATTTAGTAACATGGAGTTATATGTATCCTTTCAAGGGCAACCTGAAGAACCTTAACATTCAACTTTGCCCAAACAATTAATAGGAAAATCAACTGTTACCATAAGCAATATGACCTTTCCAAGTTTATTAAACAAACCCATGTAAAACACACAAATCATGAACTGTTCATAAAACTACAACTGTTACAAGCTTACAGGATAGAACACATCTGATAGGTATCTCTTTGGTCCTAATTATCCAAGCCTGGTAGGTATCTCTTTGGTCCTAATAATCAAAGCCTGGTAGGTATCTCTTTGATCCTAATAATCAAAGCCTGAGATTACAACTCTTAATCTTATAACTAACAACTTCAAATAAAATTGGTAAATTACTTGCATGGTGTCATGCATTTCATAGAAAATGCCTCTTCTGAAGTCCAGTTTCAGGTGTATAGCAATCACTATTATTAAATTAACTAAAAACCATAAATACAAATTAACACCTCTAACAGACCAATAAGAACTTCTGACTTGTGAAAAATAGAGATGATATTAGTAATAATAAATTCAAAATTAAGAAGATTTACTCACAGTGAAAAATTACTGGAAACATGGTGGATGACACTGATAATGAAATTATGATTGTTGTTAGTGAGATATTTATCTGGACAGTGAGATTGTTGTTAGTGAGATACTGTTTTGGTTGTTAAGATTGTTGTTAGCAAGATATTGAACTGGTTGCTGGGATTGTTGTTAGTGACATACTGAGCTAGTTGCTGGGGTTGTTCGTGAGATACTGAGCTAGTTGCTGGGGTTGTTGTTAGTGAGATACTGAGCTAGTTGCTGGGATTGCTGTTAGTGAGACACTGAGCTAGTTACTCCGGTTGTTGTTAGTGAGACACTGAGCTAGTTGCTGTGGTTATTTAAGCGAGATACTGAGCTAGTTGCTGGGGTTGTTAGTGAGATACTGCCTTGGACAGGCAGTTGTTTTCAGTGAGATGCTCATCAGAACAGTGGAAAGGATGTATGAGATACCAACCTTGACAGCAGGATTGCTGTTACTGACCAGGACACCTGGATTATCAGGACACTGGAATTGTTGTAAGTGAGACCCTGATCAAGACTGGTGGATTGTTATATGAGAGACTGATCTGAACATTGGGTGTGTTGCTTGTGATAATGAGATAATCAGGACAGGGTTTTTCTATGAGATACTGGTCTGTACCCAGGGATTGTTCTTAGTAAACTAATGATTTAGACAGCAGCATTGTTGTGTGATCTGAACACTGGAATTGTTTTGAGAGATACCAATCTAGACACTGGAATTGTTTACATGATGGATTTTATCTTTCTCACCATGGCAACACAAGTGAAACATAAGAAGGTTTACAGAAGAAGGTTCTGTTAAATGCAGATCTCTCTTACAAAAAACTGCATTATGATAACAAATCTACTACATATACACGCATGAATAATTCTCTGGAAAACATACAAGTTCAAAAATATTAAAAAAGCACATCAACATTACTGTTGCTGCTGTTACACTCTTACAAGTTATTATTGCATGTATAAATAGCCCAAAAAATGTCTGTCATTTTAGTCCAGACACAAACTGAAAGTGAAGCTGACTTCACCTTTTCTTCAGATGAGGTCATCCCCACACCCATTTTCCTGCCACTGAATGCTTTCATATTCTGAGTACAGTATATTTATCAACTCCTGAATTATTTTTCTGTTGAAAATGAATGTAGAATAGTTTCAACATGATATTTTTCATGCTTTTTATCAAATTTTGTCTCATTATAATGATTATTTATCTTGGCGATTACATTCAAATTACAAGATTGAAGTTTAAAAACAACACATAAAACTTGAAGAAATTATATGATGTGAAAACCGAGGGCAAATAATGATGCCAGTTCCTAATTTGATTCCTATCTCCAGCATATACAACAGTAATTCATTCCCAATATCAGTGATTTTCTTGGAGTTATTTACTTTATATATATATATATATATATATATATATATATATATATATATATATATATATATATATATATATATAGCCTGAGAGAACATGTTTTGCCAAGAAATGTCCAAGAAAGCATTAGCTAAAAGAAGAAAGGCATAACAAAATCCAGTCATCTTTACAGCCTTTGTAACAGTAAGTGAAGTGCAAACCATAGCTAACAGATTTCCTTAATATATACAAGCCTCACGTCAATCCCATTGCAGCTGCAGTGGCTCATTCATTAGCATGCTCCAAGACTTGAGACTGAAAATGTGTGGGTTCAAATCCTACCATCGGACCAGCCTGGGTCAGCTACCATGGTTTTTACTTGGGCAAGGCTCTTTACTGTCTGTGCACTTAAAATAACCCACTTGTGTTGATGTACCATGTTACCAAACAAACATCAATCCCCTTACTTCAGGAAACCATCCTAACATATGGGAACTTTGTACATGTAAATAAAATCAAAAAATCAAGCAATATGAATACATACCTTGTATTTTCAAACATTTACATTCCTTAAGATATTACAATTCTATCAGATATTAACATTCTAAAACCGTATCATCCATTCCCTGGAATTCTTTAAATGAGACAACACATTTTTCCACAAAGAATCCAAGCTGACAAATCTTCAGTTTAAAGTATACATTCATCTTTCTCAGGACTTCTTACCGTCTCTTAATGCCTATAATGCATGAAGAATTTTCTTCCAGTCAGCCGAGTTTTAGAAACATGCAAAAATGATGGGTGCAAAAAATCTATACTTGTCTAAATATCACAATCTGTTTCCATTCAATTCAACTTACTGCAAAATCATCTACCAAAAACTTGTCATAATCTCCATTATAACCCAGAAAAAATTAGAAATACAAATGGTCGAAGAAACAATTGATAGTTTTATAACCAGCAATGAAACTATGGGCTTGCAATCTTAATCAATTTTATTGATTTTGTTTCTTTCTAAGCAGAAGGAAGTCAAAATCACTTAGCTCCCACCTAAAAAGATGAAATCAACACAAATGTAAAACTGTCCCGCCTGGCCTTATGGTCAAAGTAATAAAACAATACAGGAGAATGTCCAATGTTCAATGCAATCATGATTTCACTCTTTTTTGTGGGCTACCATTTTTTATGGATTGTGTACTTCATACAAACCACTGATCTAAAAATCCAATGAATAGAAATCTGCCCACGGAAATAAAGAGGACTCTTCCCTCACATACAAATTCAAGCTAAAATGAATATGTTAGTAATCTTAAACCACAAAAAAAAAGGAATTTATCTGGAATTTTCACAAAGCTGTCAAGGTTTCATTCCCACAACAAACTGACAAAAGCATGTCCCCTTACTGCACCTGTCAACAAAAGTGATAACTGTAAATCCTTTTCTACTAGCCCTCAACAAACTCGCAACTACAAGCCCCTATCTTAGTATAATCCCATAATAAAAAATCTGTAATCTCTTTCCAAGTAGCCCTCAATGAATTGACAATTTTAAGTTCCATTCAAAACATCCCTCAACAAACTGACAATTGCAAGTCCCCTTCCTAGTGACACTCATCAGACTGACAACTATAAGTTCCTTTCCCAGTAGCCCTCAATAATCCTATAATTTAAAGACCATTTTCTATTAGCCCTAAATAAACTAACAACTGTAAATTCCTTTCCTAGTAGACCTCAACAAACTGACAATTCTAAATCCCTTTCCCACCAGTCCTAAACAAACTGACATTTATAAGTTCCTTCCTAGCAACCCTCAATTTTGAGTTAATTTCCATCAACAAACTAATGATCTGAAGTCCCTTTCCTTGTAGCCCTCAGCAAACTGAGGATTATATGTCCTTTTCCTAGCAACCCTACACAAACTGGTCCTCAACAAACGGATAATTTTAGGTCCCTTACCTAGCAGTCTTCAATAAAATGACAACTAGAAGTCCCTTACATAGCAATCCTCAATAAAATGACAACGGCAAGTCCCTTACTTAGCAATCCTCAATAAAATGACAACTTTAAGTCCCTTACCCAGCAATCCTCAAAAAAATGACAACTATAAGTCCCTTATAAGGCTACCTGTTAATACTCCCCACCTGCGATCAATGTCTACCAAACTGTATAAAATTCCCAAACCAAATAAGGAATTATTCCAAAAAAATTCCAATACTCTGGAACTTTGCTCTGGAATAGTATTCCAATTGAGATTAGAAATGCCCACTCTATTTCCTTCTTCCAAATCCAATATATCCAGTGGCTTCAGAGATGCAGTTAAAATAAATAAATTTCATTTGAATGAGGGCCTCAAGGTAGATTAGTTCTTCAGCTAATTGTGTTACCCTCTTTAAATAGTGTCATTGATATTATTATTATTATTATTATAATTATTACCTAGCAATCCTCAATATATTGACAATTGTAAACGTCTTATTAGCAATCCTCAAAATATTGACAATTGTAAATGTCTTACTAGCAATCCTCAACAACCCTTAAACAAGAGTTCCTTGAAGGTAATGGCACTCTAATTGTGGAAAAGCATTTTCCAGAAATTCAAGATTTAACTACCTCTTCTTTAATTTCCACTTGTGTTGAAAAAATCTCTGTTAGTTTTCAGCAATAACAAGAGTTTCAAATTACCTGCTGTTGTTCACATATTGAATATTGGATTGGTACCATTACTATTTACGACTAAGACATCATTCAGGACCAACAAAACATGATGAGAAGTCTTCTTGTTGAAACCTCTTGAAGAGATGACTCCCCATTTTAAAGAAGTAACAAGAACAAGATATTCAAGATGGCAATGATGGCAATACTGGACTTCATATGCATAATATTTCCATTTAGTACCAACAAGACATCACATGACAAGCCATCTCGGCATATAGCCATAGCAAGATTTTCAAGATGGCCTGATTGTGGTAGCCATACTGGAAATTAGATTGGCACCACTGTCATTTATGACAATTTGAAGCCTTTCAGTGAAAACCACGTGTGGATATAACGATTCATTGAAGAGTAGTGATAACAAAACTTTCAAGATGGCCACTATGGTAGCCATATTGGATGATGGATCAGCACTATTGTCATTATGACCAAGTGGACATTATAAGAATCTTTTTACTAAAAGCTCATGCTGACATGACCATCCATTCAGAAGTAGCAAAAACAAGATTTCAAGATGGATACAGTAGTGGCCATATTGGACATCAGATCAACACCGTTTTCATTAGGGACCAGCTAGACACAATGAAAACCCCATGTCAACATCATTTTCTGTAAAGGAGAAGTAGCGATAAGCTTTCCAAGATTACAGGTGTGGTAGTCACGTGGAACATCAATCAGATCACCATTTCATCTAGGACCAACCAGACCCCATGAAGAAGTGTATCTGTGAACACTCCATTTTCCCCATCTACTGAAGAGAATAAGCAATAACAAGATTATCGGGATGGACACTGTGGTGGCCATATTGGATGTCAGAGTAGCACCAATTTCATTTCGGACTAACTAAGCCATGGAACTAATGGAATTAATGTTTTGTTATGAATATTTAATTTATATTGTGTGTTGGCTTTCACTATGATTTAATTATGTATATCTATGATGTGTGATTGACCAAAGGTCAGTATTTCAGTTTAGGGCCTACCTGACTACTCACAATTATGGAGGGTAAACAACAACAGCAACAACAACAACAACATAATATAATAATAATAATAATAATAATAATAATAATAATAATGATAATAATAATAATAACTTTATTTAAAGAATAAGCTAATTTGGTCAACTAAACAATCTTCCATGAGGCCTTCTACAATTACATTTGTACCAATATAGCTAATACATGTCCATGCTTTTAGATTATATTTTAAGATCATTAGTAATTAGAGGTGAAAATGCTTACAGATCTTGAGTTCAAGCTTTGTTTAGAAATTAAGAATGTTCTATAAGCAAGTTGTTTACAAATTTGATGGGAAAATTACCTTCATTCTGCTTCTCTTATTGTGTCTTATCTTCTTATATAAATGGTGTTTAATTCATAATTACTAATTCCTACCTTAACATCCAAAGTGGAATAGTTTTATTTTGAATTCAATTTTAATTTGAGAGAATTTAATTTATTTACATTATTTACTGGAATTTTGAAAGTGCTTATTAATTTCAGACAAAATTACTATCCTGAAATTATTGTGAATTCAGTCAAGGACATTTTGGAATATATCATTGTGATACATCAAGACTGTTGGGATATAGCCACATTCCAGGCTATTGGTAAATCTGTACATTCGATATTGGAATTCATCGAGAATAGAAATGCATGTATGATGTTAGTTTCCATAGGGGTTTGTGTTGTATACATGCCTTGAAAAGGTGAATAACAGGCAGGCAGCAATATATGTCAGCGAAATAATAATAAATAATATAATTGATGGGATTTCTTTATCAGGTATGTTTGGAATTAAGATCCAACTACCTGGATTTTGTTAAAAGCCCATCTGATGTGCTGAAAATATTGAGCACACCCAATCAGTTTCTTATCTACTATTGTTTAGTTGTTTATAAAGCCAAGAGGTTTATTCACTGTGGGCCAATAACTAACACTATGCTTAATCCATGAGACATAATGCCTTAGGGATAATGGGTTTGTTTAGTTGCACAATGCCAATAAATTTACTAATTGATGCCAACTCTCTGCTGTATTTTTTAATGAGATAGAGCAGGGGTCCTGGTTTCTAATCAAAGTCACCACTGTCACACCTGTTTGAAGTGATTTCTGTGTAACAATGTCCAAAATGACAACCAATCATATTTTTGGTAACTGAATCAGGCCATCTACAGTAAAAAGAAAAACAAAACAAATGATAAATAACTATCCAATATAATGTGATAACCAACCACCCAGGGAAAAATTACACGATAAAGTATAAAAAGGATACTACCACAATCAGTAGTTATTTAAATTTATTCTTTCTAAAAATTTAAGGCAGTTGTTAAAATGAATAGTGATGGAAAGAGTTCTGCATATGATGCAGCATTCAAGCTTAAAGTTACTGAATATGCCGATGCAAATAACAACTGTGCCGTAGCACGTGAATTTGTGTACACAAGAAACAAGTATGGGAATGGCAGAAAAGCAATGCTGCATTTTAAGATATACCAAGATTAAAGAAGGCACATCGAACTGGACTTGCTTTGTTTCATAAATTGGAGAAAGAACTCAGTGGTTTTGGTAGTTAATGTTGACAAAACAGATACACTATAAAATAAAACAGCAATCTGTGTTCAATGCAAATGGCCACATACACCAAATACAAATCAGCTGATTCATCAAAGTTTGCTGCATCAGCTGTTCAGTGTTCATGTTTTATGAACCAGCATGGAATCTGTCTCAGGTAGCCAACAAAGATCGCACAAAAATTACCAAACGACTTGCGGAAAAAAATCGAACTGCATCAGAAGTTTATCATTCAACATAGAAAGGAGTATTCATTCCACCTATCGTAAATAAGACATCTAAATTATTATTGGTACATTTATTTTCATTAGACTTGACGATAATTTTATTTCAATAATATGGTTTGCCTTATAATAAATGCATTTAGAGCTTACCAGATGCATCTTTTGATGTCATCTTCAATTTGAGAGTCAACCTATACACGGGTCATGCACAGTTTACTGTTTTTACCTGTTCAGTTTTTGGGGATAGGATTTTGCGTGGATAGGCTTATACGCAAGTATCTATAGTAGTTTAAGACCATTGAGGCATAACGGCTTCTGTAAAGTATCATGGCAATCCTCCACATACCGGGTAGTTTAAGGGGTGACAAAATTGTGCTAACGGATAGATGGACGATGGACAATGGACACCAGGCATCAGATCATCCTGTAACTTATTCTGGTCTATGACCTGCAAAGCTAAAAACCGTCACATACATGGCCCTTTTGATGCAACCCTCAAAAAACTGAAAATGTGAAATAAATTTCCTAGCAGCCCTCAACAAACTGACAATTGTATTTCAGATGAGTTTCTCATCATTGGCTGACAATTGGTAGATATATGACAGGAAAAAAAATTTCACTTTTGGAACCTGGTACACCACTCCCTCAATAACTCGCGCACATCGGGGTACAGAAACATTGACCGCACTATAAGTGAGGCGCGAGTTATCGAGGGACCTATAAAATAAGCCCAAAACCAATAAAGTGATTGACGACATAACGGAAAAATATGGGGGGGGGGTAGGCAGATTATACTGTTGAATACTCACTTTATAATCGTTCTGAGATTAACTGTGAATAAATATCTCTTCATAACGGTGTACTTTATTATTTCCTCATAGGACAACATCAATTTTAGGATAAATTACAGTATATTGAGGCGATCATCGAAAACATTATTCCACGTGGTTTCCGTTCGCTTAACATGTGTACCACTTCACACATTGTGTACTACGTCACTAATTTTTATGTTGAATTGGATACATTCTAGTTTTATTGTTTGATCCAAATTAGACGTTTTTTATAGACAAAACATCGACTCTTTTCGAGAAACTGTGTCGATTGAACGATAGATAGATAGATTTGAATGCTATAGAAGTAAAATGGATACAAAAAAAACAAGGGTTAATCTGTACTAACATATTTAATTAGTCTACAAATTTAAAACAACGTAAATTAGAACGAGTTGATACTTGACAAATATCAATTCACTTTTTGAAAAAATCAGTTAATTTTTTTGTGTATGTTACTCATTGGTTTCTCTGCCGCCGAGCAAAATCCCTCAGATTTCTCAACTTCATGAGCTTTACTTAGTCAACATTTTGGGTCTCCAGCCACCTTATGGCAATATCAAAATATTTGATTGCTTCCTGAACAGAGGGGTGGGGGGGTGCAACATCTGCGTCTGCATCACTTTCAACACTTGTGTTACTCCAGTTAGAATCGTCTTCCGCTGCAAATTTGTTCGTTATAGAATTAATTATAGTTTCATCTGACATGTATTCAGCTGTGGGGCAATCATTGTCAGCACAAATCCATTCCTCCATATCATCAAGAGAAACGCCAATCTCAGAACCATGAGTCTGTATGAATTTCTCCCAAACAGCCTCGGCATTAATGACATTAGTTTCACTGAAACATTCGAAGTCACTATCATTGTCATTGTCTCTGTTACTGTTTTGCTTTACGTCAAAGGCAGCTCTAAGACCCTTAATCCAGCACCCCAGGTCTCTTGTAATCGATTTTTTTTTTAATGCAACAAACACTTCCCCAAGTTGTTGATCAAAACAAAGCCGGCATGTACATGTAATTAGGTTCTCACAGAAGTACTCACGGGTTTCGATCTGATGGTCGATTGACTCTTTTCATGTTTTCAATGAACAGAATGTGTTGTGATTATAATGTTTACACTGAAACGGAATTAAAGGATTAGAACGTGACTTTCACACAGGAAGACGTTTACTGGTGTTTATTTAATTCTCTGTTGCCACCTGTTAGCATTTACCAGAAGTTTTCATTGATCGCTATTTCACCAGACTGTTTATTTACAGTATACTGACAAATATTTATCATAAAAACTTACATAATATATGATATCTTTAAACAGAGGTCTCGCTAGGAATTTAAAAATGGGTCTTTCTGCCTCTGAATTCAATCACTAAATATCAGTACATTTTCTCACTCGGCCGCCAGTCAAAGCCTTTGAACTAGCCGCCTAGCTGTTGCATCATGTTCTTTTTTCTCTTTTTTTTTAATGTACTCTTATAAAATGGCAACAGTACATCAAAGAGTCTTTCAGTCACTGAATTCTGTCATTGTAAGTATCAGCACAGTTAACTGATCAACACATTTTCCCACAAAGCAGGTGGCTGAAACATGACCGGCAAATCTTTGAATTTTCCCGCGCACCTATTACATGTGTATGGAGGACTCCCGCCTCAGTGATTTTCTGCGTCCCAGATCAAAAATTGGCGTCCAAATACGCGTAATTAAGCGTTTTCGAGATCTCTGAAATTAATTTTTCTTTAGGACTTGCAAATTTCAAAATATGGATTATATTTTTACGGGCATTAATCACCATTTTCGATGATAAAATGAGCAATGTATCAAGGTTTAATTTATCAATTCTTGTCGTAATTTTTTCATGTTCAGCATATTTTAAAGATATTTTAAATACATTTTCTCTGGAAAAAATTGGGAGCCAAGACGGACACCGCATTATAAGCGGGATCGCGAGTTATCCGGGCGCGAGTTATCGAGGGAGCGGAGTACAAATTTTGGAAGTCTTAAAAGTCTATTTTAAAACTGCCTTTGGCTTAATGTCAATTTTGATTTTCTATTATTAATTTAATCAGAATGAAATTCTCTCATCAAGTTAAGAAACTAGACTTTGGAGTGTACATATAGATTTTATTAAACTTTTGTATAGTTATACTCTACTCCTGAGAAATCTGGGTTTAATATAGAGTTTGGGACAAGCCTAGGCTCGAGCTCGAGGCTCGATAATTTTGGAGCATTTTCAGGGGCTTGAAGCTCGACCAGCTTCGAGCTTACACTTAGAAAAATTCTCCGCTTTTTGATATTATCGGACCGGATAAACCTGTGCGATAATTAATTGACTGTGGGAATAAGCGGCTTTACAGATTCACACGGCATACGTTTCTTCATGTGTTGGTCGACCAGTGGGCGGTCGTTGCCTTGCAACGGTCATCGCTGGGGCTCCTAAGATAATAATTCCGACTATTATGATTGCGGCTGACTGGGAGAAGGGGTTTTTCAACTTCTGCAAGCGAGAGAACCGGTGAACTTCTCAAGCGTTTGACCTGACAATGAGTGGTGCCGGAGGGGAAGTAGGCGTACAACGGACGCCCGAGGGATTTCTTTTAAACTGATTTTTGAACAGTTCAAACAACATAAACGTGTTATCAGCGATTTTTCATATTGTATCTGCTCTTTGTTTGTTAATTTTTACTTATATTTTATTTCTAAAGCAGTAGCAATGTCAAAAAATAAGAAATCAGCTGTTTGGACTTATTTTAACAAGCGCGAAAAGGATAATTTCACAGCTTGCAATGAATGTAAGCAGACAATTTCATGTCCACAAGGAAACACTTCAACAATGCGTCAACATCTGCTTAGCATTCATCATATTGACGTCAACAAGGATGAGTCTGAAATAGAGCCAAAGAAAATGAGAACAATGGATAACTTTGTTGTCAAAACTTCACTGGAAGAAATAGTCTCGAAACTCGCTGCAGTCGATGGATTCTCGATTCGGAAAATCACTCATTCAGAACTTATTCCTCAATCACTGTCATTAAGAGGAATGAAGCTACCTGCTGATGAAAGCTCGGTGATGGCCCTTATTCGTGATTTTGAAGAAAAAGTGAAGCAACAAGTCATACAGGACATTAAGAAAGAACTCTCAGAATCAAAGAGATTTTCAATATCATTGGACGAATGGACAAGTATCGGAAATCGTTGATTTCTCAACATCAACCTTCATACGGTCTCGTCATAATGTATCAATCTTGGTCTTGTCAGAATTTATGGAAGTTGTAATGCTGAAAGAATGAATGAGCTCGTTGAGGAACAGCTTAATTCTTTTGGTGTCTCATCAAACAGGATGTTGTTGCCTCTACTGGTGATGGAGCAAGTGTCATGATCAAGTTCGGAGAAAAATCGCCCGCTCTGTATCAAGCCTGCCTTGACCACGGATTGCATTTGGGTGTTACAAAAACTTTTTATAGAGAAAATTGCTCAGGTCAAGGAATTTCAGTTTTTCACATGAAGAAACTGGACAGATTGATGATTTAAATGAAAGCGACAATGAATTGAGTGCTGAAGAAGTTGAGATACAAAGCGAATCATGGAAGGAAAACATAAACACTGTGAGAGAAATCGTTAAATTTTTCAAAGGCTCAGCCATACGATCAGATGCATTTAAAGCTAAAAGCTCAGAACAATTTAACAAAGAACAACAACTGTCCCTCGACTGCAAAACTAGATGGAATTCCATGCTAAAAATGCTAGAAATCTTTATTAAATTATACGATGTCACCAATGAAGTGCTGAGTGAAATCGGATCCGAGCATCTCTTAACTAATTTGAACATAGAATTATTGAAATCCATAGTTTTGGCGTTGAAACCGGTTGAGGTTACTCTAAATGCTATGAGCGAAAAAAAAGCTTTTTGAGAACCGCTTATGTTGCTATTAGCTTCATGAGGGAAAAATTGTCTGCACAAGGAACAGAGATCAGTCGTACTCTTTTAGAAAACATTGATCATTATATCGACGGTAGAGTTAATCAACAACTTATGGATCTTATGATTTCTCTGCACCATCTGGATAATGTTCCATTCAAAACTTCTATTGAATTAGCGACAAATTTGATGAAGCGGCTATTTCCATCGGCAAATACTGCAAATGAAGAAGCGCATGATGAGAAAATAACAATTAACCATAACAAGCTCTCACTTGAAGATGAACTTAGATTTCAATTGGAAGCTTCTAGCACTCAGGGATCTCTTCAAACCGATCGATTTAAGAAATTACGCCAAGAATTTTCCTTGTCAAAAAGTAATGGTGAACTGACTGAAAATGTGAGGCGATTATCAGATGCCATCAGTACAATCAAACCGACTTCAATTGATTCAGAAAGAGCATTTTCAGTTGCTACTAATTTCTGTACAAAATTGCGATCAAAGTTATCGGATAAATCTCTGCATGCTCTTGTCTTTTTGAAATACTATTATATTAACAAGAATGATGTTTAAATAGATTATAAAGAAAATTATTTTTCGTACTACTCAAGCTCGAAAGCTTGAAAAAATTATCGAGCTCGAGCTCGCACGAGCTTCAAATCCCCGAGCTTTCCTATACTCTAGTTTAATAGCTTTGTGTAATAGCTACAATTATTATAAATCTTCTGGAACAACGTATCTTATTGCACTGGGAAAATCAATATTAACATTCTGACTTGCCCACTTAGGTAAGCTGTTAAATTTTATTCATCTTGCCTGAAGTGAAATTTAAGAGGCTGTTGAAGAAAATCTTTAAGCATGAAATATCATGAAGCATTATGATGTCACGATTGTACAATGTAATCATTCATTCATGGCTCAAGAGACTTATAAATTTTCTAGCTGTTTTAATGGTTTTAATGCACATTTAAAAAAATTATTTGCTCTAAAATACCAAGGAAAGTTGATGCTTCCTTTCCCAAGGACACAAAGAGGTTTGCCTAGATGGGTATCAAACCTGTGATTCTTAAAGTAGGAGTCCAATAATCTGACAATCAATCTACCACAGCACCATTTTCTAGCTAGAATGGGTGAAAATTTGCATGAAATAAAAAAATCTCAATTTTCCCTGGTGTTTTACATAAAAATCTCTGCAACCAACATAAAAAAAATTATTTTCCCCTCAAAGTTTCACTTTTTTTTAGACTTTTGCTGAATGTAGTTTTGAAGCTCTGGTGATTGCAATAGGTGGTTTTATCTACAATGTGATGTCTATATACAGAATGATGTCTACATACATAATGATGTCTACATACAGAATGGTATCTACAAACAGAATGATGTCTACAAACAGAATGGTGTCTACATACAGAATGATGTCTACAAACAAAATGTCTACATACAGAATGATGTCTACATACAGAATGGTGTCTACATACAGAATGATGTCTACATACAGAATGATGTCTACAGAATGATGTCTACATACAGAATGATGGCTACAGAATGATGTCTACATACAGAATGATGGCTACAGAATGATGTCTACATACAGAATAATGGCTACATAATGATGTCTACATACAGAATGATGTCTACACACAGTATGGTGTCTACATACAGAATGATGTCTACATACAAAATGATGTCTACATACAGAATAATGGCTACAGAATGATGTCTAAATAGAGAATGATGTCTACATACAGAATAATGGCTACAGAATGATGTCTACATACAGAATGATGGCTACAGAATGATGTCTACATACATAATAATGGCTACAGATTGAAGTCTACATACAGAATGGTGTCTACATACAGAATGTCTACATACAGAATAATGTCTACACTGAGAATGAAGTCTACATACAGAATAATGACTACAGAATGATGTCTACATACAGAATGATGTCTACATACAAAATGATCTCTAAATACAAAATGATGTCTACAAACAGAATAATGGCTACAGAATGATGTCTAAATACAGAATAATGTCTACATACAGAATGATGTCTACAACCAGAATGATGTCTACATACAGAATGATGTCTACAAACAGAATGATAGCTACATACAGAATGGGGGCCCCGAGTGGCCGAGTGGTCTAAAGCGTTCTTCGTTACGGATCACTGCCATCTCACCGCTGTCTGCGTGGGTTCGAGTCTCGGATTCGGCTAATGTGGGTATGTGAGAAAGCTTGCCAGTAGCTTCTCGTGGGTCGGTGGTTCTTTCCCAGGTTTTCCCGGGTTCTTCTCCACCATTAATACTGGCCGCCATGTATAGCCAATCGCGTGCTGAAAAATGGCGTTAAACCCAACAACAACAACAACAACAACATACAGAATGTCTACAAACAGAATGTCGACATACAGAATGATGTCTACAAACAGAATGATGTCTACATATAGAATGATGTCTACAACAGAATGATAGCTACATACAGAATGATGTCTACATACAGAATGGTATATACATACAGATTGATGTCTACATACAGAATGATGGTTACAGAACGATGTCTACATACAGAATGATGCCTACAAACAGAATGGTGTCTACATACAGAATGATCTCTACATACAGAATGATGTCTACAAAGAGAATAATGTCTACATACATAATGATGGCTACAGAATGATGTCTACATACATAATGATGTCTACATACAGAATGATGTCTACAAACAGAATGATGTCTACATACAGAATGATGTCTAAAAACAGAATGATGTCTACAAACAGAATGATGTCTACATACAGAATGGTGTCTACAAACAGAATGTCGTCTACAAACAGAATGGTGTCTACATACAGAATGTCTACGTACAGAATGGTGTCTACATACAGAATGATCTCTACATCCAGAATGATGTCTACATACAGAATGATGTCTAAATACAGAATGATGTCTACATCCAGAATGATGTCTACACACAGAATGATGTCTACATACAGAATGATGTCTACATACAGAATGATGTCTACAAACAAAACGATGTCTACATACAGAATGATGTCTCATACAGAATGGTATATACATACAGACTGATGTCTACATACAGAATGATGGTTACAGAATGATGTCTACATACAGAATGATGTCTACAAACAGAATGATGTCAACATACATAATGATGGCTACAGAATGATGTCTACATACAGAATGATGTCTACAAACAGAATGTTGTCTACATACATAATGATGGCTACAGAATGATGTCTACATACAGAATGATGTCTACAAACAGAATGAGTGTCTACAAATAGAATGATGCCGACATACAGAATGATATCTACAAAAGTACAAACAGAATGATGTCTACATACAGAATGATGGCTACAGAATGACGTCTACATACAGAACAATGGCTACAGAATGATGTCTATATACAGAATGATGGCTACAGAATGATGTCTACATACAGAATAATGGCTATAGAATGATGTTTACATGCATAATGACAGCTACAGAATGTCTACAGCAGACAAATGTTTAAGCACCCTCCCAGAAATAAGCACTTTCCCTGAAATAATAACTGTGTGGAACATCATCACCCCTGAATAAGGTGTGTGTGCAGCACCCTCCCTAAAATAAGGGCTCTGTAAAACACCTTCCCCTGAAAAAAGACAGTGTGGAACATCCCTTCTGAAATATAAAGGACAGTGTGTTACACTCATTGAAACAAGGGATCCATGAAGAATCCTTCCTGAAAAAGGACTTTGTGGGGCACCCTATCTGACATAAGGACTCTGTGAAGTACCCTCCATGAAATAAAGACTCTGTGGAATGCAATGTCTTGCCCTTGTTTTGACCTTGGTCAACCATTTTTGATTGTTAATGTGAATTCAGTTATGGGGTTGTACCAAAACTTCAACTGAATGTTGCATATGAGCTATTAATATGTGCTAAAAATTTTAAAATCAGCTGTAATAATGAACCGCTTTCAACTTTGGGGGTGTTCTCCACTGGACGATTCAGGCAGGTGGGTTCTGTTGTGATGAGCCATAAGGATGTAATAATGATGTATGTGATCAATGCATTCTTATTTCATAATTCTTCATTCCTAGTTTGGAATGATATTTCTCATGTTATTATTAGCTCCATACCTGTCTGCACAGTGAGAAAACAGCAACAAAGAGGTTGATGACCCAAAGAGGCTAGAGGAGAGAGAGAGAGAGAGAGAGGAAAAATACAGAAATGGCCACCTAGCACCAATAGAGACTTGGAAAAGACTGGAAGAACCAGGTGATGCTGACATGATCAATCACTCAATTATACAATGCAATTTGTTCTATCAGTGTAACAGAATGGCTAATGGATTTCACATAAATGTTATAACTCTATTTCAAAGAGAAAGTGAATCATTCAAATGTCATGTTTGATTTGATTTGTTTATGTAACTGATTAAATTCTTATATATTACATATGAGATTCATGCTGTTCTATTCAATATCTCACTCAGGACTCTGTTATTCCATCCATTAATTTCATATTTTATTTTATTATTTACTCAGTCTGGACGATAGCACCATGGTTGATCATAACCTATTTAACGATAACCAAACACCATAAGTAGGGGGAGATCACTCATCATCTCACCACCTCCTGACTCTCAATTTGAAGCATTATATGTGCGGTACAATCATAATTTGTAAAAAGTCACAGTTTTAAAAATACTTAAAAATTTCAGAACTTTTTACTGATGCAGTGGTACTACTGTTAACTAAACTGACACAGAATGGAGAAAGAAATGCATGCAAATCAAAGGTTATTGCCTTCAAAAATATATAATAAAAAGAAAATTTACATTTTTTTAGTATAGATCCTGCAAAAGGAAACATTTCCCCCATGAAGTGGAAACATTTTGCATTGTCACTAGTGGCTTTGCGAATCATAACAATACAATGTTTCTACTTCACAGGTGAAATCTTTCCTGAAATCTACTCCAGAAAACTAGATACCTCTATACACTTATATTGATTCCAGCCGATTCTAAAGAAACAGAAAAGGTCAGTAAATGTTCACATATTCTAAACATGTTATTTGGCAAATCAAGTTCGGCTGTAAATGGGCCACTAGCTATCAGATCATAGAGCTGTTACAAAGTAGTCAATCAAAGATGTCAGGGCTGCAGTTTGGGCAATAAATTACACTTAGAAAACTATAACAGCCTCGACTTTTGTAAACTCCCACTTCCCAAGGTTACTGATTCCCACTTGAAAACTAGCTTTAAATGAACAGCTCCATAAATTCTGATACATATTTTGCACCATAGGTAGAGTACTAAACAATCACTGGAGAAATAAGACCATGTAATAATTGTCTAAAATTTGAACAAAAAACTTGCCCATGCTAGAAAGAAATAATTAACAATTCTGAATTCATTAATCATGAAGGAATCTGCATTAAATCACTTGTAACAATAAGCCATGACTTGTTGCAAATCTTACAATGCACATTTGTAGTCTGTGAAATCATACTATCCTTTACAACTTTCTTTCAATTCTTAATCGTGAGTCAAGTACTGTCTTCATGATTACATGGTAGAATCATCTCCATCATTCTTTACTTGTTCACATTTTGGTATAAGCCATGTTGATGGTTAGCATCTCCGACTGAAGACTGGGTGTGGACTCAAATTCTACTATCAGATCAGCTTGGACTGGATATCACAGTATGTCCGTGGTGGACTGGATATCATGGTATGTCTGTGATGGACTGGATATCATGGTATGTCCATGGGCAAGGTATTTTACTCTAATTGCTACTGCACTAAATACCCAACCTTTGTTACTGTGCTGTAAATCACCAAACCAAACCAATCACCTTCTGGATATGAAATTATTAAAATTTGTTTTAAAAAAATTGATAGGTCTTACGTTTATGCCATTTCCTTACTGGATGGACATTTACAAATCATTGTTATGATATATGTGAACATTCTTTTTCATTATGATATTATATGGCAGAAAGTTGTTTAACCAATGTCTGTGTCATTGCAAACAAAATTAATATAGTCTAGTAAGCAAACTTTTAAAAATATTATCTGTACAGTGAGTTTGACAAATGTAAGAAATTGTATTGCTGTCGGACAAGGGTCCCAGTTATGGAAATTGATATAACTTCATGAAGGCAGGTACAGTCCATCACCTAATGAACCCCTCAACTTTAATGAATGCATGTAAAGCTAAATGCACAAGCCAAGGTCAGTGAATGGGTGGATCACAGCAACCATTGTTTGGCAAGGTCTGAAAAAGCTCAGCTGTTGTATAACTATGGCATATGTCAATCAACTAGTTGATAAAAGAAATCTGAATGGCATCCTGGAGAATCAAATTTTCCTGGCCTGTGTGAATGTTTATCTTTCCTCTCAATGGATCACTAATGAAGTTTGCACTATAAAACATTATACATTTGAAATCTTTATAAATTCAATGTTTCTTGTAATTTTTTATGAAATTTTCACCAATAATGTACAAGTCCTTTATCAAGCAGCATTATTTTCTTTCTTTCTTTATAAGAGAAACACTTATCTTTAAATACACCATTGTGCTGTATTTGGCAAATCATTCTCTGATTTTTCATAATGTCAAGCGGTTTAAATGCCTCAAGTACACATTTCACAGGACTGCACTAAAACATGTAATTTTCCTTCACATACTAATTCTTATGGTCAAATGAATAAATTTACTTAAGAAGCAAAATGTCCAACTTGTCCGAGGTCACCAGGCAACGGATTCTTGTTACTACACCATACCATCTGAACATGAAAGACACATGCACAAAACTTTAGTGCAAAAATTAATTAAAGCCTGTCATTCATAAAATTTAGACACAATCACCTAGTTTTTAATGATGATGATGTCTCAACACAACTGCATGAACCGTATTAGCAAGTCAGGTTCTCTCATGGAATTTATGAAATTGTAAGGGTGTACATTATTACATAAATAAAATTACTGGTGCAAATTAAAGATGCAGAACATTTTGGTTTGATTATGCTAGTCACACTTTATCATGTTTATGTGTAACGACTTTGGTATTTTTATTGGGGGTAATCCGAGTCAAAGAATTTTGCCTAAGCACACAATACAGCAGCCAATTTGGCCTGTCCATGGAACACACATAAGATTTAGTGACACATTAGCCTAATCCTGGCTGCATAATGCTGATTAAAAGTTTAGTTCTACTAAAAATGTTTTAAAAAATCTTTTTAGGTTGATAAATTGTTCCAAATAAATGTGAATATTTAGTCTTTCAAGATGTATTGTTAAGAAACATCTGCAAAACTTATATATTTCCTGAATACTACAGTATAATATCTGATGTACTGCCTAAATACTACAGTATCATACCTAATGAATTGCCTAAATACTAGAGTACCATCATACTTGATGTATTTCTTGAATACTACAGTATCATATTTGATGTATTTCCTGAATAATACAGTATCATACTTGATGTATTGCCTGAATATTGCAGTATCATACTTGATCTATTTCCTGAATACTACAATATCATATTTTATGTATTTCCTGAATACTACAGTATCATACTTAATGCATGGCCCAAATACTAAAGTATTTTATCATGCTTGATGTATTTCCTGAATACTACAGTGTTATACTGATGTATTGCCCAAATACTACAGTACTGAATCATACTTGATGTATTCCCTGAATATTGCAGTTTCATACTTGATGTATTTCCTGAATACTACGGTATCAAACTTGATGTATTTCCTGAATATTAGTCTCATACTTGATATATTGCCTGAATACTACAGTATTGTACTTGATGTATTGCCTGAATACTAATAGTATCATGCATGATCTATTTCCTGAATACTACAGAATCATATTTGATGTATTGCCCAAATACTACAGTACTGTATCATACTTGATGTATTTCCTGAATACTAGTGTTATACTGATGTATTGCCCAAATACATCAGTACTTATCATTTGATGTATTGCCTGAACACTAGTGTCATACTGATGTATTGCTTGATTACTAGTTTCATACCTGACCAATTTCCTAATACATATTTTATGTGTATCCAGATTACATGAGTATCATACTTGATGTATTACTCAAATACTTCAGAATCATACTCGATGCATTGCCCAAATACAACAGGATCATACTCAATATATTGCCCAAATACAACAGTATCATACTTGATATATTGCCCAAACACTACAGTATCATACTTGACATACTGCCCAAATACAACAGCATCATACTTGATATATTGCCCAAATATAACAGTATCATACTCAATATATTGCCCAAATATTTCAGTATCCTACTTGATATGCTGCCTAAATACTACAGTATCATCCTGTTTCCTTCAGTGCAAAAGCAGAAGACAAGTAAGCCAACTCTATTTCAATCAGGGACAGATAACACCTGGTAACATGGACACGATAAGTCAGTTCAATTTTTGTTTCCCAATGTCAATTTGATACATATAACATTTGATAAATTATAGCACTGAGAAGACATCGGTGACTCCTAGAAGGCAGATTCGAGCAAACTGCAAATCAATGGTGTTTCTTCTCATCATTATATGTAATCAATCATATTCTATTTAAATTTTAAATTTTACCATTTTGAAGATTCTGGGTTCTTAATTCTCATAAGCTAGTAAGTAAAGTGATAATATGACCAAAAGCACTGTTCTCATTGTTTCAATTTTCTCTTACTCAAGTTCTAAGAAATTATAATTCTCTTATTATTAGGTGTGAAATTACAAACTATAATGTCATGGACTGTTCTTAGCCTTCGGTAGAAATTTATATCTAGTAATTAGAAAAAGGAGGTAATAATAGGAATTGTTAATTCTATCAACACTTTCTGTAATTATAATATTCATTTTGCTCCTGTAAACATTTTTCAATCTCATCTTCATGATCTACAACAATCATGTTTGAAAATAAATTTTTCATACTTTTCAGCTACAAACATTGGTTTTTCTGCATTTCTGGTCTGACATTCAAAATTTTAAACTGACTTTGTATCTGAATTCATGCACAACAATTTGAGCATGTTATTACAAATTCTTGTTTCCTATATACATCTCAAGTATATTATGAATACTATGTGTTATTTGGTTCTTTGGTCATTTACAAGACTTCCTATATTTAAAATACAGAAATTGTATGACAATGAGTTGGTAAGCTTTAATCAATTTTTTCTTCTTCATAAAGCAGAATAATTTCATGTTTGTTTTCATATGCAATTTTAAATATGGCTTGTTATATTGATTTAATAAATAAAAGCTCTATCTGCATTCCCAAAACTTTTCTTCTCTTCATTACGGATAGTATCGAACCTCTCCTACATGTGAATACCGCAGTTAACAGTTAATTAAATTTCCACAGGAACATGTGTGGACATCAATGTAATAGATCAATGATTCCTGACACATCTGAATAGATACGGGCAAATCACAATGAAATCCAATAAAATATAAAACTAAAACATGAACGTCACTTAATAAGTCTTTTAAATCAGCATTTCTTTCATAGTGTTTTCACCAGTAGGCATTTATTACATCTTGATTGATATTTAGTTGCGTACTGTGCCATTGGAAAAATATTTTTGTTCAAGAAAATCTTACAAAATATAATGATTTCCTTTCAAAACCTTCAAATAAAATGATGACGATTTCAAATTTCTGCTGGCTGACTGACATTCCAATCACAAAACTAACAGGCTTTCATTTACCAATTTTGTCGTGATTTTTTAATGCAAAGCAAATAAAAGCCTATTCTTGGCCTTTTTTAAAACAATAAAAATGGGATCCACACCTGCTTCTGTGTGTAATAATTGGGTTTGCAAATAATTTAGGCATTCTAAAATTAAAGATCAGCACACATATAAACTCATCAAGAATCAAATGAATGGAATGAAGAATAGTAAGTGTTAACAAGTACGAGTTTATGAAAAGAGCCAATAATCACTTATAACAAATATATTAATTATGAAATAAAATCAACTATCCATTCTCAGAATCATGGCATTTGAATCCGATTAATCTGGTGTGACATTTGGACACGAACGTTACAAAGCAATCTCTGGGTATTTACATCCAATTAGCTAATGAACATTTGACGAGGAGGATGCTTCAGGTAATTAGGGCATGTTACAAAGCATTGTTCACTACTGTCAACCATTTCTAAGGATGACAATATCCAAGTAATTAAGGTACAGCTGGTAACAAATTAAGATGCCTGTGCATGTTAGATTACCATATGTACTCATTTTTAAGTTGAGTCAAATTGCAAAAAGAAAAAATTATTCTGATCTGATACAGTATAACATGCTTACAGATCAGAGTCTATGTTACTTGTTCTACTAATTACTCCTAACAAACCACACAGACCCAGATCTGCCAACCCACACCAAATACACTTTTAGAAAAACAGGGTGTCATTTCTATGCTCTAACCAGCCATACATGCTGGGATGGGGCTAAGGAATGTCAACAAAGCCAACATATATGACTGCAGATATGGATCTGTATAGTTTGCAGTTGGCCTTTGCTTATAAGTGAGTATATACGGTACTGGAAAAACTACCAGTACTTAAAGGATAAGAACCTTGGTGGGCGGACAATCAATTGACATCCAGCTGCTGTAGTACAAAATAAAGCGATAGAGTTGTAGAAAACAAACTGAAAGGAAAGAAGGTAGTTATACTTTCAGAATACAACCAACAGAATTAATCTGATATTATAAAGTCCATGTATTTTCAATCTGGCATTATAAAGTCCATATATTTTCAATCTGGCATTATAAAGTCCATATATTTTCAATCTGGCATTATAAAGTCCATATATTTTCAATCTGGCATTATAAAGTCCATATATTTTCAATCTGGCATTATAAAGTCCATATATTTTCTATCTGGCATTATAAAGTCCATATATTTTCAATCTGGCATTATAAAGTCCATATATTTTCAATAACATCATGACCTCTTGACTTTGGGGCATATAGTGTCATTACATTTCCTAACCACATATGGATGTCCTCACAAATAAGTGCATTTCTTTATTTTCATCAAATCCTGGTCATTCTAGACATCCTTGTAAGACAAAACCAGTATGATTACTCTCCATTACCTACTGTAAATGTTATTCAGGTGCTCAGATGAGTCCATATTTCCTGTGAATAAACATATTTGACCGTTAAACCCCCCTCCACCCCCATGAGTTGCATCCTGGATCCAATAATTAACAGCCACTCACAATCAAAGTACAAATGTACAATAGATGGGGTACTGGTTAAAAGACCTGAACACTACGGGACTGGTAAGCTCTCTTCATAGTAAATGCAATCCACCTAGAAATGGTGGAGGCTGAAATATTAGCTGAACCTTTAATTTGCAGGAAAAGACATTGCCTTTAACCAAGTGAGAAAGGAGTAAGATATCTGGTTTCAAGTTTGCCCCAGAAAATGTCTCCAAACTGGGGAAAAATCTAAACCTGTAGGTATGGGACACAGATTATTAAGGTATGGGACACAGATTATTAAGGTATGGGACACAGATTATTAAGCATGAGTTGGTAAACCTCATTCATTCCTTCATCAAATGATCAGGATTCCTCTTCCTCTTCATGTCTAACACTGGGAGGCAGGACTTAGTGTGACCCAGTCTCTCTCTGCTAGGGCAAAACTTTGTGGGAGGAGAAACTTGCCCTGGTAACCATTCCTGTGGAGTTAACAGACTGTTACAAGCAATGGCCTCCATTGGTGGCTGAGGGTGACCCTCTGCCTGCTTAGAGTACTTTGGGAAAGAAAGTCCACCCTCCCTCTGTTTAGACCTCATAAGACAAAGTAGGTCTAAAACCGTAAGACACAACGTCCATGGCTCTGTGTAGGAAAAGGGCCTAATGCACTGCTATGGAGGAAGGCCCCAAATCCCTGTAATCCAATTCCCACCCACCCCTGCAGGACAAAACAGTAGCCTGGAGATGAGGGAAGACTTGGCCCAATCCCTATGCGTTTAGTGTAGTGCCACCAAAGACTGGTGCCCTGTGACTGGGTCCCAGTGCCCAGTCATCAGGCATAAATTTGTTAGGCAACTCAGAGCTGTAGGAAGACCCTTCCCCAGACACCTGACAGAATTAGATCTGATATCTGAGCACAATCCCATTGCCAACAACACGCCCTGAAGTTTGAAAGGGTGCTACTCCCTCTTATGGGGGATTGCTACTCATGGGAGGGGGGGCAACTCTCTACCCTTCTGGACAAAGGAGGGTGCTGCTCCTCAATAAGGGGAGGGCACATCTCTTTTTCTTTTTTAGTGCTGGGATGGGTTCACTTTCAGCTGTTGGCAAGTAGAGTGTACTGCTGCTCCTATATCATGGGGGGGGGGGGCACAACTCACTCTTTGCCTATTTGGACAAAAGCGGGTGCAGCCCCCATGCTACTCCACCCCAAGGGTAGGATGTGACTCACTCTGTCCTAGTGGAAAAGAGTGTGCTGCTCCTACCTCATAGGAGAGTGCAACTTGCTCTGGACCCTCAAAGAATGGGGAAGGTGCTGCTGCTCTGTAACAAGAGGATGCAACTCACCCATTTGTAATCTCACTTGGAAGGAGGTCCACTAACCTTAAGATCACCTATCTTAGGAGGGTCCCACTAACCCTAAGAGTCTCCAAAGAAATTATGGTAAACTTCTTCTGAGACCAGAGGAACCCAAAGAAGGAAAACACATTTAATTCTGCAAAAAATGAGGAAGGAACTCTCTTCCTTCTTTACATAATACCACATTTGGCCTGGTACAGTGCTAAAAAATCTGATTCCCTGATGCCTGGGGCCTCCCTAATTTCAGATCGGGCTCCTCCTGTATTCTAAGTGAAGTGCCCATTGGGCTTGTCCCAAGAAATCTAATTTACCTGAGAAGACATCAATCTCGCTGATGAAATGTGGAAATTATTTTCAAAATGTTGACTTCCCATAACATGGAATGTCATGTTAAAAACACACATTTTTACTCCTAAAACCCCTGACACGATTGTTTCAAAACATAATTTTCAGTAATCTTTGATAAAAGAAAGAGAAAAAAACACCAGTATCAGTGTATCACCTTGCAATGAATGACTGAGAGTCAAAAATCCCCTTGTTGTCAGAATTGGGGTCAGACTATGTAAAAAAACAAACTTAGGTATCAAAACTAGGGGTCAAATTAAAATTTTGGGGGTCCCTGAAGCATAACTGAGGGTAAAGGGGAAACAATGAGTATGTATGCTCATTACATGTAGCATGTCTAAACGGTAAACAATCTTGATTGGAGCTGATGTAAAACTATCCTTTGGGCAATTTAAATAGAGGCAATTGAAAGGCATAGTGGTCAGGTATAAGCCACAATTTCATTTATTACTTAACTGGCTCAAAATAGTGTGATGTGTTTGAAGACTGCAGTGAGTGAGCCCACAGTGCTAATTTGCATAGGCCAAAAATTTACGAAGTGGAACAACCCAATATTGGTAAATCAAACAGATGCTATATGTGTGTAGGCAAAAAAAGTTATTACATATGATTGCCTTGAATGAGAATGTTTAAGCCATCTGTATTAAAGATTACTGACAGCCGCAACGTTTCTTTGAAGTCGGACTTTATTCCATATATTCAATGGAATGCATGATTATTTTATTTGTCAGAATCTTGTTCAAGTGTTATTCATTTCTGAAGGTGATTTAGGAAACAAAATTAAATTTCAGAACTCTTGGGTAATGGAGTTTTACTTGTGAAGCTTGACTGCAAAAAAAAGGGGCAGAGGCCATTTAATTCTTGCACATATTGCAAACAACATATCGATATATTTTATTCCTGTGTGTACCATGTCTGTGGAAATATGGGCTCCACCTGTACATAACACATTCAATATAGTGAATTGAACATTTTGATTAGTTCTTTTGATTAATATTCATTATCCTTTTTAAAATACTTACTACTAATTGAACTATGCTTTTCAGGATGATTTTAGCCATGAAATATGATTGGTTGAAAGAAATAATAAGCAAAAGCTTGTGTCGATAAAGTGTTACCACCCACACTGGACAGGGGCATTAGTCCAGGGTTGTAGAATTTTAGTCAAGGCTTGTGAAATTTTTTTAGTCACCAGGCTGGGGCCTGTGTCTAAAAAATTTATCTGCGCACTGCTGGTACCAGACCCCAACCAACTAGAGATAGGCAAGTGGAGTGGTATCACCCACCCAGACACTGGCTAGTCATGAAAGAGAAAGCTGTAAAGATGCATTTAAATACTTCTACACAAGTAAATGTACAAAGGTATGTACATGGATCAAGTCTATACTAATATAATAACAGCAAGAACTCAACTTTCCAAACTTTTGTCTTAGAGACAAAAAACAATCATCGATGTTTCATTGCAAAAAGGAAGTCCTGCAAAGATGAGAATTAATGACGTTCAAGTACTAAACACACTAAATAAATGAGAAAATGGTGTGAAACCTGCCCTTTTGAGATTAAAAAATGCACAAGTGACATTTAAAAGAAAATGTGAAATATGATGATTCATGACTGTAAAAGACAATAAAACGAATCGATACAATTCCAAAGACCAAATTTAATGATGGCAATAAATCCAACTAATAATACTAAAACAAATTAATAAAAGTGACAAAATGGCTTACTCGAGAATTGGCGATGACTAATTAGCAATTACTAACAAAGTAGGGTAAGACTACTAATAACATGGATAATAATACTGTCTGATACTGATTACAAGAATGAAGTGGCGTTCAATAGCTAAAAGCACAGCATAAGGAGAGAAAAAACTGATGTCGTATCTGCTTTTCTCTTATAAAAATAACACTTCTCCCATTAAACGAAAATGTTAAATCTGATGATTCGTTATTGTAATAAAGTAATAAACAAAACTGTTATTGTAATAAAGTAATAAACAAATTTGTGATTGTAATAAAGTAATAAACAAAATTGTTATTGTAATAAAGTAATAAACAAAATCGTTATTGTAACAAAGTAATAAACAAAATCAATATCACTCCCATTAAACGAAAATGTTAAATCTGATAATACGTTATTGTAATAAAGTAATAAACAAAATCGTTACTGTAATAAAGTAATAAACAAAATCGTTATTGTAACAAAGTAATAAACAAAATCAATATCAGTCTGCAGACCAAATTCACATAAAATAAGGCCATAAAACCCAAATAACACTAAAGTCATAAAATGATATCAACCAGCCTTACTCGAGAATTGGCAACAATTAATTTGGCAGTTTATGATTGTTAAAAAAGTATAATAAAATGGCAAACTAATGGATACTGATTCACATAAAATGTTGTTGTTATAGGGTTTAATGCCATTTTTCAGCATAAGATATGCTATACATGGCGGCCAGTATTAATGGTGGAGGAAGAACCCGAGAAACCCCCAGAAAGAACCACCGACCCACGAGAAGCTACTGGAAAGCTTTCTCACATACCCACATTAGCCAAATCTGAGACTCGAACCCACGCAGACAGAGGTGAGATGGCAGTGATCCGTAACAGAGAGTGCTTTAGACCACTCTGCCACTTGGGGCCCCATCATATAAAATAACTAAAATACAAAGATTCATTACTGTGATAAAAATCAACATATGTGAGTCCAAATTTGACAAGGATAAGGATATTTAAATAAAAACCTACCTGAGCTAGAAATAAATTCTCAGTAATAATAACTATGTTAACACCCGTTGGGGTAAGACTAAATGCAAAGCCATACCAAACACAATCAGAAAAAATGCTAATCGATAACTCAAAAAGAGCAGAACAAATCCAAGGGTAATTCCATCACAATAAAAATTATATACATAAAGAGAAAATACAAAACGCAACAAGAAACACAAAGCAACAGCAATTTCTCTACAACATAGCTTTTAAGCAGCCATAATGGCTGCCACTGTACAAATAATGATGGACAAAGCACATGAGCAAAAGTGTTCTAGAATCTTCTGGTTCACCCTAATGGGAGGACGAATTCTCGTCATACAGTCAGGGTATTTTCTGCCCCCAAAAGTACCAGCTCCGTAACAGCGACAGGTTTTATATTGCTGGTATTAAATTTCCTAAGCACTTGTTCAGGGATGAGTGAGCTGCAGTAATTACACTTTCTTGTCCTTGTTACACTCAACACAACACACTTCACTACACTACACTGCTAAAAAGCTAGACACTATAATGGGTCAAAACCACAAAACTATTATGTTCTAATGTCCCCTCAGATAAACATACACTGTTATATCATTTATTTTCAAGGTCTCAATTTTCATAGGTTTAAAAAGAAAAACATTTTCATGGGTATTTAAATTCATGGATTTGTTTGTCAAGTTTGCATACTTGAGGAAGGAGGCCTTTCTTGACATGGGTTGGAGGTTGGGGAAGGAGGTCTTTCTTGACATGGGTTGGAAGCTGGGGAAGGAGGTCATTCTTGACATAGGTTGGAGGTTGGGGAAGGAGGTCTTTCTTGACATAGGTTGGAGGTTGGGGAAGGTGGTCTTTCTTGACATTGGTTGTTTTGGTGCGACTGTTTTGGCTCCAGACAGTTTGGTACCAGCCATTTTCGCATGAAAGATAAAACAGAATATAGCATTTATATGTTTAGGATTTGATGTTGGAGCCAGCGTAGACTTGGTGCTACATCAAAGAGCATATTTGTTTTTAAATGTTTCCAGATTTTTATGCCTATAGAATGCATTTTTTACCATAAAATTCTGAGGAAAAATGGGGACAGCGTCTTGTGCCCTTAACAAAATATTATGATTTTTAATGAATTTAAGTTTAAAAATGATCCAGAAAAGGGTGGGATGTGTCAGAATAGACAAGAGGCAGCATCTTCCAACATCAAATAATCAAATCCAACATCAAATAATCAAAAGACTGGTAAATAGTATTAATTATTCCTAACAAAAGTGACCATACCATTTGCAAAAGAAAAATTTCTTGCTGAATGGAGCAATTTGTGATATAAAAAAAGGAAAAGAATAATATTGTCACAATTATAAAATATAATAAAAAAAACTGCAATACATGTGTACAGAATTTTTATTTATCCCTCCCTCTTCAGCATCATTTTCAAATTAAAATTCTCTAAAAGTATATTCTTTGTTGTAGCGCCAATCTGCCCACTCCAACATCTAATATGTTCTGTATAAACACAACATGTTATTTTATCTCACGCCAAAACAGCCTGCACCTAAACAGCTAGTGCCAAACTGACTAGAACCAAAACAAACAGTGCCAAAAAGTCACATACCCATTTGTAGGTACTGTAATACCATTAATGTATCATAAATGGAGTTTTTGCAGGCATTAACCATGTTCATTTAATGCATCAAGATTATTTGATGGGGACCCCGAGTGGCATAATGGTCTAAAGTGCTCACCATTCCAGATTACTGCCATCTCACCTCTGTCTGCATGGGTTGAGTCTCAGATTCGGCTAACGTGGGTATGTGAGAAAGCTTGCCAGTAGCTTCTAGTGGGTCAGTCATTCTTCCCGGAGTTTGCCAGGGCTCTTCCTCCACCATTTATACTGGCTGCCATTTATTTCCTATCTTATGCTGAAAAATGGCATTAAAACCCTACTACAACTACAACAACAATTATTTTATGTTAAATGTTGTTGGATGATGCTTGACCTATGAGACTGAAGCATTTTCATCACCTCATTTTCAGTGAAAATATTTACCATGTGTGAATTGCTTTTTCCATTCCCGTTCATATGCTATCACCCACCCTCCCCCACCATAATTAAACTGTCGACAACAGTTTCTATGGATGTGTGTTTTATGCTAAGTGTAAATATAAAAAAGTTAATCTGGTCCTTCAAATTTCATACTGTTGTCATGCGTATAGGAATTCATCACTGGGCATCATCTCTACAATTCCCGGAAGGCCAACATTAAGTGGAAAAGAAGTACAGACATTTGTTTGGAGTTACTGTGCCCTATTCATTTCCAAGTTGGACCATGCGTGTGTAATGCTGGAATTTCTCATGAATAGTTAAGGAAATGAGTTACCTTACCTTTCTGATATGTGGCACATTTATCAAATCTGCAAATGTCAGCCCATAAATTAGTGACTTCAACCATCAGGTGGAGCACTGTTACTAAAAAGCAAGTCACAGGATAGTGATGGAATCAATGTAATTAACTGAAGAATCACATTCTTTTTAAACTTTGCTTTATCGTAAGTTCTTTACTACTTGTTAATGTGCAAAATGGTATGCATTTGACTATTTTGAACCCTATTATGACTCATTGCAGCATCAGTACAAAACACTTTTGCTCGATTCACATCGAAATTCACTTGTCTATTTTGTTCAGTTCCACAGCACCATAGTTATGAATGTACAAAGATGATCGAGAGTAAAATATGCACACCACGGACATTGAGAAGACAATTTTGTGTTCAGAGGTATTTTCCCATGCAGTTTGAACAGTTGATGGAAACCACTATGACTAACCCTGAGAAGGACAAACAGTTGATGGAAGCCACTATGACTATAACCCTGAGAAGGACAAACAGTTGATGGAAGCCACTACGACTATAACCCTGAAAAGGACAAACAGTTGATGGAAGCCACTATGACTATAACCCTGAGAAGGACAAACAGTTGACGGAAGCCACTACGACTATAACCCTGAGAAGGACAAACAGTTGACGGAAGCCACTATGTCTATAACCCTGAGAAGGACAAACAAACAGTTGACAGAAGCCACTACGACTATAACCCTGAGAAGGACAAACAGTTGACGGAAACTACTATGACTAAGCCTGAAAAGGACAAACAGTTGATGGAAGCCACTATATAACCCTGTGAAAGACAAGCTTTGAATGGCTAACTAAGGTCTAGTTATGTGAATAGGAGTCTCTAAATATGAGTACAGACACCGCAATGGCAGATGGCTGTCACAGTGGCAAAGTATGAACATTTAATTAGAAAAGAATTTTGGTCAAGCATTCAAATTCCAGTTGAATAAAACATACATTATTAAATTTAAAGCTAGAAAATTCATAAAGTAAATTAAATTTTTTAAATAATTTTAACTATTTTTATTACATTATTTTCCACTGAATTTAACTGCCTTATAATTATTATGTAGTAATTCTTGATAAAGCCGCTACTATCTCCACCACAATGCTCAAGCACACAAGCACTAAAATTAATTTTACATTTTGGGATCATGTTACTATGTCAGAATGTGTTACAGTAAATCTAATAAGTTTTGGCATTACGCATAAAAATTAAAAACTTACAATAAATTTGCCATAATATCGTGTATTACACCATGGAATTTTGGCATCAAGATGAACAAATGTGAGCTCTATATTATCAGAAGTTGACAGCATTATGACCAGCACTGGGTTGATGTAAATCACTATGCTATACTGAAAGGCATGTTCTATCTCACCCTTATTATTTATTAAATTGTTTAAATCCTGAAATCTGGTCTTTTCCGATAAAACACATCAGGTGTTACAGTATTTAATTTCATGGATATGCTGCAAAAAATACATTCAATAAGGAGTACAGAAGAACAAAAATATCAGGACAACAAACGACAGTCACTTCAATGGTACTGCCATCTGTATCAGCACAAATTAAACACCTGTCAAGACCAATCACGTATACTCAACATCAATGGGAGCCAATGGAGCAAACAACACTAAGCTACTAATTGGTCATTAATGTATGACCTCATCCTTAAAACACAATCCATAAAGCTGTACCATCAATTACTTTCTGACGACCATGGCGTTCACACAGTGGCTGAAAACTAATAATGGCAAAAATCTAATCTGATCCCTAACAGTTTGGATAACGTCATCATTCCACATTTAAACCAAACAATCAACAAGCTGCCAATGTTCAATGCAATTAGCAAGCACTGTGTCAACGTTTGATGTTTTCGAAGCCTGTCAAAGTTCAAAGATGCTAACAATACTAAAAAAACAATGAAATTACTCCTTTCCTCGAGCCTGCCTCATGAATGAATTTTAATTTCGTAGTCCAGGGCAAGAAATGGCAGCTGTACATGTAGCCTTTTGTTTAAGTAATCCAGGTGTCATAATTTTTCTTTCTGTAAGTGATCACACATCTTCACCAGTCAGATATGGGAGAAGTTATGAGATAGAGAATGTCAAAATTCTATGACTTAAATTAGTTCAGACATTTTTATACTTGTTACCAGTATTTTCAAGACTGTTCAGCTTTATTATTACATTGTCATGCCAGAGTAAAGACATCAGCTTTATTATTACATTGTCATGCCAGAGTAAAGACATCAGTTTTATTATTACATTGTCATACCAAAGTAAAGACATCAGCTTTATTATTACACTGTCATGCCAGAGTAAAGACAGCTTTATTATTACATTGTCATGCTAGAGTTAAAAGACATCAGCTTTATTATTACATTGTCATGCCAGAGTAAAGACAGCTTTATTATTACATCGTCATGCCAGAGTTAAAAGACATTAGCTTTATTATTACATTGTCATGCCAGAGTAACAACATTAGCAGATATTTATATCAGTGTGTACAAACTTTCCTGAATAAAACTTACAGTAAATTGCATCTGAAATAAGAATTCTGTCCCAATTTTCCAACTATCATAGTAAATAATTCATTTTGGTAAAACCTCCATTCCAGGGAGCTACACACAAGCACCCAAACAAGATTGCTGATTGTCCAAAATAACTGGAACATGTCTAGATCATTAACTAGATTTCAATCAATCAGCTGTTGTCTTGACATTATTTGCTTTATAAACAGATTACAACCTGTGTATTGTGCAAAAGTTCATGGGAACTGGAACACATAAAATACTCATTTTAAATGTATGTTAACACTATATGTTATGAAAACTAATACATACATCTAGAAATAATTGCATGGATTCTTCCCTATGGCATGACAGTGTATCAATAAAGCTTCAGTCTTGACAATACCGGTTACCTGGGACAACTGTAATGTAGCCAGACCAAATGGAAAGTCACAATAATTTTGACATTTTTTTGTCTCTTAACTTCTCACAGATCCGAAACTTTAGCTAGATCGGATTCATAAAGATGCATGATAGATTGTTGAACGGAAAACTTAGCCAAGTCTGCAAGCTGGCAAAATCTAAAATTCTTCATAAGCCTGCATACAAGCTTGCAGTACAATTTAGTACATTAACCCCTGGAGGCTTTTGTCATTTTCGCCTGAAAATCAAGTAGGAAACACATTTTGAAAGCTATTTCTGAACAGATCCGAAAACACCAGATCCCAGGTGATCTTTCAATAACATACTGCCTAGTTGTGTTAGAAACATCGTTTTTCATTGGCTATTTGGCTTGCACATGAGCAGAAGGGTAAAAGTTGGAATTTTTTAAAAATTATTTTGCTAAACAGAGCCATTATTTTTGTATCGAGACCACTCTTTACTCTAAATGCCCATTTTGTCCTACTTTTTGCAAAGGTAAGTTCATACCGGTTTGCCTTAGATCTGAGACCAAAAAGTCTAAAATCTGGACACAAAATCGGATTCCGACCATGGGTGAATTTTGGGTAGAAAAAAATCGGGTCCAAAAGATGAGTTTTTTTTAATCTGTATTTTGTAGTGCAACTAGATATTCCAGATTATTTTGCATCATTGTAGAGCTACATCTGTCTACCTTTCTATAATACCACCCATTTTAGAGTATCATGCATGACCATGACGCTACAGAGCTCAGCAGTAGGCTACTACCTCCTGCCATGTTAACTCGTCACTAGGGGTTAATGTGTTAACAAGGATTTTTAATTTTTTTACAAATTGTCAAGGAATGGCTAAATTTGTAATTTATGTGCATTGTCGATGCACAAGTCATTAAATATGCAAGGAATGTTCAAATTTGCTGACGTCATCAAAATGCAGTTTAACACATTAACCCCTGGAGGGTTTTGTCATCTTTACCTGAAAATCGAGTAGGAAACACATTTTGAAAGCTATTTCTGAATAGATCTGAAAACACCAAATCGCAGGTGATCTTTCAATAACATACTGCCTAGTTGAGTTAGAAACATCATTTTTCATTAGCTTTTTTGCTCGTGCATGAGCAGAAGGGTAAAAGTTGAAGTTCTTTTTCTTTTTTTGCTAGATGGAGCCATTATTATTGTATCGAGACCACTCTTTATTCCAAAGGTCTGCCTTAGATCTGAGACCAAAAAGTCTAAAATCCGGACACAAAATTGGATTATGACCATGGGCGAATTTTGGGTAGAAAAAAAATTGGGTCCAAAAAATGAATTTATCTGTATTTTGTGGTGCAACTAGGTATTCCAGACTTTTTGGTATCATTGTAGAGCTACATCTGTCTACCTTTCTATAATACCACCCACTTTAGTGTATCATGCATGACCATGACGCTACAGAGCTCGGCAGTAGGCTACAGGTTAATGTGTTAATCAGTGATGAAAGTTGAAAGTTGGCAGCTAGTTATAGCTCCTGCATGAGATCATACAGTACCTGTTGAAATGTTGAATATACATTTTGACTATATATCATGTGCAGTAAGAAACTAGTCAAATTTAAATGTTATTTTGTTTTTAATTCATACTATCTGATAATGCACTCTAGTTAAATGTATGTATGCAGATTTTCAATTCTTGCAAAAATGCTCAACAGTTGTACTTAGCTGCAATATAAATAAAATGCATTATTCCAACATTTCTCTGTCTGAACTTAAATAAGAAAATTATTAATATACATTGTACATTTCAAATTAAACTGATTTCTTGTCCTTCTTTAATACAAAATGTAATTTATTTCTACAAATATCTTTTTTCCAATTTAATGATATATCTTGTTTAAAATATCAGCCAGGTTAGATAAACAATTGAGCTTTTTGCATAATAAAGAAATTCTATAAGTGATTGTACACTGAATTGGCCATTTTGTCAGTCAGTGACATGGAATATATTCATAAAATAACCATTTGTTGTCTTTAATCTGTTTATGTTCCTAAAAATACAAATATTTCAATCTACAGGTAAAACAGTTTTAAACTATACAAAAACTTGTCATTACAAATACACATAACAAGTATATTATCAAAGCCATCCCATACAATGTTTACTATAGAACTAATTCCATCACTTTCCACAGTATTAGGTCTTAGTAATGATACAGCTCTCATCTTTTAAAAAATTAATAAATAAACCCAGACCAACAATGCTTTCAAGAGGTATGGCTACAAAATGATCTGACAATTTCCCAGTATAAATGTGATTTAAACATGCACAAACAAATGTGTTTTCATCTACTAATGAACATTTTTCATCGTTTGTGAATTTATTTACAATTGCAAAGAATGAAGGAATGCATCTGGAGTCATTCATCAAGTAGCAGCACAGTGGATAAACTTTAACGTAGAACATAATTTGTCCACACTGGTTTACACCATTGAATGAATAAAGAACAGAGCAAAAATTTCTTGAATGTGTGTTATATTTTACACTGTGATAAAAAAAAATTCCATTTAGTAAAATCCCGTAAAATATTGAGCAATTGCCAACTGCAAAGTTATTTACAGACTGACTTAATGAAGCAAGATATTTGATGTCAAGTACTTGTAAATGCTATTTACTGATAATGTATTCACCATCAAATAAAGTCTCTGTAATTATGTGATGATAACATATGGCATTTAATTTCTGAAAGAATATTCCTACTTCTGTTTCACTGGCATCTTCTGAACTTGAAAGCGCAGGCAACTTTAACACTGATGAAACAGCATTGGCAATTTGAACAACAGGATTTTGTGTTCCATGAAAAAGACTCACAAGTCTACCATTTATACTTTCAAAAGAAAAGCAGGAATATACCAAAGCGGTCCAAGCTGTTTAACAGTATCAAGCAAATGTAGCGATTGATACAAATTTGCAGACATAAGCTGATCTCCATACAAGGTTGAAAAAAATACAACTGATCTGGATCAACATTTTTTCGCAATGCAGTAAATCCTAAGAAGAAATTGATTCTAAATTTAAAATGACTATACAAGCAGTAAGTAATGCTGAAAATACCGGTCTTTTAACAGTAAAAAAAAAACTGGAGCTGAATAAAAGAAAAGCCAAACTCTGCACTCTGATGCCTTCCAGTAATTTGATTGTTCTTTAATATTTCTTGGGTGCCTATTATGGACAAAACAAGGTGGTTTGATTTCTAACAGTCTATGATCTGCAACATTGTTGTTGTTGTTGTTGTTCTAGGGTTTAACACCATTTTTCAGCACAAGATAGGCTATACATGGCGGCCAGTATAACTGGTGGAGGAAGAACCCTGGAAAACCCAGGGAAGAACCACCGACCCACGAGAAGCTACTGGCAGGCTTTCCCACGTACCCACGCTAGCCGAGCTTGACTTGAACACACGCAGACAGAGGTGAGATGGCAGTGATCCGGAACGGTGAGCGCTTTAGACCACTTGGCCACTCGGGGCCCCCTGATCTGCAACATGAACTTGGTTTGAAATTGAAAAGGATTCAATAGAGAACTCTGGATCACACCAAAGCTGAAGCAGATGACGAACAATACCAAGCAGTTCCACTGATGACATATGGGCAGCAATTTGTCCACCAAGATGGCACTTTCACTCCAAAAACAGGCTTAGAGGTAGCAAAAGCTTCATCACCATGTTGTATGAATTCTTCACAGCCTCTCTCTGGTCAATCAATACAATTTGCATCAAAAGGAAACATTCTTGTATGCCCTTTAACAATTTTCCGAACATTTCCTTCTTGTCTGCATTTTGGACATCTGTGTTTGCCATTAAACTGGGTCATATTCATTACCATACATTTGGCAGGAAAGTCACAAGTACCACATAGTAATAAATCTTTAACAACAATCATTGATGCATGATGTGAACAATGTATTTCAAATCCTGCATCTCTGAATTTTGTTAAACTCTCAATAAAAGGCTTGAGAAAGCAATGCAATGAAGGCTTTGATCTGCCAAACCATATACCTGCAAACATGTTCTCCTACTTGAATCTTTCCTGAATTATTAGTTCATTCACTGAGAAAACGAGTGGCCATGTGCTTATTTTAGATGACTTAAATAGTGGCACTCCATCGTATACCACATCCGGCTCAAGCTATTGCTGCAATCCAGAAATCCGCCTTGGCATGAAAACTTTTTATAGAGTTCTCCATCATAAATATCTTCAATATTATTATGAGCCTTTTTCTTTCTGTTAAAACTATGCTTGAATTTCTTATGAATCTCTGATCTCTGAAGAAAACTGTTGTATTTGAAATAGCAATGGAATTTCAACAAAGTACGAGGTGCAGTTTTTCTCATTTAGATCTGAGCTACAAACAGAGCACTGCTGTGCATTTACTTCTGTCAGAATCTCACATTTTGAGCAGAATTTGTGGAATACTAATGATGATTGAAATGCACTAAAGTAAGAGTTCATGTGGGTGTATGCCAGTTCTTTTTCCTACTGGAAGGAGGTTTCTTGACTATGTTTATCATTGTAGTTGTTGTAACTTCACTGCAATTTCTGAACATTGTAATGGGCCATTTGTGTGGTTATTACCATCTGTGCTTTTAGTTGTTGTTAAAAATACTGTGGTTGTGTCCTTTACTTGCTTTTTATATTTGTAGGGTTGGCAAGGGAAATATCCGGTGGAGCTTTCATTTCTCCCCCAAAGATTAGTTCGTAGGGGAGAACCCGTTTGAATTAGTGCATGGTGTCTTGCCATAAGGTCCTGCATATGAATTATATTGAAATGCTACTGAATTTTCATCTGGAGTCAGTACAGCCAAAACATAATAAATTTCCCCTAAAGCAAATAGAAGCAGAAATTTTTGATAAATAATTCCACAAAATAATATTTCCATTTCAAATTCTCTACCAAATCTTGTAGTGCATAATCTGATTTAACTGTAGTTGGGGAACTCAGACTGAAGAGAGGTTTTACGTTTTTACATTTAATTAGACCATAAACTTTCTAGTTCTACATGCAGATTCCCTGCACCGATGATGATGATGAAAAAATATTTAAGTCGCCTATGCACCGAGTACTTTCGCGACTTGTTAATTCTCAAATGTCGAGATTCTTAATTAGTCAGTACTGTAGGAATGGTGCCAATACAGTTCCGTGTTTATGTGCGAATGTCACACTTCTTAATTAGTCTGTATGGACGAGGCAAGGTAGAAAGGTACCCAGGAATGGTGCTCAAACCCAAACAAACAATTTCCAATCAGCAAACTAATAAGAGCGTTTTGTTGAGTTAAATTAGTATTTCCAATCATAGTTAATACCAAATATTCCCATCTAAAAGAACACGAGTTATTAGTTAAATATTCAGCTCTCAATTAGATTTATTAATCTATCATGTTTGCACATTGCAAGTTAGAAATCAACCAGAAAAGTCAACTACCAATCAATCTGAGTTTATACAACGAACACTACCAAGTTGGAAAACCAGCCAAAGAATTCAACCTCCAATCAGATACAACCTTTCATAACCAGCATGCGTGAGTTAGCCCAAGTAGAAAAACTAGCCAAAGGATTCAACTCCCAATCAAATTTGAGTTTACATACCTGAAACCACCAAGTTAGAAAACCAACCAAAGGATTCAACTACCAAACAAATTTGAGTTTACATATCTGCCACCACAAAGTAAGAAAATGAACCGAAGATTTCAACTGCCAATCAGATTTAGTTTTACATAGTTAGTTCAAACAACTAATACACTGGGCACATTACACTAATAGCCCCCAAACACCAGGACATATTTACATTTCAAATCAAGTCCAGTTATACTAGTGGACAATAAATAAACCCAATAATGTGTAAGCCACTTGTGCAATTGTTCAAATCAAACGAGTCATAAATTTTCCTATTTCCTAACTGATCTAATAATTCTAGTACCTAGTGTACCTGTACAATGCCTTATGAATTTCTGTGTATGAAAATGTCTAAGCGTCAAAATAAAAATTTTGGTCACTATTAGGTATTTGGTGTTTAATTTTGAAGCGGTGGATGAAAGGATCAAGTTAGTGGAGTGGTTTTATTAAATCGGGATTGCTAACCAAAATGTAATCCCTAAAAATTAAAAAAGTAATTTGAGCCCTTAGAGGGGCTGTTTTGTTTATGGCTGGAAGGTGCCCCAGCGGTCTTCTGCAGTCTTGCACTTCAATGATTCCTGCATTATGTTATGTTGTTGCGCAGTTACGACTTTAGGCCTGGCCCCATTTTGTTCAACTACATTCAAGGGTGGTGTAGTTTATTTCATTGGCTCTGTCGATTGCTGGTTGCTGTTTATATGTTGTTGAGGCATAACTCCCTGTTCTGTGGCTGGCCCAAGCTTATAAAGGATCCTAGCCAACTTCAGAGAAAGCATCCCTGAAAATCTTCCAGGACTTCAATGTTGTACTGCTAAACTTGTGGTCTGACTGTGTTAACTAACAATATTATACATATAAAAATGTACAAAACCTAAATGCTATAACCGAAAATACAGCCGTCTATTCACTCTGCATATGCACTCCTTTGCTACCTTTAATGTGTAAATGTGTATTAGAATTTCCAAGTGGGAATTTACTTGAAAAATATATCCTTAAAAGTAAATTTATTCCAAATTAAACTTAACTAGTTAACTCTATTTTAAGCACTTTACATCTACTAAGACAGCTACCAATTTTACAACAAACAGTCACCAAACTAAATGACTGGCTATAAAGGAAAATATACTATAATTGATTTATTGTAAGTCTACAAACACACTATATGACCAACAAAGCGGTTTGTTTGTTTCAGTTGCCTATCAGTCTATAATATAACCCCACCTGGGACTGAGTACAGATTACACCATATTTTACAGGAATCAAAGCCACTAATAACACCTCTTTAAAGAATTAAAATAAGCACTATGCTGACTTTGTGATATAAGCAAATATTCCAAGTTTCATCAAAATGAGATCTGAAATGAAATCTTGACTCCTGAGTGGTAACAAGGTCAGCCAATCATATACAAGATTATCTGTGCAATGTTCATAGATATTGTTCATTACTGAACTTGTGTGTAAAATCTTGTTAAATGGGTTTTTTTTCTTTCTTCAAGTTTTAATCAAAATCAGACAAGAAATTTGGCTTCCAGAGTAGTAACAAACTCAGCCAATCAGATACAAGATCGCCTCATTAGTATATGTGGGTATTACTCTTTAATGAACTCTTCTACGACCTTGATGAGATATGAAAATATTATAAGTTTGACATAAAAAACTGAATCAGAAATAATGCAGGCTGGATGGTACAAATAGAACTCACTCATTATCACATTAACCCAGTCATTTGATGATATAAACCTATATTGCAAGTTTTATCACAAACGGTTCAGAAATATGGCCTGAAGCAGGGTAGCAAGCTCAGCCAATCAGATGCAAGATCTCTCTCATTATCAAAGTAGTCTGAGATCTAAATCAAATAAGCACTATGTTGAACCAAAATTAAGTCAGAAATACAACTTCCAGAGTGGCAACAACCTCAGCCAATCAGATGCAAAATCGCCTAATTAATATGCATGGATTTCAGTCATTATCAAACTAGGATTCTAATAATAAATACATATTTTCCAAGTTAAATCAAACCTGGATCAGAAACACGGCATCCAGAGTGGTAACAAGGTTAGACAACCATGTACAAGATCGTCTCATTAATACGCATGAATCCTGCTCATTAACTGAAACAGATTTTGAAATTGGATCAGACTCCAGAGTTGCAATGAGCAATTGCTGATGGATGGTTGCATCACACACAACATACAAAGTACCACAGATGCAGGAACATGCTACAATAAGTTCATTTTCCCTTAGGTCGACTAGGAAGTACATGTAATTACTTTATATTTTGCCTTAACAAAAACTTTTTTGTCAGTTCCTACCATAAATTACCCACACTCAACTGATTCCTCAATGTCTGTCTTGACAAACATGTCACTGGTTCTTTCTAATTACCATGTATACTTTATGTCAAATCAACTGCACAGACCCAGATCTGCATAGCATAAAGCATCGGAAAATCTGGGTCTGTGCAGTTTGTTAGGAATAATCAGAAGAACAAACAACTCTGACCATGACAGATGGCATGTCAGCATAACACTGTCTATAAGGAGCAAATTAAAAAGGAAACTTTAAAAAAACATTGAATTTTTTTTGGTAATCTTTAATTATTTTAATCTTTAAATGTTTATAATTTCAACTCAAGCGTAAACATTGTAGGTTTGTCACATTTTTAGGTTTGTCCATATTTTTCATATGTTTTTCACTGAATTGGCAGTCCAGGTAAATATAGCCATTGTGATGGTACTGATGCTGGGTCAAGGCCAGCACAGATATAAACTGTAACTGATATAGAAGCAACAGTTCAAAATAAGCATCACTGATTTATCATCAGCACCTAGTCTCACATTTTCCAAACATGCCCTTACCCTGACACTGATGAGATACTCAATGCAAAGCCATCTGCTAATTCTTGTATCTCCCATCTAAATAAACAACCCAGTCTGTGTATTTACATCATTTTTCTTCTCATCTCTGTACAAAACATGATAAGCTGAACCTTTCTTTTAGCTACACATTCAGTAGACTGCCTTAAAAAAGATTCTTATCACAGGGTCCTAGGCCATACCAATGATCTTATCACAGGGTCCTAGGCCATACCAATAATCTAATCACAGGGTCCTAGGCCATACCAATGATCTTATCACAGGGTCCTAGGCCATACCAATGATCTTATCACAGGGTCCTCCACACCAATGATCTTATCACAGGGTCCTAGGCCATACCAATGATTTTATCACAGGGTCCTAGGCCATACCACTGATCTTATCATGGGTCCTAGGCCATACCACTGATCTAATCACAGGGTCCTCCACACCAATTATCTTATCACAGGGTCCTAGGCCATACCAATGATCTAATCACAGGGTCCTAGGCCATACCAATGATCTAATCACAGGGTCCTTGGCCATACCAATGATTTTATCACAGGGTCCTAGGCCATACCAATGATCTTATCACAGGGTCCTAGGCCATACCAATGATCTTATCACGGGGTCCTCCACACCAATGATCTTATCACAGGGTCCTAGGCCATAGCAATGATCATATCACAGGGTCCCAGGCCATACCAATTATCTTATCACAGGGTCCTAGGCCATACCAATGATCGTATCACAGGGTCCTAGGCCATACCAATGATTTTAGCACAGGGTCCAATGCCATACCAATGATCTTATCACAGGGTCCCAGGCCATACCAATGATTTGAGTAGGGCTTACAGTTCAGACATTTCAAAATTTGAGATTTCAATTAAACAAGCCTACATTTACAGCATATCTCTCTCTCCCTCTCTCTTTGTTTGCTTTAGTATCTGTAACTGCTTTTAGTTTTTGAGAAAAAAAATGGTAACTGTACAACAGAGTGACACAAGTAATGAATTCATGTAGTCTGATAAGGACATGAAATATGTACCACAATGGCAACAGATGGACAAGATTTCTTTGCAAGATTGGAGGGGTGGTGTTAGCAGGGAGAAATCCAATTAAATACAATGGACTTCCTTTATAACAAAAATTGGATTCAAGAAATTTTCAAAGAAATGCAATATTTTAAGTCTGACTCATCCATTATTAGCTTTATTAATTAATCACTGAAAAAACTCCACTGGTGACTTTCATGTAGCTGCAACCAATGACAACCGCACACCCCTTTCACTGGCAGATCCAGAAATATAATTTAGGTGTTGGGGTGAGGACATGAACAAGTTGATAACGGGGTTTGTGGGATGAAACCCATGGTAGTGACCCAGACGATTAAGTACCCAGAAGGTTCTGCATTTTAAGCATTTTCAGGGCATAACTTTAACCCTTTTACTGGAATGAAAACATACTCAAAGAAACATTCCACTTTTTCCATGCCTATTTCTGGCGACGGCATATGCCAGCTCATCAATCCAACCCCACCCACTCACACGAATCCACCTCTGCCCTTAACATGGATGCTCCATGCAGCCTTATCACATGAAACGTACTTTGTCTTCTTTCATCCTAACAATGCTACACCTATAAATCTTACCACATCAATTATACTTTGATCATCTTACACTGGGTAATTTTACATTCCAGTACAATCAATTATCTACCACGTGTTCAACTTACTTGAACGTTTGTAAGCTGAGCTATAAGAAGATTAGAAATCAATAGGATAATCATGAGATTTGATCCATTTTATCTAATTAATAATAGTGGACACAGAATGCTGTGCAGCAACAGATGTTGTACAAGAAGAAGGAAATGTTCTTAAATAAAATTTGTTTAGACACTGCCATTTTTAGTTGTGACAGTGTGCTTGCTTTTATTTTTGCAAGAGATTACCCAAAACATGGCGAGAAAGATACTGGCAGTGGGATTAAAAACTGGAATCATGAAACATCTTCATCAGATGATAACATGGTAACTTGTTTTCTTTTGTTTTTATGTGGCACAGTTTGCCCATGTGAGCCAGCCATAACAGCTGTGTTTATCCAACATGAATGTACTTGAAAACACAAATTTTACTGGCATGGAAACAATCTGAATTGACAATGACTATTTTTCTGCAGACAAAACAATTTATACTGACAATGACTATCTTGCTGTAGACAAAACAATTTGAATTGACAATGACTATCTTTGCTGCAGACAAAACAATTTGAATTGACAATGACTATCTTTGCTGTAGACAAAACAATTTGAATTGACAATGACTATCTTTGCTCTAGACAAAACAATTTCAACTGACAATGACTATCTCGCTGTAGACAAAACAATTTCAACTGACAGACTATCCTGCTGTAGACAAAACAATTTGAATTGACAATGACTATCTCTGCTGTAGACAAAACAATTTCAACTGACAGACTATCTTGCTGTAGACAAAACAATTTGAATGACAATGACTATCTTGCTGTAGACAAAACAATTTCAACTGACAATGACTATCTTGCTGTAGACAAAACAATTTGAATTGACAATGACTACCTTTGCTCTAGACAAAACAATTTCAACTGACAATGACTATCTTGTTGTAGACAAAACAATTTGAATTGACAATGACTACCTTTGCTCTAGACAAAACAATTTCAACTGACAATGACTATCTTGTTGTAGACAAAACAATTTGAATTGACAATGACTATCTTTGCTCTAGACAAAACAATTTCAACTGACAATGACTATCTTGCTGTAGACAAAACAATCTGAATGACAATGACTCTTGCTGTAGACAAAACAATTTGAATTGACAATGGCTATTTTGCTGTAGACAAAACAATTTTGAATTAATAATGGCTATTTTGCTGTAGACAAAACAATTTGAATTGACAATGACTATCTTGCTGTAGACAAAACAATTTGAATTGACAAGGGCTATTTTGCTGTAGACAAAACAATTTGAATTGACAATGACTATTTTGATGTAGACAAAACAATTTCAACTGACAATGGCTATTTTGCTGTAGACAAAACAATTTGAAAATTGACAATGACTATCTTGCTGTAGACAAAATAGTTTGAATTGACAATGGCTATTTTGCTCCAGACAAAACAATTTGAATGACAATGACTACCTTACTGCAGACAAAATCTGAATCAACAATGACTACCTTTGCTGTAGACAAAACAATCTGAATCGACAATGAATGTCTTGCTGTAGACATAACAGTTTGAATCGACAATGAATGTCTTGCTGTTGACAAAACAATTTGAACTGACAATGACTATATTTGCTGTACACAAAACAGTCTGAATTGACAATTCCTATCTTTGCTGTACACAAAACAATGTGAATTTACAATGACAATCTTGCTGTACCACATAACATCAATGAATTTGTTTCTCAGCTTTAGTATAAATTTGCAATTAATTTCCTTTCTACAAAACACTCCTTTTATTAAAAGAAAATAAGAATAAAGCAACCCATACGCATGTGTGTGGTTGTTGTTGCTGTAGGGCCTAACGCCATTTTTCAGCACACGATTGGCTATACATGGCGGCCAGTATCAATGGTGGAGGAAGAACCCAGGAAAACCCCGGAAAGAACCACCGACCCACGAGAAGCTACTGGCAAGCTTTCTCACATATCCACATTAGTCGAATCCAAGACTAGAACCCACGCAGACAGAGGTGAGATGGCAGTGATCCGTAACAAAGAGCGCTTTAGACAACTCGGCCACTCGGGGCCCCTGCATGTGTGTGGGATGAAAAATCCATCACTGGGTGCATGATTAGAAATATCATACTGGCACAATGAGGAATCTCAGACTAAGTGTAATATGAGAAATTCCACACTGTGTGCATAATGAGAAATCCCACACTGAAAGCACAATGAGAAATCCCACACTGAATGCATAATGAGAAATCCCACACTGAATGCATAATGAGAAATCCCACACTGAAAACACAATGAGAAATCCCACACTGTGTGCATAATGAGAAATCCCACACTGAATGCACAATGAGAAATCCCACACTGTGTGCATAATGAGAAATCCCACACTGTGTGCATAATGAGAAATCCCACACTGAATGCACAATGATAACTACCACACTGTGTGCATGAGAAATCCCACACTGAATGCACAATGATAACTACCACACTGTGTGCATAATGAGAAATCCCACACTGTGTGCATAATGAGAAATCCCACACTGTGTGCATAATGAGAAATCCCACACTGAATGCACAATGAGAAATCCCACACTGAATGCACAATAACTACCACACTGTGTGCATAATGAGAAATCCCACACTGTGTGCATAATGAGAAATCCCACACTGAATGCACAATGATAACTACCACACTGTGTGCATAATGAGAAATCCCACACTGAATGCACAATGAGAAATCCCACACTGAATGCACAATGATAACTACCACACTGTGTGCATAATGAGAAATCCCACACTGAATGCACAATGAGAAATCCCACACTGAATGCACAATGATAACTACCACACTGTGTGCATAATGAGAAATCCCACACTGTGTGCATAATGAGAAATCCCACACTGTGTGCATAATGAGATATCCCACACTGTGTGCATAATGAGAAATCCCACACTGAATGCACAATGAGAAATCCCACACTGAATGCACAATGATAACTACCACACTGTGTGCATAATGAGAAATCCCACACTGAAAGCACAATGATAACTACCACACCGTGTGCATAATGAGAAATCCCACACTGAATGCACAATGATATCTACCACACTGTGTGCATAATGAGAAATCCCACACTGAAAGCACAATGAGAAATCCCACACTGAATGCACAATGATAACTACCACACCGTGTGCATAATGAGAAATCCCACACTGAATGCACAATGATAACTACCACACTGTGTGCATAATGAGAAATCCCACACTGAATGCACAATGATAACTACCACACTGTGTGCATAATGAGAAATCCCACACTGAATGCACAATGATAACTACCACACTGTGTGCATAATGAGAAATCCCACACTGAATGCACAATGATAACTACCACACCGTGTGCATAATGAGAAATCCCACACTGAAAGCACAATGATAACTACCACACTGTGTGCATAATGAGAAATCCCACACTGAAAGCACAATGATAACTACCACACCGTGTGCATAATGAGAAATCCCACACTGAATGCACAATGATATCTACCACACTGTGTGCATAATGAGAAATCCCACACTGAAAGCACAATGAGAAATCCCACACTGAATGCACAATGATAACTACCACACTGTGTGCATAATGAGAAATCCCACACTGAATGCACAATGATAACTACCACACTGTGTGCATAATGAGAAATCCCACACTGAAAGCACAATGATAACTACCACACTGTGTGCATAATGAGAAATCCCACACTGAAAGCACAATGATAACTACCACACTGTGTGCATAATGAGAAATCCCACACTGAAAGCACAATGAGAAATCCCACACTGAATGCACAATGATAACTACCACACTGTGTGCATAATGAGAAATCCCACACTGAATGCACAATGATAACTACCACACTGTGTGCATAATGAAAAATCCCACACTGAAAGCACAATGAGAAATCCCACACTGAATGCATAATGATAACTACCACACTGTGTGCATAATGAAAAATCCCACACCTCTTACTCCTTGTCAGCTTCAGGTTCACAGCTATATGTCCATGAATTCTTCAAGAACATTTATTTAATATAAAACAAGCTGGCAAATTTGGTCAAAGAAAAGCAACCATGTCACTAATTATTAGTCTAAATTTCAGGAGAAATGATTATCAATGTCAAATTATTTTCAGGTCACGAAAGATGGTAATATTTGTGTTCAATATAATATTAAAATATTTAAGACCACAAGTTGGTAATATTTGGTCTGCCTCAGATATTAACTACATTTCATATACCCTACAGTCACAAGAAACTAATTATTTTTTTAACCAATTAACCAACATATATATGGTGTACATTAAAAACCATATTTAAAAGAACAAAGGACACTGATTGGCTGAAAATAATTACTGAAAAAAAATTAGCAAAATTTTTAACAAAAAGCCTCCATATGAGTAGACTATGCAGTAGTCAGTGTGAATCTAAAAACCATTTATATTTTGTTGCTGTTGCTACACAGGTTCTCTTGACGTAAAGGGTAGAGCTCACAGGGCTGAATTTATTAATGGGCACCTACAAGGGAATTTTTGTCAAAAACATCAGCACATCATTTTCATCCTTTTAAAAGCTTCATCTCATTCAAAAGTTTTTAGTGCGATTTATCGATCTTACCATAAAAAGTATATTAATTTGGCGATCCGTTATGTGTTAAAAGTTATGGTCTGTGCCCTACATGTAACATCTAAATAAGTAGATTACCCATGCTATAGCACATATAAGAGAGATGGATTTGTTGGAAATGTAAAACAAATACAATGAACTTTTATCAGCATATCCATAATATATATATATATATATATATATATATATATATATATATATATATATATATATATATATATATATATATATATATATATATATATATATATATATATATATATATATATAATAAGAACTATAATAATTAGCAAAGAAATAATGATGACATGAAACTAGCTTCATCAAATTAATAAAACAAAAAGAAAATGTCTTTGTAGTTATGTGTTCATCTATGAATCAATACAACACCATCATTTGAATACTTTGATCACTGTTAATTGCACTCATAAAGAGTACAAATTTCAGGGCAAACTTCTAATGAAAAAACTGAACAAGATGCATTTCATATGTAAACTGATCCAAGGTGAATGAAGTGAGATCCATATACATGTATACCTTTCTAATATATTCCACTATCATGATTTTAGAGACTAATTTAATTAGGCATAGATTCCATTATAATGATCTTTCAAGCCAATTTGATTTGATAGGACAATTTAATTGGCAATATAAATTCCACTAAGATGACTATAAACATCAATTTAATTAGGAATATATTTTAATTACTATAATAATTTTATAGACCAATTCAATCAAAGATGTTTTCCAATATACTGATTTTTCAGGCCAATTCAATCAGGGATATGTTTTTTTATACTGATTTTATTGACCAATTAAATCATGGATAATTTTCATTATATTGATATTATATTGATTTTATAGGCGAATTCTATCAGGGATATATTCCACTATATTGATTTTATAGGCCAGTTCAGTCACTTGCCAATTAGGCAAAAAAGTGTTTTCTATTGCACCCATTTTAGAATTAATATTAGGTTAAGTAGGTAGTTTAATATATATATATATATATATATATATATATATATATATATATATATATATATATATATATATATATATATATATATTTCTTTAATGATTATAATTTATAATGTACTAAGTGCTTCATGTACTGTACAAAACCAGCTCAATTAGAGGAACAAATGAATTTTGGGAATTTGTTCAAATATTTTAACAAATTTTATTTTTTTAATCCTGGGAGGAACAAAATGCTAGGATCGGCAACAAAAAACAGGGATGATCAGCCAACTGAAAATACATTTTTTTTGGCCTTAACATTATTTTATTTTAGGCCAATTCAATCAAGGACAGTTTCCATTATACTGATTTTATATGCAAACTCAGTCAGGGATATAATCCATTATAGTGATTTTATAGGCTAACTCAATCAGGGATATAATCCATTATACTGATTTTATAGGCCAACTCAGTCAGGGATTTATTCCATTATAGTGATTTTTTAGGTCAGTTCAATCAAGGACAGTTTCCATTATATTGATTTTTTAGGTCAGTTCAATCAAAGACAGTTTCCATTATACTGATTTTATAGGCCAACTCAATTAAGGATATATTCCATTATACTGATTTTATAGGCCAACTCAATCAAGGATATATTCCATTATACTGATTTTATAGGCTAACTCAATCAGGGATATATTCCATTATACTGATTTTATAGGCCAACTCAATCAAGGATATATTCCATTATACTGATTTTATAGGCTAACTCAATCAGGGATATATTCCATTATACTGATTTTATAGGCCAACTCAATCAAGGATATATTCCATTATACTGATTTTATAGGCTAACTCAATCAGGGATATATTCCATTATACTGATTTTATAGACCAACTCAATCAGGGATATATTCCATTATATTGATTTTTTAGGACAGTTCAATCAAGGATATATTCCATTATACTGATTTCATAGGCCAACTCAATCAGGGATATATTCCATTATATTGATTTTATAGGTCAACTCAATCAGGGATATATTCCATTATATTGATTTCATATGCAAACTCAATCAGGGATATATTCCATTATACTGATTTTATAGGCCAACTCAATCAGGGATATATTCCATTATACTGATTTTATATGCAAACTCAGTCAGGGATATAATCCATTATACTGATTTTATAGGCCAACTCGATCAGGGATATAATCCATTATAGTGATTTTAAAAGCTAACTCAATCAGGGATATAATCCATTATACTGATTTTATAGGCCAACTCAATCAGGGATTTATTCCATTATAGTGATTTTTTAGGTCAGTTCAATCAAGGACAGTTTCCATTATATTGATTTTTTTAGGTCAGTTCAATCAAGGACAGTTTCCATTATACTGATTTTATAGGCCAACTCAATCAAGGATATATTCCATTATACTGATTTCATAGGCCAACTCAATCAGGGATATATTCCATTATATTGATTTTATAGGCCAATTTAATTGGGGATGTACATTTCACTATAAAGATCTTTCAGGTCAAGTTAAATCATCAGATCTGAAGCCTACCAAAAGTTCTGTGTATTTTTGAATTTGCATAAATTTGAAAAATCTGAAAGTAAATCATGATACACCTTCACTAAAATAGCATATCTTCCCTTTATTGTTCAATCAGCAAAACAGAGAAACGTGGCTGTGGACTGAGTTCTCAAGCTTCAGTTACATTCAAAACTGGACATGGGGACACAATCTTGGGATTCTGGCTGGCACAGAAGAGATGGTAAGAATGCTATTATTACTAACAGTGTAAAGCACATCAATACAGCACAGGCACTCATAAAACAACAGAAGTCATGGATCCCATTTTAGGAATATTATAGGATTAAATGATCATGGTTGGGTATTTATCTATGTTTAAATTTTACCTAATCACTCACAAAGTAAATATAGTCCAACGACTTTATTTACTTTGTGAGTGATTAGGTAAATATTTACACTTCAAAAAATACCCAACCATGATCATTTAATCCTTAAAATTCCAATTTACTTCCTTTCTGTCATCAGATCAGCAGATTTCATCACAAAACATTCACTTATAATTGAAGTTTTCTTTCATTAGCCTGTTAACTGCGGCAGAATACATAGCCCAATCTTGGCTAGCCAAGAGTCAGTTATTTATACAGTAATACATGTTTACATGTATAGGGCAGAGCCACAGTGGGTCATTCCAGTGATATATTGTTATGACCATTATTTTAATATATACAAAAATCGTTGATGCTATTTATACCAGGCTATTCCTTTTTTTCGGAAACTAATATAGCACGTGTTATAGCATCCGTTGTTGTTACTTTCTACGTTTCTTTGATCATTCAAAAACAAATTCATGTCCATTTTTAGCGAGATCCCTTCCTTGACATATGGCCCTAACCTTTAATAACAGCTGCTGGATCATGTTGTCGATGCAAAATGCAATAATTTCCAAAGATTGGCTTGTAAAGCCTGCCATATGCCTTCATCGGCAAAAGGGGTGAGTGTTTGAGCGCAGAAAGGTCTGTACAATTACACTGATTTAAACTCTAATGGTTGATTTTAGTCTGGGGGTTGTAAATTTTGATCAGAAATCTCAGGAGCAGGTGGGTTGTTATTATTAGGATGTATGGATATGATATATATAAAAATTCACCTCAAAACAGGGAACCAAAAGTAGTCAGCAGAATTTATTGATGTGTAAAAAATTCCAGATCAGTATCATGTGACCATTTTCATCCAATCAAATTGCAGAAAATGCTGTCAATTCATAAAGATTGGAATTATATGCAGTTTGAATTTTTAACTGTCCCAGTATAAGGTAACCTCACCTGTAACACAGTACACACTTATGGCCGCTAAACAGCAATAAAGAGAGAAATCACACTGTACTACGTGTAAAATACCCTGGGATAGATGGTGACCTAGCTTGTAATATGATCCACATTTATGGCTCCGCTGAAAAGCATTATAGTGAGGAACCACTATCGTATGTATAATGTAGCCTAGTAAAAACATGACCTAACACAGTATATTTGTAGGTTACTGCATTTGTATGGGAAAATATGAACTCGTTTTGTTGGATGGATATACTGCACTCCCAAGGTCGTGTAGTATATCCATCCAAAAAACTCGTTCATATTTTCCCATACAAATGCAGTAACCTTTTTATTATATGCTCATTTTGTTAATCCACCTAATGCTTAATTATATTAACAAAATACAGTACACAAAACAAAGTAACTCAATGTATACTATATTCCAAACTAAATACACAAGTGCAGATTCATCATTACACAACAACATTATTACTGTACATATAACTCCACCCAGATAAATTTTTTAACTTAGTTACGCGCTTGACGTAACTTTTGAAAACGGCGTGTCTAGTTAAAATTGAAATTGGAGTCATATGGTGAATGAATGCGCATTTCCATTTGATCTGGAATGAATAAATTTATTTATGGCTCAGCTGAACAGTGTTATAGTGAGGAATCCCTGCGGTATGTACAATTTACCCTAATATGCTACTTCACTGTTAACACAGTATACATTTATGGATCATGTGAACAATGTATTTATGGCATGACCTAACCTATAACAAGGTCAACTCTTATGGCTCAGTTGAACAGGACCACTCCGGTAACCTAGTGGTTAGAGAGTCCAGCCCGGGTATAGGTCGTGGGTTCAAACCCCAGCCAAGTCATGTCAAAGACTTCTAAAAATGGTACTTACAGCTGCCTTGCTAGGCGCTCAGCATTAAGAGGTTAGGGTTAGGACTGGTTGGACTGGTGTCAGGATAATGTGACTGGGTGGGTCATCATGCTACATGTCTGCAGCATGATGCCCCAGTGCTAGACATCACTTTAAATAAACTGCCACACTATAGACATCATAGCGATATGACTGGAAAATTGTTAAAGCTACATTAAAAATCTAAATCACATACAAATTCTCAGTTGAACAGTGTTACTGTGGTATGTATGATGTACCACAATATAACATGACATCACCTATAACATGGTCAAAATTTGTGGCTCACTTGAACAGTGTTATAGTGGGAAATCACTGTACTATGTACAATGTACCCCAATATAACATGAACTCACATATAACTACACTTTTATCATTCCAGCATTAAAGTAAAGGATCATTGTATTATGTATACACCCAAGTATAAGGTGACCACACCTGTAATACAGTACACATTAATAGTTCCACTGCACATCACTAGTGATGGATAACTGTACCACATATAATGTACCCCAGAATAAGGTGACCTCACAATATTGTGCACTTCTGAAACTCCCCTAAAAGGCTGTCTAGTAAAGAATCATTGTACTATGTATATTGTAACCCAACATATGGTGGGTACATATATAATACACGACCATTCTATGGCCCCCTGAAGAGCATTAAAGTAAGGGCTGATTGTAAATCAAGTTTGCTGCTTTTTTACAATAAAAGACAGTTTAAAACAGGAACCCTATAAATCACAAGTAAAATGGTATATTCCCTATCCTATGACAAAAAGCTACTTTGAATTCATTATTTTTCACAGGGCAAGAATTTACATGGGTAACCAGTTTACATGGGGTACCAATTTATACTGACCACATGGTTGCTAAAAGCCATGAATTGAAAGGGCCAACAAAACAATGATCATTAGGTACAAAAGGATCCCCTTCCCAGTCTATGAATTTAAGTACCAAGAGAAATTCTGCCCAAAGTTTACCTGCAAGTCACAATTATCCAAATTACAGTGTGACCCTGCTATAGCATGCTCCATTATAACACGAATTCGGATATAACATGGTCGTGGTGTGGCTCCCGAAATTTCATATACATATATTTTTCTATACATGAAAAAAAAGTCTTTCTTAAAAATACCAAAGAAAACATTAAAAGTTTATTATCATTTTGTGGAAGATATCGAGTATGAATATTACAAGACAATCGTGGTGTGGCTCCTGAAATTTTGTATGTATTCTTCTGGTACATGAAAAAGTAGTTTTTTTCTTCTTAAAAGTATGAAAAATAATGTATAAAAAAAGTTTATTCTTGGATTGCCAAAGTCACAAGTTTGGAATTATATTCCTTATTGGCGGCAAAATATACCATCTGGCAATTTTTATTTATTGACAACACTGTTGACTGTTTAAACTTGTCTATATAACCATTGGTTTGGAGTGGAGAAATTCAGAGGCCCCATGAAAGGAAGCTGCAAACTGGATATAAAATGCAATGAAATTTATTATTGTTACATAAACAAACTCTTTGTCCATATTGACAAACCATCTAAACAGTGCATTGTTATATCATAATCCACTTATCTTGGCATCTAGCAGGAGTACATAGCTGCCAACCTTCCAGGCTCACAATTAGTGAAAACAGGGATAAAAAGTTGTGAATTTGGACATGAATTCGTGAAAAATACCATGACAATAACTCCATCCACTCTGACCACTCCGACCGTCAATACTACACCATATAAAGTTCGCAAAATAAATATAAAACACTACACATATGCAGAAATATTTATTTATCAAGATATTATACTGTGGCAGACTTGAACTTCCTCAACTGCTTGATCTTAAATTTGTTTTCTAAACAGTTCCGACTTATTGCCTGCAGGTTGATGTTGGGGACTAAAATTGCTGACAAATTTTCTGCAGCTAAAGAGGCCCTAAAATCTGTCTTATTTTTCCTCACTAAAGAAAATACTCTTACGCTATCACTGTTGCTGTGAGCAATGCACAGGAACTGCAGCATTTTCGGTTCTTCCACAGGAAAAAAAGCGATTTTCGAGTCCGGGAACATTTGTCAGAACAAATGTTTAGCATGGTCTCCAGCTGATAAATGTAGATTGCGTTCGACAAGAAAACTCACAAATAATGCTTCAGCATTGGTAGCCTGCAGGTCTTCCGCAAATGGTTTAAAATATTCCAGAGATGAAATCTGCGAATTCTTAATTTACCCAACTTCTACGTGTTTTTTTGCAACCGACATTCTTCCTCACATTGTCTCTGCGATGACACACTGAGCGCAAAAAGCATGAATGAATGCACGGCCAATTTTTGATATATTCCAAATTAAACTTCACTTTTTGAGTAATACATTTCTTTTTCCTTGGTGGTGAAGACATTTTCAAAATCTTACATGCGAGGCTGAATGGTAACTCAAATCAGTGTTTTGACACATGCGCGGAGCAATTTCCGGTTAAGCCCCAGTTTCTCTCAAAAGCATTTGTAAAACTACTCCTATACATATAGATTAAAAGAGGCTAAAACGCTTGCTACAGGGCCAACTGTAATAATCGGCTGTAGATCCACTAATATCGTGACCAGCAGTACCGGACCGTTTCAGCAACTGCGAATATCACGACTAGCGCTTAACGGGAAATCGGTTATTTTAATAAAGATTTAAAATAATTGAGGATTGGAAAATTCATGAATTTTTGGCTTACGGCGTGAATCCGTGAATTACTTAAAAAATCGTGAAATTCACACCAAATTCGTGAGGGTTGGCAGCTATGCGAGTACTGTATGTTGTGAGATATCCGCTTTTTTGTTGTTGATATTTCTGGCAACGGAGATCAACCGGACGAGGCATTATCTCATCATCTATCTTTCATCAGATTTTCAACCGCTCGCTAGTAATTCATATATTTACAAAGGCTGACATTTGTATGTGGATAGTAAATAAAATTCCTCTTCTTTTCACTCAGAATTAAATCCTTCAGAACGCTCACATTTTCTGTTATAATCCCCGTCATCAGACCTGCACACCTGCATCTCTATCGTCCGTTGACCCTTTGATAAATTTCTGACACATGCGTGGAAAGCAGCATCATGCTGTTACCATAAATTTTTTTTACAAATCTTTCTTATTGGTTTATTCAGTAGGCAGGGAGGAACAGTAACTAGAATAGTCCAAGCGATGGCCAATTCCTTTTTAAAAATATACCACGATAAAATAGTTTGCTGTAGTTTCATAGGAAACAGATTACCTTTAAAGCACTGATTGTTATGAAAATGAACTAAGCAAATGGAAATAAAATCAGTCTCAATCATGCGATAAAATTATTTGATGTTTGGTATTTGTTTGATTCTCCAAAGCTGTCCTTTAGTGGTGACTTCAATAATGCATGTACCCTTCATCAAAGAAAGCTGACTAGAATCTTCAATAAAAACAAGGAACTTTTCTTCAAAGTAAGTCATTACCAAACTTAAAATTAACGGAATCTGATGGATACTGTGATGTGAAAGTTTCCTTTTTGCAGGGAAAAAGTTTATGCTTATGAACGCTACCAATAGAGGCTTAAAATGCAAACTAACTTTTACCGACTTGGGACGTACTGAAAAGTAAAGGTGCTTCGTCATTCATTACATGACTGTGTTATGTCTTTCCACTGAATTCAGACCAATATGACCTGTGACAAAATTATTGAATATTTTAAATCTCTGTGTGTGCATATTTTCGATGAAATCACTTGTATTGTGGATTCAATGTATATGATGAGATTCGCGGGTGAGTACATGGTGTTGATACTCTATTCATGCTATACATTAGACATGTATATATAAACAGTATTCACATATATGTACCATTTGGTGGTTCTCTGAATAAAGTAAACTATTATATATGCCTTCTGTTTTCACTACAGGTGTATTTCTCATTAAAAGTGCATTGATTTAAGATGGTAACTGTGCCGATGAAGCAAGTATTTTACTGCCCGCATTTATTACTTACCCCCCCCCCCCAGCAATTTTTTGGGGTACATGCATTGTTTTCTTCAGCTAACTGACCTGGATGCTTATAACACGGTTCAGTCTATAACACAGTCGGGTTCTGTGGCTCCAAACTACCATGTTATAGCGGGGTCACTATTGTGAAATAAATTCCAAACAGTCCTAAAAGTTCAAAATGAGTAAAGTTCCAACTGAATTCCAGTGGTATTCCAATAAGTTCCAATGTCGAATGTGTTAATGTGTCTGTAGTTTCAAATGTGACAATTTTCCAATGGCCTGGAGTGTGATAATGTATTAACAGTCATTTGAGGTATCAGAATAATAGTCCACAAATGTCATTGTCTAAATTCACTATAATGCCAAATAAAAGTTTCAGTCCAAGAAAATTAATGATGAGTAATTTGTTTCCAGTGAATAATAATTTGAATAAATAATTCCACCCAAATGAATAACTGAACACAACAAGTAGACTGAGCCTACTTAAAGACGTTAAGGCAAGAATGAATAATTTCTCAAGTAAAAACCATTATATATAAAAATTTGACACAAAAATAAAACCAGGAAACATTTGAGAGAGAGATTGACTTGATTGAGTGATATTCTTTTATTCCTCCATTTTCTGAAGATTTTAAGGTAAATTATAGAAATATAATGGAATAAATAAAATCACAAAATAGGCAATTCATTTCTTATGAAGCCCTGTGAATTACTTCATGTTGGACCTTGAAAGTGTGATCTATAACTTTCAGAATTTGTTTTCGTTTGTACTCTTCATACACACTATGCTGTCAACAAGATAAGGTCTATTAATGAAATTATAATAAAGAACAAAGCAAACATCAGGTACACAAGGTTCTTCTATAAGAAAATTCCAACGTCTCAGACTCAGATTAAAGTAAACATGTTTACTCCACCAATAATGATCATAAAATTTAATCTATATACCTATGCATGAGGTTGTTTACAAAATCAATGTCCCTAGTCAGGTACAATGTACTTGATTTTAGACAAGTACAAAATAAAATTGTATATTGTATATTAAGAAAAGCCAATAAATAATACATATTAAATAACACATGGTTAATTCACTTTTTGCAATTCACAAGTAAATTATAAGCAAAAAATTGGGCCTGTTATCACTCCATGACTAGGTAACTTAGCAGCTGACCATTAGTAGTATTGGAAGAACATAACCTGTGCATCCAATCTCACAAAATTATACCACTTTGATTGTATGTTTACCTATGACCTCAAACAAATTATTTCCAAATCAAAAAGAATCATTAATATGAACTGATCTAATTCCCTGCATAATTCATGTCTCTTTTGTCCTAAAAGTATTTTCAATGCATTACAGAAATAAAATTTAAGAAATAAGTTTCAAACAAGCCTCAAAATGAATGTCAAATATGCCCCCAGTCTTCATGTTCATGTGACCTTCTCCTCACCTTTATCACAAAAAAAAACACCAAAACAAAAAAAGGCACCAACCAAAACCTCTGTATATCAGTGACAGAGAGGGCACAACACTTACCTGAAAGCTGTGGTTAATGTTTTTCGTGCTACATTCTGCTACACTTAAGTCTGTCAACTCTATCTCGTCAAATATTGAAGCCTGCAACACAGAAAGAAAAAGGTAAACTGATATTCTAGAAAGATACCATCCGAGGCCACAAAGGCCCAAAGATTTTGCACCCTATAATGTGAAAAGTTGTTATTACTGACCATAATAGAGGACATCTGATAGGTTTCACTAATGGCATTATATGCTGACTGATAATGGACATAAAATACTTCAATCTCAGGAATATATAAAATAGTCCTTTACACAAAAATAGCAGAAAGTAGGTTTTCTGTCACTGTCTATATTTGCGATGTACCTGCTGGTTTTATGTCAGTATGCCTTGCTATAAAGGCAAAATATACTCATTTTGTGGAAGCATCAGCCAGATGAACATCAGCACAAAAACATTATGACCACCATAGCTAAAATCATCCACTAGTGACCTTACTTGCAAACAGCCTTTAGATAAATGTTGTTTAAAGCTTGAGGATAATTAGAAAAAAAGAAAAAATAAGTCTAGCATTAGGATTTAGCATTTGAGGCAAACATAATGCAATAAATCGTAATTTATTCTTCAAATGTTTCAATACTTTTAATATCCTGAAATAATGTCAGTAAAATTTACTGCAATAGGGTCATGTACCATATGTACTCACTGCAAATGACAAAGGCCCTGATCTGCCGTAGCACAATGTGCCATCAGATCAGGGTTGACATTGTTTGTCTTACTGATTACTCCTAGCAAGCAGCACAGACCCAGATCCGCTGTTATATTATGCGATGTTAGATATGGGTCTGAGCAGTTTGCGGTTGGATGTATCTTATAACTGAATATATATGGAAGGCTCCATTACTGAGCTTTCCAAAAAAAAAATATCTCTGGTGCTAAAATTTAATACAGTACTAATGTAGCTTTTACCAGGATCTGTTCATTCCAGTTTGAAGAGTAATCTGCACCTTTACTGTTACCACAAAACACATATACAGAAATTAGTGTTCACTATGGACTTTTTATAATGGCAGACAGGTACTAAACTGGGTCAAGAAAAAAGGACAGTGGGTCTAGCCAATGCCAATGCAATATAGTACAAATTTCTCAAAGATGAAGCATTTTCATTGAGATTTCAATCCAGTTTATACTGGATTACCCCTGTGAGTTGGTCTTGTCCAAAAATGTCTATGTAAATCACTTCTTTTTCTGGGGTAATTATATAATGATCTCACAAGGAACAGTGATCAACAAGGGAATGAAATAAAGTCAATAATCACCATCTAAAGGTAGTGAAATCATATTCTCACAAAATAATGCATACAGCTAAAATAGTCAATACCATGTACATGCCTACACAACCTGTTAGATCCATACATTAAACCTGTGCAAGTGAAGTTTATACATTTCTTATTAAATGGGAAGGATCACTTAAATGCTCATAGATTTGGTATACTGCAAAAAAGAACCTCAGGCATATCTGCAAATGGTGACTTACAAAGTAGGGTACAAAGTCCCATCTACATGTATATACTGTTGCCCTAGAAAACAAACATTCTGCAGAAGGTGATGTCACACCCTATAAATAATGTTAGAACAATATAGCTTTCTTCGCACTGATATAAAATAATAATGTTAGAACACTATAGCTTTCTTCACACTGATATAAAATAATAATGTTAGAACACTATAGCTTTCTTCACACTGATATAAAATAATAATGTTAGAAAACTATAGCTTTCTTCACACTGATATAAAATAATAATGTTAGAACACTATAGCTTTCTTCACACTGATATAAAATAATAATGTTAGAACACTATAGCTTTCTTCACACTGATTTAAATAATAATGTTAGAACACTATAGCTTTCTTCACACTGATATATAGCATATCAGGCTGCAAGCTACAAGTTTTAAACTTTTTTCATAATACTATCACATTTCAGCAAACAATGTAGAAACTGAGGCTTTCAAAACACAACACTTTAGAGTATCTTGTCCCTAATGATACCACCATGATATTCCTGTCCCACGAGAGGAGATCAAAACCCTTAGCCCAGCATACTGGTCTAATCATTTTTCAAGTTGGATAAGCAAAGTTTTCCAAGTTTTCTGGGTCAAATTATATCTACCCATTTTAAAGCAAAACAGTCAAGCATTAATTTTCATGCTTAAATCATTGTATTTACCTTTATGTAGCCATTCATGCCTTCACGGTTTATTGAATGATTGAATCTACTTCTCTCCAATTTACAGATACACATCTTGTGATATATCACACCTACTGTAAGTGGTCATTGATAATTATTATAGTATTCACATACTTTCTTAACTGTTTGTAAACGCCCCCAAAAACATATGGGATCAAGGATATAAAAAATGCACAAAACTTAATTATTACATTCATCAATTTATAATTTCTAAACTTAATGTCGCCATAAAGTCCCAAATGATGCCAACTTGTTGGCATTTCAAATCAAACAGAAGTTTTTCTCGTAATACTGACAGCATATTTGCATCGGCTAAAATTTCAAGCAACATGTGATTTTAGTTCACCATTTTTAATAATCTTAATCATTCCGATGGAATATGGTGGAAGCTTAAATCTATGTGAATTCTAGCACTGCCACTGCACAACGGAACACAACAATATTCGTCATGATTTTTTCCCTTGCCAGTATCAATTATATCAGCCATGGTTGCGAGGTAAAATGAAGCAGGTGCCTAGCTTAGCCTCATTTTGGATTCATTGACTGAGGGTCACATGAATACATGAATACATTCTGAGAATGGTCTATACATGTGTACACCTAATAACAGGTTGACTACACATTGGACTAACTGACTAAATTATCAGCCAAACAAACAAAGCTACGGTAATACGATCTGTTGATGTTTGCTCTACAAATTCAAACATGACCAAGAAATCACTAACTGGTTTAGTTCCTGTGAGGGAGTGGTTCATCAGGCCAAATTTGTGCTCTGAACTGTGTGGCACAGGAAATGCCGCTTGACTTTCTTGATCAAGACAGGATGTACTGCAGTTCTGATATTTATAGTACTTGTGCTTCTTCTAATGCAGTTCTTCTCAGTTCAAAGTCTGTAGTTCCAGTGTGGATGAGACTCTTCCAGGTGGAGCAATCCTGTGTGAGATCTTCCCAAGAATCAAGGTCAATGCTGAAGTGTGGCATCATTTGTGGGCATCACTGAAGCATCTCTTTTGTCACTCTGAGAGTGCTTTCCTGCCTTCAGCTAGCTGAAGAGGATCTCTTTGGGTAGTCACTCTTCTGACATCCTGGTGGCATGGCCTGCCAATCTCAACTTTGATTTCATCAGTAGAGGGTGGATGCTTGGAATGCCTGCTCATGTGAGAACTTCAGTGTTTGTGACCCTGTCTGACAATCTTATCCTCCTCAGTTTCCTCATGCAGTCCATGTGAAAATGGTTCAGCTTCTTGGCATGGTGTCTCTACACTGTAATGGTTTTGCAAGCATTCAGCAGGGTCAGCAACACAATGGCTTTGCAGACTCCAGTTCTGTTTGTAACTAACCCCTCTGTGCTCAAACACATTTGCATGTGGTCTGCCAAAGGTCACACTTGTTTTAGCAATTCTGGCATTGGTTTCATCATCAATGTGGACTGTACGTGAAGGCAGGTTGCCTAGAAGGCCATTTACTGTGAGTGTAGGCTCTGTGTAAGGCTTTCCTGGTGCAGGTTGGTGCATCACCTCTGTCTTCTAGATACTGACTGTGAGACTGAAATTGTCTCAAAAGCTGAAGAGAAATGATGAATACTCTGCTGCATGTCAGGCTAAGATTTGGCATTCAGGAAACAGTCATCAGCAAATAAGAGACCACAAGCAGTGACTTCCTGTAACTTCATCTTCACCTGTAGTTAGCTTTATAGACTGTGTCTACTCAACCCAGATGTTCACAAGATCACCCACTCTTTTCAATCAAGCATATCAATGCAATTTGTGAAAGGCACTTTAACATCATTTCTGCTTGGTTCCTTTCTGAACTGAATAAATGACAGAACGATTCTTTGAAATGTTAATCAATAATACTGAGTATCATCTGTCTACATATGATATTGCATTTGATGTTGTTGTTATGGGATTTAATGCCTTTTTTCAGCACAAGATAGGCTATACATGGCAGCCAGTATGACTAATGGAGGAAGAACCTGGGAAAACCCCGGGAAGAACCAATAACCCTTGAGAAGCTATGGACAAGCTTTTAATTCTCACATACCCACACTGACCAAGCCCAGGACTCAAACCCAGGCAGACAGAGGTGAAATGACAGCGATCCGTAATGGTAAGCACATTAGACCACTTGGCCAAACAGGGCCACTGATATTGCAGTATCATTTGATCAAAACACCAATGTGAATTAAGGTGCCATTAGTATTAACATTTAAAAGAAAAATTTACATTATGATTACCTTAGAAGTAGTTGTGAAGCAAAGTGGTCTTTACTCAAATCAGTTTATTCAATTAGTTTTGCAAGAAGGTTAATTAGGAAGATTTAATGAAAGAAAATTAATCTGATTGTGGAGGGAAAAAATGTAAATGTAGTTTTAACAATTTTTCAGTCATATCGCTATGATGTCTGCAGTGTGGCAGTTTATAGTAATGTCTAGCACTGTGGCATCATGCCGCAAATATGTAGCATGATGTCCCACCCAATCACATTATCCTGACACCAGGCCAACCAGTCCTAACACTAACCTCTTAATGCTGAGAACCAACCGAGGCAGATGTTTAGTACCATTTTTGTCTTTGGTATGACTTGGCTAGGGATCGAACCCACAACCTCCTGCATCCAATGCAGATGCTCTACCCACTAGGCCACCAGAGCGGTCATTGAGAAAATGACCTAAATGCAAATGCTAACTGGAATGTTGATGCCAGACCAACGGTCAGCTAGAAGAATGCGCATTAACAATTGCTGTGTAATCTGGCAAATTTTTTTTATAAATTAGAAATTAGACAACTAAGAATTCTATACAGGTAAGCTCAGTGAACATACAAACCTATGACTTAACTCGTTCACAGACCTAAATAAATATTTTGTTTCCATCAAATATTGGCAAATTTACACTAAATTATAGTAAATAGTGATAATGAAAACAAGTAATATGGGAAACAGAGGAAATATAGGCTTAGTACATTTCTTTGTGGCCAGAAGGACTAATAGTTTTAGAATTTTTCTTTGTCAGAGACAAATTCTGATCTCATACCTTTAACAAATTTTAACCAGTTAACAAATCACTTTCTACATCCACTTTGTAAAACCCAGAGTAGCAAAACAAGTGAGACAACTCTTGCAGAAACTGTATTTAGAAAAACTGCTGGAGTTGCTTCTCTTGATAAAATGAAATTCCAATATTTTGCACCTTGAGAAAATCATGTGAAATCTACTTAAATTTTTGGTTATATCTTATGAATTTAAAAAACTTTAGTTATTATAACATTTTAAGTTTATTTATTTCTGAGATTAGAAGGCCAAAGATACAGATTATCAGCACTAGATATAATTTCAAAACACAAACAAAACCTGTATCAAGGGTTATAAGAACTCATTATTCTGGGTTTTCTTGAACTTATTCAGCCCCGATCCTTCTTGTAGGTGTGATGAGGCTGTACCCTACTTCAAAACTCTGTAGCATCAAGGTCATTTAAGATGCAACAAAGTGGGTTGTTACAGAAAAGCAGACAGATGTAGCTCTACAATGATACCAAATAATTTGGACTTTCTACTCACATTACAAATTGCAGAGGAAAATAATTATTTGTTGAGACCCATTTTTTTACACCACCGTTGTCAGAATCAGATTTTGTGTCAGGATTTTTTAGTCTTTGGCTTATGATGTAAGGCTGACCGATCTCAACTACACACAGACAGGTGAACCTTTGCAAAAAGTAGGATAAGTTGGGGACTGGGAGTAAGAATTGGCCAGGAGATGAAAATGATGGGTCCAGTAAGCAATAAAAAACAAGAACTCCAATTTTACCTTTCTTCATGCGTGAGCCAAATAGCCAATGAAAAACGATGTTTGTAGCACAACTAGGCTCCAGACTAAAGAAAAAACTCTTGGAAGCAGATGTATTTGGATGTATTCAGAATTAACTTCCCAAATGTGTCTCCTACCCCCATTTCAGTTGAAAATGAGAAAAATCTCCGGGGCCAATTAAGTTAAACATTTCAATGTCATTCAAGAAAAAAATATCTATAAAAGAATTAATTATTTTAGAGTAAAGATACAAAGAAATGCATATTTAATAATCAGCCATAAATGTACTCAGGAAACATTAAAGTTCACTGGAATGCCGAAGAAACTGACCAAAACACAACCCTTAAACTGAACATATGGATGAACAGACAGTCATACTCATAGGGACATACCACATTACCACTGAGACAATAAAAATAATGCTCAACACTGGTCTGCTCATGACATACCAGTGCAATAATATAAAGGGGCATACCACATTACTATTAAGGAAGTGCAAAGAATGCCCAATACTAGTGTGCCCATGAGAGACCAGGGCAATACCAAAATGAGGCATCCCAGATTACTATTGAAGTAGGTTAAAGAATGCTCAATACTATTGAGCCCAAAACTGACAAGAGCAATATGATAATGGGGCATACCACATTACTATTGAGGCAATAAAAAGAATGCTCAATACTAGTGTGCCCAAGATAGAAAAAGGCAACACAATAATGGGGCATACCATATTACTATTAAGGAATTGAAAAGAATGCTCAATACTAGTGTGTCCAAGGCCAACAAGGGCAATACAATAATGGCACATACCACTGAGGCAGTTAAAAGAATTATCAACACTGGAGCGCCCAGGACAGAGAATGGTAGGGAAATAATGGTGCATACCATATTACAATTGAGGCAATAAAAAGAATTCTCCACACTTGAGTGCCCGAGACAAACAAGGGAAATACTATAATAGGGCATACCACATTACATCTATGGCAGCAAAAAGAATGCCCCACACCAGGGTGTCCAAGAAACCTAATCACAACACTTACACTGAACATGGGACAGACGTACAAAGATGGGCAATGCTATATGTCCCTATCACATTACTGCTGAGGTAGTAATAAGAATGATACACACCCAAATAGAACATATGGATGAATTACTGTTGTTGCCATAAAAAGAAAAAACAATGTAATCAATGATTACACAGCTCTCCACCATGAAGTCTTTGGTAGACTCCAGCAGCCATTGTAAATACTGATTATCATTGAAACTAAAGTGATCTCTACAACTATGGCTGTCAAGTTTACAAACAAGATTCCCTCGATGGGAATGACATTCTACTGGCAAAAGACAATTTTCCAAAATCCAAAATAACTCATTTTTTTCTGCGTATTGATTCTTCTTAACTGCTGAATATAGAAAACCATCTATTTTATTTACCAGAAATTCCAACATACCAAATTTGGTAGAAAAAACATTTTCGTACATATCACAGTTAACATGTTCACAAAATATATATATGTGTGCAGTACAAAATTCTTTGTCATTGCATTTGACATTGAACCTAACATAATGAATAGAAAATCAATGTCAAGATACACCCACATTCTAACATAATTAATATGGTACCAAAAAATTAAGACTATAATTTTTAAGTGGCATGATTCAAGGTATTCATTAGATGATTCCATAAACTAAATCTGATTAAAAAGAACTTGTTTGTGTTACCACGTTCACAAGCCAGAAGAGCTAAAGCTCCGAGTAAAGACCTCAAACATAAAAATTAATGTCAGAGCACTATCAACTAAAAAACGGCTAAATACAAAGTCTGGTCACAAATTAAACTCTACATGTGCGGAGGCTGTAGGTCTGAACCCTAAGTCATACCAAATACTTATAAAAATGGTACTAGCAGCTACCTTCCTTGGCAATATGATCTTCCATCCAGGAGAAGCAGCATTTTCAAGATTTCAAACATGGCAACTTTGGTGGCTGTCTAGAACCTGCCAGACATGACAAGACTTCTTTTGGTGAAAAGCCCATGGCAATATAAGCATCCAATTGGAAGGATTAGTGATAAATGAGGTCTATCCAAGGTGGGAAAGTGATAACCAGTTTTTCAAGATGTACAATGGCCATACTGGATTCAGATTGGCACCATTTTTCACTTAGTACCAACAAGACATCATGAGAAATCTTTTGGTGAAAACCAGATGTTGGTATGATTATCCATTAAGGAGAAGCAAAAATAACAAGATTTTCAAAACGGATGTTGTTGTTGTCGTTGTAGGGCTTAACGACATATTTCAGTACAAGATAGGCTATACATGGCAGCCAGTATAACTGGTGGAGGAAGAACCCAGGAAAACACCAGGAAGAACCACCAACCCATGAGAAGCTACTGGCAGGCTTTCTCACGTACAAACGTTAGCTGCACCTGAGATTCGAACTCATGCAGACACAGGTGAGATGGCAGTGATCCGTAATGATGAACGCTTTAGACCACTTGGCCGCTCAGGGCCCCAAAATGGATGTCAGACTTGCACTTGCGATAATGGATGGATGGACAACAGGCACCAAGCCATCCCATAAGCTCTTATATTCTATGACCAGAAGAGCAAATAGCTAAAAAAATTAAGCACATCTTTAAAGAAATTAACTGATTCCTTTTGTTTACATTGTCAAAGACAACAATGATGAAGGTGACTTTCTTTAAAAAGAAAGTCAGAAATAATCTGATTCAATGCCAAGTCATGAGGCTGAATAATAAATTATACCTGTTGCTAAAGCATACATGTATCTTATTCCAAAACATGACTTTACAAATTTGTTACATTTTACCAGGACCGTTCCAGTGGCCTAGTGGTCAGAGCATCCACCTTGGATATTGGAGTTTGCAGGTTCGAACCCCAGCCGAGTCATACCAAAGACTTATAAAAATGGTACTAACAGCTGCCTCGCTAGGCACTCAGCATTAAGAGGTTAATGTTAGGACTGGTTGGCCTGGTATCAGGATAGATAATGTGATTGGGTGGGACATTATGCGCCATGTCTGCGGCATGATGTCCCAGTGCTAGACATCACTATGAACTGCCACACTGCAGACATCCTATCGAGATGACTGAAAAATTGTTAAATCTACGTTAAAAATTTAAATCTCACACGTTTTACCAGAAAGGTAGACAGACATCAATAATTTACAGATTCATCACAATGACTTCATTTGAATATGCATTAGTGCACATGTTTGTACCTGGTACCTTGATAAATGACAAATAAGCAGCTTTTTAATGCAATTATTTAGGTAACATTACATTTCCTTTTTTTCCAAATTAATTACTGCTCTAGATTTAACAGTTGCAAAATGTTATTTCTCTGCTGACATATATACCACATGGCACAAGTACACCTGATGTAGGCAGTAATTCAGTACCAGCAGGGGGTCATCTCAAACTACATTTTATGATGCGGCAAAGAAAGCAAAGCCAATATTCACCTATATAAAGCTTATTGTAATTGATTGTGTATGGACACAAATATTTAAATTAATGAACTTGGCACAGACACCTTCAGACTCCACTATGCTGTGCAGTTGCAGGTCACACACACATATCAACGTATCATTGTTAGTTATTCAGTGCACTTTCTGCCATTTTCCTTTTGGCACAGAAGTATGGGAGTTCTGAAAACAATAACTGGACTTGAGTTAGGACTTTTTTGTTAGGACCATAACTGGTTCTTGAGTTAGGACTTTTTTCAGTGGTCATATGATTTGTCTCAAGAGTTATATCTGTGCATCAGATGACTCGACACTGTGCCAGTATTACAACCCGAGTAAACTAACTCTGCTTCACATACACTGCATTTCACCGTCTTGTTTTAAATACTATTTTTACCTCTATGAAATATTTTCAAACTTCAGGTTCACTGAGTTGCCATCCATTTTGATCACCCAGATATTAAACTTTTTTTTCAAGTCACAGTAAAAGTTCCCTTTTGAATAAACACATCTTATTCATACTTCCAAATGTAATGGGTTTTCCGTGTAAGCCAAGATGAATATGGCATAGAAGAATCTATAAGATCTCAAACACTTCATGTTAGCAAACATAAAATGTAGGCCACATTGACATGCCTTGTTGTTGGAATGCACAACACAGACGCATCAAATTATAGTTTTTTGATTCTAACATAAGCATCACCCATCGATATTTGTATGGGCAAAAGTTATATTGGAGACCGACCATCAGCCACTCATGTATCTCGCTCAAGCAAAGTTATTGCATGGAATCAGGATGAGGTGTCGCTGTTCTTACAACAGTATCAAATGCAGATCAGATATGTTACGAGCACAGAGAACATTGCGTGCGGATTTCATTAGTAGGAACACCAAAACTGATAAGTTAGATCAGTAGAATTATCGAATATCATGGTGAATATTCGTGTCCGTAGTTAGTGTGTAGCCTTTGTATGATTTCTTTCTACTCATATTGCATGTAAATATACATATTTGCACATCAGCGCAAATTTTCTGTGAATAAAATCCCAATATTATTCTCAAGCATGGGGGTGTCCCTTTGTGCAGAAAATTTGATGATGCTTCATGGTTCATATATACACATATTTTCCTGCTGGTAGCTAAGAACACATCGATAATGTCAATATGTATTATGCAAGATTTCGACTACTGACCTGATTCTGGACAAAGAAACTGACTGTCTGTTGTGTAACCATTACTCAACTACCCGTTCGTGGTTAAATGGTTAAATTCAAAGGGAATTCTGTGTCCAAGTAGAGATGCCTTTGTTTGCTTTGCACTCAGTGATGTCGCAACCGGGAATCCTAGAGCATCAGGTAAGTGATAAATTACTCCAGGGCAGTTTTCAAAGTAACCAGACTGTATCCAATTGGAACCGAGAGATTCAAAATCTATGGTGGAGTCTCTATAAGCAGTTTGTTCAGACTATGTTCATTTTTCCAATTAGTACATGTTGGATCTTCGCCAAGAGCAGATCGTGAGAAGTCAAAGGCATTAGATGGTACTCCGAGTTTGCACTTGTTAAACGGTGGGAAGGACTTTTAGGAAAATTCTAAGTCTGGATTGTAAATGAAGACTTCTTGAGTTTTCCGGGTGAGAGTTAGAGGCAACACCAGAGAGACAGAAGAGGTCTGGAAGTGCAAGGAGAGCACGGAGGTCAAGGGTACTGGAAGTACCAAAGGAGAGAAACGAGAGGCGGACAGACAAAAGGAACCACTCTCTCTTAAGACTATAATTTCATGTGAGGATAGTAACTGAAAACTGTGAATAGGTCATTGTTTGTATTTGTTGAAAGAAATTGCGGTTGAGAAATGGTCTATGAAATAGCTAATATGTTGATATTATCTTAAACTGTTACACCTTTCAACTTGCTGACTAATTGGGGGCTCTGAACTATATAAATTTTAATTGTCCACCTTCTCCAGTGTTAGAAATAATACTGTAAGAGATCATGACAAATACATTACATGGAGATTTTTTGGGAACTCATTCAAAGATACTCTGGATTGTATCATTGTGTTATATCATAACATCCAAGGCTATTGGAATTCATTTGGAACATTCTGTAGTTTTGGACATTGTGATAGGACATTTAGTATCATTTGGGATTTAATTCACAATACTGCAAATGGACAGACACAGAAACCAATGGAGGTAAAAGAACAACTCCCCTCCAATTCACAGAAACAAGTTAAAAACAAGACCCTGTCTTGTCACCCACCTTGCTGTTCTTTGCATAGTAGAGCTTTCTGCCTTTGAGTTTGAAATATCTCCTCTTCCATCTCTGAAACAGTTTAATAATAATAATAATAATAATAATAATAATATTAATAAACATTACAATCAGAACACAAAACCGAAATAGTTATAAATGACATAAACAATGGAAGAAAAATGGTATCACTTCTTACAAGCTGGGGTATTCTTTGAAGAATTTAAGAAATATATCAAACATTAAGAAAATAAAAGAGAAACCTGAAAAGTGGGAATCTGAATCACAGTTTGCTTAATAAAAGCTCATGACTAATGGTGAAACAAAAAGGCAATGGATTATGCTATCATGAGAGAATAATCTATTTCATAAAAATAACAAGCATGACAGGCACAAAAGCCTGCGCCGAGAAGAAAAGGAAAACAAGGGTCATAACTCTCCACAAAATGTAGTGGAAGATAACAAAAACATTAAAAAGGAAGCACATTCAGGTGGCTAAGACAGAATAAGTTGAAAATATTCCCAAGTTAAATTACACGATTTGGGTTTTAACATGCAATTTTCAATGTGGATTTCCAATTAATCAACAAGCACCAAAACTCTCAAAAATGGAGTAGAAAAGATGAAACACAAAGCCAAATTTATGTCAATTAGATAGTTATGCATACAAATTTGCATCGGGATTTCTTCAATGGTTCCTTAGCTGTTTACATCAGTGAAATTATTAACCTGATCAACAATTCTTCTAAACTGTAGTACCAGTTCAAGTGAGTAAACTCATGAAAATCATATCAACCTCTATTCGACAGAATTCACGCCAAATTGCATCAGGGTATCTGGAAAGAGTTCATCCGCTATCCTGAATACGTACACTGCCAAACTAAAGGCATGAAATATATCGTCAATATTCATAACAGTCAAAACTAAAGACACATCTAAGTCTGTTTGACCACACTAACCCTGGAGATTTTGGTCATTTTTGCCAGAAATGCTAGTAAGAAAGACATTTTGAGGGCTGTTTCTGAATTCATCCCAATAAATGTTCTTCCATGAGATTTCCTTTAAATAAATGTCTAGTTGTGTTAGAGACATCATTTTTCATTGGCTATTTCACTCGTGCATGCGCAGAAAGGTAAAACTTGGGAGTTCTTTTTTTTTTTTTTTTTTTTGCTTATTGGACCAATCATTTTCGTGATCTGGCCACTATTTACTTGAAATCCCCAACTTATCTTACTCTTTGCAACGGTGCACCTGTCTGTGTACAGTTCAGACCGGTCTGCCTTAGATCTGACGTCAAAAAGTCTAAAATCCGGACAAAAAAAAAATGTTTTTCCCTCTGTATTTTGTAATGCAGTTAGAAAGTCCAGATAAGTTGGTGTCCTTGCAGAGCTACATCTGTCTACTTTTCTGTAATACCACCCATTTTGGTGTATCTTAAATGACCTCGATGCTTTAGAGCTTGGAAACAGAGTACTACCTTCTGACGCTCAAATGTGGCATCAGGGGTTAATGAGTTAACAAAATTACATTCAATGGTTCCTAAGCTAGTGTATGCAGGTTACAAGAAAATTAATGCAGGAAAGAGGAAACTTGGCACTTGTACAAGAATTATGTCAACGAGTTTCTGAGCTGTTGTTACAGGCAGTTAGTACAGACAGACTAAAGTATGACACTTATGTGACTCTGGCATTCTAATACAGGCTTTCAAAAAGGATTTATTGCAAATAAAATTTCCTGTTAGAAAAACTATAGACCCATCAACAAGCAAGTTCATCATTTTAAAATTATTTTCATAAAAAAACATGTATCATTTAAAATTCATACCTGAAAATTGGTTTGCTTCATCAAATAGCCAGCTTTTGTGCAGATCTGAAATAAATGTAATTGATAAAAAAACGTGTTATTTTGATAGATGAAAAAAGCATGTAATTTTGATGAAATAGATGAAAAAAACATGTGATTTTGATGAAAAGGACGAGATGTCATTTTTCATGAAAAAGATAATAAAGCATGACAGATTCATTCAAGAGATTAGGAGAGAAATGTGTAATCATGAAAAAATAAAAAAAGCAATTAATCTTAATAAAATATATAACAAAGGCATGGTATTTTCATGAAACAGAAAAGACATGCTTGGCATTTTAATGAAATAGAATGGTTTAAAAAGTGTAAGAATCATCTACTTATATAAAAAGTAGACAATCTAGAAGATTAGTGGCTTAAATTCTACATTTTTGACTTGGTAACCAGAGGAATTACAATGAAAAGGTTTAAAAGTGCACTAGACCTCAAGTTTCAGTAGTCCTAAGTGACTTGCATTAAAGTAGTCCCTACTTGCAAGCGACCTGCATTAAAACGTCACCGAGACTGGTCTGTACAGTATTAATGGATAATACATAAATTGTAGATCTTGAGACTTGGAATGAATCAAACCATAAATATGGAGACACAGAGTCTACTTGTGCCTAGGGTGCAACAATTGATTATAAGCCAAATAATGACTCCTGCATGACACTACATATACACAAAAAACAACTGATTACAATGACACTATATATACACACAAAACAATCAATTATAATATGACACTACATATACACACAAAACAATCAATTATAATGACACTATATATACACACAAAACAATCAATTATAATATGACACTACATATACACACAAAACAATCGATTATAAGCCAAAAAATCACTTCTGCATGACACTACATATACACACAAAACAATCGATTATAAGCCAAATAATCACTCCTGCATGACACTACATATACACACAAAATAAACATAATTGATAAGCTTGATATCATATTATTGCTTGTTCTTTCTAAATAAAATGTTGGTATTAGATAAATATACCACAGGAAACAAAGGTTTTGCACTTTAACTTTTCACAAATTATTTTATCAATGAAAAGGTTTTGAGTTATTGTTGCAGATTTGCACCATCTTTCCCACTTAATATTACACTCATTTGATGAGGTGATGAAAGTTGAGCCAGGCAAAAATTTTAACAGACGGTAAACTGTATGTAACATAAAAATTCACAACCAGTAAACAGCCTGAAGCCAGTACATCTCTAAATCTACTGGTGGAAGGCATGATCCAGACTGGTATCAAACCAGTATCTACTATTGATGGGAATGATCCACAATGATATACAACTAGGATCTGCTGTAGGCACACATGATCCAGACTGGTATCCAACTGGGATAGATGAGCTAAGTCTCCAAATATATTACTGTAACATATCCCCAGCTTTTTCCTGTATACGTTAGCTGTACAACTAAGAACTAGCTATGGAGACTGAATGACACTCTGTTTAACGAGGGTTTTGAAAACTTCTTACCAATTGTCAAGGAACTGCTAATTTGTAATTTATGTGCAACGTTTGATGCACAAATGATCAAATATGCAAGGAATATTCTGATTTGGTAACTTCATAAAAATTCACCCATTAAGAAGACCAGGTCTATTTGTATGATCCACCACTATCACTCTTACATCACTGTGGCACAAATATTCAAAACTGCAATAGACCTGGGAATATTTCTGTTACATTTGGTGCCTATCATAACCATATGAGACCACGTAATGATCTTCTTGTTGTTGTTGTTGGGTTTAACGCCGTTTTTCAGCATACTATAGGCTATACATGGCGGCCAGTATTAATGGTGGAGGAAGAACCCGGGAAAACCCCGGGAAGAACCACCGACCCACGAGAAGCTACTGGCAAGCTTTCTCACATACCCACATTGGCTGAATCCGAGACTCGAACCAGCGAAGATAGAGGTGAGATGGCAGTGATCCGTAATGGAGAGCGCTTTAAACCACTCGGCCACTCAGGGCCCCGTAATGATCTTGCAACCAAAAGTCTCTCAGTGAAATTGTCTGGGGTATACCTGGTGAGTTACATTAAGTGTCTCTGAAAAGCCAGGGAACAACAGAGCAGAACTGGCCAACATTGTTGGTTCTGTGTTCCTAGCCATGGACCATGTTTCAACTAAAAGACAGCAAGGACCCAGACCGTCTGGTGCTACATATAGCTAACTTGAAGGCCACTACAGGAAACATTTCTGATAAGCAAGTGGTAAATACAACTGAAATGGCTGGAAATGTTGCATCACACAGCTCAGTTAAAGTTGGTAGTGCACTCATCTAGAGTTGGGATGGTCCTAGGTTTAATCCCTGGTTTAGATAAGAATTATTTTAACCTCATAATTATGAATCACATACACAGACCCACATGTGTACTCACACATATACACACAGACACAATCACATCCTCGACAAAAATTATATTTGCTAACTTACCAATTGTAATAGGTTTGTTTCCATCACCAGGTCTAACAGGTCCGTTTCCATTTCCACAATTTTACCTGTAGACAAGTCAGCCCTTCTATGGCAAATAATTAAAGGGCAATGCTCTTTCACTTTATGATGAGTTTCTTGTGTATTTGTCAGCATTCTATTAGATATATTATTAACAACTAATCATTTACTCATTCCTATTATCAAACTCTCAGTCTATGGTCTAATTCTGTAACCAACACCTGCGGCTGATCAACCACGCAATGACTTAGTTAAAATTGTTAGAAAAGTACATGTAGCACACAGGTTTTCACTAAACAAATTAAAATCAAATAGCGGTTCTATTGCAGTCTCAAAAGAAAATCATTTTTTTTCATCTCTAATTTGTTTCTGTAGATTTGCTAACCAGAGAATAAAGTTACTTGCAATAAACAGAAGGCAGCATGAAAGCCAACAGAAAATAAAGGTCCATTTACCTCAGCCTCTTTGGCTTTGTGTAAGATGACAAAGCAAACAAGTGTGATTATGCATGGTTCTAGAAAGACTGATATGGTAAAAAGTCTTGGTGCATCAGAACTTGCAACTAATGCACATTATTCAAATGTCTTGCTTAACAGTCAATGTAGTTAACTGAAATTTAGTGCAGACATAATTTTTCTTCTTTCAGTCAGTGACCATGACCTGTGACCTCAGATCAAAACGGTTCTTCCATAGCAAAGGTTGGTCCTGGTACAGGATGTAAAACCAGTGTTATTGTCCAGAAACCATTTTTGCTATTGCAGTGAGCAACCTTGGCATCTGACCTTTTGACTCCAAAATCAATCAGCTTCTTCCTTGCCCCAAGTGCAAACCACCTGACCTATAAAGTCTTGAACAGGTATGTGACGTACATCTGACTGATGTATTTGCAATCATCATTTGTGACGTACATCTGACTGATGTATTTGCAATCATCATTTTTATTCTTTCCATATCGATATGAGCAAAATAAAGTCAAACCAAAGAATTTATTAAACTTCTATTAAATGGACTAAATTAGGAAAATTATAACAATCTTTTCAGAAATTTATTTTACATCAAGTAATGTCATTAATTTCCATCTTGCTAATTTGGAATATCCATTACTCTGATAAACTAGTTGTTTGTTGCCCAAATTCTAACTCATCCATTCAAACTGGAGATTATCCAAGCATTTTTCTTGCTGTACAAGAGTTTGTACCTTCAGGGGAAAAAAAAATAAAGCAGGGAGGAGTATTGTATAAATAAGCAAGGACTTTCTGTTCCTGCCTGTTTATATTGACACGTGTGCATGAAGTGTGCCATCAATGACTATGCTTCTCTAATTCAGGTACCTGACTTGTTATACAATACAATTACAATACATCCTCCATTAGCTATTTGTTACAAACAGACCAAACCCTACACAAGTCACTGCATCAAACAATGTACAGAAAAGTCACAACATTACATAATGTGTGCCACGGATGATGGATATCCATACTTAAGCTGGTCCACAAAACACAAGAACTGAGTATGATCTGGACAAAATGGAAATAAAAAAATGGACTGCCATGAAATCCAGGCAACCGACACATCTGCAAACACAAAAACAATCACCTAGCACAGTGCATATTTACAATTTTAAGACAGAAAGTCTCATTTTCAAACCCTTTATGTCCTTAAGAGAAATTATTTCTATTTTCAAGTCTGCAACACTCAAGTTTCCTTGAAAAACCAAATAAACTACATTGGAAATCTGGGGGGATTCTCAAATTAAGACAGTTGTTTTAAATAATTTTGAAGTATCAGAGATCTCGGAAACACTTAATTATGCATATTTGGACGCCAATTTCTGATCTGAGACGCAGAAAATCACTGAGGCGGGAGTGTTCCATATGCATGTAATACTTGAAATTAAGTGCCCCTGTAGCACGAAAGATGAAACAGAGCTGGAAATTCTATCTTAAATTGAAAGACGGAATAGTGAAGTTGAACCACAAACATGTCTAATGGAAATGAGGTTATTTATGACAAACAGATAATATTGTGATTACAAAAACTAATATTTTGTATATCCCCAAGAATATCATCGTGAAAGAGTACTTTCAGACAATGATATTCAGGATAAAATATAACTTACATAATTAAAAAGTCATCATATGTATATTGTACAACTTTTATATAGTACAATACTTTTTGTGAAAGCAAGTGCTTGTGCCAAAGACAGCTGACAAACCAATGTTAATTAGTATAGTCAAATATTGTATTTGTGATGGACAAAGGATATTACAGAACAAAAAAGAAAACTGATCAAAGATGTTTCATCTTCTGTGTATTAAAATGAAACATGTGCCTAATGGAAAATGACTTTTTGTCAAATGTCAAAACCAAGCATTTTTGAAATGGTTCTAGAAGTACAGTATAAATTATATATTAACAACTGACTCTTTAAACTGAAAGATAATACATTGAAAATCATTACATGCTTCACTTGTGAATCCATTTGTTTATGCATCTGTTTACTTATGGATCTATTTGTTTATGAAAGAATAATAGATGATTGAAATTTTAATGTGAACACGGTCTTATGACATGCCCAGCAGATTGCGATTATCCTTATGCAAAAAATAAGAAATACCTTGATAATTAGGAAATCCTTATACAGAAAATAAGACATACCTTGATAATTAGGAAATCCTTATGCAGAAAATAAGACATACCTTGATAATTAGGAAATCCTTATACAGAAAATAAGACATACCTTGATAATTAGGATATCCTTATGCAGAAAATAAGACATACCTTGATAATTAGGAAATCCTTATGCAGAAAATAAGACATACCTTGATAATTAGGAAATCCTTATGCAGAAAATAAGACATACTTTGATAATTAGGAAATCCTTATGCAGAAAATAAGACATACCTTGATAATTAGGATATCCTTATGCAGAAAATAAGACATACCTTGCTTATTAGGATATCCTTATGCAGAAAATAAGACATACCTTGATAATTAGGATATCCTTATGCAGAAAATAAGACATACCTTGCTTATTAGGATATCCTTATGCAGAAAATAAGACATACCTTGCTTATTAGGATATCCTTATGCAGAAAATAAGACATACCTTGATAATTAGGATATCCTTATGCAGAAACTAAGATTACCTTGATAATCATCTGGGAAGAACAAAACTGTTAGGTACCTTTTTTGTGTCTAGGAAAACAAAATAGTGAACATGGAAGTGCACACGTTTGATGAAGTCAAGTGAAAACAACCTACAGAAACAGATTACATATTATTTGCTTATGAGAGCACATATAACAGGATGCAAAAGCCAATGTGTTAATAGGTCTTCAAACCATGACTCCCATCTGTGTGCACTAAAGTGGCATGTTAAGCCTCACTGGCTATATCATTTAGGTATTGTTAGATTTCTTTGCTGATTTGTTTTTAGTTTTAACTGCATATTTAATGTATTAATGAATACACCATGCATAAACTTCTTTCCAAACGACACAATGAGGCAGCCAACACATGGTTTGGACAAGTGAATGTACTAAACCCATGACAACTGTATCACAAGTCCAACCGAATTATTGGGGCTCACACCAATGTACAATAACACCACAACCTAACCGGTGTTTCTTAGACATTAAGTGGGAGCGAAGTCCCTTAGTCAAGAATACACCAAGGCAGCATATCACACTTACGCCAAGAATAAGAACTATTAATGTATATTCAGTTGAAATAGGTCTATTATTATAACAAGAAGAATCTTTTAATAATTAATGTAACTTTAAAACATAGATATTAAGTGCTATAAGTATGTAGCTTTCTTACTAAGTACATTACATATACTTCTCACAAAATATTCTCAAACACTGCCATTTTGGTGTGATTTTTCTCAGAGCCATAATAAAAAAGTACATTTCTTTTCTTATATTGATATATTGAAACAATAAATTATGAATGTGTGCTTCAGCTGAGACAATGAACTATTGGAACAGTAAGCAAAATTTTGTTTCGTTCAAGAAACATCCCCACTTGTAACAACTTGAACATACTTTGGCATACCATCACATTTCAACAAATTCAAATGTATGTCAATGAAACATGAAAATGATCCATTTGTTAGTGTCACTAGGATAAAAAGAGTCTCTGCTAGGCTTCACATTCGTTGCAAATTTCAAAGAATTTTGAAAGTGGCTTTTTTTTTACTGACTGGCTAAAGTTGCTAGCGATTTTTTTTATAAAGGTAAATTTTTTATTTTGCATTGATATAAGCGACTCAGGCCACTTAATATCTGATTTCACTATCTGCAGTAGTCAGTGGACCATATCAGTAGACGATAAGATTCAAACATGACTACAGCTAACTGCAAGCTGTCAGTCAGTTTTGAGAAGCAATTAAATGTGATTAGAAGGAAATAAGGAAGGACTGGGAGAAATACAGTGAAACCCTGCTATAACGCGATAATTGGGATAAAAAAATTGGATCGCGTTAATATCGGGGTCGCGTTAATGCGGGGCTTTACAGTATTTTAATTTTTTTCAGAGAACAACTCATTGGCACATATACGTGTATTCATGTCTAATGTATATGATGAATAGAGTATCAGCACCGCTTACTATCATGCCATCGTGGCATGCAGTTCATCCATAATGCATGTAATTCCATTGAAAAATTGCACACAGATTTACAATATTCAATAATTTTGTCCCAGATCATTGTGTCCGAATTCAAAGTTTAATATACAGCATGAACAGAGTATTAATACTGTTTACTTGCTGTCTGATATCGTACCGTTGGGGCTTACAATTAATCCATAATACAAGTAATTCCATTGCAAAAATTGCACACATATTTAAACTATTCAATAATTTTGTCACACATCATTATGTGTCTGAATTCAATGGGAAAAATTACAGCAGAATTATGCCAAGAAAGATGAAGCACATGTATGGTTCATTACGTTCCAGGGTCTATGAACATTGTGTACAAATTTCATACTGCTAAAATTTTCTCATATGCATTTCCGTGTACATTTATCCATTGCAAATTTCCAATAATTAACGCTTGTACACATATTCGTTTGAACAACTACAGCAAGAATAATTAAAAATCAACACATGCTTTCAGCGTGCATATAACTTTTACTTTAAATTTTGTGAATATAAAAAAAAAATGTGTGAAAACTACTATCCTAATCAATGCACAAAGTGCAGAGAACAACTTGCGTTTGTGAACTTGTTTTTCCATAACAGTAAAATATTTTTATGAAAAATAGGAAATTAATAACGAGTTCATAAACAAACACCATACCCACGTAAAACCAAAGAACTAAGTGCAGTAGGCCTGCAATGGTCATAAGTCACTTTTATAAAAAACTTTTAAGCTGAATGCATGTACAATTTCATACCCTTTAAATTTCCAGCTAATAAAGCGGACATTATTTACTGGTCAACTGATTGGGTCTAATAACATCGCCAAGCCTAGCAATCATGTTGGCGGCTTTCATTTTTTGATGTTTATTAAATTGTGAGAATCTTTTATCAACCACCACATTGTCTGATGCTTGGTTGTGTATGCAGTTAAAGAAGAATCACATGTTGGCTATTGTTTAAGCAACGATTGTATACAGAATTAATTGAAGAATTGAAGACAATCACAAAGACGACTTACTGCCTTTACTCATGGATCAATAATAAGTAACATTTCCGATGTCTATTTTGGCATAACACTTCAAGAACCTGGCAAAATTGTTCAATTTCAGAATCTACGCCGCGATCGTATTATATTAGAATTCATATGCTAATTCTTCCTCCAAAGGATAATAAATGTTTTACACACTATTTCTCGTACTTTAAAATTTCAGGAACCATGTCATGATTGTATTGTATATGAATTCATATGCGAACTCTTCCCCAAAATGATAATAAATGTTTTACACACTATTTCTCATACTTAAAAACTGTTCAATAGGTCAGCAAAAAGATTCCATTTACTGCAAGCTGTGAGTTACTATGCACTTGGGACAGCTTAGTGTTTTAGCGATTATTTACTTAGATAACATGTTTCTGTTGTCTGAACTAAACACACACAGGATGGCGCTATAAGGATACCAGTCACTGACTGTAAAGGGCCAGAGATGCTTATATCAATGAAAAATAAAAAAATTATTTTATAAAACAAGTCCGTATCAAGCACAGAGAATTTGGCTAATCTAGCTCTGAAAAACAAAAATTTACATCCAGCTGCATCTGAGGCAGCTACCTGGTTACTTGTTGCCGTGATTTCTACTGCATGTAATTAACAGGAGTTCAGTTGCCAGGATCAAAACAAACTTATTAAAATTATATATGTATATCTACTCTTAACCCTTTCATCACTATGAACCAGTTTTCCGGTCTAGGGGAAGTAAGTCTGTCAACCCTATGGACCACTTTACCGGTCTGGGACAGTGTTCTTCTTTAAAGTCATAGTACCCGACTACATAAACTTCGGGATACCTCTAATAACTTCCTTCTTGAAATGTAGATATTATATTTGGATTATCTCGTGAGTTAAGCTTGAATACAACTAGAAATCTCAAGGAAAGAAGGCACTTTTTGAACGTGTTTCGTGAATGGTGAATTTCTATTCAAAATGGCAGAGTTCGAAGCAAGATGAGAATGAAGTGTCAGATTATGAATCATCAAAATATTTAGCTGCTGTGACTTAATACAGTTGATTGAAAATGAGAGAAAACACCTGGAGAGGCACTTGAATGTGCTTGTGGGTGACAGTGATGACGATGAAGAGGACTTTGAAGGTTTTGAACTAGAGGGAGTGTGAACTCCATGTTTTTGTTCTGGATGAAACTTTAAGAACCAAAGGGATTTATTTCAGTTTTCTATGAGAGCTGGACCCACCTGAGTGTTAGATGGCTCAAGAAAAGCTCAGGAATGGTCTCAAATCTTTGATTGAGATGAAGTTTTTGAAAATACTGTCCATGTAACAAAGTAAATAAATAATTGCTTGTGCATTTTACCCGATGTGTTACCTGTTTGCACCTTTATTTTAACAGTTATATGCAAATGTTAGTAAATTAGTCATACAATTTAACTTTTAACCTAATCCAACCAGATATCTTTAAAATTGGTAAAGGTATATTATTTCAAAATCCACAAGTCATTTTGCTTTACAACTCCACAGTTACTTAGTGTTTACAGTTCTATGCCTGCCAAGTTACTTGGTGATACAAGAGTTAAATTTTATGAGAATTTCTATTGATAGGCACAGTGTTTAGAATTTTCAGGAAGGCACTTATGAAATGGTCTTAGGAAACAAATGAGGCAGATATTGATCAGTATTTATAAAGACTAAGCAGGATTTTGTATTATCAGTTATAAAGAAACATTCTTATTCATTCTTACTTTTCATATGCTATACACTGAACTTCACACATATATAATGGTACTGTTATGTTTATTAATAATTATTCTTCTGTTTTTAAATGTAATAAAAACGAAAAAACTGTTTTATTGTCATGTTTATATAGATTAAGAGTAGAGCCAATACACATATATTAAGTCCCTGCATCGTGGCATAAAATGGCTCCTTCGGCTGAAAAGTGGCTCCATATTTTAAAATCAAGTGAATTTCATGGTGCAAAGAAAAATATTTCCAAGGGATATCCTGATAAAGACAGCACAATAAGTGTATTAATTTGTGGATAAGGGCTACCAAGTGTGAAATATTCCTGAAACTTTGACTACTCATTCCAATGTCAAGCGACATCAAAACACGCTACACAAGGCCATTATATAAGCAGTAAGACACAGCACTAAAACACAAATAACATGTGACATGTCTTATACTGTAGGACTACTCCAGCACCCAGCAATGTAAATTATCAGTAAATAACCTGTGTTTGATGTTACAAGTCCAGATTCTTTCAACTTTAAGGTGTGTAGTTTATCTTACATTTATGCAATAAACAGTACAGAATTTTGCTTATTAATCTGGTATTTTCATATGGCCATAATTAACCCCACTTGACATAAGCGAACATTTAACTGAATGGAATAATGTGCTTTTAATTTTCAAAATAATGTAACAAATTGGCACAGTACACCATTTTACTGGCAATTAATTCAGGTGCAGGGTTTCATTTAGAACAGTGCACTATTATATCATGACCAAGGCAACAGCTAATGCAGGCATTCCTTAGAGGTGGGAAAGTTGAATCTGGTGTTATACGAAAAGTCAAATCTATGGGCTTAACAATGGTGCTAATTCTTTTGTATCAAAATCAACATTTAGATATGTCGAATGAAAAGGCGGAAATGTTTCCTCTCCTGCATCTTTATTTACGGTGTTACAGTTCTATATGTAGTCGAATAAGCAAAGATGTAAGTCCCTAGGTCCTCAATTCTTTGAACTGATTTGTATCAGGAAGTGACCTCTCAAACACCATGAAAATTTTGAATATTGAATAGTTTCCATTATACATTAAGACTGTGTTCAGCTGTAAACAAATGCATCATTCAATACATAAAACCGATAAAGTGTACCATCCAGTTTGGTACAGTCATATGTCTGGTCTGACTCAAAAGTCAGCAGCAGTAACAGGGAGCCGCACGTTTGGGGGATCTCTACAACAATACCCACCGAGGTTTTGATCTCTCTGTTGGTTGAGAAGCGTTTGTGAAAGACCTTTGCTGGTTCAGGTTCTGTTTCACTATCCGAAGATTCATCCTGCCCTGTTGTATCGCTATCTTTTTCTGAACTTCTTTTCTCACTTGTCCAACTGGACGCCATCTTGATTTTCCGGGTGAGGTTCCCAAGGGAGGCTATTATTTATTCTTCCGGTTCAGGTAAATCCAAATGTCACATTAGTATAAATAATTAATCATTATACAACCTTCAACCTAATGATAAAAGAAGCTGACGGATGCCTCGCCTTGCGCTCAATAATATCTGAATTCATTCTATTTAATTTCAAACGATATATAATGTAAAAAATTAAAACAATTTTATGGCATTACGGTTTGTTTACCTTAAGCACCGCTCTATATTCCCCGAGAGAACCCCTACAGGTTTAGATCACGACTAAGACGGTTTTAGTAGTAGAAAATTACCTAGTCGTATTGAAAACAACAGGAGGTAAGTGTTTACAGCCCTGAAATCTCGACAGCAAGACCCAGATTGGTCACTGCGGTGGTTGTACCTGTAATAAATTCGTTATAGCTTATCTTGTTGTTTGAGGAAATTGTGATATGTACTGAAGATAACTCACTTGATAATTCTGTAAATCATCAATGCATATATATATATATATATATATATATATATATATATATATATATATATATATATATAATTTAGCAAATATATCGCTTTTGTTATCTGTCTCTACTCATTCTACTCATATTTTTGTCAATCTGTTTGTCTATCTGAGGGCACGGGGTCATGATGATGGTGACAGAGGGGAGGGAAATTTTAGCCGTCTGTATATCCCTTCTGTTCCACACATTACATGGAGTTGATTTTGGCACATATCAAATACTAGTACATGTAGCATTACGAAGTTTTCTTTACAAAAATAATAGGCCCTCAAACGCATAACAAAAACTCAAAGACAGATTCTTAAGATATAACTAAGACGCTAATCCGACTCCCGACGTCGATATAAAAAGCTCTTTATGTGTCCTAAATTGTAATAATTTCCACATAATTAGCCACTTAAAAGAAATGAATAGCACAGTAGAAACTCCATTCATTTAATGTCATAAACAGTGTTAGTTATAATATGAAAAAGTGATATCCTCTTCTGAAATATGTGAGATATATTTTAATCTAGGTTCATTTCGTCAGTTTCTTCAAGAATAAATCAAATTCCTTTATGTTACGATATTCAAGATAAATCCCCAAAAGAGAGAAGGGGAGGATTGACAAGATATATCGTATTGTGCACACGATTGCTCGTAATGTTAAAGAAAGAATATGCATGAATGTAAAAATAACCAACTTTCTTACAAGCCCGGTCCTATAACAAGACGAACGCGGCAACCGCCATGGGACCCGTTCTACCTTGCAATGGATTTTTTTTTTTCTCCTTAGGGCCCTGCGCTCATCGCTTGCTGCCTTAGTCCCCGCACATCCTAGGGCCGGGCCTGTTTTCTAAAATTGCCACGCTACTTTGGCCCCAACAACCAAGCAGTTAAGGTGTGTGTGTGTGTGTGTGTGTGTGTGTGTAAACTTCCATTTCTCACTGTATTTGGTACAGTTTCAAAAACATTTATAGCAATATTTTGTGAGATTATGTAAAGATACGTACATAAAGTACACACACACGCACAAACATGTACATAAAGAAAAATGGATAAAATCACGTCTTGCTGTATATAGTTGGGGGGGGGGGAATAACGGAGTAGGTGGTGGATCACTATGAACCATAATAGAGACGACATAAGTGCATTTTCTGTTGTTGTTATGGGTTTTAACGCCATTTTACAGCACCTGATATGCTATTTACGGCGGATGGTATAACTGATGGAGGAAGAACCCGGAAAAACCCGAGAACCACCGACCAGCTGCCATTTTTTTAATTACAATAAGTAACGTATACATCACTTATTAGAATATCATCAACTCATTCTATGCACTACAGAAAGTAAACCAATACGATACTCCTCTCTGTTTCACTGTAATTCTGAAAAACTGCGAAAAAGTTCCCCCGACCGCAGAATGATCGATTTTTTATTGTTATGCCGCAACACATATGCCGTCTGTACCTTTAGCCGTAAAAGCTATTAATAATTCAGGATTGCTAACTTGATTCTGATGATAAAATTAGATACAGATCGATATACGAGTCAAAACGTCGTTCAGAGAAATACAAACTCATCTTGAAAAATGATATCAGGAAAAGTTGTTTTTTCGAAAATGAATTAGACTCTATTCCACAAATTAAAACTAGATGCATCTGCAACACTTTGCAATGCAATATAATTTGTGAGAAATAAAAACAGAAAAATGATAAAATTCGCCCTCAAAACATCTTTTATTGAAACAAGAAATGTGTCCAGATGTACAGATTGCCCTCACCAGTATGATGCACTGTAGAACCAAGTTTTAAGGAAAGGGGTTCCGAATTAAATTGTGTCGGCAATGGCTAATAATAGATACTGACCAACATGTTGTTTAATGTTGAGGGCCGTCCGTGTATGACGTCACGCACTTGTGGAACGGCGTCCGAGGGGAGGGAGGGTAGAGGGTTTTTTGAAAAATGTGACGTCACAAAACAACACCAGATTGTTTGAAAGAAGAGAACGTTAAGAAATAAATTCATGAAAAGATATGTCTACAACTTATTCCTTGCATTTAAAGTCTTTTTTGTACATTTTCTCTTTAGTATAGGTTCACGGAGTACTAAACCCGAATTGATCAAGATATTTTTTAGTATGTAATAATTCAGAACTCAGTGCTGCATTGTTGTGTGTTTTTCTAATACAAACCAATTTCAGTTTTTGAAAATTCTTACTGGGGGCGGGATGGCAAAGCTTTCTGATGACATATATGAGGAGATCTGAGCTTTTGTGATGACGGGGTTCATAAATCCGCCAAATGTGCGTGATTACAGATTTGTCTGACTCCTTAAACCACGTACCAAATTTATTTTAAATCCATTTCGTCCTTAAAATGTTATTGAGTGACTTTGCAAAGGACCAATATCTTATGATCAAGTGATGTACCCTTCATCGAATCAAGTAATGTACCCTTCGATGTATCAAGGGATTACCCTGCGACATCAGTGATGCAGAACGACGTTGCCGGTCTACTATTGTGTGCATATCAATGGATTTCATCTTCATATTTACAAAAAAACACCCTCGATTGCACAGCCTCAAAAATTAAAAAAGACTACATCTTTCCTATACCATCGTCTGACTATTGTAATTTTGAAAGTAGATTCCAAACATACCAACGGAAATAACCCACAAATATGAAGGGACCCAGCCCCAAGTTTTTTTTGCAAGAGCATGATTTCTTTTCCTGGGGGTAAGGGGGTAAAATACAGTGTATTAGTTGTGATGTATCTAGATACTGCATACCTTGACCATTCCAGATGGTAGTAGTGAAAGGGGACGATTCAGCCTCAGTGGGAATTAGCATTACAGACCCCCCGGGACTGTTTAGCCTCAATGGAAATTTAAAATTAACCACCCTGGGACTGTTTAGCCTCAAGGGAAATTTAACATGGACGAAAAATCGTGGGACTGTTTAGCCTCAAGGGGAATTGAACATGGGAATATGGGAATAAACAGGGTGGGACTGTTTAGCCTCAAGGGGAATTGAACAATGGGAAAAAAGTCTTGGGTCACTCTATTTTTTTTATAAAAAAAAATAAAAAAAATAAAAAAAAATGGGGTAGGCAATAGAAAGTCAATCTCTTTTCGAGAAATGTGGGTGGCCCTGAAAAGGGCCTTTGGGTTTATGTTAATATATCCATTAACATAAGGGGCACCGCATTGGTCTTCTTCTTGTCCTTAGGCTGTGCCTCACTGTAGGACCGTAAATCAGGACTCTTTTGAGGCATCCTTGTCTTTCTACGTAGATCCTACGTATCCACAGACTGGTGTCTGTCCTGTGGACAACTATCCACTTGGACCGGACATACATGGGTATGTCCGTCCGGAACATCATCGAAGACACAAGCGTAGAAGATTCCACATCGGCCCACATCTTGAGGCGCCGAGAACAGGAGAATCAATGCAGTGAACTGCACTTATTTATACGTAGAGGAAGGATTGAAACGGATTGAGTTCATTGACCAATCCAAACACGCGTTACAAAATTCAGTCAGCCCGCATCCAATCCGAAGAGAGCAGTCTGTGACGTCACGTGGTCTATATAGATTCGCTAGCGCCTGTGTGCAGTCAATCTATGCGACAGTGATTCAACATGACGGAGACTCAGAAAACGATTCATTGGGGTGCACCAGCAGTGGAGACCGTCCAAGGGAACCCGGACTTACTTTCAGAAGAGGTAAATTGGGATTTTGTGGATTTTCTTACCTCGCAAGAATTTGTTCCGGAACCTTCGCCACCTTCATTACCGCAAGTGGAGAATTTTAGACAGAGACAGAAAGAAGAATTGGAGAAATTTATACAACGACAAAAGGAAGCGGAACAAGCTTTTCTCCTACAGCAACAGCAGCAAGAAGAAGAGGTAAGAAAAAAACAAGAAGAAGAAGTAGCAGCAAAGAGGGTGAAAATCAAACGGTCACGGTACTGTTGGACATTTTAGCGGAGTTAAGAAGTCTGAAACAAATGTATCAGACTTCTTTATTACGACCGAAGAGAATACGACCTTCCCGAGCTAAACACGTCAACCCTGTGACTAAGCCTACCGTACCACCCTTAGTGATTTCAACCAAATCATCATCATCATCAACAGTACGCAGTCCAGAAGTAGGCCTTGGCCGTGGCAAAGGCTTAAGGCAGTTAAAGTTGATTGCTTAAACTCACCCCTACACCAAAAAAGGCCCTTTTCAGGGCCACCCACGTCTCTCGAAAAGAGATACACTTTCAATTGCCAATAACTCAAAAAAAAAAAAAAAAAAAAAAAAAAAAAACATTTTACCCCTATAGTACGTGTATATGAGTGCGTGAGTGTAGCTTCTTATTTTAAAATCAAAACTCAAAGACACTTGCCTTATATAACTAATGTATTCTTTTCTCAATAGTTACAATCCAATTCACAATTCACAACATAACACTTTAAAAAGTTCATAGACTTCTTCTTTCTCATTGTTTACTCTCTCTGTTTTTTCAATTTCTTCACCGTCACAGTCTTTTTCTCTTCTTCGTCCTCACTTTCTTCCCTTCTTCTTTTCTTTTCCTGTTTCTTTTTCTTCACCTGGCTGCTTTCTTCCTCTGAAGAATCCCTCTCTTCTTCTGAAGAATCCCTCTTTTCTTCTGACTCCTCTTGTTTCTTTTTTGGGCAATCTGGAGACCAATGTCCTTTTTCTTTACATTAATAACAGGTATCTTGACTTTTGTCTTTTCTAGCCCCTGTTTTTCTTTTTTGACGGTCTGGACACTCTGAAGACCAATGCCCTTTCTTTTGACAGATATACAAGTATCTTGACTTTTATCTTGAAAGGAAGGAGAGTAGTCCGTCGGCTGGTCTGAAGAGAATTTTCTAATGACCCCTCGCATAGCTCTGATGAAACGTTCGATTTGGCTAGTGTATTCCATCGTTGTGCTCGGTTTGAGAGTGAAATGAATAGTGAAAGGACAAGACACACACCCTTTTATATACGCTGGTCTGCCATGACTATAAATTAGTCTATGGTGTTTAAACTTGAGTCATTTGACGTTTTGTACTCAAGATGAAACGATCCTATTCATTCGAGAAGAAAGAAGAAGAAAGTAAGAGGCAGAAACGTGATCTATCGCCTCGTACCAGGACTGAAGTCTTGGCACAAATTCATGCCAGTGATTTTGAAGAGGACATGAGTGAACCAGATTCCGAACCCTCTAAACAAAGTTCACCACCCTTAGTCAACCCTGAAAAGTACTATTCCATTCGAGAGACGGAAAAGCGCTCCTCTAGAAAATTTAGAACCACGGCTTACAAATACTCAGTGAAGTTTAAAGATTTCAAGGCTGAAGTACCGTTAGAGAAAGCAGAAGGGTTCATCACTGGGGTGTGGGATTCTTTGCTCACCGCACTCAAGCGACAATGTCAACCCAAAGAAGACGATCGCTTGAGACTTTCCATACAACACGACGGTTTGAAATCCCCTGTTTGGATCGAGTTTAGCACACCCGCAGAATTGACTGCTTCCAAAGTCATGGACAAGATTCAACACGTGCAACAATCTAATGACCAGTTTGACATCACCGATGGAAAAGCCACACTGGACATGACCCACGTCTCTCCTCCTCAAGGGACCGGACAACGCAATAAGGTGTTATTGGTGAACGACCTTCGCAGCACCAAAAAGAGTCTCGTCCAAATTCACAATTCTCAAGACCAGATGTGTTTAGCCCGTGCCATCGTGGTGGGACGAACCTATGCCAACAAGAACGACACGACAGAATGGAAAAGAGCCTGGAAAACTGTTCGACAATCGGACCGAGCCAAACAACGAAACGAAGCAGAACTCCTGTTGCACCAAGCCGGACTGTCCAAAGACACACCCTGTGGCATTCCTGAAATGCAAAAATTGCAAGATGTCCTAGCTCCATTCTACACCTTGAAAGTACACCCTCAAGAAGTGCGCGGAATTCTGTTGTTTCGAGGGAAAGACTTTAAGGACGGAAAATACATTCATGTCTATTATCACGGTGACCATTTCGATACCATTACCAGTATCACTGCATTCCTGGGATACGGTTATTACTGTGAGAAATGTGACTATGGTTATAATAATCGAGAGCAACACAAACATTGCGGATTTAAATGCTCAGGATGTTTGGCCTCTCCACCCTGTCTGAGCGAAGGACAAGAAAGAGTACATTGTCCTGCTTGTCTGCGCTCGTTTGTCAGCCCTGCCTGTTCCCAGAAACATCTGAAGACGCAAGGTTCACAGCAGAAATGTGCTTGTCAACTGCTGAGATTGTGCCCTACGTGTGGACAAGGCCTACGTACCAATAATGCCAAGGCACACGTATGTTCAGGAAAGAAAAAATGTCACATTTGTCACCACATCGTGGACCTGCAACACGAATGCTACGTGCAAAAATACCAACCCCCACCAGAGAAAGAGGACGGTCACAAGAAGAAAGGCAATTTCATCTTTTTCGATTTCGAATGCATGCAAGAGACTGGCATTCACATTCCTAATTTCTGCGTGGCTCATCGAGCGTGCGAGAAGTGCATTCAGGAACCTATCTTCAGTCATTGCCCTCAAAGCAGTAATATTCCCGGAGGGCGTGAAAAAATCTTTCGAGGACCGAACAGGTTAGCCGATTTTGCCCAATGGGTCTTAGACCCCATCGACAAGACGTGGAGCAAAGAGGACATCGAACGTTACCGAGATTGTCATCGTCATGCCACAGTGATGGCTCACAATTTTTCCGGATACGATGGACAGTTTCTTTTGAGATACTATACGGAACAAGGCACCGAACGTCCTAAAGTCACTTTGAACGGAGCCAAAATCATTTTCATGCAAGTGGGACAAGTGCAGTTTAAAGATTCGATGAGTTACTTGGCCATGCCTTTGAGTCGAATGCCTAAAACGTTTGGAATGACAGAAATGGCTAAAGGGTACTTTCCACACTTTTTCAATACGGAAGCCAATCAACACGCCGTTCTACCCCATTTACCTGAGGCTCACTATTACGACCCCGACAACATGCGTACCGAACAACGAGAAGCTTTCTACGCTTGGTACCAGGCTCATGCCTTCGACCCCTTCGACTTTCAGGAAGAAATACTAAAGTATTGTCGTTCCGACGTGGACATTTTACGGCGTTGCTGTGGAAAATTTCGAGAACTGTTCATGGAACACGGAGGGGTCGATCCTTTGAAAGAAGCTTGCACCATTGCCAAAGCGTGTTCCTTAGTGTATCGACAACGATTCATGCCTGAAAACACCGCGGCTGTCATCAGTCCTCAAACGACCCACTATGTCAAACGTCAATACTCGGTCAAAGCCCTACGCTGGTTACATTACTTGTGCGACAAGGAAGACAAATGGATTCAGCATGCCCGCAACGGAGGAGGCGAAAAGACCATCGGAACGCATTCGGTCGATGGCTGGGACTTAGAAAACCCCAAGATCGTGTACGTGTTTAACGGTTGCTTATTTCACGGATGTCCCGTCTGTTACCCTGACCGTGGCACTAAAAATCAGTTTTTACAACGGACCATGGAAGACTTGTACCAGGACACTTGTCAGCGACGCCTAAAGTTAGAACAGCAAGGATACCAAGTGGTGGAAATGTGGGAACACGAGTACGATCACCGTTTGAAAACCGATCCCGAGTTTAAACGCCTCGCGGAAAGTTACCAGTTCATGGACTCCCTGAACCCGAGGGATAGTTTGTACGGAGGAAGGACCAATGCCACCTGTTTGCTGTACAAAGCCGACGAAGAGAAAGGAGAAGAAATCAAATACTTGGACGTGTGTCCAAATATTGTCGCTTTCCTGTAGGGCACCCACAATTGTTGACGGAACACATCGACCTGAAAAACATTCGACAATACGAAGGTCTGATCAAGTGCAAAGTTTTGCCTCCCAAGGACATGTACCATCCCGTCTTACCTCACCATTGTCAAGGCAAACTGATGTTTCCTTTGTGCCGTACTTGTGCCGAAACGTGCAACCAAGACCAACCTTGTCAGCACACCCAGGAAGAACGGGCCTTGACGGGAACCTGGGTCAGCGTAGAATTGTTCAAAGCTCTGGACATGGGATACCAACTGTTAGAAGTGTACGAAATTTGCCAATTTCCCAAGACACAACAATACCACAAAGGTGACCCCACGCAGAAAGGCATTTTCGCCGACTACGTGGATGCCTTTTTGAAACTGAAGCAAGAAGCCAGTGGCTATCCTTCCTGGTGTCACACTTCCGAAGACCAAATACATTTCAAAGAGAAATACTATGAACAAGAAGGCATCTCTTTAGACCACATCGAGAAAAACGAAGGCAGGCGAACGTTTGCCAAAGTGATGTTAAATTGCTTGTGGGGTAAAATAGCACAACGCCCGTGTTTACCCAAGACGGAGTATTTGACCGAACCTTCCCGCTACTTCCAGATGATTCACGACAAAACCAAATTCATGAAACACGTGGACGTCGTTCGTGAGGATTTGATCTTGGTCAATTACGAAGAAGATCTGGACTTTGTACAAGACGACCCCTTTGGAAATGTCATCATTGCGGCTTACTTGACAGCTCATGCTCGCTTAAAATTGTACGAAGCTTTAGAACTGTTAGGGGAATGCGTCCTGTACTTTGACACGGACAGTTGCATTTACATCGATCACCCGAGTCAACAGCACCCTGACATTGAAGGAGACCGTTTAGGAGCCTGGACAGACGAGCATCCCGACGACAAGATTCTAAGTTTCGTCAGTGACGGTCCCAAAAATTACGGCTACAAATACCGGGACCCACAAGGAGAAGTGCACACGACGTGCAAAGTGAAAGGATTGACTCTGAATTATCGTACCAGTCGTGTGGTCAACTTTGGGGTATTGAAAGAAGCCTTGCAATCCGGGGGGGATGAACATTTTAAAGTGACCACATAACAACCGAACAAGATTGTACGTTTACCCACTCACCACATCGTCAGTCGACCCTTGGAAAAAGTCTATCAAATCGTGTACCAGAAGCGAGTGCGACTTCCCAATCATTTCACTTTGCCGTATGGACATGTTGGTATAAAACTTTGGTTGTAAGCGGATAGCCACCCACCAGAAGGATGGCTTTGCCACAGCAAGAATCGAGTGAGAAACCCGATGAGAACTCAGAAGTTCAAACCCTACCATTTTCCGGTTTTCTTGCCTGACTATTGTGATTGTGCCCGTCGATTGGACACGTTTCAAGCATGGCCTACGGATAGGAAAGGATTACCTTCTTCGCATATTTTAGCTAGAACAGGATTTGTCTACTTGGGACCTGAGTCAGGATTGGGATATGAAGTACAGTGTTTCGCTTGTGGCCTGACGTTACGAATGGATCTATGTATCTATAAAGATTCAGCTATTCTGGAACATACTCGATGGTCTCCGCACTGCCCTTACCTTTCTATGGCCTTTTCACCCATGACATTACGGTACAATGATGACGGTACCTTAGAGACGGTACCTTCCAAAACAAGACATAAAAAACATAAAAAAGGAACGATGTACAAGTTTGAGACTGCATTGCGACTAGTATAAAAAGGGGCTATGGTCAAGATCGCTAGTTCATTGGGACTACCAAGACCGAGCGAACAAGATGAATACTTTCAGAGAAACACAAAACAAGTTTAGACAGGCACAATTCAAGTGTGGGGCTTCGGAAGTGGAATGCGATTGTGAGCCTTGCGATGGGTACGATGCTGTACGTTGTGACCTTAGCGATGCCGTAAAGCATCATGGGAACTTTGTTCTCACTACCCCTATCATGGAAAGTGATGCTGTGCGTGTCAAACCTGAGGGATGCGAAAGCGATGCCACTCGTCCTCTTGGACATTTTACTGGGTTTCGTTTTAAAGGTGGATGTTCACCTTCACGTCTACCCCCCTACGGATGTCATCCAGCCCTGAGCAAACTCCTGCCCATGTCACTCAACCCTCATCGAAACGAACCTGTGAAAGACGAATATACGTTTCCTGTGCGTTTGTCGGAATACTGCGACTTTGAAAATCGTCTTCAATCGTTCAAAGGAAAATGGCCTAAGTATCTGGGAGGCCCGACCCCCGAAGAATTAGCCAGAGCCGGATTTTTCTACTTGGGCGAAGGAGATAAAGTCAAGTGCTTCAGTTGCGATGTGTCACTTCACCACTGGGAACCGCAAGATTCGGCCTACATAGAACATGCTCGATGGTCACCGAATTGTCATTACTTACCCTTAGTGGGACTGAGACATTGAAGTAACTTACCATAATCTGTTCATGGATACTTTACACGAGAACATTCGTGCTTTGCCTGTGGAGTTGAGAGAACGCATTTACCGAGAGCTGGTCAAAATACAAGTCAAACGTAAAGAACAATTGCATCCGTTACGTCACCAGATGTTTAATCACTGGTACCTGAATGCTGTAAAAAGACTGATTCAGTTGAAAGTGTTCCATTGGACAGACATTGATCAACAACCCCCTGGTTTTAAAAAGGATTGGTTTGTTATTGACGATTCTATCTACTACAATCTAAACGTACTGTATCGAATTCGAGAGGAAGAGTTAACGAATTACCGACATCTTTTACACAGTGTCAACTTAGTGAAAGAGGAAACTTCTGAACGAATTGTAATGTGTAAATTAGTGACTAAACGATTTAAATTTGGCACTGAAGTAAAACCATGTCTGTGGAAACGGTACATTTCTTCTGTCAGACAAAAGAGGATTTAGTATGACCTGTTTATGGATACTTTACAAGAGAACATTCGTGCTTTGCCTGTGGAGTTGAGAAAAGGCATTTACCGAGAGCTGGTCAAAATACAAGTCAAACGTAAAGAACAGTTGCATCCGTTACGTCACCAGATCTTTAACCACTGGTACCTGAATGGTATAAGAGAACTGATTCGTCAGAAATTGTTTCAGTGGTCAGACCTTGTTCAATACTTGCAAGCCCCCGATGATCCACGTGTTGATCATTTTGGTTACTTCGAGATTCACCTAGTACAACACATTGAGGAAGACAAGGTAAAGGATTATCGACATATTTTACGTGGAATCTACTTAGCGGAAGAGGAAACTTCTAAACGAAGTCTGACGTTTCGGTTACAGTATGCAACTTTTAAATTCCCCACTGGAGAACGAAGATCTCTGGCTAGAAACTACGTGTATTGTTTCCGAAAAAAAGAGACTATAAAAACAGGCTGCCATGAAACGACTTTTATAGCATGTAATCCAACAGATTCCGTGGAAGGAACTCAATGACCATATTCAAACCGTGGATCATTACCATCGATTATTACAAGAACTGTATCCATTCAGTTTGGGTCGACAAGTGGTGTGTGTCTTAGTGACTTGTTTTCTAGGATTTCGTTTACCAGCCGATTCCTTGTGGACTCTTTACGATCAGTACTTACCACACCCCCATGGCCTTAAATGGTCACGAAAGAGTCCTTTTGCTCAAAGCCTTGCGGTTTCATCTGGATACTTCTCGACCTCTACGGGAAAAAAAGATTCGTCAACTTTTATCTACCCAAGACGTGTATGACGATGTGTGTGTAGCTTGTGACTTACACCCCCATTGGACAGATGTCCGTGCGTGGAAAGAATGGGATTTTGAGGCTTGGACCCAAGAAGTGGCCCAGTATGCACGAGAGTTGTTCAAGGAAAAAAGTTACTTTTCAACCTGTGTTAGTGACGGTGCCAGAAGAACCCGTCACCCAGGACAGGACTGTCGTGGACAGGCCTGAAAGACCCTTTCGGGAGGACACTTGTGTGACCTTACCCCCTATAGAACTGGTCAGAACCTTACCCAAAACATGTTGTACAGACACTTGTTTTTATTCCACGTTAATGGTTATCATGTGCCTTTTATCCTTGTACTTAAGCCTTTGGCTTTTATGTATTTTTGTCTTTCGTATTCATGTTTAAAACATTCAATAAACGTGTTCTGAAAAAAGTATATAAACTCTTGTCTTGTTTGTTTTCGTGTCACAAGTGACATTCCTAACACTATGGCTACCTCTGCTGTCTCTGCTCCCTCTTCCTCTACTGTCAAAGTCATCGACGAACACTTAGATCGTGCCAGTTGGGAGGCTTTGTATCTTCGCCATCCCTTTAACATGCTCATTGCTGGACCTAGCGGTTCAGGCAAAATCGAATTCGTCAAACGTTTGATCGAACTTAAACATCATTTGATCGATCGACCACCTCAGCGGATCGTGTGGTGTTACAAAGAGTGGCAATCGGCGTACAGCCTCTTGCGAGAAAGTCAAGGCGATTCCATTGTGTTTGTGGAAGGCATTCCTAAAGAAGACGACGGCATCGTCTCTGACTCCCGTCAAACCCATTTGGTCATTTTTGACGACACGTTAGGAGAAGACGAAGAAGAAATTAAACTGTGGTTTACGCGCAAAGGGCATCACCGTAATGCCAGTGTCGTTTACATCACCCAAAATTTGTTTCAACAAAGTAAAGCCCATTGCACCATCAGTCTCAATGCGCATTACGTGGTCTTGTTTAAAAGCCCTCAAGATAAATCGCAAGTGCAAGTCTTAGCCAAACAGTTAGGAAGGCCTTGGCTGACTCAGGCGTACGACGATGCCACTCAAACTCCACACGCCTATTTACTCGTCGATTTGAAACCTACGACCCCCGATGATTTGCGATTTCGTACCCACTTGTTTCACCACTGGTGCCAAGACGGAGGGCCTTTCCTGTACACGTCTCCGTCCTCGACTTAATTTCACTCCACAAAAAAAAATCTATAAAAACCTCAGACCCTTTTCGTCTGTCTCACACACATTTTGAACATGACGTCCCTTCAGTCGCATCTTCCCATCAAATTGATTCGTGCCTTGTATGGCATCAGTCGAGAAAAAAATCCACAAATACGAGCTCGTGTCTTAGAAGCTAGTCTCAAAGAAGTCTTACGATAGTTCACGGTGACGGCACGTCAATTACTCCAAGGGATCATTCAGATTCCTCATCAAACCAAACGCTTTTTTGATCGAAACAAAGTCGCTTTGACCCAACTGGCCGATCCCCGCATCGACACTCAAACCAAAAAACAAATCATTTTGAAACCTGGAGGGAGCGGTACTCTAGGAGGAGTCATCATTCGCTCTCTCTTAAGATGGGATAGTAATGCCCCCAAACATCTCCCCAAGAAAAAAGTCAAATTGAAGCTCCAAGAAGATGAAAAAGACTAGCTCCCCAAGGAGAACTTCTCCAGTGGCGGGACCCTCCTCTTACCAGACACCACCCCGGAAAAAGAAAAGAAGCCCCCAGAAAAAGAAACAGAGAAAAAGTCCCCAGAAAAAGAAAAGTCCACAGAAGAAAACTAGTCACAAGAGAGTCATTTCGGCCAGGACGCAACCTTACACTCGCAAACCACGACCTGCCACGACGGTGACTGCGTCTCCGGCAGCCTCACGTTCATCAACTTCTCCGTTGATGACACCAAGAACTGAAGAGTACTTGGAGACGTTGATCACACCAAGAACATCTCCGTTGATGACCCCAAGAACTTCCCCAGTGGCAGGACCCTCCAATTTAGTGGCAGTGGCTGCTGCTCACAAAGTACCTTCTCTCAAAATCAAAGTCCAAGAAAGATCGGGCATGTTACAAAGTTTACTGGATTTGTCCAAGCAAGAACTGGCTCGATTTAGTCCGTTACGTACCTCTGCACGACGTGTCATGCCTGTCCTGAAGTTGATACGACGTAAAGACAATCAGTGGCGACCGCGTTCCAGTATAAAAAAGGCCTGTGACCAAGTCGGGGGTATCAGTGTTTTTGGTGCTGAAGACTCAAAGATGTCACCCTCCAGAAAACATCCCTCTTCTAAACAGCCCCAAGGAAAGAAAAGAAAAGGACTGCCTCCTCGTTTAGTCAAACATGGGGACATGTTATCTGTCCTGTCCAAAGCTTCTCCACCTCTACGAAAAAAACTCATTCAATCAGCCTCCAAAGAGGTCATCGATACCGTGTGCGAATGTTGTTTGAACGTGTTGAAAGGCACGATCCCTTTGTCCAAACACCAGAAGCAATGCTTAGGCAAACATCGTCACGTTCTCCGCCAAATGGGTCAAAAGAAAATTCCCATTCGTCAAAAGAAGAAGATGTTGGTCCAACGTGGAGGCATTTTACCCCTCTTGTTAGGCCCCTTACTGAAAGGAGTCTTGGGAACCATGTTGGGAGGACTGGTGGGAGCAAGATGAAAAGGCCCTCGGAAGTCCCAAGATCTCAGAATCGACCCCTGACAAACCCATGGAAGGACGAAAACTAGCTTTAGTACCTCACAAACGACGGATGGAATACCATCGTTGGCAAGAACAACGCACCCCGCATTTACCTCCCGATCCCAATTTGAGCGAGATGTCCCAGTTACAACACGAATTGCAGTCCTTGATGGATCGCCAAGATTTGTCCGAAAGAGAAAAATCGCAAAAGTACGGTCAACTCTTGCAACGACTGCAACTCTTTCACCAAAAAGCCTCAGACGAAACAGTTATTCCCACTCTGAAAGATTTTAAGACCTTGATGAAAGGTTCAGCACCATCACCAGTACCACCACCACTACTACCAGTGACCAAGACAGAAAAAGGAGAAGAAGAAGAAGGGTTTCAAACTCCACCAGAAAAAGTACGCAAGTTAACAACACCACCTACCTCCAGAATTGGATGGATTAAAAAGATGATGACCACCCGTTCTTCATCACAAGAGAAAAAGAAAGTGAAGACAGAAGTGAAGACAGAAGTGAAACAAAAACCGATATCCCCCGCTCAGACATCCTCCTCTTCAACACCTATTGCCGGTCGCACACGCAAAGCATTGCAATCCAAGAAAGTACCCCAAGAGAAAAAGAGTAGCATCTTCCAAGAGTGGGTGCCTTATTAACACACCAACCAACAAATGGAAAAAGTCTTAGCCAGCATTTACTACGATCCCTCCCATCCTACAGGTTACGCAGGAGTTCAAAAATTGTATCGTGCTGCAAAACTCGACTGAAAAGTCTCCGTTTACCTCAAGTGCAACGAGGGTTACAAGAACAAGCTACCTACACTTTACACAAACCCATTCGACGCAAGTTTGCCAGAAGTCGCACCCGAGTGGAAGGCATCGATCATCAATGGCAAGCCGATTTAGCCGATGTCTCTCATTTGGCCAGCTACAATCGTGGCTACAAATATTTGTTTTGTGTCATCGACGTCTTTTCCAAATTTGCCTGGGTCGTGCCCTTGACTTCCAAATCGAGCAGCGAGTTAGTGCGAGCCCTGCAACGAGTGTTGAAACAAAGTGGCCGTCACCCTCTTCGATGGCAAACGGACAAAGGCACCGAATTTCTGAACCAAGCTTTCCAAAAAGAATTAAAGAAACGTGACATTCATTTGTTTACCACCGAGAATCCTGAAACCAAAGCCAGCATCGTGGAACGTTTTCAACGCACTTTGAAAGAACGCATGTGGAAATATTTTACGCATCACCACACTCTGAAGTACATGGACATCTTACCGCACCTGGTGCAAGCGTACAACCAATCTTACCATCGAAGCATCGGACGTGCCCCGCAAGAAGTGACTCCCGAGAACGAAGTATTGGTGTTTGAGCGCCTGTTTGGTACGTCCCCGACGAGGGCTGTCCCCAAGAAAAGTGGAATGTTGGCCGTAGGAGATTGGGTGCGCATTGGCAAAACCAAACGCACTTTCGACAAAGGTTACTTGCCTAACTGGACGACCGAATTGTTTCGTGTCACTGGACGAGTGCATGGCCGTCATCCTGCCGTCTATAAATTGGAAGACGTGAACGGAGAAGTGCTCAAAGGAACGTTTTATTTGCGCGAGTTACAACGTGTCACCAAAAAAGAAGACGTGTACGACATCGAAAACATTCTCGAACGCAGAACCCGTAAAGTAGGCAAACGACGTGTCAAAGAAGTCAAAGTACGTTGGAAAGGATATCCACCCAGTTTTGATTCTTGGATCGACGCTTCGCAAGTCATCGACTATAAAAAGAAGTGACCATCATGCCCTTTCACACAGACGCAGCTACTACGGCTACCAATCCTTCACCCAGTTCTTTTCTACAAGATTTGCAAAAACAACCCTTGTGGGTGTGGTGCGGAGAACGTGTGCCTAAAACGCAAATCGTCTTTTTCTGCCAAATCTTCGTGGTGTATTGTGTCATCGGGGCAGCCATTGCCAATTTGAGTTTGCAACAAGGAGACAAACAATTGTGGACCATTTTATTGAGCAGTTGCATCGGTTACCTGCTTCCCAATCCCTCCCTGAAATTCTCTTCGAACGGGAACAACGGGAACCTTGTGTCCAGTGCCAGTGCCAGTCACCACTCGAATAACAACAACAACGACCCCATTTTAGGCGGAGACACGCCTCTGACGTCCAGTAACCCCTCGGACAGCCACAGAACTCTGGAATTATGAGTCACCAAAACCAATTTTACTTAACCTTACCCAGTGACAGTTCCATGGAGGTGTTTCCCAACGACACGTTGTGCTGTTACACGGCCAAATTACCTCAGGCCATCCCATTAGATCACGAAGCCCATTGGGAAGTGGCTTTAGTAGAAATCATTCACCCAACCCAAGTCCTCAATGCCCTTTCCAATCAAAATTTTTTTGATATGGAAGTTCATGACGAACCATTGCAACAGTACTTGGATACCTATGGCAAATATGACAAGAAAACCCCTGGCACATAAAATCAAAGTACACCACCTATCACTTGTTCATTCCTCCAGGCTATTATTTTAGTGGTCAACATTTGGTCAGCATCATAGCCTCCAGGTTTAATGTCGTGTTTCTTAAAGCTTTGGAAAGTGTCAAAAAAAGTGTCACCATGGAATACCACAAAGCAGCTCGTCGCTTCTTGATGATATTTGACGGGAGTAAAATCCTGTCCATTTTATTTTGTCCTGAATTGTTTGACATGTTGGGCGGAGACATGGACATGAGAATGGCCATGATCAAGAAAAAGGAATTACCAATCATTTACGACAACGAGTCTTTTAGCAAGTTATTTAGTTCCCCGGTAGAACTGAACCAAGGACTGAATTTGATGTTCGTGTATTCCGATGTGGTGGAGTACAACGTGGTGGGACACACCTCTGTGCCGTTACTGCGTGTCATTCCTTTCAAAGTGGATTCTGCCACGAACGCTGACGAGGAAGGTGGAAACACTTATCACGTCCACCGCGAATTTGGACATCCTCACTATTTGCCTGTCAGCAAGTCGTATTTGGACACGGTCAACATTGCTATAAAAGGAGATCTGGGACAAAATATTCCATTCACCAAAGGAAAAGTCACAGTGAATCTCCATTTTCGAAAACGGTTCTCTCACGACTCGTAAGTCATGTATCCAGTGTACCGAGGGGTTGCTCGACAGCGAGGACACGGTTTAGGAGATATGTTAAAATCGGCCTTTCGTTCGGTGGCCCCTGTGTTGAAACCGATGGTGACACGCGGATTGCACGCCTTGAAAGATGCGGCACTGACGCAAGGCAAAGAATTTCTCCAAAATGTCATCATCGACAAACAAAACCCGAAAGAAGCCTTCATGAGGGCAGGCAAACATGTCTTGCTGCAAACGGGCAAAGACCTTTTGGGCCGCCGAGAAACACCTATAAATGCCCTGCACGCTACCGAGTCAGGCATTCAGCAAGGACAAGGCAGAAAGAGACGGCGAAGAAAACACCCTTTCACCAGACTTCACACTTCTAAAGCGAGAAAGGCAAAGAAAAGAAGAACCGTTCGAGACTTAGACGTTTTCGATTATTGAGACACAGAACAAAATGATGCACCGAGAATCTTGCGCTTGTTCCAAGTCGGAACTGGATCTGTTTACCATGCCCCCCACGATGATGACGATGCAAGGATCCCAGTGGGTGGAATTTCATCCGGTCTCCTCATTGACCGATTCCGCTCCCATCGAGTTTGAAATCAAAGGACAGCCCGAAGATTACATCGATCTGAATAGCAGTTACCTATACTTGAAAGTGAAAGTGATCGAGCCACCCAACACTAACCTAGACAATGATGATGCAGTAGCTCCCGTCAACAATTTTATGCATTCCTTGTTTAGCGAAGTGGACTTGTACTTGAATAACAAACTGGTCAGCAGCAGCATGGATACTTACCCTTATCGAGCATACCTGGAAAATCTCTTGACGTACGGAAAAGAAGCCAAGAACACTCATCTGGATGCTTGCGTGGTATGGAAACCTGACAAAGCGACTAAGTTCAACGGCCTTACACTTGCCGGGGATGCTTCAAATACAACGGGATTTGTAGAACGACGAACGAAAATTCATCTAAGTCGTAGTTTAGAACTGATGGATCGCTTGCATCTAGACATGTGGTTACAAGAAAAGTATTTGCTGAACGGGGTGGATATCCGCTTGAGACTGAATCGCAGCAGTGCCGCTTTCCATTTGATGGCTGCTGATGGTTCCACTTACAAAACCATCATCCAAGAAGCCAGACTCTACGTGCTTCGTGTGGAAGTGTTACCTAAAGTGGGAAACGACGTCAGTCAGACGTTGAGCAGAACGACCGCCAAGTATCCGATACGTCGCGTGGAAGTGAAAACCTTCACCATTCCTGCTGGACAGCGATCCATGATCGAAGATCATCTGTTCCAAGGACAGTTACCCAAGCGTTTGATTGTTGGTATCGTCAAGAACTCAGCCTTCAACGGAGCCTACCATGAAAATCCTTTCAACTTTCATCATTACAATGTGTCCAAGATTGAAGTCAGTCGCGATGGAAAGACCTTGTGTACCCGACCCTTTGAGCCTAACTTTGGTGACAGGAATTATTTGAGATCGTACTTGTCGGTGTACGAAGCCACCGGACAGGTAGGAACCAACACCAGACACGGTATTACGTACGAGGATTATGCAGGAGGCTATGCTTTGTGGGCTATTGATTTCACTCCAGACCAAGGCAGCGACGAGGGACATTTCCACCCTATAAAATCCGACCAAATTCGTGTGGAAATTCAGTTTGCGAGTCCACTGGATGCAGGGAACACAGTGAACGTCATCCTGTATGCAGAATTTGATAATACGATAGAAATCAACAGTTTGAGAGAAGTCATTCTAGACTATTAGAAGCCATGGAAGACTGGTATCCCTCTTTACCTAGTGGAAAAACTTTGGAGATGGAATGTAAGGAGACCGTGGATGGAGAATCCCAAGACAAAGACGATGCAATTATGATGAAGTCAAGATGGCCAGAACAAGACGCCCATTTAGTCTCCTGTTTTGCCAAACACTTGGTCGTAAAAATGACGGAATTGATCAAGAAAGATTGCTATGGATGTCAGAACGATCATCCCAGTCAAATTCAACACGATAAATGCCTGATGTTGAGTCAAGAAGAAAATTTGGACGAGTATCTGGACGAAGCTTGGAGTCTCATCTCGGACGAAGTCGTGTTGCATCAGTGGTATAAAGACTTGCGTGAACATTCTTGTCCACCATTAACCACTCAAGAGATTCATCGTATCGAAGCTCTCCTGAATCAGAGTGAGGAGACGAAGCGAAGAAACGGTTATTTGTCAGACATTTTCAAGCAAAAAGTCAGGATCGAATTGATGACTTATTATTACCTGTGAAGAAGAAAACACACAAATCAATGGATACCTGGGAACTTTATTACCTTTTGAACCACAGTTCGTACACGGCTTCTTGGAATCCTGTCGTCTGTGCTAAAGATGAACTCCCTCATCGCAAACCTCAAGACCATCAAGCTTATGTGATCAACATGGACGACAGTCATCTCCCAGGATCCCACTGGGTAGCCGTCTACTTTCCTCAAGAAGGATGTGTGGAATATTTTGATTCGTACGGATTGCCCCCTTTGGAAGACGATATCATTGACTTTATGAGAAGAAATGCTCAGACTACCCGATTCAATAATGTGAAATTACAAGGCACAGATTCCTTGGTGTGTGGACAGTACTGTGTGTATTTTCTGCATCATCGCAACCTGGGCTATTCCTTAGAACATTTAGTGACTCATTTTGATCCTCGTTCTTCTTCAAGAAACGATGTGAAAGTAGATCGATGGTTTTGTGACCATTATGCTTATCTTTTGTCTCTAGCTAGGAAACGTAGTGTCCATCAATGGCCTAATGACTTCCAACAATGGAAATCACAATTTCATTCACAACGTTGCCAACTCTGTCCAAAATAATGTGTAAATTGAAAAAAATGTTTGATGTTATATTGTTGGATTATTGTTAAAAATGTTAGAGTTGTTTGTTAGTGTTAAGTGATTTTGAATAAAAAATGTTGTGTTTTGAAAAAAAATGTCTTTGTCTTTTGTTTGGCTATAAGAATGTTGATTCATGCTCTTTGACTTCTTACTATCCCTCTCATGACACTCATTGAACGTTGTGGCTCGAAAACCGTAGAGGGATGCTTTCCTTCACGTCCGCGCTTTGACTTTAAGAACCGGGGAAGTTTCCAGTCTAACCATCCATTGTCGACTCATCCTCCTACGAAGATGTGCTCCAAACTAGCTAAGCTAAACGAAGCCTACGTGAATTTGCATAGGGTCAGACACAGTCTGATACCGAAGCCAGAAGAGATAAAGAATGTGAGAATGTTAAAAGTCACTGCAGACCTGATAGAAGAGCTCTTCAGAGAAGAAGTGAACAGGGAGAAAGAAGAATGGACAGAGAAGTACAGACTTCAGAGACAGCAGCAACAGCAACAACAACAACAGCAGCAGCAGCAACCTGAACCTGACAGAGGCTTTGTCGATTGTCGTATCGACACCAAAGAGTTCTTCTTCTCTTTCCGAAGAAGCAGACCTATCGTCAGAAAGTCTATCCTCAGAGGACGTCGCATTCTTAGAAACTAAAAGATTGCCATAGCAAACACAAAAACAGCCCTTTTCAGGGCTACCCAATACTCTAGAAAAGAAATAACAATCCATTTGCCAATGTGTGTAGGTAGAGTAGTGTGAATATAAACACTAACTCTTTTTTATAGTGTGAGTGTATGTGTTTGTGTATATGATTGTGTGTTTGTAAGTGCTCACGTACGTTTGTGTGGATAGTAGACTAAGATCATGTTTTTTTGCTGTTTGACGTGTGGGGAGAGTAGATTTGGGGTTTGATTGCTTTGCGTATGTGGATAGTATATTGAAGTGATTAATGAAAATTTTTAAATTAGTAATGGGCTGTATAAAAAAGTGAGTGTTTCGTTTAGGTCCGCGCGTTGTTTGGTCATGATCTAGGTAAGATCAATTTTGTTTTAGGGGGATGTTTTCCATCACGGCCGCGCTTTCAGTATAAATTGAAACTCGCTGGGCAGTCTAGCTACCCTGTTCATTCGTTAACAAGACAATGAGTACCAGAATAAGCAAACTTCTTGAACTCCAGATACATCTGGAATATGTCAGGCGCCTGTTAAATGAACTGGCCGCGGAGGCCATAGTAGAAGAGGAAAGAATAAAGAAGGAAGAGGAGGAGAGAAGACAGAGGGAAGAGGAGGAAAAGAAAATAGGAGAGAGGATGGCTTACAAGATACCAGAGACAGAGGATTGGGTGCTGAAGCCAATCATCCTCCCTCTGCGCTTTCAAGAAAAAAAGTAAAAGGAGACTGGGGAAGAAGATGTGTGAGTGGTGCCAGGCCTGGAAGGTGCTATCATTAACCAGATGTCACTGGAGTTCAATAACAAACAGCCCTTTTCAGGGCTACCCAATACTCTAGAAAAGAAATAACAATCGATTTGCCAATGTGTGTATGTAGAGTAGTGTGAATATAAACGCTGACTCTTTTTCATAGTGTGAGTGTATAAGTTAATGTTTATGATTGTGTGTTAATAAGGGCTAGCATAGGTTAGTGTGAATAGTAGATTAGGGTTTCATTTTAATGCTTTGCGTGTGTGGATAGTAGATTGGGGGTTTGAATAGGATTTGATTTTGATGCTTGGTTTGTGTGAATGGTAGATTTTGGTTAGTTTATTGCTGCTTCACGTATGTGGATAGTAGATCATATGAAATGAGAAAAGTAGGGGATGTTTTCCTTCACGTCCGCGCGTTGTTTGGTCATGATCTAGGTAATATCAATTTTATGTCTTAGGGGGATGTTTTCCATCACGTCCGCGTTTTCACTATAAGAGCCCACAGTATTCGTCGTTCAAACCATTCTACAAAGAATTTAAAAAGAAGATGGCTTCGAACCAGCTTGATAAAATGAAAACATTGCAAGACGTCCTGGACAATTTGGGTATGATGGAGCAAATGTTAGTGAGGTTAAACGAGGATCACTATTCTTATAGCCCACATCGAGTGAAGATGGAGATTAACAACTTAAGAAAAGTAAAGGAAATGATAAGTGCTGTGATGAAAGAAATAAAGGAAGAGAAGGAGGATGAAGAGGAAAGGATAAGGATAAGAGAATGGAATGAAAAAATTGAAAAAGAAGAAGAAAATGAGAAGAGGAAGAAAGAAGAGGAGGAGAAGAAGAAAGAAGAGAAAAAAAGGAAGAAAAGAAAGAAAAGAAGAGAAAGAGTGTAGGACAGAAAATAAGAAGTTGGTGGAGAAATAAAAGAAATTAGAAGAAGAAACCCAAAGGCCCTTTTCAGGGCCACCCACATTTCTGGAAAAGAGATTGACTTTCCATTGCCTACCCCATTTTTTTAATTTTTTTATTTATTTTTTTTTAAAAAAAATAGAGTGACCTAAGACATTTTTCCCATTGTTCAATTCCCCTTGAGGCTAAACAGTCCCACGATTTTTCGTCCATGTTAAATTTCCGTTGAGGCTAAACAGTCCCGTGGGGTTCTGTAATGCTAATTCCCATTGAGGCTGAATCGTCCCCTTTCACTACTGATGGTCATCACGATGTCCACCACTACCTTCCTTTTGTCGATCCAGAACACGAGAATCGTGGATCTGTACAAAAGGTTAGGGTTCGAAGCTTACCTCATGAACTGAGAGCATACATTTACAAAGACTTTGGACAAATGAAGTTAAACGCAAAGAACCTGACATAAACAAAACATGAACTGTGGTGTCATTTTGGGAGTCGAATATTAATATGTTTTGCACCATGATAGAGAGAAAACATTAACTGTATACACTTGATGAAATATGCACTGGTTGCATCATGATCTCTGCTTTTTGGGAAATGTAAATATGTTACATTATGAACTGTATGTAGTGAAATTTGCCCATGTTGCCCAGGAACTGTATTTGATATGCAAGTGCGTTACGCTGTAAACTGTATATTTTTTTAAAATGTATAGTGATAACACCATGAACTATATTTATATTTTAAAATGTGAATATATTTCTTACCATGAACTGCATTTTGACATGTCAATAAGCTGTAAAGCTGTACTATGAACTGTATTTTTGATATGTCAATAAGCTGTATCATGAACTGTATTTTTGATATATCAATAAGCTGTAAAGCTGTACCATGAACTGTATTTTTGATAGGTCAATAAGCTGTACCATGAACTGTATTTTTGATAGGTCAATAAGCTGTATAATGAACTGTATTTTTGATATATCAATAAGCTGTAAAGCTGTACCATGAACTGTATTTTTGATATATCAATAAGCTGTAAAGCTGTACCATGAACTGTATTTTTGATAGGTCAATAAGCTGTACCATGGACTGTATTTTTGATAGGTCAATAAGCTGTATCATGAACTGTATTTTTGATATATCAATAAGCTGTAAAGCTGTACCATGAACTGTATTTTTGATAGGTCAATAAGCTGTACCATGAACTGTATTTTTGATAGGTCAATAAGCTGTATAATGAACTGTATTTTTGATATATCAATAAGCTGTAAAGCTGTACCATGAACTGTATTTTTGATATATCAATAAGCTGTAAAGCTGTACCATGAACTGTATTTTTGATAGGTCAATAAGCTGTACCATGGACTGTATTTTGATAGGTCAATAAGCTGTATCATGAACTGTATTTTTGATAGGTCAATAAGCTGTATCATGAACTGTATTTTTGATATATCAATAAGCTGTAAAGCTGTACCATGAACTGTATTTTTGATAGGTCAATAAGCTGTATCATGGACTGTATTTTTGATAGGTCAATAAGCTGTACCATGAACTGTATTTTTGATAGGTCAATAAGCTGTATCATGAACTGTATTTTTGATATATCAATAAGCTGTAAAGCTGTACCATGAACTGTATTTTTGATAGGTCAATAAGCTGTACCATGAACTGTATTTTTGATAGGTCAATAAGCTGTATCATGAACTGTATTTTTGATAGGTCAATAAGCTGTATAATGAACTGTATTTTTGAAATGTACATTAGTTATGCCATGAAATGTATGTCTTTCAATATGAATATGTTTTCAATGAACTGTATTTCGAAATGGACACATGTTAGCATTGAACTGTATTTTTTAAATGAACACTGGTTACAGTATAAACTGTACTTTTTAAATGTATGTGCTGACCAATATATGTCTCATCTGGCAAGGCTACCGTCAATGACATTTAAAAATTCTAACTTTGCATATTTTTCTTTCTGTCTTCGGTCTGCGTAAACAAACTTTGCCATCGATGAATTGAATTCACTAATCTATTTATGTTGTTAAAATCTTTTTTCTGTTCATATTGTAACCGTTTGCTTTAAACGTTTCGAGAAAAAAAATTCGAACAATTGTTTAATTTCTCCTAAAAGCTTTTCTTTCTTTTCAGTATCACTTCATTTCCGTGGGTGTATGTTTCATGAATCGTGATTGATTTCATTGTTACTTTGATGGTCACGTTTTCTACTGTTCAAATTTACTAAGGCAAATTGCTACTTCATTAGGTTTTACAACTTTGTTGCAGATCAGCTTTACCTTGAAAATGTTTGCAACGACCCCTAACGAACCCTTAAGGATATTACACCAAACCCGCTAAAACCATGAAGGAGCAAAAACACCGTTTGCTATTCATTCAACACCTAAACTGGCTTCTGTTACATCCATATCACGTGAAAATAATATTGTGTTAACCTGCACCCAGTTTCAAACTTCGTATTTTACCATACATTTCTAACCGCTTCAGTGGCCTAGTGGTTAGAGCGTCCGCCTAGGATGCGAAAGGTCGTGGGTTCGATCCCCGGCCCAGCCATACCAGAGACTTACAAAAATGGTACTAACAGCTGCTTCGCTTGGCGTTCAGCATTAAGAGGTTAGTGTTTGGACTGGTCAGCCTGGTGTCAGGATAATGTGACTGGGTTGGACATCATGCTACATGTCTGCGGCATGATGCCTCACTGCTAGACATCACTATAAACTGCCACATTGCAGATATCGAAGCGATATGACAGAAAAATTGTTAAAGCTACGTTAAAAATCCAAATCACACATACACATCACTTACATTTCTTTCAAACATCTCTAAATTTAAATTAAATTAAATTTCCCTTGCCAATTCACTCTAATCGAGTTCATTTTCTACAGTTTACAATAAATATCAATGTTTCTTATTGGTAATTTATGTTATTAAATACACTCACTTGCTCCTTAATATAAAGGAAAGAAAATTAGAATTTGAGGGTAGAAACTAACTGAACATCTAGCACACATTGCCTCCGATATGATTATTGGACTCTGTAGCTGTTATGGGTTGTTTTATTTCATATTTTTTATTTTCGGTACGCATCATATTAACATTTTCCTTTGTTTTACTTTTTTTAATAAAAATGTAGGTATCCATTTGGACTACATTTTCCCATGTTATGTATATTTAATTAGCATTGATTTTTAGTTATTTTTTTTTAATATATTTTTATATTATATGCTATTGTAATGTAATGATTGATTTAACTTTTTACCAAATACAAGTTTATTTTCTACTTGAACTGAATAATTGATTTTGTTAGTTTTTTTATTTTATTCTGTACACAACTAATGCATAGCTAAAATATTAAGTATGTGCATGGGTTTATTATCAGGTTCATTGTTAATAAAAGTAAATATGTTTATTTGGGTCTGGGTCTAATGTATTGGGATTCCCCTACAATTTACTCGGTGTACCTGACATTGTCCAGATTATATATATTAAAATTTTTGCAACAGGCTTTCTAATAACATTTTATTTTGTAAATATTAAGAACCTTCTAGACGGTTATTATCCATTAAGTTGTGTTTTTTTTTCAGAAGATGCTAATTGTGACCCGAGGTCAAGTAGAGGACTATACAGTCTTGTCTCTGGAAAAATTATTCTTTCGTGCTTATGGGGGCCCCGAGTGGCCGAGTGGTCTAAAGCGCTCTCCGTTACGGATCACTGCCATCTCACCTCTGTCTGCGTGGGTTCGAGTCTCAGATTCGGCCAATGTGGGTATGTGAGAAAGCCTGCCAGTAGCTTCTCGTGGGTCGGTGGTTCTTTCCGGGTTTTTTTTCCGGGTTCTTCCTCCACCATTAATACTGGCCGCCATGTATAGCCTATCGTGTGCTGAAAAATGGCGTTAAACCCCACAACAACAACAACAATAACAACAACAATGTGCTTATGATCCAGTAGAATCCATTCGTATTAGTGTTATGTTCAGTGTTCATTTGGAATGAAATTCATGTTTAAATTTAAATTTAAATTTATTTTATTTTCTTTAATTATTTAATTCAGTGATTATTTTCTCTGTAGATATAGAGTGCACATAAAAAATAATATTCTTCGACAGAGACATTCAATGGAATTTAATGTGAATTAAAACCTGGAATTATATTACTGTGTTTCAACGAAAGACTCTTGATAAATCAGCATTATACAGGTCATCACAGCCACATGAACACTTAAGCGGTGGACTTAATTTGGATTTCTACTAAAGTTTATTCAGAACTTTAAATTAGAATGCCTTGTGTCTGCAATTCTATGATTATTTTGGGATTTAATTCGCAATACCGTAAGTTCTTTTTCTTCTTCTTCATTTTTTTCTTGTATTTTAGGGAAATAAATTATCTGTTGAATTTTGCAAAGCTTGTCGCTTTTTGCTCTTTTTTTTGTTACTTATTTTAACAGCATAGACTCATAACACTCTTTTATAAAGCGGTACAGCGTTACCTTTCCAAATCACGTTTGGGGTGACAATTTTCTCTGATCATACCTACATCATATCAGGTAGCTAATTGTCGACTGGCTGCTTGAAACTCAATTTCTGAGTTTGAAAATTTCTTTCGGCTTCACAGACATATTGCAAACTTTAATCGATGTTTAAAGCGCATGATGGACGCAAATGTATGGACAGAGTTTAATATCGCATGGTAAATAGTCTTTATAATGAGTTTTCTTTACGTCAACGTGTCCGAAGATGAAGACTATGTTATTTATTAAACAGAAAAGTTGACGTATTTAAATTTGATTTCAAGATATATTTTTTGTTCTATTTTTGTATATGTTTGTGTAATTGTTTGTATAGTATAATATTAACAATTGCGGTCGGTAAATATCCACGTGAGTAGTATATGGGGTCACCCTAGCGTCAAGGGGACTTACCATGCAAAAACAGTCGATGCACTCTGGCGTCAAGGGGAATTTAACATGGGAAATTTTAACATGGATGGAACTGCAGGGCGTCAAGGGGAATTGAACATGGAAATTGAACAGGACCGGTACTTTAACGTCAATGGGACTTTAACGTTAAAATATGGGGTTTGCACTTTGTCGTCAATGGAAATTGAACATGTCACCTGGACGTCAATGGGAATTGAACTTTGGGTGACGTCATGAGGTTTATAGGGTCAAAACATTTTATAGGGATTTTAATGTATTTGTAAGGACAAAGGATAGATAGGGACAAACATACAAATACACATTTAAACACACAGAAAAGACGACAGAAATGTTCTAAAACAAACCTCACAGAGAGAATAGAGGCTCAAAAAAGAAAAGTCTATTGTATGGGTTCAAAACATTTATTCAAGTATATACCTGGGCTGTCTGGCCTGTGCTTTGGTCTAAGCACTATCCATTTAATACATAAGCATTTCGACATCAAACAAACCTATTTACTAGTTATTTAGTTCTTGGCTCTAGTAAACCTGTTTACATTTAATGTTCATTTATAAGAAAAAGCTAACACAAAACAAGTAACATGCAATCAAATAGGACAAAGTTCATGTTTCTCTCTCTCTATTTGTCTCACACGTTGTTAAAAATCTGGTCAGCTAGTACTTGTGTCCCATCGTAGATATTTCCCATCACTTAATCCGTTTCATTCGTAAATCGGCTGTTATATCCATCGTGCTAGGTACACTTATCAGTAAGCAGATCAAGTGCAGTCATCGTCTTCTTCCCATGGAGGTACAATGTATACCATATGAATGGTTACTTTTCCTTCGTTGATGTCAAATTTTCCTCTCATCGACTGCACGTCTTCAATAGCCCTCAAAAGTTTAGAAGAAGTTATTTCTGCAGGTGTGCTAAATCCGAGACATACAGGTGAGTTCAAACTGTCGCGATACATAGATAGGCTCAAACGACCTCGATCTTTGACTTGGCAATGACATTTGAGTTCCTCTAACAGTGAGTCAAGTAGGTCCGTAATGAAACCTGCTACTTCCTCGGCTGAAATGTCAGACGTGAAGTCTCTAAATTTCACCGTGTAGGTGTAAGTTGTCGTTCTAAATTTTCTTGAGGTCGCTGTCTGAGTCATTTGGATGCTAAAATACTCCTGTAGGTCTACTGAATCCTTTCCTTTCTTGGACGCACTTTGCTGTGACGGTATGGTAGTGAAAGAGGTCAGTGATGTTTGTTCCTTCTCTTTTTTCATCTGCGTAGAGTGATTCATCTTTCTCGTTGCTTGTCCTCGCAATGAAGTGTCGTTCTTGGAAGTCGTCCCTTTTTATAATGGGTGATATCAGTATGTCCATAAGGTAATGTTTTGTGGTCTGGAAGTTTCACTGGTTGCACGTAGTTTGTCATGGCGTTAGTACATAAATAACTAAGATGTGTTACTGCATTGGTGATGTGATAGTGAGGCAAGGAATCACACCCGAGTTTCTCGTTGGACTTGAGTCTTACGCTCTATACTTGCTGTTTGAAGGGATTCATTTTTTCACGATTGGTCTTAGTAGTGACAATGAACTGTTGGTCTTGGACGTTGTCCTTTTTTATATGCTGACCAATATTGATGTGACCGTGCGGCAAAGTAAAGTGGTTGGGAAGTCGCACTCGCTTCTGGTACACGATTTGATAGACTTTTTCCAAGGGTCGACTGACGATGTGGTGAGTGGGTAAACGTACAATCTTGTTCGGCTGGTAGGTGGTCACTTTAAAGTTTGCATCCTCTCCAGACTGCAAGGCTTCTTTCAATACGCCAAAGTTGACCACACGACTGGTACGATAATTCAGAGTCAATCCTTTCACTTTACACTCTGTGTGCACTTCTCCTTGTGGGTCCCGGTATTCGTAGCCGTAATTTTTAGGACCGCCACTCGCGAAACTTAGAATTTTGTCGTCAGGATGTTCGTCTGTCCAGGCTCCTAAACGGTCTCCTTCGATGTTAGGGTGTTGCTGACCCGGTCGATCGATGTAGATGCAACTGTCCGTGTCAAAGTACAGAACGCGATCCCCTAACAGTTCTAAAGCTTCGTACAATTCTAAGCGAGCATGAGCTGTCACGTAAGCCGCAATGGCGACATTTCCAAATGCGTCGGCTTGTACAAAGTCCAGATCTTCTTCGTAATTGACCAAGATCAAATCCTCGCGAACGACGTCCACGTGTTTGATGAATTTGGTTTTGTCGTGAATCATCTGGAAGTAGCGGGAAGGTTCTGTCAAATATTCCGTCTTGGGTAAACACGGTCGTTGTGCCATTTTTCCCCACAAGCAATTTAACATCACTTTGGCAAACGATCGCCTGCCTTCGTTTTTCTCTATGTGGTCTAAAGTGATGCCTTCTTGTTCCCGGTATTTCTCTTTGAATTTTATTTGGTCTTCGGGAGTGTGACACCAGGAAGGATAGCCGCTGGCTTCTTGCTTCAGTTTCAAAAAGGCATCCACGTAGTCTGCGAAAATGCCTTTCTGAGTGGGGTCACCCTTGTGGTATTGTTCTGTCTTGGGAAAGTGGCAAATTTCGTACACTTCTAACAGTTGGTATCCCATGTCCATAGCTTTGAACAATTCTACGCTACCCAGGTTCCCGTCAAGGCCCGTTCTTCCTGGGTGTGCTGACAAGGCTGATCTTGGTTGCACGTTTCGGCACAAGTACGGCACAAGGGAAACATCAGTTTGCCTCGACAATGGTGAGGTAAGACGGGATGGTATAGGTTCGTGGGAGGCAAAACTTTGCACTTGATCAAGCCTTCGTATTGTCGAATGTTGACCAGGTCGATGCGTTCCGTCAACAATCGCGGGTGCCCTGTAGGAAAGTGAGAATATTTGCACACGTAGGGATACAGCGAACACACATCCAAGTATTTGATTTCTTCTCCTTTCTCTTCGTCGGCTTGGTACATGGTCCTTCCTCCGTACAAACTATCCCTCGGGTTCAGGGGGTCCATCAGCTTGTAACTTTCCACGACACGTTTAAACTCGGGATTGATTTTCAAACGGTGAACGTATTCGTGTTCCCACATTTCCACCACTTGGTATCCTTGCTGTTCTAACTTCAAGCGTCGCTGACAAGTGTCCTGGTACAGGTCTTCCATGGTCCGTTGTAAAAACTGATTTTTAGTGTCACGATCAGGGTAGCAGACGGGACATCCGTGAAATAAGCAACCGTTAAACTCGTACACGATCTTGGGGTTTTTTAAGTCCCAGCCATCGACCGAATACGTTCCGATGGTCTTTTCGCCTCCTCCGTTGCGGGCATGCTGAATTCATTTGGCTTCCTTGTCGCACAAGTAATGTAACCAGCGTAGGGCTTTGACCGAGTATTGACGCTTGACATAGTTGGTCGTTTGAGGACTGATGACAGCCACGGTCTTTTGAGGCATGAATCGTTGGCGGTACACTAAGGAACACGCTTTGGCAATGGTGCAAGCTTCTTTCAGAGGATCGACCCCTCCGTGTTCCATGAACAGTTCTCGAAATTTTCCACAGCAACGTCGTAAAATGTCCACGTCGGAATGACAATACTTTAACATTTCTTCCTGAAAGTCGAAAGGGTCAGAGGCATGAGCCTGGTACCAAGCGTAGAAATCTTCTCGTTGTTCGGTACGCATGTTGTCGGGGTCGTAATAGTGAGCCTCAGGCAAATGGGGTAGAACGGCATGTTGATTGGCTTCCGTATTGAAAAAGTGAGGAAAATAACCTTTAGCCATTTCTGTCATTCCAAACGTTTTAGGCATTCGACTCAAAGGCATGGCCAAGTAACTCATCGAATCTTTAAACTGCACTTGTCCCACTTGCATGAAAATGATTTTGGCTCCGTTCAAAGTGACTTTAGGACGTTCGGTGCCTTGTTCCGTATAGTATCTCAAAAGAAACTGTCCATCGTATCCGGAGAAATTGTGAGCCATCACTGTGGCATGGCGATGACAATCTCCGTAACGTTCGATGTCCTCTTTGCTCCACGTCTTGTCGATGGGGTCTAAGACCCATTGGGCAAAATCGTCTAGCGTCTTTGGTCCTCGAAAGATTTTTTCACGCCCTCCGGGAATTTTGCTGCAGTGAGGGCAATAACTGAAGATAGGTTCTTGAATACACTTCTCGCACATTCGATGAGCCACGCAGAAATTAGGAATGTGAATGCCAGTCTCTTGCATGAATTTGAAATCGAAAAAGATGAAATTGCCTTTCTTCTTCTTCTTGTGACCGTCATCTTCCTCTTGTTGGGGTTGGTATTTTTGCATGTAACATTGATGTTCCAAGTCCACGATGTGGTGACAAATGTGACATTTTTTCTTTCCTGAACATACGTGTGCCTTGGCACTATTGGTACGTATGCCTTGTCCACACGCGGGGCACAATCTCAGCAGTTGACAAGCGCATTTCTTCTGTGAACTTTGTGTTTTCAAATGTTGTTGGTAACAGGTAGGACTGACAAACGTGCGCTGACAAGCTGGACAATGCACTTGTTCTTGTCCTTCGTCCAGACAGGGTTGAGAGGCCAAACATCCTGAGCATTTCGATTCACAATGTTTGTGTTGTTCTCGATTTTTATGGCCATAGTCACATTACTCACAATAATAAACATATCCCAGGAATCCAGGGATACTGGTAATGGTATCGAAATGTTCATCGTGATGATAAAGGTGAATGTATTTTCCATCCTTAAAATCTTGGCCTCGAAACAACAGAGGCCCACGCACTTCTTGAGGGTGCACTTTCAAGGTGTAGCGTGGAGCTAGGACATCTTGCAATTTTTGCATTTCAGGAATGCCACAGGGTGTGTCTTTGGACAGGCCAGCTTGTTGCAACAGGAGTTCTGCTTCGTTTCGTTGTTTGGCTCGGTCCGATTGTTGAATTGTTTTCCAGGCTCTTTTCCATTCTGCCGTGTCGTTCTTGTTGGCATAGGTTCGTCCCACCACGATGGCTCGGGCTAAGCACATTTGTCTTGAGGGTTGTTAATTTGGACGAGACTCTTTTTGGTGCTGCGAAGGTCGTTCACCAATAAGACTTTTTTGCGTCCTGTCCCTTGAGGAATAGAGACGTGAGCCATTTTCAGTGTGGCTTTACCATCGGTGATGTCAAACTTGTCATTGGATTGTTGCACCTGTTGTATCTTGTCCATGACTTTGGAAGGGGTCAGTTCTGCGGGTCTGCTAAACTCGATCCAAACAGGGGATTTCAAGCTGTCGTGTTGTATGGATAGTGTCAAGCGATCGTCTTCTTTGGGTTGACATTGTCGCTTGAGTGTGGTGAGCAAAGAATCCCACATCTCGGTGATGAACCCTTCTGCTTTCTCCAACGGTACGTCGGACTTGAAATCTTTAAACTTCACCGTGTATTTGTAAGCCGTGGTTCTAAATTTTCTAGAGGAGCGCTTTTCCGTCTCTCGAATGTGATAGTACTTTTCAGGGTTGACTGGTGAACTTTGGTTTGGAGTAGACTCTCTCTGTCTGGTCGCAGACGTGGAAGGTGTTGGTTCAGGTTCGCTCATGTCGTCTATTTGAGCGAACACTTCTTTTCCTGTGTGAGGCGATACGTCACTTCGCTGCCTCTTGCGTTCTTCTTCTCTCTCACTGAAATCGTACGATCGTTTCATCTCGATTGCTGATTCAGAAATGATTTAACCAAGTTCATTCTTTCCATATATACCCTCTCTACCTCTCGTTGTGACAATGACTTGGTATATTTCACAAGGCAAGTGAAAGCCAAGCATATAGGAACCCAACGACAGCGTTGCGTCTTAAACACCTCATGCATCTTGACGACCCTTCGATTCAAACTCTACCACGAAAGAAAATAGTTGCAAGAAAAATAAAACAGACAGTTGGTGTCTTCAAGAGAGCTAGAGACGGCACTGTGTCGCTGGGACACGTACCTACTCCAGAAAACTACGCTACTCGACAACGTGAGTGTGCTTGTCAAAATGTTTGAATAAGATTTAAAATGTTTGTCAGTTTCAAAACGCGAACCAGTACTGTGGCCGTTTAATATTTGATGTGGCAAGAAGAAATGGTACAATACGCAACAAAGGGTTTGTAAGTTTACACTCCAATCTGTCTGTACTGCAATGGCAACAGCGCTCTTGCGTTGGCATTATTTTGCCACACTACCTTTTAAAAAAAACAATGCATCACTCATCATAAACGATTTCATTGGCTATACTTATTTTCTTACCGCTTTCGCTTCGAATTGACTTCAGTACCTTTTCGCACAGCGACAAGATCGGACGTGATTTTTTATTCTGCGTCTGGTCGCTACACTACTTGCCCTGAATTTACAACCAAACAATGTGTTACACATTGTAATTGACTTCATTGGCTAACCTATAACCGATATGTTACACTTCTGTCTCTATTGATGTGAGTGTGCTTGTCAAAATGTTTGAGTAAGATTAAAAATGTTTGTTAGTTTCAAAACGCGAACCAGTACTGTGGCCGTTTAATATTTGACGTGGCAAGAAGAAATGGTACAATACGCAACAAAGGGATTGTACGTTTACACTCCAATCTGTCTGTACTGCAATGGTAACAGCGCTCTTGCGTTGGCATTATTTTGCCACACTACCTTTTTCAAAAAAAAACCCCAATGCATCACTCATCATAAACGATTTCATTGGCTAAACTTATTTTCTTACCGCTCTCGCTTCGAATTGACTTCAGTACCTTTTTGCACAGCGAGAAGATCGGACGTGTTTTTTGTTTTTTTTTATTCTGCGGCTGGTCGTTACACTACTGTCAACAAGCCCTGAATTTACAACCAAACAATGTGTTACACATTGTAAGTGATTTCATTGGCTAACCGATATTTTACACTTCTGTCTCTATTGATGTGAGTGTGCTTGTCAAAATGTTTGAGTAAGATTAAAAATGTTTGTCAGTTTCAAAACGCGAACCAGTACTGTGGCCGTTTAATATTTGGCGTGGCAAGAAGAAATGGTACAATACGCCACAAAGGGTTTGTACGTTTACACTCCAATCTGTCTGTACTGCAATGGTAACAGCGCTCTTGCGTTGGTATTATTTTGCCACACTACCTTAAAAAAAAAAAAAACAATTTATCACTCATCATAAACGATTTCATTGGCTAAACTTATTTTCTTACCGCTTTCGCTTCGAATTGACTTCAGTACCTTTTGCACAGCGACAAGATTGGACGTGTTTTTTTTTATTCTGCGGCTGGCCACTTTACTACTGTCAACAAGCCCTGAATTTACAACCAAAGAATGTGTTACACATTGTAAGTGACTTCATTGGCTAACCGATATTTTACAATTCTGTCTCTATTGATGTGACGGTCACAAGAAGAAGAAGAAAGGCAATTTCATCTTTTTCGATTTCGAATTCATGCAAGAGACTGGCATTCACATTCCTAATTTCTGCGTGGCTCATCGAATGTGCGAGAAGTGTATTCAAGAACCTATCTTCAGTTATTGCCCTCACTGCAGCAAAATTCCCGGAGGGCGTGAAAAAATCTTTCGAGGACCAAAGACGCTAGACGATTTTGCCCAATGGGTCTTAGACCCCATCGACAAGACGTGGAGCAAAGAGGACATCGAACGTTACGGAGATTGTCATCGCCATGCCACAGTGATGGCTCACAATTTCTCCGGATACGATGGACAGTTTCTTTTGAGATACTATACGGAACAAGGCACCGAACGTCCTAAAGTCACTTTGAACGGAGCCAAAATCATTTTCATGCAAGTGGGACAAGTGCAGTTTAAAGATTCGATGAGTTACTTGGCCATGCCTTTGAGTCGAATGCCTAAAACGTTTGGAATGACAGAAATGGCTAAAGGTTATTTTCCTCACTTTTTCAATACGGAAGCCAATCAACATGCCGTTCTACCCCATTTGCCTGAGGCTCACTATTACGACCCCGACAACATGCGTACCGAACAACGAGAAGATTTCTACGCTTGGTACCAGGCTCATGCCTCTGACCCTTTCGACTTTCAGGAAGAAATGTTAAAGTATTGTCATTCCGACGTGGACATTTTACGACGTTGCTGTGGAAAATTTCGAGAACTGTTTATGGAACACGGAGGGGTCGATCCTCTGAAAGAAGCTTGCACCATTGCCAAAGCGTGTTCCTTAGTGTACCGCCAACGATTCATGCCTCAAAAGACCGTGGCTGTCATCAGTCCTCAAACGACCAACTATGTCAAGCGTCAATACTCGGTCAAAGCCCTACGCTGGTTACATTACTTGTGCGACAAGGAAGCCAAATGAATTCAGCATGCCCGCAACGGAGGAGGCGAAAAGACCATCGGAACGTATTCGGTCGATGGCTGGGACTTAAAAAACCCCAAGATCGTGTACGAGTTTAACGGTTGCTTATTTCACGGATGTCCCGTCTGCTACCCTGATCGTGACACTAAAAATCAGTTTTTACAACGGACCATGGAAGACCTGTACCAGGACACTTGTCAGCGACGCTTGAAGTTAGAACAGCAAGGATACCAAGTGGTGGAAATGTGGGAACACGAATACGTTCACCGTTTGAAAATCAATCCCGAGTTTAAACGTGTCGTGGAAAGTTACAAGCTGATGGACCCCCTGAACCCGAGGGATAGTTTGTACGGAGGAAGGACCATGTACCAAGCCGACGAAGAGAAAGGAGAAGAAATCAAATACTTGGATGTGTGTTCGCTGTATCCCTACGTGTGCAAATATTCTCACTTTCCTACAGGGCACCCGCGATTGTTGACGGAACGCATCGACCTGGTCAACATTCGACAATACGAAGGCTTGATCAAGTGCAAAGTTTTGCCTCCCACGAACCTATACCATCCCGTCTTACCTCACCATTGTCGAGGCAAACTGATGTTTCCCTTGTGCCGTACTTGTGCCGAAACGTGCAACCAAGATCAGCCTTGTCAGCACACCCAGGAAGAACGGGCCTTGACGGGAACCTGGGTAGCGTAGAATTGTTCAAAGCTATGAACATGGGATACCAACTGTTAGAAGTGTACGAAATTTGCCACTTTCCCAAGACAGAACAATACCACAAGGGTGACCCCACTCAGAAAGGCATTTTCGCAGACTACGTGGATGCCTTTTTGAAACTGAAGCAAGAAGCCAGCGGCTATCCTTCCTGGTGTCACACTCCCGAAGACCAAATAAAATTCAAAGAGAAATACCGGGAACAAGAAGGCATCACTTTAGACCACATAGAGAAAAACGAAGGCAGGCGATCGTTTGCCAAAGTGATGTTAAATTGCTTGTGGGGAAAAATGGCACAACGACCGTGTTTACCCAAGACGGAATATTTGACAGAACCTTCCCGCTACTTCCAGATGATTCACGACAAAACCAAATTCATCAAACACGTGGACGTCGTTCGCGAGGATTTGATCTTGGTCAATTACGAAGAAGATCTGGACTTTGTACAAGCCGACGCATTTGGAAATGTCGCCATTGCGGCTTACGTGACAGCTCATGCTCGCTTAGAATTGTACGAAGCTTTAGAACTGTTAGGGGATCGCGTTCTGTACTTTGACACGGACAGTTGCATCTACATCGATCGACCGGGTCAGCAACACCCTAACATCGAAGGAGACCGTTTAGGAGCCTGGACAGACGAACATCCTGACGACAAAATTCTAAGTTTCGCGAGTGGCGGTCCTAAAAATTACGGCTACGAATACCGGGACCCACAAGGAGAAGTGCACACAGAGTGTAAAGTGAAAGGATTGACTCTGAATTATCGTACCAGTCGTGTGGTCAACTTTGGCGTATTGAAAGAAGCCTTGCAGTCTGGAGAGGATGCAAACTTTAAAATGACCACCTACCAGCCGAACAAGATTGTACGTTTACCCACTCACCACATCGTCAGTCGACCCTTGGAAAAAGTCTATCAAATCGTGTACCAGAAGCGAGTGCGACTTCCCAACCACTTTACTTTGCCGCACGGTCACATCAATATTGGTCAGCATATAAAAAAGGACAACGTCCAAGACCAACAGTTCATTGTCACTACTAAGACCAATCGTGAAAAAATGAATCCCTTCAAACAGCAAGTATAGAGCGTAAGACTCAAGTCCAACGAGAAACTCGGGTGTGATTCTTCGCCTCACTATCACATCACCAATGCAGTAACACATCTTAGTTATTTATGTACTAACGCCATGACAAACTACGTGCAACCAGTGAAACTTCCAGACCACAAAACATTACCTTATGGACATACTGATATCACCCATTATAAAAAGGGACGACTTCCAAGAACGACACTTCATTGCGAGGACAAGCAACGAGAAAGATGAATCACTCTACGCAGATGAAAAAAGAGAAGGAACAAACATCACTGACCTCTTTCACTACCATACCGTCACAGCAAAGTGCGTCCAAGAAAGGAAAGGATTCAGTAGACCTACAGGAGTATTTTAGCATCCAAATGACTCAGACAGCGACCTCAAGAAAATTTAGAACGACAACTTACACCTACACGGTGAAATTTAGAGACTTCACGTCTGACATTTCAGCCGAGGAAGTAGCAGGTTTCATTACGGACCTACTTGACTCACTGTTAGAGGAACTCAAATGTCATTGCCAAGTCAAAGATCGAGGTCGTTTGAGCCTATCTATGTATCACGACAGTTTGAACTCACCTGTATGTCTCGGATTTAGCACACCTGCAGAAATAACTTCTTCTAAACTTTTGAGGGCTATTGAAGACGTGCAGTCGATGAGAGGAAAATTTGACATCAACGAAGGAAAAGTAACCATTCATATGGTATACATTGTACCTCCATGGGAAGAAGACGATGACTGCACTTGATCTGCTTACTGATAAGTGTACCTAGCACGATGGATATAACAGCCGATTTACGAATGAAACGGATTAAGTGATGGGAAATATCTACGATGGGACACAAGTGCTAGCTGACCAGATTTTTAACAACGTGTGAGACAAATAGAGAGAGAGAAACATGAACTTTGTCCTATTTGATTGCATGTTACTTGTTTTGTGTTAACTTTTTCTTATAAATGAACATTAAATGTAAACAGGTTTACTAGAGCCAAGAACTAAATAACTAGTAAATAGGTTTGTTTGATGTCGAAATGCTTATGTATTAAATGGATAGTGCTTAGACCAAAGCACAGGCCAGAGAGCCCATGTATATACTTGAATAAATGTTTTGAACCCATACAATAGACTTTTCTTTTTTGAGCCTCTATTCTCTCTGTGAGGTTTGTTTTAGAACATTTCTGTCGTCTTTTCTGTGTGTTTAAATGTGTATTTGTATGTTTGTCCCTATCTATCCTTTGTCCTTACAAATACATTAAAATCCCTATAAAATGTTTTGACCCTATAAACCTCATGACGTCACCCAAAGTTCAATTCCCATTGACGTCCAGGTGACATGTTCAATTTCCATTGACGACAAAGTGCAAACCCCATATTTTAACGTTAAAGTCCCATTGACGTTAAAGTACCGGTCCTGTTCAATTTCCATGTTCAATTCCCCTTGACGCCCTGCAGTTCCATCCATGTTAAAATTTCCCATGTTAAATTCCCCTTGACGCCAGAGTGCATCGACTGTTTTTGCATGGTAAGTCCCCTTGACGCTAGGGTGACCCCATATACTACTCACGTGCAATCAGCAAGTCAGTCGTGAACAAAGTAAATATATAATGGTCTTCAGCAACGTTTTGAAAAGACAACTGTGAGAGCATGTTTTAGTGCTACATGGTAAATGGCATTCATTACGTGTTTTCTTTCGTACGGTAAAAGATATATTTATTACATGAAAGGAATATTAAAGGAAATTTTGTGATCGGGCTGTAAGATACGGGCATGGTTTTAATCTTGTTGATGCGACTTACTTTATTTTTCATTGTAAACGGCAGAGCACGACCTTCACCCGCCTCCAAATCGTTTGCAAAACCGGTTGTTAAAGACTGTTTAAGTTCAATTAACGTAATTTTTAGACCATATGAACAGGAACCGTAAAGCATCTGTACCACTGTCTATCAAATAATCGGTCATATTTTGCATGTTCGTAGAAGGGACGATTTTGTTGTGAATTTTGTGTAGGTCATTTCACCTAAGTTTCCTTCGTCTGTTGTCCACGGTTCATATTTTGGGGTTTTTAAAACATGAAATAATTTTAAGTTGTCTACACAGTTCAGTACTGCGTATATCTTTTGACCTTTGTGAAGCAGCATTTTGATACGACTGTCTTAGGCACATATTATTTAAATATGGTTTTGCCTTGTTCAGACTCATTTGTTTTATAGGGAAATCGGGAAAGCTGTTTCATTATCATTTCATGTGATCGGACAGCTTATATGTATGTAAGATATTAAAGTGTAGTAAAAAGGTTCGATAGTACATGCTAAGTTTAATATAAAATATGATTTAAAATGAAAATACTAAAATATAAAGATATGGATTTCATGACGTATTCAAAGTGTCTGGAATTAAATGTATTACTGAGTTCAAGCGAAAATATATTTCACGTAAATCTTGTCGAAACGAACGCTTGAGAAAATGAAGGATTAAAACAAAATTCTGCTATAAAGAGATACACGTAAAAATGGAAAAAGCAAAACAGAAAACACACGATTGAAAACCAAAACAAATTCCACAATGATAATTAATTAACAATACATGAAGTTTAATTTTACATTCTTATGTTACGCGTTTAGGCTCGAATAAACAGTAACAAAAGAAAGAGTGAAAACAACAAGCTTTAAAAAATATAATAATTTATTTTCCTGGAAAAATTCTGTAAAAATGAAAAAATATGAACTTACGGTTTTAAGAATCAGATCCAAAAATGATCCAAGAATAATTCACGAATACAATTTTTGAAGTCTTAATAACAAAATGTTCTAATGATTTCAAGTTCTAGTCCCGACGAAAAATCCAAGATGGAAGACGATGACGTATGCTGTAATCTGTAGCGTTGAAGTCTACAGTTCCTTATAGAAAAAAGAAATATCACTCCGGATTTGGAATCTGAATACATTTTTTTTAATAAAAACTGTCCTTGTTCAACAACTTCACATGAGCACACGTATTTGCCAGGAAAAAAGAAGTAATCCTTTCGAATCCAAATAATCTGAAATAACTCCAAACAGCACAACATACAACTTCCAGTGTAAAAAAGCCCAGCTAACACACTGAGAATATCTCTCCAAAACAAAGGTTATATCGTATTCTGAAACGCAAAAAGGGGGTCACGTGATCATGTTCCAGGACCTCGTCGAAATTTTGTACTTGTTAAGATCACGTACACTCGGTGTGGCCTAGACAAAAACCAATCATTTAAAAAAAATAGAACTTATTTACGTGGTTGCTACTAATTTTGATTCAAGGTCAGGATCTAGACCAACACCTGGTGTTTAAAAAACGAACAGCCAAGGTCAAACTATTTTCTGAAACAGGTATCAAATGTAGTGAATAAATTTACATTACAATAGCATGTAATAAAAATTATTTTCTAAAACGGACAAACATATATATATATATATATATATATATATATATATATATATATATATATATATATATATATATATATATTAGATCAGATATAATTAAATAAAATATACTTAACAAAATAAATAAGGACAAAACGTTAAATCAGATACGATATATAAAGACAATATTTTTTGATGTGTAAAAACCTGGAAGTGTCAAGAAAGATGTTATTGATGTTGGTAATTTCATTCCATGTTCATCATTGAAACTGACTATCACGCGCAAAATATAAACTATTACATGAAATAAACCTACTGAATAATAGGGGGCACATTTCAATGAATGATAAAATGCCCTCGTGGAAAAGATATAAGGACATAAGAAAATTCTAATTCTAATAAGTCAAGACATTTAGATACATTATTGTTTGAATCATCAGCCTATTTTCAAGTTTGTGTTTTATTTTCGAGTTTAGTGGATGATAAACGGACACTCCTATAAGTCTCAGTTGTCACATCTTTGCTCGCCACAGCTGCAAACGTGTCATCAAGAAGGTAATTAGTATACATTATTGTTCAATCCTTGTGTACTTGTTACTTATTATCAACTGTCTTTTTTAAATCAAAATGCTTGAAATTTATCCAGCTTAGACTCAGTACAAGCATAAGTAAGGATAACTTAGATTACAAGGATCTAGTGAAGTTTCTGATTCCCTTTCTTTCCATATGAGCACCTGTCGGTTCCGTAAACTGTCTAAATTGGATGAAATCTGTTAATCAATGATTTCATAGTATAATAAACAGCATCATAAAATTTTTACGTCTTTTTTGTGTTGTTTCTAACTCATTCTTTCCAACTATTCATCTATCAAATTTTGCCGGTTATCATATTTTATGTCCCATTGGCAATGATACACTTCATCCTTTTTCACATTCTTCAAACTGTTGATATTTGAATTTTTACTTTTTCATTAAAAATATTTATAGTTGTACTTTGTCCATTTATCTAAGTATAACAGTCGTGATTTTACATTTTTGTTGAAAGCAGACTCTTCGATATGTAAATATCTGAAACTGGGCGAAAGGGGTCTAGGTTTTGTAATGAGGAAAATTGAAAATGATATTTATAATGATGATTATATTGTATGCACTGAACCTTCAATCGATGATGCAAACAAATCTTGCAAATGATTTCAGTAAAATATACGAATAAACTCTTAAATCAGCACTTACATACAATCCAAAATCACTGTCTGAAATGGAACAACAATTTCAGTCGGAAACCATAAAATAATTACGAATATGCTCATAAAACTAGACGATACAAAAGGTGACATCATTTTTGTAAACCTTATTTAATAAATTGCACGCAATCGGTCAGAATTTAAACGAGAAAGAATGGTTAAAACATTGGATATGAAAGATCATGGCAAACCAAATTTAATACATTTGACTGACCTATATAACCCAGATGGAAAACTGTTTTTTTTTTTTTTTAGCATGGAAAATGTTAGCAAACAATAATGGTAGTTGGGGTTTAGAAAGAAAGCTGGAAAATGGACACAAAAACGGTCAATAAAAGAAACATAGCTCAACAATCCATTGAAATTCACTGTTGTTAAACACAAGCTATGTAGGTCCCTGACGATATTAAGACGAAATCATTCATTCCATTGAGCCATTTAATCAATTCGTAAGAGAAACAGAAGCCAGTAGCTGATTCCTTCTCCTAGAAAGGGCTTAATAATAATTGGAATTCTTTATCAACGTTAGCGAAAAAAGCAGAAGGTTTATCTTGCTTTCCTGTTATTGATAAACTTGGATTAGTTGTATTATTATTATTATTATTATTATTATTATTATTATTGTTGTTGTTGTTATTATTATTATTATTGTTATTATTATTATCCGTCTGGAAATTGTACACTGTTTTTATTGTTGACTAGTCTTTGGAACAAGTTTAACCGAGTCTTTGGATTTATTCAAATAATTTATGTATCCAACGATACAACACATTTTCATAACCTTTGTACTTGGAAACAAACTGAAATAACCATCTCCAATAATATTGTCCAATTTCACCTTTGAAGCAATTTAAACTTTTCAAATCTAACCGTAATATTTGTTTAAAAGTCGCAACCATTCTCGGCTAATGTTAGTTTTTATGTTTGCTTTTCCGCATTCGCATATAGGTCTTTGTTTATTTTTCTCATTTCAGTAATTCCATTTAATCTCGTCGATTTAACATACTCTTGACACTTAGGCAGTAGTAGTTTATTTTTTATCCATATAATTAATCAGTCATTCTATGTTGCCTTTGTGACATTTCACAACCAACTGTACTCTGCTAACGTTTTCTCTCACAAGACTTCCAATAAACGCCACTTTCAGCACGAGCCTACCATTTGCTTGTGTAGTTTACTTTTTATTACCAGCAGGTGACTTCTAAAATTGCACCATCAAACTTACTGCGATCGATGTAATTGGAAGCTACTTCATCCATGTATGGCAGAAACTCTTCCCATATCAGCTGATCATGGTCCATTTTGTTGTTTTTGTAACATTGTTTGCATGTATTAAAAGTGTACATCGTACAATTAATTGCTCGTCCAAAATACAAATGCATAGTACGTAAATAGAGACAGCTCTGATCAGTAGCCCAAAATTAAATTAGTATAACAGTTTTCTTTGTGCTGTAATTGAGGCATTGAAAAGCAACCAGCGTTGTGTTTACTTGAAAAACATCTTGATCTGAGAACTTAAAAATCGTATTATTTCATGCTCAGATAATTTTATCGTTAAACGTTGAAGTCTTTATGTGGTAGATCTTTAAAATATAAATATTTTTACGAAGATGTTAACATAAAACGACGCACGAGAATCGAACAGCAAATTTAAAGAAAATGCATAAAAGACGGAATAGAAGGAATGATTGCAGATGAAAAGAAATACAACACTAATAATACTCAATTATCATAAACGTAGGAACTGGACACAGACAACATACGTGTTATTGTCAACGATCGGACTGATTTAAGAGAACGTTCGTGCTCTGCATTGCTCAAGAAATGGCGCCATTGGCATTCCATATGTACGATCAGTACCATTACTAGAATAATTAGACTATGGATTGGATTGAAGTCAATAACAAATTACCGTACCCCTCATAGTAATTCTCGAGGGTATTTCGATAATCGAGTAATAATCATTCGACCAGTCAGACTCTGTGGTATTTAGAGAATAGTATCAACATTGCAACACCACTAATACTTATTTTAATAAACTAAAACCATTACTGGACCTAATTACTGGAGTCATAGTTAGACTCTGGAGATTTTTCAAGATGATTCTAAAAATCATTGTATCTCTAAGAATCAGGAAGTAGGAACAGATGCTTTGCATGCAGCTAAATGGACAGGATTTATAAAGCAATACACAGCATCGACACATTAATTGTGTAAGTTGGTATCATAACATCATCCTATTTAATTCAGACTTTAAAAGGTCTTAATTTTCTCATTGGTACAAAGCAGAAGACACTGTAATACATTACGGACTTTCTGCAATATATAAAGCATTGCACATATTGAGAAAATGACATTCAGCAAACACAAGGGTGGCTGTAAGCTAAAGAACTATTTTTCCGGCATCAAACCGGGCGTCATTAGGTAGTTTGTTCTTCTAAGACAATATAGAAACTGGTAAAAGCAATTCCAGCATGTCTTTGAAGTGTTATGACTGGTCTTAAACTAAGTAACAGGGTGAATTTTTTAAAACTTAACAAAATAATTTGATTCTCAAAGTTATGAAATGAAAATTTACGATGAGCTTTTAATAGTATGAATCAAATCTAAGACAATCCTAAACCGTTCTACAAAATTCCCAAAAGAAACGAGTGTTCTGAATGAATTCCAATGTCATCACATGTGCTGATGTGCCAACAGTCTTTATCTATCACACTGGCATTGTCCAGAACTCCTTTGAATAAATTCACAATAATCTCAAAAGAATGTTTCAGGCAAGAGTCAATAAGCACGTTATAATTCCATTGAAAAATCCAAACAAATGTTTCCTTTCAAATTATATATAAACACAACATTAAACACATCTGCAGACCGATATTAAAACAAGAACATTGGAAATAATAATAAATTAATTGATCAATTTTTGTCCTTATATACACCTACATCGCAATATTTTCCTACTCGATCCGTGTCCAAATACTTCCAATATGACCTATGTCACAATAACCCACGTCGCAACAGACCCCACCTAGCTGAATCGTCCAATGGGAAATCACATCAAACACGTAAACAGGTTAATTATTACGACTGATTTTAAAATGTGTCAACACCTATGTATAGCTCATATGCAGTCTACAGGCATGCAAAAAAAATTAAAAAATAAAATAAAAGACACAATATAGATATTCAAAACAGTAAACATTTTGAAAGGTTATCCGGTCTGTTATCCAATTATGTATGCATCCTCATGCTGAATTATACTGTTGAAACTATGTCTAACGATGCATAATATATATATATATATATATATATATATATATATATATATATATATATATATATATATATATATATATATATATATATATATATATATATATATATAATTTACTATGTATTTTTATACTATTTTTTTGCTTGTTTTCCATTTTGTTTTGTCACGGATATTTATGATATACAAAATCTAGAATATATGGGGATATACGAGTTGTTCCTGGGTTGTATATTTGGTTTGGATTGAAATGTTTTTGACGTTTCGCATTTTAGCAATTTGCGTTTGCATAGCTTTACAACTTTACTTTGAACTGTATTTGTTTTTTAGACGACTCTAACTTGTAAACATCATGGCAGATACGTAAAAGCAACATATAATTTGGTGTAGACAGCGTTCCAAACAATATAATCCTCTTCATTTTGTTCTTCTTTAAATTAGTTTGATTTGTTATAAATTGAAAATAAGGCTCAAATTGCCTTCTATTTCCCGTTGTTTGTCAAACGACTTGTCTGCTTTTATGTCTTTGCAAGTTTATTTGGCTCGAGAGCTACGCGAATACTTTTTCTGTTATTATTTATGTGTCTGATAAATCGGTCTTACTTTCACAATATTTTCTCGATTCAAGATATTGTACTTAATCTTGGCAGTGTGTTTTTGTGCGGCAGCGAAACTGATGTTGATTTGATTGCTGTTGATGGCTAAATTTACCTTTCTCGCTCGAGTGCTTTCTTTCAAAACACTGTGCTTAATTTAAAAACCTTACTGTCGACTGGCTGTTGCAAAATGTTACCAGTTCTTCCAAAAAGCAACTAAACATTATTCGTTAGTCACACTACAAATATAAACTTTTCGCCATCGCTTTCATAGTCATCATTCCTGTCACAGCTATCATCAGTGAAACCGTGATGATGTTATATATCCACAACCCAATATATATATATATATATATATATATATATATATATATATATATATATATATATATATATATATATATATATATATATATATATATATATATATGTCAGGACGTTCATATGTTCGCAATCTGTAATCTTTGTGTTGTATACTCTGCCTCCCTGGAATTAGGCAGTAGTAATGCGGCCTGTCAATATTTTCAGTTTAAATTGTTCATTTAATAATTAAACATCAAACTCCTCCATGAAACTATGTGCAAATGTCCACAGCATATGCTGTTTCAACCATTAACGGGTCATGTAAAACAAGATTGTGTTCAAAAACATATTTTTCTTTTCGTAAAAGCCAGACTCCATCTTAAAAGTTTTGGAGATCATGTTTAAACGTTTCTGTCAAAAAGTATTGACCATCCCATTGCTTGGATATTCTTTTAATTCTGTATGACAATTAACACTCCAAATACACTGATGGAATTTCGACTTAGAATTCATTTTATTTCTTAATTTGTCTAGGCTAATGTATATCAAGGGAAATAGATTTTAACTCTTAAACGGTGAAATTTAAATGCATTTTCATTCAATCAGAAATAAAAAAATATCGTTTTTGATTATTGAAACAAAACTTGCTGGCGATGGTAAGATGAAGCGTCAAGAGATTTAAATTAGGCTAATCCTGTTCTAATGATACTGCTCTAACTTCTATTCTTGTCAAACCTTCGTCGATATTTTTCTTTCATTATTTGCGTGATGTCTTTTTGCCATGAAGTAGTGTTACGAATCTATGGTCTTGAACAAGGTAACAGAGAAGAGCTAAAAGTTGTCTAAATTCAACAAATAATTTATTTCCCGATACTGCAAAATGAAAATGTAAAAAATTCCGGTATTGCGCATTAAATCCCAAATAATCACAGAATTGCTAACACAAGCCCTACAGGAAAAAGTTCTAAACAAACTTTAGTCTTAAATCAAAATCAATCCAACGCTGAAAATGTTGCATTGTCTGGGATGGCCTGAATAGTAATGATGTGTCAACAGTCTTTTGTTGAATCAGAATAATATCATCTAATATTATATCCTTATTTGAATTTCAATATAAATCCAAGACTTTGTATTTCCAGTGAATAAATAATTTGGATAAACAAATTCCAGCCCCAATAAAACGCTGGACACAAGAATAAGACTGGTTTATTCTTAAGATGCTATTGTAGGAATAAATAATTTTCCAATAAACAAGATTTTATATTGCTCTACCTAACCTAGGTAACAATTAGCATTTTCTACAAAATAACTATTGCCTAATAGAAAATCTTATTTTAGAAGGTCATGAATGTTTACAAGATAAAATATTAGTTATAATAAGGTTTGTCACTAAAATTATAATAAAGAACCTGGTAAATACAATGTCCTTCACCCAGACCAAGATAAGAATCCTAATATTTATCTTTTAGTCAGAACAAGGTAAACAATAATGTTTATAAAACTGTCACTGAATTTGGACCAGGTCAGCTACAGAATCACAATTCTACATAACTCACAGCATATCATGAGACAAAACAAATAATACAAATGAAAAACCTTACTAAAAACAATGCAAATGAAATATACATAACACCTCTCATCACAAATTAAAAAAAGATTTGTGCAATAAATCTATTAGTCAAATATACATCTAATACAAATTTACGTACGACGAGGTATTATGAATGACACAAAGTATACACGAAGCAATATAATATTTCTATACACGTGAAAGTGACTATGCAATTAAATTGTCCTTTTCCCTTGATGTGCTGATGCCTATATTGTATTCCTTCACCATCAACCTCTACCATAATAATATATTGTTTTTCTTTTTCATCTTGCCAGTGAAAGTAAGGGGGTTTATAATCGCTAAATGAAATAAATAGAGAAGGAGCAGAACTTATATACACTTCAAAGTGTTGCAAAGCCAAACATTCCTTCTCGATTGTGGAATAATTTCTCTGGTGCTTGTTTAATTCTTAGAAAAATAGCACAATGGATGATCTACACGATTTTTGTCTTCTTGAATCAGTATTGCACCAGCCCCAACATCACTTTCATCATCAGGCATTTTCAATGATTGACTAAACTTTGGATCTGAAAGAACTGAGGCACTCTTAAGGATGGTCTTTCACTTATCAAAAGCTTCCTGACATTTTTTCAGACGAGTGAAACTTTGTTTTACTACTCAATAAATTCGTAAGGGGTTGTGCAATTACTGAACATCTTGGAATATAATTTCCGATAGTATCCAGCCATATCTGAAAATCGCATCAGTTGCTTTTTACTGGTAGACACATGGAATTCAGAGATAGCCTTGACCTTAACATATATTGGTTTAACTTGTCCATGTCCCATAATATGTCCTAGAAATGTCAAACAAGCACGGCAAAACTCACTTTTGGACAAACTAATTTTCCAATTTGCATCTCTGAGTCTATCAATAAATTTCCAAATTGTCTCTAATTGATCTTTCTAGGTGTGTTTGTAGATGATTACATCATCGATCTAAGCATACCAATTATCTAAACCAGATTTAATCATGTTCATGATGCTCATTAAATGTTGAAATGTACAAGGTGAACCTTTCATTCTGATCGGCATCTCTTTGTATTAATGAAGTCTATCTGGAATTACGAATACCGAAATTTCCTTTGTCCTATCCGTCAATGGAATATGCCAGAATTCTTTCAAAATGTCAAACTGAGTGACTTATTTTGCTTTTCCAACTTTAGCAAGTCATCAAATATTGGCAATGGAGTTGAATCTGTTTTAGTCACACTAATCACTTTTCTTTAGTCAGTGCACAAGCGGAAACTATTATCTGGTTTCGGTACAAGGATGAATGGTTAACTCCAGTCACTTTCACTAGGTCCTTTGAAATTATCCTCCAGCAAATAATGAATCTCTAATTTCTAACATTCCTATTTGAGAGGGTTCATCCTGTACGGACGTTATTTTACAGGTTTGTGATCGACAATTTCAACGTCATGGTAGATTTTATTTGTTCGTGTTGGAACATCCAGAAAAAAGTGCTCATATTCAATTAATAGCTGTTTAAATTGATTCGCTTCTGTTTGCTGCAAATGTGAAAGTTTCTGGTCCATATTTTTCATAGTTTATGATTTCCGAAGATTGGGTACATCAAAGTCAATGCAGTCCGATTGGATTCCATCGCATAGATCTTCAAAGTGTGAGACAGGTACAACTAAATTGACTCGATGATTAAAATTTCTATCTCTATTAACATGCCGGCACTCCTTTGATATAGTTACATCCCAGGAGAACTAATATTGTAATTTAACTTATTCATTTTCTTTTTAACTTTGTAACTTAAACTTTGTAAGTAAAACACGTTACAAGCAAGAATAACACTAAAATAAATTGCTGATCGATCTAAGTAGCCAATATGTATTCGGAATATTGCTCGGATTAAATAAAAAGCAATACGGATCTGACACATTACAACGATATCATATGAAAGCGAGTCAGCCGTCAACATCACAGTTGTAAATACAGCTGGTATGAGATCGTCATCTCGAGTATTGTTCTAACGTACAACGAATATCTATGTTTGGTAAAGATGAAAACATATTACAGTTCACGAATTGCAAACACAAGATGAATGTTCATTTTATAATCTACTACGATTTTGAACAGATTCTGCTTCCTATGCAAGGAGGAAAAAATAACATTGATAAATCCTCGATAAGAAAAGTACAATTACATGTTCCATGTGGGGTCGTATATAAAGTTGTATGTGCTGTTGATAAGAGTTTATAAAAACCCGTTAAACTTTACCGTGGTTCCAATCCTGCTCTGTGGCTACTGAAAAATCTTATCAACGAGGTTGATGCCATCATGATGTAGCTCTATAGGACAATGAAAATGAAACCGCTTACTGTAAAACAAGAAACAGAATTTGCTTCAGCAAGAATATGTCATATTTGCGATCAGGCGTTTACGACTCAAGATCGAGTAAAATATCATTGTCATATTTCACGTAAGTATCGTGGTCCAGCTCATGATAAATGCGATCTTAAACCGCACCAGATTTCTTTCCTGTTGTCTTACATAATTTCCGTGGATACGACTGTCATATTATCGTAGAAACATTCGGCAACAAAGGTATAATTAACCGTCTGAAAATAAATAACGATAAAATAAAATGAATCCCAAATATGGAAAAATATATGTGAGTGACACTTGGCAAGTTGAGATTTATTGATAGTTTACAGTTTATGGCGGCATCATTAGACATACTTGTGAAAGGTGTGGAAAGTTTGATAATTTGACTGATCATTTCGGTGAAAAAGCAAATTTACCTACAAGAAAAGGTATCTTTCCATACGAATATCTTGACGACTGGGATAGATTCAATGAAACAAGTTTACCTGAACGGGACAAGTTTTGTTCCAGGTTAAATCTTGAAAGTGTCTGTGATGACGACTATGCTTACGCTCAGCAAATTTGGAATGAATTTGATTGTAAAACTTTCGGTGATTATCATGACCTATATCTAATCACAGAAGTGTTGTTGTTCGCGGATATATCTGAAAACTTTAAAGATGTCAGCGCTGATGATCGCGGATATATCTGAAAACTACCGACTTGACCCAACATGGTATTGCTCAGCACAAGCACAGCAAAATAAAACTGGATTCTGACATGTTTTGGTTCTTAGAACGTATAGTCAGAGGAGGAATATGCGTTATAACAAAAAATATGCTTACGTGAATGCCAAGTACATTAAAAACTATGATAAGTCATTGCTGTCGGTTTTCAAAGTATATTTTGATCCCAATAACCTCTATGGTTATGCAATGTCAGAGCCAATGCCCTATTGCGAATTTCATTGGATAAGTCCGGATCAGTTTTTCAAATAAACGGATAAAACTGTATCTGATAATATTGGTTATTTTGTTGAAGTTCATATCGACTACCCTGTGAAACTACATGACGCACATAACGATTATCCGTTTTGTCCTGAGCAAATTATGATCGATTTCAGTGTGTTATCAGAGCAACAACGTAATTACTCATCTAGTTCTGGCACTATTGGTAAATCAGTTGTTCAAAAACTAGTTCATAATCTTCTTGACAAGCTAATCTATATCTTTCATTTTAAAAATCTGAAACAAGCATTAGACGCTGGTCTGATATTAAGAAAAGTTCATCGTATGTTAAAGTTTAATCAATCACGTTGGATGGAAGATTATATTGACTCTAATACTAGACGAAGAGCAGCTGCAACACCAGAATTTAAGAAACACTTCTTTAAGCTCATGAACAATAGCGTCTTCAGAAAGACCATAGAAATTATACGTAAGCGAGTCACTATTGAAATTGTTAATAATGCTGAAAGTTGTGAAACACTTGTAGCATCGGAAAATGTAGTTATTATGATAATGTTTAATGAAAATCTTGTCGCGATACATAAGAGAAAGAAAAACTTGAAGTTGAATAATCAAGTTTATGTCGGTATGGCAGTACTTGAGATATCGAAATGGTTGATGTACGACTTTCATTATGATTTTGTTAAGGCTGATTGGCCTGATGAGGAATTGTGGTTCACTGATGCTGATTCGCTCATGTACAAGATAGAATCTGATGATATTTACAAAGAATGTTATGAACACCGGGATCTGTTTGATCTTTCAGATTATTCAACAAATAGCAGATTTCACTGCGATAACAATAAACAGGTAACACGAAAGTTAAAAGATAAATTTACAACGAAAGGTATAACGGAGTTTATCGGATTATGTAGTAAAATGTATTGCTTAAAATTATCTGATACAAAGGTGTAGAAAAGAGCAGAGGGAATAAAATGAAATGTGGTAGGTAAGGTAATAGGTTTTGACTATTATAAGTCTGCGTTCAATGGTTTTATTTGTCATGTTGAAATAATGGCAATAAAATCAAATTGTCACAAAATTGATACTGATGTCATAATAAAATCTGGTCGTTGCTATTTCGATGATAAGAGATACTGTTCTGCTGGCATTAACACATTAGTGTTAGGATACAAAAAATATGATAATGATTTTTAAAAAAATAGAATTTTTTAGAATGGTTGCTACAGAGAATCTCTAGCAATATAATATAAATTGCGAGTAATTTCAAACAAAATTTTGGGTAAAATATCAGATATAAAAAGTGTTAGCAATCTCCAGCAATTTTGTGTGAAATGTATGAGTAGTCTTATATAAAGGGTGTTTCTGGATCCAACCCTATTTTGTTTGACGACGGCGACGATTCAATAACATGTCCTCGTGTTGGTAATCGATTATGAAATAAATTTTGTTGATTCAGCAAAATTGTTTTCGTAGTTGTTAAAACTAACATGAGGGGGCCATGGGGTAGGGGTGGGGAGAATCATGTTGTCGTCCAATACAAAATAGGGTTTTTGACCAGAAACTGCCTTATATAAGACTATTGGCCCATTACCCCCCCCCCCATGTGCTGTGAGAAACTCGTTTGCCGTTCGCTTTTTGCAAGTCTGCAATGCGCTATTTGACTGAAATTCGAGAGAACTTTAAAAATGTTTCCATGACTTTATTAACATTTAGGAGATTTTAATTATCGTTTTCGTTTAGTATCTGCTATATTAGTTAGTAGCCCTTTTTACTTGTACGTACTTGTCTACCATTTGCAAGTTTGTTCTTAAACTATTTTCAATTTTCTAAATGGCATCTTGTTTGTCGTATAGTGATAACCATTGTTCATAAAACATGGCCTCTATATCCTCATCATCCTGGTGTTCCAATTTGTAACGGTATCACCTAAAATGACTAGCCCCGGTTTAAATATTTCCTCGGTAAATTTATTATGGAAGTTCTTTTCAGCTATGGACTTGTATTTCGAGATTAGGATTGCTTCTCTTATTGTGAATGTAGGCCTTCAAAAAATGTATAAATTGTAAAGTAATGGAATATCTTAAGCCAAAGTTTTAATCTGTTTCTTTCTTGGTAAGAGTCAGGTCTCTATTTGTCTGCGATGAGTGTTGTTAGATCCATCAATTAAATAATTACTTGCGGTAATACGTCAACTTATTTTCTGAGGGTTTTTTCTGAGTACTATGCTTTTACATTCTACCGTGATGATTGTAAATTGTAATGGTTATTTGTAAATTACATTTTACATAGATGCATTTTGTCCATGATTGTAGATTTGTAAAATAATGATCATTTGCAAATATGTTTATTTGGATTTAATTTCAGGACATTGGTTTATCCCTTGGAGAAACCATGGCCAACCTGATCCTTGTCATTCGTTTACCCCTTGGAGAAACCATGGCCAACCTGATCCTTGTCAGGTTGAATGTCAAAATGTTAGTTAACTAACATGACCTTATTTACGAATTTGATCTAAATTTCCGTTGTTAACGACCCACGTCCTTGTCGTCTTATTGTGTCTTTGATTTTTAAATCCGCTTGAAGTAAACAAAATTATTTCATTCCTACTTTAAGTTTAGTTGTCTTCAGGTTTTATTTGAGAAGAATCATTTATTTACAAATTATTTATTGTAATTACAAAGGTTTCCTTGACATTTTGGACTAAATCACTATTTTAGGATTATTGTGAATTAATTCAAGGACATTCCGGATTATGTCATTGCGATACATCAAAACTCTTGGCACATTATCTCATCTAAGACTATTGGCACATCGGCACATTCAATAGTGAAATTCATTTGGAATACTCTTTACTTTTGGAACTGTGATATAACTTTTATGACTATCTAGGATTTAATTCACATTTCACTTTCTATTCTAGGGAAGTAAATAATTTGTTGAATTTTACAAAACTGATTTTGCCTTTTTCTGTTACTTAGTTTCAGACCATAGAATCGTAAAATTAGTCTATGGATTTATGTTGAAACCTTCCTGTGCATCTTTTTTTTTTCAATGTTTTCCAACCAGCTTTTTCTTCATATTGTAGATCTCTTGTCCTTAATCAAACTGTATATTTTCCGATTTATGGCCTTTGAAAATCTCTTAAAGCATTGTGTATATCAATTCCTTATTCATTTTTACTTTTTCAGTCCAAGAGTATTATGTTATACTCTATATCACTGTCAAAATGCATTTGCAATCGCTGTTGTTTTTTGTTTTTTTATCACTTGAATGCATATCAGCAATTCATTCTTACCACTGGTCACCATGGTGACTTACATAATCTTCTTATTTGGAAATCTTTCTCTCTCTAGCTTGTGCAATATTTGAGTAGGTTGCTTAGTTACCTTTTCTTTCAAATGAGCTTGTTTAATGTTATTTATGGCTCGTTGCATGTGTGAACACGATTGATTAATACTTAGACTTTCGTGATCTTATTAAAAATGTCTTAAATGATATCCCTGGAAAGAACCACCGACCCTCGAGAAGCTACTGGCGAACTTTCTCACATACCCACATTGGCCGAATCCGAGACTCGAACCCACGCAGACAGAGGTGAGATGGCAGTGATCCGTAACGGAGAGCGCTTTAGACCACTCGGCCATTCGAGGACCCTAGAACGAATAGTTTTCACCCTGATCTGCATTATTATGTCGTGACAGGTTTGGGTGGACAATAAGTTGTTTGAACCGAGAATAGACTGTAATTTGCTTGGTCACATCTTTTACATTTTAATTTTATAAACATACGGATCAGGTGTCAAGCGAACAACTTAATGACACCAGGGGAATAACTACATCAAAATTAATCTAATACCAAAATATTTGTAAAACTTTTGATAGATGCCCCGAATTTGCGTAATCCTTCAATATACCAATTGATTTTTTTGACAAACTCCAAAACTTGAATTTTCAATGTATTTTTCCTATTACTGATGAAGATAACTAGGCTGATGTAATTATTTTTTGACCAAAAAATGTGTGGTTGGGGGGGGGATTGGGGGGTTGGGGTTGTTGCAAGCAGAGAGTATACGTATTCACGGAACTATGTCCGAAGTTTACATTGTGGACTGTATGTTGTGCGAAAGGAATCTAAACAGTACTGATGGATAGTTTTTAACATGATAGTTACACGGGGTGGGTGAGGGAGAAACAGAAGCTTATTTGCAGAAATTTTCAACTACATACGCAATAATTCGTTAAATAAAATTTCAGTGTATACCTAGCCATCCTAGAAAGGTTTGGTCATCAACATAAATTAGAGCAAAATACCAGGCACGAAGAAAGAAAGAAAGGAAGAAAGAAAGAAAGAAAGAAAGGAAGGAAGGAAGGAAGAACAGTTGTTATAATTCTGAGGTTTGAGTACTGTATGGATAATGTTGGTTTTTATGTGAGTTTATGAGTTGTCATATAAACCTCAGCTCTGTATATAAGAACAACTATGTCAAACCTGTTCACGTGTCATTTCTAGTGTAGGTACAAAACAGAAAAATTCAAATCTTTCCATATACGGCGAACTTAGATGTTGTCGTTCAATTCTTAAAACAGCAATGATTTTTTTTTAAGATAATGATATACTTCAAATTATCTTATTCATTCTGTATGTTGTTTTGTTGGTTTATTTTACTTTTTTGTTGTTGTTGATTTATTTATTGAAAACGTGACAAATATACAAGATAGGTATTGGCTACTGGATATCAGAAAATTAGATTTCGTTCTTGGTTTTCCAGAAGTTTGGGAGAGATTCATGATGATGAAATTTACCATTAGAAGCTATGTTCAAACAAATAGAAGATCAATGCATAAAAACTTAATTTCATGAAGACAATTGATGGTTATAAAATATTTATTACTGATTTTAAAACTGATATTTTTTATATAAGTATTTAACTTGTAACCTGTTGGAAAAATACAGAGGGCTCTGCCTTGATTTAGACGTGTATCTCATTAGCTTTAGGTTGAGAGTGGAAGATTTGCAAACAAAAATAAATCGGGAAATACGTATGCTTCGTGTTCTAAAGATTATTTTACAACTTGTACAATACTAGTATGCTAAAAGTCAATAGAAAAATTTTTTTCCACGACATTAACTTATTAGACCAACAATTAGAATCAATATACAATTTATTGACAAATACGTTGAGTGCATTAATTAATACATTAACACAAATGTATACATTGGTACAGAGACAAAGAAAGTGATAGTGTAGAGATCGCAGATAGATATGAACACACTTTTGCAAGACAAATACGGGACAGCTGTTTTCCTTTTGGAAGTGAATGCTTTGGTTATTTGTTTCTTGTCTGCTCATTCTTGCTGAACATGGATGTATGTGTGTTAGGTTATTGCTGATGTAAGTGTGTTAGGTTATTGCTGATGTAAATGTGTTATGTTATTGCTGATGCAAGTGTGTTAGGTTATTGCTGATGTAAGTGTGTTATGTTATTGTTGATGTATGTGTGTTAGGTTATTGCTGATGTAAATGTGTTAGGTTATTGCTGATGTAAGTGTGTTAGGTTATTGCTGATGTAAATGTGTTAGGTTATTGCTGATGTAAGTGTGTTAGATTATTGCTGATGTAAATGTGTTAGGTTATTGCTGATGTAAGTGTGTTAGGTTATTGCTGATGCAAGTGTGTTAGGTTATTGCTGATGTAAGTGTGTTATGTTATTGTTGATGTATGTGTGTTAGGTTATTGCTGATGTAAATGTGTTAGGTTATTGCTGATGTAAGTGTGTTAGGTTATTGCTGATGTAAATGTGTTAGGTTATTGCTGATGTAAGTGTGTTAGATTATTGCTGATGTAAATGTGTTAGGTTATTGCTGATGTAAGTGTGTTAGGTTATTGCTGATGTGTGTTAGGTTAATGCTGATGTAAGTGTTGTTGTTGTTGTTGTGGGGTTTAACGCCATTTTTCAGCACACGATAGGCTATGCGAGGCGGCCTGTATTAATGGTGGAAGAAGAGCCCGGGAAAATCCCGGGAAGAACCACCGACCCACGAGAAGCTACTGGCATGCTTTTCACATATCCACATTTGCCGAATCCTGGACTCGAACCCACACAGACAGAGGTGAGATGGCAGTGATCCGTAACGGAGAGCACTTTAAACCACTCGGCCACTAGGAGCCCCTGATGTAAGTGTGTTAGGTTATTGCTGATGCAAGTGTGTTATGTTATTGCCGATGTAAGTGTGTTAGGTTATAGAGAAGAGCCTAATGTGTGATTTATCATTAAAAATTTACTTGGATCAACGTCGTTGGTACGACAAATGTTCAAGGGGACGGAACTGAGATCACCCCAGTAATAGCACTTTAAAAAAAAATGATGGAATATACATACATTATAATAATGAGGATAAAACTTCAAAACAATTTTTTTATATATAGATTTTCACATCTTTTGAAGAATACCGAATATGTAGGAAAACATGATATAATAGGCAAGAACAGCAAGACAACAGGTAATGTGTTGCGCTATTCTTGCGTATAAACTGTGTAGAGCGATTATCAATGTGTTTGGTGGGTTTTCTTTTATGTGCACATTGATCATCATGATATAAGCAATAACGAGATTTTGCGTGTCTACAACATGTTGCCGTTTATATCACATGAATGGGATACGCCAATAAATCAAAGTGTATAGATTTATGTCAAAATGGTGTACACATGCTAAATATACCGGAAATAAAAAGAACAATATTGAACAAAATAATTTTGGCAAAGTTTCCTTCTTGCTATTAAACTTACCAGATAACAATCTGACTAGTTAAATCAATCAGTCATGGCGATCACCGTTTGATTAAAATGAAAGGAAAATATCAAAACATCTTTCAGCATGAAAGAGCAATTGAAATGTTAATCCCCATCATGTCTCTTCATTTCACCCATTAACGCACAAACATCATCACATATGCAATTCAGAAATAGAAAGTCTTCTAAGATATGACACAGGAAACCAGTAAGAAAACAAACATCAACCAAACAAAAATATATAATCTACCAATCACAACCAAGGCACTGATCTCGAACTATTGAAATGCAGACCTTACTATCGCTGCACTGTTTCACTGATTATGTTGTACGTGATGTATTTTAATTTGACCCCCAGATATAACCTTTAAAGATGCGCAATCACATATCCCAACTTCTTGAAAATTTTAAAAAATAAAACTAACAAGAGCTTCGTTAACTCTAGCTATTAGACCATACTGCCTTTCAACAAATAGTACGAGGTGTTTTTCTCAAGAAGCCCACACGTAAATAAAATAAATATATCGTTACATTTCAAAATAATTACTTTCCAGTAGCATTCAGAACTGTGCATATTATTTCACAAATTAAGCATGATAGCAATAGACAAGCAAGAGTATGAAGGCAGTCAGCGAACACATTGTCTTTAAACATATAATATATAGTAACACAAAGCTACAATGTCTTGAATTCAACAGGTTTTGGAGAGTTGATATAAATATATCGCGAGTCGAACATGGGTGCAATAATCTTAGTTTCTAAACCAGTGGTTCCTACATTTTCTCAGGTTACCACCCTTTGATTATCCTCAGCGCGCCCCTACCTTACCCCGTAAACAGCAGTATTAAGCATTAGCTACCACCTCGGTAATCCCACCGTGGTACCACCCATTTTGGGAACCACTGATTTAAATAAAATGCCTATTTGTTTACAAATTGGACGGAATAGAAGTGGTCTAAAAGCAAGCTGTGTTGCAGAATAACATTCTAGAAGATAAAAGTGTTAATTTGTGCATTCGTTACATAAAATTATGTACCTCAATATTTCAGAAAAGATGCAGAAATACCGATTACTTTGAGTGATGACAACGTCGAGATAGGAAGCATACGCTTTTCCATTCAACAGGGTCAATGATTGTAACGTGAATGATCAGTGAAAGGCAGATGTTGTTGACATACAAATAAGACAGCAAAAGATACAAATAACGGAAAAAATTAAAGACAAAATATGGAGATGGCATACACAATGATTATTGAGAAATCATCAGTGAATGAAAATTTTAAAAGGTACAGTTTGGTGACTTTAACACCCTGAACATTATGACTTTATTTGGACAGATCTAGTGCTTCTCGGCTTATTCATACAAAAATGCATCAAAGGGGTAAAAAGTTTAATAAGAATTCAATAAACAGAACGTGGAAGTATTTTATACAGAATTAACCAGATAAAAGGTTGACGTTTTAGACAAGCTAAATGCGGCATTAAATAACACTAGACACATACCGATAGGCACGGCTCTGATTCCAAAAAACGCAAGGAAGAAAACAAATCAAAATGTATTGCTCAATATGTTTTCTTATAATGGAAAATATAATCTTTGTTCATCTAAATCTAAAATTGGCACGACAGAATTTCAAAATACAAAACAAGTTTATAAAGGGACAACTTTCCGAGGAAATGTTTACAATCAGGCAAGTACTTTTAGTTGATCTATTCACTTACAAACTGGAAATTTTAATAAAGGCCATACAGAGGACGTATTTCATATTTTTTTTCTATATGGCAAATAATGTTACATGTATTGGGACGAAAAAATTTAAAAAATTAGACGGATACAAAATATATGTTGGTTTAATGGAAAGGATGTTATAAATAGTCAAACATTTGTGAAACAAATGAAAATATCACGCTGTTGGAAAAAAAGATATACAAAAAATGTATGCGAAGCACTACTTTCGTTCTCATAGAAAATATAAAAACAGTATCATAGGGCAATTTTAGTTGTGGTCAAATTTGATCAGTTTCCAGAATCAGATGTATTAAGACAGTATATTAGAGCACGAATTAACTAAAACATGACCGATGTGTGAAAGGTCAAATGTCAGAAAAGTATATCCTAAAACGTAACTGGTAAATAACCTAATGATACATATAAAAAATGCAAAAAGGGACGGTCGGGTTTGCCTAATTCAAAGAATTTGCCAGCGTGATCATTGCTACTGACATGACATATATGGCTCGTTGGAAGTTGTGTTCGCTTCTGGAACCTGTATGTGACCAGCACCTGACTTAGACGCAGACACACTCTACGTTCATCGATAAAATTGGTAGTTATTACCCACACATCAAAGACGAATGTTCAGGTGCATGGACTGACGAACATACATCATGAAAACACCATTATCAGCACTGCAAGTGGCTATTCTAAGAATTACTTGGGTTGCCACCTAATATGTATTTTAAGAAACCGCATTGTATTGAAGTCAGTTTCTAAAGATTTCACATGTACGTGTTCGATCGTTGGAGCACTCCATGTGGAATCCCTGTGAATTAGGGACATAGCTCGAAAATAAGATAGGACATTTTCATGCGAAGCAAGTAAAGGAGTTGTTTTGTTTGTTTGGAGTGTTTAACGCATTTTGTTTATAGGCTAAGCCAGAGCCTTAGACCACTTGGCCACACGTGACCCCACAGTAAAACGAACATTCACTCGACTATCATTCCAGTCAAGTAGCGAACATGATATCTTCGATAGCTAAAGTTCCGATGTGTTAACCCTGTCTACACCTTGACAGATCGTTCAGATATTTCGGTGCGTCGGGTCTGAAATTTCATTCAATGCGGCGGCAAGCCACCGCATCCAATCAAAATTAAGTTGTTCAAATATGAACATTGTTCCTACAAGATCGTGACAAGTGGAGCACACAACTGGAATGGATTCATAAAAAAGCAAGTTTCGACTTCCCGTCTGTGTTTGTACAAATACGTCCTTTCCCTGAAATATACGTGTAATGGCTTCTCTCTGGTATACAGTAATACTTTCGATGTTAAACTTACAAAATATCCTTTTGAAGTCAATTGCCTACACCATTTTCAGCAGACGTACAACGCACCGCTGTTACACGTTATTGGTTAGTTGGCATTACATACTAAAGGTAATAACTCAATTCAATAGTTGGTACTAGGATGAAGCTCTGAAACATCTGTACGATCCGCCAATAGATAGGGTTAACGCATCGGAACCTTGGCTAGCGAAGATGCGAACATGAAATTACAAAGACTTTCTCGTGGGCAGACACCTCCAGAAAGAAAGAACAGCTCACGAATGGCGCTTTCTACGCCCGGAAAATGACGATTGTGCTACGTGTTGTGTATATTTAATTTGTATTTAATTTGTATTGTGTCGACTTTTGTCCATGATTGTATGTTATACATAATTTATATTTTGTGATTGATCTTTATCCGTAATTGACGGTAGAAGTTGGGCATACATGTAAAATATCATGTAGGATAAACATGATTACTAAGTTTTAGTTCTTCATACAGCCTTTATTCAACCCATAGAATTGTCTAGAAACAGATCATATTTACAGTTTGATGAAAATGTCCATTAAGATGACAGAATAGTGAGGATCCATATAAGTTTGCTTATAACTTACAATGTTCTGGAAACGAAATTTTTACCCTCTTCATGGTTCTCAAATGGTGTTTTATATTAAAGTTGATTATGTTATTACTATATCTACTATATACACAAACGTATACAAACCCCAACTATATTATCCACACAAACCTACGCGAACTCAAAACACAATATCTACTATCCACACACGGGAAGAGGACAAAACAAACCCCAAATATACTATCCACACACGGGAAGGAGAAAAAAAAAACCAGTATCATCTATCCACATAAACGAATGCGAACATAAAAACACAATAGCTACTATCTACAAGAACGCATCAAAACACGCATTATACTATCCCAACAAACGTACGCGAACACATACAAACAGAATATCTACTATCCACACACGGAAAGAGGAAAAAAGAAACCCACACTAAAATATCCACACAACGTACGCGCGCGCATAGAAACACAATATCCATTATCCACACAAACGTAGGCGAACTCATACAGACACACACTTTACTATCCACACACGGGAAGAAAAAAAAAACGAATCCCAAATATACTATCCACACAACTCACACACACACACACACACACACACACACACACACACACACACACACACACACACACTCACATCAGTAAAGGAGTATGTGTTTATAGTCACACTACTCCACATTCATACCAATTGTCAAATTGAATAGTCTCTTTTCTAGAGATTTGGTTAGCCCTGAGAAGGACTGTTTTTTGAGCTTCAGATACACCTGCTTAATGTTGACATCTCCCAGGCCTGGTCACACACACGCAACGTCTATTCCAGTCCTGCTCCCAATTGACATTTGGGAGTGCAAAGGTAGTTTGAGTGGCCTCATCATCCCAGTCTTCACTTTGTGGGATAGTGAAGACTGCCCTCTGTCTTCTATTTTGCAGTCGTGGATGATGAGGGCTCCTTATCTCTGGCGCTGGTACTGGTGGCTGTAGCTGACGTTGTTGTGGTTGTGGTACTGGAAATCGTGCTGGTTTTAGTGGTGGAGGCGTCCTCACCTCTGGCTTGACCTCTCACAGAGGTCTCAGCATGAGGCGAGGCAGTATCCTCTCTTCTTTTCCTTCTCTTCTTTTTTATTTTTTCTCCTCTTTCTCCTGCTCTATTTTAGAATTTTCTGATATAGCCTCCATGATCAGTTCATACTCCAGATGCATCTGAAGCTCCAACAATTTCGCTATTCTGCTACTCATTTTCTCGAAGATGATACGTCAAGGACGGATAGCCAGACTGACGAGCGCTTCCCTTTATGTGTGAAGCACGGACGTGAAGAAAAACATCCCCGACGCTAAAACATGTTGCCCATATCATCATCCGACAAACATGGAACACGCTGACCTAAAAGAAACACTCACTCACTTTTTTTTTACTTACAATTACTAACCACAAACAAAAACACACAGACTATTTGACAAGCTACGGAAACGAAGTGCTTATAGACACACTTTTATTTTTTTATACATAAAACAAGGGGCCCCGAGTGGCCGAGTGGTCTAAAGCGTTCTCCGTTACGGATCACTGCCATCTCACCTCAGTCTGTGTGGGTTCGAGTCTAGGATTCGGCCAATGTGGGTATGTGAGAAAGCTTGCCAGTAGGTTCTCGTGAGTCGGTGGTTCTTTCCGGGGTTTTCCCGGGTTCTTCCTCTACCATTAATACTGGCCGCCATGCATATCGTATCGTGTGATGAAAAATGGCGTTAAACCCCACAACAACAACAACAACAAACATAAAACAAAGAAACTAATTGCTTATAGACACACTTCTATTTTTATATATACATAAAACAAATAAGCTAAGTGCTTATAGACACACTTCTATTTTTTTAACGTACAGACAAAAACAAATAAACAAATATTTGACAAGTGAACTAGAATATCTTTTCTAGAGTATTGGGGTAGCCCTGAAAATGGATTTTTGTGTGGACGGGGATTATGACAATCTTTTATCGTCGGTAGGATTTCTCACATGACAGGGTCTGCTTCTTCGGAAAAAGAAGGATACCTCTATCGTGTCCACACGACAGTCTTCAAAACCTCTGTCTGGTTCCTGCTGATCTTGCTGCTCTCTCTACTCTCTTTGCTCCTGACGTCTGTACTTCTCCGTCCGCTCTTCTTTCTCTTTCTTGATTTTCTCTCTGAAGGTCACTTTCAACATTCTGACATTCTCTATCTCTTCAGGCTTGGGTATCAGGCTTTGCCTGACATGACGTAAATTCACGTAAGCTTCGTCCAGCTTGGCTAGTCTTGAACACATCTTGATGGGAGAATGAGTCAACAATGGATTGTCAGACTGGTCGGTCGGTCGTTTCAAATAAAGTCGTGCATATACGACTAGTTAATTTCCCGTTTGGGAATAATTTATTTTTTCGAGGGGGAAGGAATGGTGCCACTTCCCCAACTCATTAATGCACATAGGAAGTGCTACTTGATTAGTCCGATTTCGAGACATTGATGTCTCACGGGACTCTTTGTGAGTGGGAATGGCCCACACGCACTCACTTATATGATACATGTCTGACAGTGGCGAAGGTATGTCGGACTGAGTGGAGGAGACGCGCCCTACATCCGAGATCTATTTTTTGCACCCCAGTTTCCGAATAGCAAATGGCGTCGTTTTGCCGTATGTGTAATTTGTAAAATCATTTGTACTGTTTGTAGAATAAAGTAGAGACGGCATCATGAATATCCTAGTCTATTTAAGGGAAGAGTCATTTAATCGAATAATATTTGGGGTTTCTATTCTAATAATTACTATTTCCGCCTTGTGCGGGGTGCCCGATGACTGGGATTTAGTCACCTTATAATTCTAATATTTTAAGGACATTTTTAATAATTATATAATTTGGTGCCACATTGTGTAGCTGGTCTTGATGGCTTTGGGTTATTAACCACCTTATAGGTCTAATTTTGGGTTCTTACTTTAATTTCTAATCAGTTTATGAATCAATTTGTTGCCGCATTGTGCAGCGGGTCCTGATGGCTGCGATTTAAGCCACCTTATAATACCAAGGTTTGTTGGCCAGTTTTAAATAGTGTATTTTAAGACCATTCATCATGCCTTAAGTTGTAGGATAGAGCAGATAGATGTTAGTCTGAGTATGATGGTTACTTAATTACAGATCACCTATTGCATTGCTTAATTGATCATACATTTGGACGACTCAGGGCGCTGAAGTGGGTGATAGGTGCAGCTGCAGCATTAGCCCGCCCCACGCGGTACACTCCCCTACTTGATCTGTAAACCGTATGCTACCCCCACCCCTAATTTCCCACCCAGTCTCTCCAAGAAGGATGTCCGGTGATGTAATAATCATATATTGTTTACATGAGTATTGGTTAAGTCCTACTTCTGAAACTGTCACTAAACTGCATTGCTTGTATAACCACCCAGAGTGTAGTAGTGGGTGATGGGTGAAGGTGCAGCATCAGCCCGAGTTTCGCGGTACACGCCCTACTCCGGCGGTAAACCGTATGCTACCTCCGCACATACTTCCCCACCTGTTTCATCGCATGAAACTAGCTGATGGGTGATTGGGTTGAGTAAGTGACTAATTGTAATTATATAAAGGATGTGTGATGTCAAGCCGGTCTCAGTATAATAGGATGGGTTATATTTTGTTGATTTTGTCAATCTCCTTGATGAAGATTAACATAGCATCATTTGTTTGGTTTGGGTTGGGATTAGTTTGATAAAGTAGTTCGGGGTAGGTATATGACGAGCCAATTTTCTTTAACGTGGTGGTTATTTTTTTTTTCCTTTGTTCGTCATATTTCGGGCATATGTTGAAAACATGCCGGAGGTCTTTATTATCAACGCAGTTGGGACATTTTGCTCCATTTCCACAATTGGCCAGGACATGTTTCTTTCATATTACTTGCAAGTAGGTTTTTTCCTGTATTAATTCTGTTTATGATCCGTTAATGGTATTTGATATTGGTTTTTGGTGCTTTGGTTTTGCAGCAGTTCTCTCTGAGTTGTTTGATTTAGACACGTCTGTGTATATTTTGACGAATCCCTTATAGGAATTGCCTAATATAGTAAGGATCTTTGATCTTATTTCTAAAGGATGTTCTTCTTTGGATCCGAAAGTTGTTGCTAAGGTGTTGATAATAGGTTTTTCCTTGTCCATGGAGTTGGGTCTGGATATCGTGTTGATTCTGCGCAAAGGCAGTCGAGTTGTAGTTCTTTACATAATGTATGGATCTTTTTCCCAGATGGTTGGAAGCGGACGAGTCTACGGCTAAATGGGATGTTGCATTTGTTAATGATGTCCTTTGTGGGATGGCTAGGATTGTGTATAGAAATTCTGGCTGCATATCTTAATGTTAATTATTCTCTTCTTAATGTTAAAGATGTTTTGCCTGTTAGGAACTGTAGTTCTTCTTTAGAGGTATTTTGGAGTGTGCCTGTACATATGCGCAGAGCTTTTGCTTGGATTACGTCAAGGCGTTTAAGAGTTGATGGTTTGGCAGATGCATAGATCTGACATCCATAATCCAGTTTGGATCTAATTAAGGCCCTGTAGAGTGTTACCAATGTATCTTGGTCTGCACCCCATTGTGAACCTTTCATGTTTTTCAGGAGATTAAGGTCTTCGCTACATTTTCGTATTAATTCGGTGATGTGATGATTCCATGTCCGATGTTGGTCGTAGTACATGCCTAAAAAGTTTGAGACTCTTTCAAATTTGATTGGTTCGAATTGTATGTATGTATTATATAGGGTTGGTGGTCCTATATTGTACCCTTTATGGTGGTAGAATAGTATTCCCGTTGTTTTTTCTTTTGATAATTTGAACCCACATTTATCGTTCCATTTGCCGATGTTAGTTAATTTGGCTTGTAGTTCAGTTAATAGTTGTTGGCTGCGTGGGTTGCCCGCTTTCCATAAGCCACTGTCGTCAGCAAATTGTGATAGGTCAATTTTACTGAGGTCAACAGAGCGTTCTAGATCGTTTATCGTGATGTTAAATAGGGTCGGACTAAGGACACTTCCTTGGGGAGTGCCGTTCTATAGCACATATTCTTCTGAATAGTGTGCCCCTATTCTGGTTCTGATTTGTCTGTCTTTTAAAAAGGTTTTGATTCATTTGTGCATGTTGCCGGTGATTCCATAGTGGTTCAATTTGCCAATGAGACCATTAGTCCAAACTAGATCGAAGGCTTTCTCAAGGCCTAGGAAAATATCTATGAGGTGTCTATCGCATTTTCGCTTAACATTGAAAGCTAGTTTGATACGAGACTCGATCCTTATTAGTTGGTCTAGGGTGGATCTTTTATTGCGGAAGCCACTTGTGAGAGAAGATTGTTGCTTTCAAGATGATGTTTGAGTCTGTTGTTTATCATTGTCTCCATCACCTTGCACACAAATCCGGCTCTGGCTAATTCTTCAGGGGTAGGTCTCATAGATATTTAGACCATTTTCCATTAAAGGTTTGGAATCGACTTTCAAAGCTGCAATACTCAGGCAAACGTACAGGGAACGAATATAGGTTTTTCACAGGCTAATTTCGATGAGGGTACGGTGAAATTTGCAGGAGTTTACTTAGGGTTGGATGACATCCTAGGGTGGTAGCTGCTTGATTTCGTGCGGGGGATGATATTAACAATGAAAACCAGTAAAGTGATAAGGTGTTTTGTAACGAGTGACATCCGTTAGGTTTGACACGCACATCATCACTTTCCAGTGGTAGTAGTCATAGCAAAGTTCCCATGATGTCCTGCTGAAGAAGTCATAGCAAAGAGTTCCCATGATGTGAAACTGAATCCCTAAGGTTACTGCGTACGACATCCCTGCTATCGCAAGGCGCAGCATCGTACTCCACTTCGGAATCCCCGAACTTAAATGATGTCTGTTAAAAAGTATTCATTTTTCTCGCTTGGTCTTTGTAGTTACAATGAACTATCGGTCTTGGACTTTGTCACTTTTTATATGCTGACCAGTATGGACCTGACCGTACGGCAAAGTGAAGTGGTTGGGAAGTCGCATTCGCTTCTGGTACAAGATTTGATACACTTTATCCAAAGACCGACTGACAATTTGGTGTGTGGGTAAACGTACAATTTTGTGCAGCTCGTAGGTGGTCACTTTAAAGCTTTCATCCTGTCCAGACTGCAAGGTTACTTTCAATACACCAATGTTCACCAGTCGACTGTTGCGATAACTGAGAGTCAATCGTTTCACTTTACACTCGGTGTGTATTTCTCCTTGTTTGTCATGGTATTCGTTGCCGTAAATTTTAGGACCGCCACTAGCAAAACTTACAATCTTGTCGTCAGAGTGCTCGTCCGTCCAGGCTCCTAAACCGTCTATTTCGACTTTAGCGTAATAGTGACTTAGGCGATCGATGTAGATGCAACTGTCCGTGTCAAAAATACAGCATACGATCTCCTAACAGTTCTATAACTTAGTACAATTTTAAGCAAGCATGGGGTGTCACGTAGGCGGCAATGATGACATTTCCAAATTCGTTGGCTTCTACAAATTTCAGTTATTCTTAGTAATTGACTAAGATAAAGTCCTCACGAACGACGTCCACGAGTTTCACGTACTTGGTTTTGCCGTGATTCATCTGGAAGTAGTGGTAAGGATCGGAGAAATACTCTGTCATGGGTAAACACGGTCGTTGTGCCATTTTGCCCCACAAACAATTCACTCTGGCAAACGATCGTCTTCCTTCGTTTTTCTACACGTGGTCTAAAGTGATGCCATCCTGATCCCAGTATTTCTCTTTGAATTTCGTTTGGTCTTTGGGAGTGTGGCACGAGGAAGGATAGCCACTGACTTGTTGTTTCAGTTTCAAAAAGGCATCCAGATAGTTTGCTAAAATGCCTTTCTGAGTTTGGTCACCCTTTAGGTATTTTTATGTCTTGGGAAAGTGGTAAATTTCGTACACTTCTAACAATTGGTATCCCAGGTCCAGAGCCTTGAACAATTCCATGGTGACCTACGTTCGCGTCAAGGCGCGTTCTTTCTAGGTGTGCTGACAAGGTCAGTCTTGATTGCATGTTTCGGCACAACTATTCGGCACAAGGGAAACATCAGTTTTCCATGGCAATGGTGAGGTAAAACGGGATGGTACAAGTCCGTGGGAGGCAAGATTTTACATTTAATCAATCCTTAGCATATTGGAATGTTGTGTAGGTCGATGTGTTTCTTCAGCAGTTGCGGGTATCTAGCGGGAACCCGACAACATTTGAACACGTAATGATACAGCGAACACACTTCCAAGTAGTTGATTTCTTCTCCTTTCTCCTCGTCTGCGTGGTACAGCAAACAGGTGGCATTCGTTCGTCCTCCGTAAAACTATTCCGTGGGTTCAGTGGGTCCACCAACTTGTAACTTTCCACGATGTGTTTAAACTCAGGATCGGTTTTAAAATGGTGATCGTACTCGTGTTCCCACATTTCCAACACTTGGTATCCTTGCTGTTCTAACTTTAAGTGCCGCCGAAGAGTGGCCTGGTGCAAGTCTTCCATGGTTAGTTGTAAAAACTGACTTTCGGTGTCACGTTCAGGGTAACAGATGGGACATACGTGAAATAAGCAACCGTTGAACTCGTACGTGATCCTTGGATTTTCTAAGTCTCAGCCATCTACCGAATACGTTCCGATGGTCTTTTCGTCTCCTCCGTTGCGAGCTTGCTGGATCCATTTGTCTTCCTTGTCGCACAAGTAATGTAGCCAGCGTAGGGCTTTTACCTATTACTGACGTTTAACAAAATTGGTCGTTTGAGGAACACGCTTTGGAAATGGTGCAGGCTTTTTTCAAATGATCGATCCCTCCGTGCTCCATGAACAGTTCTCTAAATTTCCACAGCAACACCGTAAAATGTCCACATCGGAACGACAATACTTTAACATTTCTTCCTGAAAGTCGAAGGGGTCTGAAGCGTAAGAGCGGTACCAAGTGTAGAAAGCTTCTCGTTGTCAGGGTCGGAGTAGTGAGCCACATGCAAACGGGGTAGAACGGCGTGTTGATTGGCTTCGGTATTGAAAAAGTGCGGAAATAGCCTTTGATCATTTCTGTCATTCCAAACGTTTTAGGTATTCGACTCAAAGGCCGGTCCAAATAACTCATCAAATCTTTAAACTGCACTTGTCACACTTGCATGGAAATAATTTAGGCTCCGTTCATAGGGATTTTAGGACGTTCGGTACTTTGTTTTGTAAAGTATCTGGGAAGAAACTGTCCATCGTATCCTGAAAAAGTGTGAGCATAGCGACTACAATCTCCGTAACGTTCGATGTCCTCTTGACTCTACGTCTCGTCGATGGGGTCTAAGATCCATCGGGCTAAATCGGCCAGCCTGTTAAGTCCCCGAATGATTTTTTCACGTCCTCCAGGAATCTTGCTGCAGTTAAGGCAATGACTAAAGATAAGCTCTTGGATGCAGTTCTCAAACACTAGATGAGCCACGCATAAATTAGGAATCTGAATACCGATCTCTTGCATGCATTCGAAATCGAGAAAGATGAAATTGCCTATCGTCTGGTTATCGTCTTCCTCGAGATGTTTGGAATGGTATTTTTGAATGAAGCTTTTGAGTTCCAAGTCGACGATTTGGCGACAAATGTGACATCGTTTCTATCCTCGATAAACTTGTAACTTGGCACTATTGGTACGTATGCCTTGTCCACAAGTAGGGCACAATCTCAGGAGTTGACAAGCACTTTTCTGCTGTGAATCTTGCGTCTTCAGATGTTGTTGATAACATGATGGACTGACAAAAGTGCGTTGACAAGCTGGGCAATGCACTCGTTGTTGCCCTTCGTCAAAACAGTGTTGAGAGGCCAAACATCCCTCACATTTCGATCCACAATGCTTGTGTTGCTCTCGATTGTTATCACCATAGTCACATTTCTCACACTAATAACTGTAGACCAGAAATGGGGAGATACTGGTGATGCCATCGAAATGTTCATCGTGATGACAGATGTGAATATATTTTCCGTTTTTGAAATCTTTGCCTCGAAAGAACAGAAGTCCATGCACTTCTTTAGGGTGTACCTTCAAGGTGTTGCGTGGAGCTAAGACGTCTTGCAATGTTTGCATTTCTGGAATGCAACAGGGGATTTCTTTTGATATCCCAGCTTGCTGTAAGAAAATTTGTGCTTCTCTTTGTTATTTGGCTCGGTCCGAAAATTGAATAGTTTTCCAGGCTCTTTTCCATTCTGCGGCGTCGTTCTTGTCGGCATACATTCATCACACCACAACGGCACAGGCTAAATACGTCTGGTCTTGAGGGTTGTTAATTTGGACGAGGCTCTTTTTTGATGCTTAGAAGGTCGTCAAACAAAGTCAGCTTTTTGCGCCTGGTCTCTTGGGGAAGAGACACGTGAGTCATGAACAGTGTCGCTTGTCAATCGGTGATGTGAAACTTGTCGGATTGTTGCAACCTCGTCGATGACTTTGGAAGGTGTCAGTTCTGCTGGGCTGCTAAACTCGGACCAAACCGGGGGAATTCAAACTGTCGTGATGAAAGGAAATTCTCAAGCGATTGTCTTCTTTGGCTTCACATTGTCCTTTCAGTGTGGTTAACAATCAATCCCAAACCTCAGTGATGAACCCTTCTACTTTCTCCAATGATACTTCGGACTTGAAATCTTTAAACTTCACGGTGTACGTGTAAGCTGTAGTTTTACATTTTCTAGAGGAGAGCTTTTCCGTCTCTCGAATGTGGTAGTACTTTCGGGGAGTTAATGGTGGACATTGGTTAGGTGTAGACTCTCTGGGTCAGGATTCTGGCTCACTCATGTCATCTTCAAAATCACTGACATGAATTTGAACAAGACTTCAGCTACTGTGCGAGGCGATAAATCACGATTCTGCCTCTTACTTTCTTCTCCTTTCTCCACGAAATGATGCGATCGTTTCATCTTGATTACAAAATGTCACATGACTCCATTTTAAACGTCATGGTCCCCTATATCCATGTCAGACCAGTTTCTTCCCTATATAAATGGTCAGTGTCTTCCCTCCCAGTATTAATTTCACTCTAAAACCGACCTGAACGATGAAAGAGCCCATACAGATAGAACTCTGATCAGAGCTTTGCGCGGTTCATAAGAAGGTTTTCTTCAGACAAGCCGACGGACTATTCCCCCTCCTTTCGAGATAAAAATCAAGATACTTGCTACATCTGTAAGAAGAAAGGGCAATGGGTTTAAAAGTGTCCAGACCGTGCAAAAAGCAGGACAGGTGTCAGAAGATACAAAAGTCAAGATACCTGTTATCACTGTCAAGAGAAACGACAAAGGTCTTCAGAATAATAAAAAACTAGAGGAGCAAGAGGAAGAGAGTGATTCAGAACAGGAAGAACAGGTACCCTCCCAAAAGGAAGAATCCACACACGTTCAGAAAGAGAAAAAAGAGAAGAGAAGAAGTCGATGAGAACGTGAGGAGGGATGAGGAGGAAAAACCTGTGAACTGTGAATGTGAAGAAATTCAAAAAATAAAAAACCAATGAGAGTGAACAAAAAGACAAAGAACTCTATGAACCTTTTAAAGTGTTGTGTTGTGATTTGGATTGTAAAATATGTAACAGAATAGACCAGACAGAAAACGTGTCTGTTGGTTTTGATTTTTTAGAATGTGGACCTACACTCACTCACACACGTACATTATGGGCAAGAAAGGGATTTTGAGCTTTAATATATTTTGGCAAAATTAATGCTATCTCTTTTAAAGAGAGATGAGTGGCCCTAAAAAGGACCGTTTGGTGTTTTTTTATATAAAGAAAACAAACTTAGGAACGAGACGTAATCAGCTTTAACTGCCTTAAGCCTTTGTCACGGCCAAAGCCTATTGCTGGACTTGCTCCTGTCGATGATGATTTAGTAGAAACAGGGCGTAGTAACAGGGTTGGGCTGTTATGCTTTTCTCTTGGGTCGTATTAAAGAAGTCTGATACATTTGTTTCATACTCCTTAACTCTGCCAAAATGTCTATGAGTACCATCACTGTTTGACTTTCACTGTCCTCCTTCCCTACTAGACCTTGTTTCTTCTCTGCTGCTTCTTCGTCCTGTCGTTTTCTTCTTCTTGCCTCTTTCTCGCTGTTGCTTTTGAAGGAGAAAAGCTTGTTTTGCTTCTTTCTGCTGATGGGAAAATTTCTCCAATTCTTCTTTCTGTCTCTTTTTAAAATCCTCGACGTGTGGTAAAGACGGAGAAGGTGGCGAAGGTGTTGGTACCGGAACAGGTTCTTGCGAAGAAGAGAGAAAATCCACTAAATTCAAATTAAAATCGATCTCTTCTGGAAGTAGGACTGTGTTGACTTTGGTAGCCGCTGCTATGCCATCGCTTATCGTCTCCACGGCTGCTGCACCCCAATTCATCGTCCTCTTAGTTTTCGTCATGTTTGAAAACTTTGTCGCATTGATTCACTGCGCATAGACGCCAGCGCATATATATGGAATGTGACGTCACATGCAGCTCTTTTCTGATTGGAAGACAGACTTCACACTGTGACTGAATTTTGTAACGCGTGCTAGGACTGGAAAAAACTCAATCTGTTTCGATCTGCTCTTCCACTAGAAATAATTACGGTTCATTTCATTCCTTTCACCTGTTCTCGTCACAAGATGTGGACTAACGTTGAATCATCTACCCTCGTGTCGTCAATGCCGTTCCGTATGGATTTACCCATGTATATCATATCATCATGGACAATCATCAAGATTACTGATACGAGCGTTTGGAAAAGAAGAATTTACGTGGAGAGACAAGGCTGTCTGAAGAGAGTCCTCATCTACGGTCCGGAAGTCAGAAGACGTTTGAGGAAGAAAAGAAGACCTGTGCGATTTCCTCTATGTTAATGGAATGGTGTTTTAAAAAATACCAAAGGCCCTTTTCAGGGCCACTCCACTGTCTCGAAAAGATATTTATTCTCTTGCCTAAAATATCTTTTAGTCATTTTTAAAGTTTAGGTGTGATAGATTGATGTTCATCAATCTATGTATATTTGTTGTATATGTCTATGGCTATATATCTACTGTATTTGTCTCTCCCTAGAGTAGCGCGTATTCAGGTCAGACCCTTGCCACATTGTTACCAATGTCCAGTACCGTGACGTCCCCTCACCTGTTCCATTTCTATTCAACCCAACTTTCCCTTGTCGCTATATAGGCCCAGTATTCCCCATGTTAAATTCCCCTTGTCGCTAAACAGACCCAGGGTGTGATTAAAAGTGTTGTCGCTAAACGTGCCCAAGGGGTTCTGTAATGTATTTTCCCACTGTTGCTAAACAGCCTACCTATCACTAATAGTGAACGTTAAGAAAGACGAAAACATTGGAAACCACAACTCACCGTTCCTCTCAAACCCTTTAAATAAGTTCATTTTAAATTTTGTATTCTACAGTATTTTCTCAAATAATTTGTTCTTGAATGAGAACCGGTGCTGTACATCACTATAAACTGCCACACTGCAGACATCGTAGCGATATGACTGAAAAATTGTTAAAGCTACGTTCAAAATCCTAATCACATACACAAACACACACACATCAATTAAAAAAAAATAAAAGCCCAACTATGACACACATAAAAATTACTGCAAATTTAGAGCATGTTTCTTTTTAAACAAATGGATCCGTGTCTAGCAGACGATAACATACTAGTGAAGTTATGTGTGATTTTTTTTTTCTTTCTGTAATTAAGGAGTCGTGTTAAATTTACATTGGATTCAAAGTGACCTAAATATGAATTTTCTTTATAGTCACTAGTGACCAAAACGTAATTAAATTCTCATTAGAGCAGACATAGGCAGATTCTTTCAGGGTGCGGGCCAGATAAGTGATTTTTAAGGCCACAGCCTCAGGACGCGGGTTATCCTACAATTACTAAAGAACAAATTATATTAATGAATAATGTGCATCGCTTTATATCTATTAAAAATAGTGTTTATATCAAACTTCAAAAGACTTTAATTTCAGCATTTATAACCAAACAATCTGAATAGTAAATAGGGCCACATTAGGGACAATGGGACTTAGCATTAAAAATACCCCTGGGCCACTTTAGGGACAATGGAAATTTAACATGGAGAAAAACGCTGGGCCACTTTAGGGACAATGGGAATTTAACATAGAGTTTGGGTCTGTCTAGGGACAAGGGAAATTAACATGGGAATAGAGTTTGGGTTTGTCTAGGGACAAGGGGAATTGAATATGGGATTTTTTAAAAATTTTTTTTTAAAAGATTTTTTAAATTTAAATTTAAATTTAAATTTAAAAAAGGGTAGGCAATGGAAAGGCTATCTCTTTTCGAGAAATATGGCTGGCCCTGAAAAGGGCCTTTGGGTTTATGTTAATATTAATATTAACATAGATGGCATCTGTCACATCTTCTTCTTCTTCTTCTTAAACTCCTTCTAACTGCCGGTCCATACACAAGTACCCTCTTGAGACATCCTTGTCTTTCTATGTAAACTCTCCTCATCCATTGACTAGTATCTGTCCTATCAACAACAGTCCACTTGGACCTGACATACATGAGCATGTCCGTCCTAAACATCATGGAAGACACAAGGGTGGATGACTCAACTGTGGTCCACATCTTGAAGCGACGAGAATAGGTGAATCAATGCAGTGAACTGCGCTTATTTATAGGTATAGGAAGGATTGAAATGGATTGAATTCATTCACCAATCCGAACACGCGTTACAAAATTCAGTCAGCTCGCATCCAATCCGAAGAGAGCAGTCTGTGACGTTACGTGGTCTATATAGATTAGTTAGCGCTCGTGTGCAGTCAATCTATGCGACAGTGATTCAACATGACGGAAACTCAGAAAACGATCCATTGGGGTGCACCAGCAGGGGAGACTGCCCAAGGGAACCCGGACTTACTTTCAGAAGAGGTACATTGGGATTTTATGGATTTTCTTACCTCGCAAGAATTTGTTCCGGAACCATTCCTTACCTTCTTCATTACCGCAAGTGGAGAATTTTAGACAGAGACAGAAAGAAGAATTGGAGAAATTTATGCAACGACAAAAGGAAGCGGAACAAGCTTTTCTCCTACAGCAACAGCAACAAGAAGAGGTAAGAAAGAAACAACAGCAACAACAGCAAGAAGTAGCAGCAAAGAAACAAGAGGGTGAAAATCAAACGGCTACGGTACTGTTGGACATTTTAGCGGAGTTAAGAAGTCTGAAACAAATGTATCAGACTTCTTTATCACGACCGAAGAGAATACGACCTTCCCGAGCTAAACACGCCAACCCTGTGACTAAGCCTATCGTACCACCCTTAGTGATTTCAACCCAATCATCAGAAGTAGGCCTCGGCCGTGGCAAAGGCTTAAGGCAGTTAAAGTTGATTGGTTAAACTCACCCCTACACCAAAATAAAAAGGCCCTTTTCAGGGCCACCCACATTTCTCGAAAAGAAATACAATTTCAATTGCCAATAAGTCAAAAAAAACCAAACAAATCAACAACCCATTTTTACCCTTATAGTACGTGTCTGTGTATGAGTGCGTGAGTGTAGCTTCTTATTTTAAAATCAAAACTCAAAGACACTTACCTTATATCATTCATGTATTCTTTTCTCCATTTTTTACAATCCAATTCACAATTCACCACAGAACACTTTAATTAAAAGTTAATTGACTTCTTCTTTTCCTTGTTTAGTCTCTCTGTTTTTTGAATTTCTTCACTGTTTTTTCCTCATTTTCTTCCCTTCTTCTTTTCTTCTCTTGTTTCTTTGTTTCTTTTAAATAGAATTGTCTTCCTTCTTCCTCTGAAGAATCCCTCTCTTCTTTCGAAGAATCCCTCTCTTCTTCCGAAGAATCCCTCTCTTCTTCTGAAGAATCCTTCTTTTCTTCTGACTCCTCTTGTTTCTTTTTTGGGCAATCTGGAGACCAATGTTCTTTTTCTTTACAATAATAACAGGTATCTTGACTTTTGTCTTTTTTAGCCCCTGTTATTTTTCTTTTTTGACGGTCTGGACACTCTGAAGACCAATGCCCTTTCTTCTTACAGATATAGCAAGTATCTTGACTTTTATCTCGAAAGGAAGGAGAGTAGTCCGTCGGCTGGTCTGAAGAGAATTTTCTAATGACCCCTCGCAAAGCTCTGACGAAACGTTCCATCTGGGTAGTCTCTTCCATCGTTGTGCTCGGCTTGAGAGTGAAATGAATAATGAAAGGACAAGACGCACACCCTTTTATATACGCTGGTTTGTCATGACTGTAAATTAGTCTATGGTGTTTAAACTTGAGTCATTTGACGTTTTGCACTCAAGATGAAACGATCCTATTCATTCGAGAAGAAAGAAGAAGAAGAAGAAAGTAAGAGGCAGAAACGTGATCTATCGCCTCGTACCAGGGCTGAAATCTTGGCACAAATTCATGCCAGTGATTTTGAAGAGGACATGAGTGAACCAGAATCCGAACCCTCTAAACCAAGTTCACCACCCTTAGTCAACCCTAAAAAGTACTATTCCATTCGAGAGACGGAAAAGCGCTCCTCTAGAAAATTTAGAACCACGGCTTACACCTACACGGTGAAGTTTAAAGATTTCAAGGCCGACGACCCTTGGAGAAAGCAGAAGGGTTTATCACCGAGATGTGGGATTCTTTGCTCACCTCACTCAAGCGACAATATCAACCCAAAGAAGACGATCGCTTGACACTATCCATAGATCACGACGGTTTGAAATCCCTTGTTTGGATCGAGTTTAGCAGACCCGCAGAACTAACCCCTTCCAAAGTCATGGACAAGATTCAACACGTACAACAATCTAATGACCAGTTTGACATCACCGATGGTAAAGCCACACTGAAAATGGCTCACGTCTCTCTTCCTCAAGGGACAGGACGCAAAAAGATGTTATTGGTGGACGACCTTCGCAACACCAAAAAGAGTCTCGTCCGAATTAACAACCCTCAAGACCAGATGTGCTTAGCCCGTGCCATCGTGGTGGGACGAACTATGCCAACAAGAACGACACGGCAGAATGGAAAAGAACCTGGGAGAACATTCGAAAATCGAACCGAACCAAACAACGAAACGAAGCAGAACTCCTGTTGCAACAAGCTGGCCTGTCCAAAGACACACCCTGTGGCATTCCTGAGATGCAAAAATTGCAAGATGCCCTAGCTCCACGCTACACCTTGAAAGTGCACCCTCAAGAAATGCGCGGACCTCTGTTGTTTCGAGGCCAAGACTTTAAGGACGGAAAATACATTCATGTTTATTATCACGATGACCATTTCGATACCATTACCACTATCACCGGATTCCTGGGATACAGATATTACTGTGAGAAATGTGATTATGGTTATAACAATCGAGAGCAACACAAGCATTGTGGATGGAAATGCCCAGGATGTTTGGCCTCTCCACCCTGTCTGAGCGAAGAACCAGTGCCTTGTTCGACTTGTCTGCGCACGTTTGTCAGCCCTACCTGTTACCAACAACATTTGAAAACACAAGGTTCACAGAAGAAATGTGCTTGTCAACTCCTGAGATTGTGCCCTACGTGTAGACAAGGCATACGTACCAACAGTACCAAGGCACACGTATGTCGAGGAAAGAAAAAATGTCACATTTGTCACCACATCGTGGACATGGAACACCAATGCTACGTGCAAAAATACCAACCCCCACCAGAGAAAGAGGACGGTCACAAGAAGAAAAGCAATTTCATCTTTTTCGATTTCGAATGCATGCAAGAGACCGGCATTCACATTCCTAATTTCTGCGTGGCTCATCGAGCGTGCGAGAAGTGCATTCAAGAACCTATCTTCAGTCATTGCCCTCACTGCAGCAAGATTCCTGGAGGACGTGAAAAAATCTTTCGGGGACCGAACACGTTAGCCGATTTCGCTCGATGGGTCTTAGACCCCATCGACAAGACGTGGAGCCATGAGGACATCGAACGTTACGGAGATTGTCATCGTCATGCCACGGTGATGGCTCACAATTTCTCCGGATACGATGGACAGCTTCTTCTCAGATACTATACGGAACAAGGCACCGAACGTCCTAAAGTCACTTTGAACGGAGCCAAAATCATTTTCATGCAAGTGGGACAAGTGCAGTTTAAAGATTCGATGAGTTACTTGGCCATGCCTTTGAGCCGAATGCCTAAAACGTTTGGAATGACAGAAATGGCTAAAGGGTACTTTCCACACTTTTTCAATACGGAAGCCAATCAACATGCCGTTCTACCCCATTTGCCTGAGGCTCACTATTACGACCCCGACAACATGCGTACCGAACAACGAGAAGCTTTCTACGCTTGGTACCAGGCTCATGCCTCTGACCCTTTCGACTTTCAGGAAGAAATGCTAAAGTATTGTCGTTCCGACGTGGACATTTTACGACGTTGCTGTGGAAAATTTCGAGAACTGTTCATGGAACACGGAGGGGTCGATCCTTTGAAAGAAGCTTGCACCATTGCCAAAGCATGTTCCTTAGTGTACCGCCAACGATTCATGCCTGAAAACACTGTGGCTGTCATCAGTCCTCAAACGACCCACTTTGTCAAACCTCAATACTCGGTCAAAGCCCTACGCTGGTTACATTACTTGTGCGACAAGGAAGACAAATGGATTCAGCATGCCCGCAACGGAGGAGGCGAAAAGACCATCGGAACGTATTCGGTCGATGGCTGGGACTTAGAAAACCCCAAGATCGTGTACGAGTTTAACGGTTGCTTATTTCACGGATGTCCCGTCTGTTACCCTGATCGTGACACTAAAAATCAGTTTTGCAACGAACCATGGAAGACTTTTACCAGGACACTTGTCAGCGACGCCTAAAGTTAGAACAGCAAGGATACCAAGTGGTGGAAATGTGGGAACACAAGTACGATCACCGTTTGAAAACCGATCCCGAGTTTAAACGCCTCGTGGAAAGTTACCAGTTCATGGACCCGTTGAACCCGAGGGATAGTTTGTACGGAGGAAGGACCAATGCCACCTGTTTGCTGTACCAAGCCGACGAAGAGAAAGGAGAAGAAATCAAATACTTGGATGTGTGTTCGCTGTATCCCTACGTGTGCAAATATTGTCGCTTTCCTGTAGGGCACCCGCAATTGCTGATGGAACACATCGACCTGAAAAACATTCGACAATACGAAGGCTTGATCAAGTGTAAAGTTTTGCCTCCCACGAACCTATACCATCCCGTCTTACCTCACCATTGTCAAGGGAAACTGATGTTTCCCTTGTGCCGTACTTATGCCGAAACGTGCAACCAGGACCAACCTTGCCATCACAGCCAGGAAGAACGGGACTTGACGGCAACCTGGGTCAGCGTGGAATTGTTCAAAGCTCTGGACATGGGATACCAACTGTTAGAAGTGTACGAAATTTGCCACTTTCCCAAGACACAACAGTACCACAAGGGTGACCCTACTCAGAAAGGCATTTTCGCCGACTACGTGGATGCCTTTTTGAAACTGAAACAAGAAGCCAGCGGCTATCCTTCCTGGTGTCACACTCCCGAAGACCAAATACAATTCAAAGAGAAATACTACGAACAAGAAGGCATCTCTTTAGACCACATCGAAAAAAACGAAGGCAGGCGATCGTTTGCCAAAGTGATGTTAAATTGCTTGTGGGGTAAAATGGCACAACGACCGTGTTTACCCAAGACGGAATATTTGACAGAACCTTCCCGCTACTTCCAGATGATTCACGATAAAAACCAAATACATGAAACACGTGGACGTAGTTCGAGAGGATTTGATCTTGGTCAATTACGAAGAAGATCTGGACTTTGTACAAGACGACCCTTTTGGAAATGTCATCATTGCGGCTTACGTGACAGCTCATGCTCGCTTAAAATTGTACGAAGCTTTAGAACTGTTAGAAGAACGCGTCCTGTACTTTGACACGGACAGTTGCATTTACATCCATCACCCGATTCAACATCACCCTGACATCGAAGGAGACCGTTTAGGAGCCTGGACAGACGAGCATCCCGACGACAAGATTCTAAGTTTCGTCAGTGGCGGCCCCAAAAATTACGGCTACGAATACCGGGACAAACAAGGAGAAGTACACACGACGTGCAAAGTGAAAGGACTGACTCTGAATCATCGTACCAGTCGAGTGGTCAACTTTGGGGTATTGAAAGAAGCCTTGCAATCGGGAGAGGATGGAAACTTTAAAGTGACCACCTATCAACCGAACAAGATTGTACGTTTACCCACTCACCACATCGTCAGTCGACCCTTGGAAAAAGTCTATCAAATTGTATACCAGAAGCGAGTGCGACTTCCCAATCACTTTACATTGCCGTACGGTCACGTCGGTATTGGTCTGTATATAAAAAGGAACCCTAGGCAAGATCGATAGTTCATTGTTCATTGAAGTAACTTACCATGTCGTTGACGAAGAAGAAACCAGATTGGTTTGGCTTGGACCCAAGAGGTGGCCCAGTATGCACGAGAGTTATTCAAGGAAAAAAGTTACTTTTCAACCTGTGTTAGTGACGGTGCCAGAATAACCCGTCACCCAGGACGGGACTGTCGTGGACAGGCCTGAAAGACCCTTTCGGGAGGACACTTGTGTGACCTTACCCCTACTATAGAACTGATTAGAACTTTACCCAAAACATGTTGTACAGACACTTGTGTTTATTCCACGTTCATGGTTATCATGTGCCTTTTATTCTTGTACTTAAGCCTTTGGCTTTTATGCATTTTTGTCTGTCGTATTCATGTTTGAAACATTCAATAAACGTGTTCTGAAAAAGTATATAAACTCTTGTCTTGTTTGTTTTTCGTGTCAAAAGTGACATTTCTCACACTATGGCTACCTCTGCTGTCTCTGCTCCCTCTTCCTCTACTGTCAAAGTCATCGACGAACACTTAGATCGTGCCAGTTGGGAGGCTTTGTATCTTCGCCATCCCTTTAACATGCTCATTGCTCGACCTAGCGGTTCAGGCAAAACCGAATTCGTCAAACGTTTGATCGAACATAAACATCATTTGATCGATCGACCCCCTCAACGAATCGTGTGGTGTTACAAAGAGTGGCAATCGGCGTACAGCCTCTTGCGAGAAAGTCAAGGCGATTCCATCGTGTTTGTGGAAGGCATTCCTAAAGAAGACGACGGCATCGTCTCTGACTCCCGTCTAACCCATTTGGTCATTTTTGACGACATGTTAGGAGAAGACGAAGAAGAAATTAAACTGTGGTTCACGCGCAAAGGGCATCACCGTAATGCCAGTGTCGTTTACATCACCCAAAATTTGTTTCAACAAAGTAAAGCCCATTGCACCATCAGTCTCAATGCGCATTACGTGGTCTTGTTTAAAAGCCCTCGAGATAAATCGCAAGTGCAAGTCTTAGCCAAACAGTTAGGAACGCCTTGGCTGACTCAGGCGTACGACGATGCCACTCAAACTCCACACGCCTATTTACTCGTCGATTTGAAACCTACGACTCCCGAGGATTTGCGATTTCGTTCCCACTTGTTTCACCACTGGTGCCAAGACGGAGGGCCTGTCCTGTACACGTCTCCGTCCTCGACTTCATTTCACTCCACATAAAAAAATCTATAAAAACCTCAGACCCTTTTTCGTCTGTCTCACTCTCAGTGCGAACACGACGTCCCTTCAGTCGCATCTTCCCGTCAAATTGATTCGTGCTTTCCACAAACACGAGCTCGTGTCTTAGAAGTTAGTCTCAAAGAAGTCTTACGATGGTTCACGGTGACAGCACGTCAATTACTCCAAGGAATCATTCAGATTCCTCATCAAACCAAACGCTTTTTGATCGAAACAAAGTCGCTTTGGTCCAACTGGCCGATCCCCGCATCGACACTCAAACCAAAAAACAAATCATTTTGAAACCTGGAGGGAGCGGTACTCTAGGAGGGGTCATCATTCGCTCACTCTTAAGATGGGATCCTAATGCCCCCAAAGTTATACCCAAGACAAAAGTCCAACGAAGCCCCAAGAAGAGAAAGACCAGGTCCCCAAGGAGAACTTCACCAGTGGCAGAACCCTCCTCTGACCAGACACCACCACCCGGGAATAGAAAAGAAGCCCCCAGAAAAAGAAACAGAGAAAAAGTCCCCAGAAAAAGAAAAGTCCACAGAAAACTAGTCGCAAGAGAGGCACTTCGGCCAGGACGCAACCTTACACTCGCAAACCACGACCTGCCACGGCGGTGACTGCGTCTCCGGCAGCCTCACGTTTGTCCACTTCTCCGTTAATGACACCCAGAACTGAAGAGTACTTGGAGACGTTGATCACACCAAGAACTTCTCCGTTGATGACCCCCAAAAGAACTTCCCCAGTGGCAGGACCTTCCAATTTAGTGGCAGTGGCTGCTGCTCACAAAGTACCTTCTCCCAAAATCAAAGTTCAAGAAAGATCGGGCATGTTACAAAGTTTACTGGATTTGTCCAAGCAAGAACTGGCTCGATTTAGTCCGTTACGTACCCCTGCACGACGTGTCATGCCTGTCCTCGAACTAATACGACGTCAAGACAATCAGTGGCGACGCGTTCCAGTATAAAAAAGGCCTGTGACCAAGTCGGGGTATCAGTGTTTCTTTGGTGCTCCTGAAGACTCAAAGATGTCACCCTCGAGAAAACCCCAAGGAAAGAAAAGGAAAGGACTGCCACCACGTTTAGCCAAACATGGGGACATGTTATCTGTCCTGTCCAAAGCTTCTCCACCCCTACGAAAAAAACTCATTCAAACGGCCTCCAAAGAGGTCATCGATACCGTGTGCGAATGTTGTTTGAACGTTTTGAAAGGCACGATCCCTTTGTCCAAACACCAGAAACAATGCTTAGGCAAACATCGTCACGTTCTTCGCCAAATGGTTCAAAAGAAAATTCCCATTCGTCAAAAAAAGAAGATGTTAGTCCAACGTGGAGGTATTTTACCTCTCTTGTTAGGCCCCATACTGAAAGGAGTCTTGGGAACCATGTTGGGAGGACTGGTGGGAGCAAGATAAAAAGGCCTCGGAAGTTCCAAGATCTCAGAATCGACCCCTGACAACCCCATGGAAGGACGAAAACTAGCTTTAGTGCCTTACAAACGATGGATGGAATACCATCGGTGGCAAGAACAACACACCCCGCATTTACCTCCCAATCCAAATTTGAGCGAGATGTCCCAGTTGCAACACGAATTGCAGTCCTTGATGGATCGCCAAGATTTGTCCGAAACAGAAAAATCGCAAAAGTACGGTCAACTCTTGCAACGACTGCAAATCTTTCACCAGAAAGCTTTAGACGAAACAGCTCTACCCACTCTGAAAGATTTTAAGACCTTGATGAAAAGTCCAGCACCATCACCAGTACCAGTACCAGTACCAGTACCAGTGACCAAGACAGAAAAAGGAAAAGAAGAAGAAGAAGAAGGGTTTCAAACTCCACCAGAAAAAGTACGCAAGTTAACAACACCACCTACCTCCAGAATTGGATGGATTAAAAAGATGATGGCCACCCCTTCTTCCTCACAAGAGAAAAAGAAAGTGAAGACAGAAGTGAAGACAGAAGTGAAACAAGAACCGATATCCCCCGCTCAGACATCCTCCTCCTCTTCAACACCTATTGCCGGTCGCACACGCAAAGCATTGCAATCCAAGAAAATACCCCAAGAGAAAAAGAGTAGCATCCTCCAAGAGTGGGTGCCTTATTAACACACCAACCAACACAAAATAATGGAAAAAGTCTTAGCCAGCATTTACTACGATCCCTCCCATCCTGCAGGTTACGCAGGAGTTCAAAAATTGTATCGTGCTGCCAAAACTCGACTGAAAAGTCTCCGTTTACCTCAAGTGCAACGATGGTTACAAGAACAAGCTACCTACACTTTACACAAACCCATTCGACGCAAGTTTGCCAGAAGTCGCACCCGAGTGGAAGGCATCGATCATCAATGGCAAGCCGATTTAGCCGATGTCTCTCATTTGGCCAGCTACAATCGTGGCTACAAATATTTGTTTTGTGTCATCGACGTCTTTTCCAAATTTGCCTGGGTCGTGCCCTTGACTTCCAAATCGAGCAGCGAGTTAGTGCGAGCCCTGCAACGAGTGTTGAAACAAAGCGGTCGTCACCCTCTTCGATGGCAAACGGACAAAGGCACCGAATTTCTGAACCAAGCTTTCCAAAAAGAATTAAAGAAAAGTGACAGTCATTTTTTTACCACCGAGAATCCCGAAACCAAAGCCAGCATCGTGGAACGTTTTCAACGTACTTTGAAAGAACGCATGTGGAAATATTTTACGCATCACCACACTCTGAAGTACATGGACATCTTACCGCACCTGGTGCAAGCGTACAACCAATCTTACCATCGAAGCATCGGACGTGCCCCGCAAGACGTGACTCCCGACAACGAAGTGTTGGTGTTTGAGCGCCTGTTTGGTACGTCCCCGACGAGGGCTGTCCCCAAGAAAAGTGGAATGTTGGCCGTAGGAGATTGGGTGCGCATTGGCAAAACCAAACGCACTTTCGACAAAGGTTACTTACCTAACTGGACGACCGAATTGTTTCGCTTCACTGGACGAGTGCATGGCCGTCATCCTGCCGTCTATAAATTGGAAGACATGAACGGAGAAGTGCTCAAAGGAACGTTTTATTTGCCCGAGTTACAACGTGTGACCAAAAAAGAAGACGACGTGTACGACATCGAAAGCATTCTCGAACGCAGAACCCGTAAAATGGGAAAACGACGTGTCAAAGAAGTCAAAGTACGTTGGAAAGGATATCCACCCAGTTTTGATTCTTGGATCGACGCTTCGCAAGTCACCGACTATAAAAAGAAGTGACCATCATGCCTTTTCACACAGACGCAGTTACGTCGACCACTCCTCCTTCACCTAGTTCTTCTGTGCAAGATTTACACAAACAACCCTTGTGGGTGTGGTATGGAGAACGTGTGCCTAAAACGCAAATCGTCTTTTTCTGCCAAATCTTCGTGGTGTATTGTGTCATCGGGGCAGCCATCGCCAATTTGAGTTTGCAACAAGGAGACAAACAATTGTGGACCATTTTATTGAGCAGTTGCATCGGTTACCTGCTTCCTAATCCCTCCCTGAAATTCACCTCGAACGGGAACCCCGGGAACCTTGTGTCCAGTGCCAGTGCCAGTCACCACTTCAACCACAACCAGAACCCCATTTTAGACGGAGACACACCTCTGACGTCCACTAACCCCTCGGACAGCCACAGAACTCTGGAATTATGAGTCACCAAAGCCAATTTTACTTAACTTTACCCAGTGACAGTTCCATGGAGGTGTTTCCCAAGAACACGTTGTGCTGTTACACGGCCAAATTACCTCAGGCCATCCAGTTAGATCACGAAGCCCATTGGGAAGTGGCTTTAGTAGAAATGATTCACCCGACCCAAGTCCTCAATGTCCTTCCCAATCAAAATTTTTTTGATGTGGAAGTTCATGACGAGCAAATGCAACAATGGATGGATAGCAATGTCAAATATGACAAGAAAACCCGTACACAAAAGTACACCACCTATCACTTGTTCATTCCCCCAGGCTATTATTTTAGTGGTCAACATTTGGTCACCACCATAACCTCCAGGTTTAATGTCGTGTTTCTGAAAGCTTTGGAGCATGTCAACAAAAGTGTCACCATGGAGTACCACAAAGCAGCTCGTCGCTTCTTGATGAAATTTGAACAAAGTAAAATCATGTCCATTTTATTTTGTCCTGAATTGTTTGACATGTTGGGCGGAGACATGGACATGAGAAAGGCCATGCTCAAGAAAAACGAATTACCCATCGTTTACGACAACGAGTCTTTTAGCAAGTTATTTCGTGCCCCGGTAGAACTGAACCAAGGACTGAATTTGATGTTCGTGTATTCCGATGTGGTGGAGTACAACGTGGTGGAACACACCTCCGTACCGTTACTGCGTGTCATTCCTTTCAAAGTGGATTCTGCCACGAACGCTGACGAGGAAGGTGGAAACACTTACCACGTCCACCGCGAATTTGTACATCCTCACTATTTGCCTGTCAGTAAGTCGTATTTGGACACGGTCAACATTGCTATAAAAGGAGATCTGGGACAAAATATTCCATTCACCAAAGGAAAAGTCACGGTGAAACTCCATTTTCGAAAACGGTTCTCTCACGACTCTTAAGTCATGTATCCAGTGTACCGAGGGGTTGCTCGACAGCGAGGACACGGCTTAGGAGATATGTTAAAATCGGCCTTTCGTTCGGTGGCCCCGGTGTTGAAACCGATGGTGACACGCGGATTGCACGCCTTGAAAGATGCAGCACTGACGCAAGGCAAAGAATTTCTCGAAAATGTCATCATCGACAAACAAAACCCTAAAGAAGCCTTCATGAGGGCAGGCAAAAATGTCTTGCTGCAAACGGGCAAAGACATTTTAGGCCGCCGAGAAACACCTATAAATGCCCTGCACGCTACCGAGTCAGGCATTCAGCAAGGACAAGGCAGAAAGAGACGACCAAGAAAACACCCTTTCACCAGACTTCAAGCGAGAAAGGCCAAGAAAAGAAGAACCGTTCGAGACTTAGACGTTTTCGATTATTGAGAAAAGAGACAAAAAAAATGATGCACCGAGAATCTTGCGCTTGTTCCAAGACGGAACTGGATCTGTTTGCCATGCCCCCCACGATGATGACGATGCAAGAATCCCAGTGGGTGGAATTTCACCCCGTCTCCTCACTGACCGATTCCGCTCCCATCGAGTTTGAAATCAAAGGACAGCCCGAAGATTACATCGATCTGAATAGCAGTTACTTGTACCTGAAAGTCAAAATTCTAGATAAGACTGGAGGTGCTATAGACGATGAAGCAGTAGCTCCCGTCAACAATTTCATGCATTCCTTGTTCAGTGGAGTGGACTTGTACTTGAATAACAAACTGGTCAGTAGCAGCATGGATACTTACCCTTATCGTGCCTACCTGGAAAATCTCTTGACGTACGGAATAGATGCCAAGAACACTCATCTCAATGCCTGTGTGGTATGGGAAGCTGACGAACCTACCAAGTTTGAATTATTGGAAACTGATGAAAAGAAAGACAACAATGATGGATTTGTAGAACGAAGAAAGAGAATCACGGGAGCCGACACAAGTTTAGAACTGATGGATCGTTTGCATTTGGACATGTGGTTGCAAGAAAAGTATTTGCTGAACGGGGTGGATGTCCGCCTGAGACTGAATCGTAGCAGTGCCGCTTTCCATTTGATGGCTGATAGTGACGGTTACAAAACCAAAATCCTAGAAGCCAGACTCTACGTACGCCGTGTGGAAGTGTTACCTAAAGTGGGAAACGACATCAGTCAGACGTTGAGCAGAACGACCGCCAAGTATCCCATACGACGCGTGGAAGTGAAAACCTTCACCATTCCCAAGGGACAGCGATCCATGATCGAAGATCATCTGTTCCAAGGACAGTTACCCAAACGTTTGATCGTTGGTATCGTCGAGAATACAGCCTTCAACGGAGCTGCCGAAAAAAATCCTTTCTACTTTCAACACTTTGGCGTGTCCAAAATCGAAGTCAGTCGCGATGGCAAGACCTTGTTTACCCGACCTTTCGAACCTAACTTTGAAAAGAAGAATTACTTGAGGTTATACTTGTCCCTGTACGAAGCCACCGGACAGTTAGGAACCAATACCAGTCACGGTATTACGTACGAGGATTATGCAGGAGGCTACGCTTTGTGGGCTTTCGATTTCACTCCAGACCAAGGCAGCGACGAGGGACATTTCCACCCTATAAAATCCGGCCAGATTCGTGTGGAAATTCAGTTTAAAGACCGAGACCCTGATGAAACGGTGAACGTCATCCTGTATGCAGAATTCGATAATACCATAGAAATCAACAGTTTGAGAGAAGTCATCCTAGATTACTAGAAACCATGGAAGACTGTTATCCCTCTTTACCTAGTGGAGAAACTTTTAGTGTTGGATTATTGTTAAAAAATGTTAGAGTTGTTGTTGTTTAGTGTTAAGTGATTTTTGAATAAAAAAATGTGTTTTGAAAAAATTGTTTGATGTTATATTGTTGGATTATTGTTAAAAATGTTAGAGTTGTTGTTTAGTGTTAAGTGATTTTTGAATAAAAAATGTTGTGTTTTGAAAAAAATGCCTTTGTCTTTTGTTTAGCTATAAGAATGTTGGATTGATGCTCTTTCATTTCTTACTATCCCTCTCATGACACTCACTAAACGTTGCGACTCAAAAACCGTGTGGGGGATGTTTTCCTTCACGTTCCCCTTTGACTTTAAGAACCGGGGTTGTTTCCAGTCTAACCATCCATTGTCGACTCATCCTCCTACGAAGATGTGCTCCAAACTAGCTAAGCTCAACGAAGCCTACGTGAATTTGCATAGGGTCAGACACAGTCTGATACCGAAGCCAGAAGAAATAGAGAATGTGAGAATGTTAAAAATCACTGAAGACCTGATAGAAGAGCTCTTCAGAGAAGAAATGAACAGGGAAAAAGAAGAATGGACAGAGAAGTACAGACTTCAGAGACAGCAGCAACAGCAGCAACAACAACAACAGCAGCAGCAACCTGAAGCTGACAGAGGCTTTGTCGATTGTCGTATCGACACCAAAGAGTTCTTCTTCTCTTTTCGAAGAAGCAGACCTATCGCCAGAAAGTCTATCCTCAGAGGACATCGCATTCTTAGAAACTAAAAAAGAATGTCATAGCAAACAAAAAAACAGCCCTTTTCAGGGCTACCCAATACTCTAGAAAAGAAATAACAATCCATTTGCCAATGTGTGTAGGTAGAGTAGTGTGAAAATAAACACTAACTCTTTTTTTAAAAAATGTGAGGGTATGTGTTTGTGTGTTTGTGTTTGTAAGTGGTTAAGTAAGTTGGTATGGATAGTAGATTAAAATGATGTCTTTTTTTTGGTGTTTGAGGTGTAAATTTGGGGTTAGATTGGATTGCTTTGCGTATGTGGATAGTCTATTGAAGTGATTTATAAAAAAAAAGTTAAAATAGTGATGGTTAGCATAAAAAGTGAGTGAGTGTTTCTTTGAGGTCCGCGCGTTTTTTTTTTTTTTGGTCATGATGTAGGTAAGATCAATTTTATGTTTTTAGGGGATGTTTTCCTTCACGTCCGCACTTTCACTATAAATTGAAACTCGTTCGGCAGTCCAACTACCTTTGTTGATTGATCAACACCAAAAATGAACACGAGACTGGAGAAACTGTTGGAACTTCATGTGCATCTGGAATATGCCAGGCGCATATTAAATGAACTGGCCGCGGAAGCCATTGTGGAGGAGGGAAGGATAAGAGAGGAGGAGGAAAGAAGAAACAAAGAAGAGGAGGAGAGAAGATATAAAGAAGAAGACGAAAGAAGATACAAAGAGGAGGAGAGAAGATACAAAGAAGAGGAGGAGGAGGAGGAGGAAAAGGAGAGAAGAAGAAGAAATTGCAGAATCCCAGAAACCGAAAATTGGGATTCTGAAGCCACATATCCTGCCTCTGCTCTCTCCCCCCAAAAGGTAAAAAGTAACTGGGGGATAAGATGTGTATGCGGCGCCAGGCCTGGAAGGTGCCACCATTAACCAGGTGTCCATGAAGTTCAAAAAAAACAGCCCTTTTCAGGGCTACCCAATACTCTAGAAAAGAAATAACCATCAATTTGCCAATGTGTAGGTAGAGTAGTGTGAATATAAACACTAACTCTTTTCTAAGATAGTGTGAGGGTATGTGTTTGTGTGTTGGCGCTTGTAAGAGCTAAGGTATGTTTGTGTTAATAGTAGATTATAGGTTTCTTTATTGTTTCTTAGCGTATGTGAAGAGTATAGTTAGGGTTTTGTAAGCGCTCACGTACGATTGTGTGGATAGTAGATTATGGATTTTGTTTATTGTTTCTTAGCGTATGTGGAGAGTATAGTTAGGGTTTTGTAACCGCTCACGTACGATTGTGTGGATAGTAGATTATGGATTTTGTTTATTGTTTCTTAGCGTATGTGGAGAGTATAGTTTGGGTTTTGTAACCGCTCACGTACGATTGTGTGGATAGTAGATTATGGATTTTGTTTATTGTTTCTTAGCGTATGTGGAGAGTATAGTTTGGGTTTTATTATATGAAATGAGAAAAGTAGGGGGATGTTTTCCTTCACGTCCGCGCTTTTACTATAAGAACCCACAGTATTCGTCGTTCAAACCATTCTACAAAGAAGATGGCTTCTAACCAAATGGACAAAATACAAACATTGCAAGACGTTTTAGACAACTTAGGAATGATGGAAGAGATGTTAATAAGACTCGTTGAAGACCATTATTCCTATAGTCCCCATCGTGTAAAGACGGAAATTAATAACTTAAAAAAGGTAAAGGACAAGATTAGTGGTGTCATGAAAGAGATAAAGGAGGAGAAGGAAGATGAAGAGGAAAGAATAAGAATAAGCAAATGGAACGAAAAAATTGAAAAAGAAGAAGAAAATGAGAAGAGGAAGAAAGAAGAGGAGGAAGAGAAGAAGAAAGAAGAGCAGGAGAAAAAAAAGAAAGAGAAGAAGAGAAAGAGTGTAGGAGATAAAATAAGAACTTGGTGGAGAAAAAGAAGAAATTAGAAGCAGAAGAAGAAGAAGAAGAAAACCCAAAGGCCCTTTTCAGGGCCAGCCATATTTCTCGAAAAGAGATAGCCTTTCCATTGCCTACCCTTTTTTAAATTTAAATTTAAATTTAAATTTTAAAAAACTTTTTTTAAAAAAAAAAATCCCATATTCAATTCCCCTTGTCCCTAGACAAACCCAAACTCTATTCCCATGTTAATTTCCCTTGTCCCTAGACAGACCCAAACTCTATGTTAAATTCCCATTGTCCCTAAAGTGGCCCAGCGTTTTTCTCCATGTTAAATTTCCATTGTCCCTAAAGTGGCCCAGGGGTGTATTTAATGCTAAGTCCCATTGTCCCTAATGTGGCCCCATTTACTACTAATCTGCTTATTCTTGAGACACAATATGCAAGGACTAGTCGTTGCTATATAGCAAATCAAATATTGACAGACGGATTTTTTTTCAGCGTCAGGCCCTTGCTCAAGTGTCAGGCCCTTGCTCCAGAACATTATATTTTTGGCCCCTAATATATAATGTACGTATGTTCAGAAATATATGTGCTACGGTATACCGCAGTACAAATGTACGCGTGATACCCAGCTCTATTATTTATCGATTAGGTTTTACAAAGCTACATGATATATGCAAGTAGACATGGAGTCCCTGGTTTTGACAGTGAAATGCCTTTATTACTTGATCGGATTTTACAGACACTACATGATATGGGCAGGCAGAGATGGAGTCCATGGTTTTGACAATGTAAGGCCTTTATTACTTGATCGGATTTTACAGACACTACATGATATGGGCAGGCAGAGATGGAGTCCCTGGTTTTGACAATGTAAGGCCTTTAATAAAATCAGTTCTTACCGAAGCTACATGATATATACAATCAGACATGGGATCAGACTAAATGTTGATGGAGGAGGGGCAAAACTTATACAAGGGCCCTGACTTTTCTCGAAGAGGCACCAAAGCAAAGTCTATGTGTATATATACTAAAAATGCGCATAATACTCAATGAACGTGCGCAAGAATAAAACAGTGGTCAAGTGTCAAATGACAAGTGACTGTACGTTTGAGTGCGTAAGTTTTTCTTTTTAGCGGGGGGGCTGACCCCACCCCCACCCCCCACCCCCGATCCGGCCTTGCCATGATAGAGGCAATTAGACAAGGAGTCCTGATTTTGACAGTGTGCGGCCTTTATCATTTGGTAGGGTTTTACAGAAACTACATGACAAATGCAGTCAGACGTGGAGTCTCTTCGTTATTTTTATCACTGTATCTAAAGGATGTAAGAGATCGGATTTAATATCAGTATATGTGGATACGAATGAAGAAGGCATTAATGTATAGTTTATTCAGTGTATCAGCTTTCTTTCCAATTAAAACTTCGTAAAAACGCACTAATTGTAGGAACATAAGGTCCTTTCAGATTTTCTAGACTTTTGCTTGTTTGTCTTGGCATGTAGCGATCTTTTCCAAGCGCCAATAAATATGGAATCATTTTATTTGAAAACAAAACATATCTTGGCATGAAGTATGGGTCTTCAAAGCATAGAACAGCGATGTGCCATTGTGGTGGGCCCATGACCCGCTTTACTACATAAAACAATGCAAAATGATGAAAAATAGTTGGCCACTTGCAAATTTAAGGATTAGCACAGAAAGTGATAAGCACTGTATCTCTTAATACGCCCGTGAAGCAAATAAAACCTATATTTCAATTATTCATAATCGGAACCCATTAAAAATTACATTTAATTTAACTGTATATGTTCTACATTTCCACAGGAACATTCCAAATACATTTCTGATTAAATTAATATTCTTGATGGTTAATTTTCAAATTCTGAATAAACTGAAACCCAAGTAAAAGAACAAATCTATTCAGAACCAAAAGGTAAGGAGTGGTTAGACAATGTCCAATATATCACAGTGGTGTGTTACCATATTACTCCTTACGTTACGAACTCTCGATTGATCAGTGGCGGCACAAGTGGTTGTGAGAGGGCGCCTTACATGAGCTTACAGAGTGCTCCGCCTACTGAGGCACCTGACACGGCAACCTGTTACCCTCCAACAAACATGCAGTATTTGTCAAAGCTAAAGAGGTGGATTTATTAAAATGTACAATTGCACAGTTGCATAAAATTATTCGGTACTAAACAATATTTATATTTGTATTTAAGTTCATCTAGTAAAAACATAGCGTTTAATTTCAGCAATTAACAGAACTCAGTTTAAAGCAGATTGAGAACATATTCATGAAAATAGGATGTTCACTTGAAAAGATGTAAGTGTATTTAGTATATATCAATATCATTTTAACTGAATTTTGTTTGGAATGGTTCAAAGATCAATGAACTAAAACTATATAGCAAAAGCCTCTGTGGTACTGCTAAGAAGTATACTGTTCCAATTAACAACTTTAAAGTTTTTCATTGCACACGAGATGGAATTTTGATCGGAGGTATATGAGTAGTAAATGGGGTGAGATTAGCGACAATGGGAATTAGCATTACAGAGACCCCTGGGTCAGATTAGCGACAATGGAAATTTAACATGGCGAAAAATCGTGGGTCAGATTAGCGACAAGGGAAATTAACATGGGAATAAATCGTGGGTCACTCTAGCGACAAGGGGAATTTAACATGGAACTATAGTGTGGGTCTGTCTAGCGACAAGGGGAAATTAACATGGGGAATAGAGTTTGGGCTTTTGGGATTTTTTTAAAATTTAAATTTAAATTTAAATTTAAAAAAGGGGTAGGCAATGGAAAGGCTATCTCTTTTCGAGAAATATGGCTGGCCCTGAAAAGGGCCTTGGGCTTTTTCTTCTTCTTCTTCTTCTTCTTCTTTTAACTTCTTAACTTTTTCCACCATCCTCTTATTCTGTCCATCATTCCTTTCTTCTTTTTCTTTTCTGTTTCTGGTATCCAGTCCGGGTGACCCATGGCTCGGAACTTGGCCTGTATTTTCATCCAGTTGTTATTCAGTTGGTCGAATTCTAATTTCTTCTTCTTATTCTGTTCTTCCTTTCTTTCTTTAGTCCACCTTTCCTTTATGTTTTCTACTTCTTGGGTCATCACTTGTTTCATTATTTCTTCTCCTTTTTTCAACCTGTTCAGTCCCCTCTTCATATATGACAACTCCGTCCAATACACTATATGTTCTAGGAAGCACCGGACTTGCATGACATAATCCAGTGCTTCCTTCAAACTCCCCACTCTTACATAAGGTGGGTCAATAAATCCTCTTGATTTGTTGACTTCATCTTCTATCATTCCTTCTATTATATGTCTGGCGGCCTTTATACGTTCGACTTGACTGGTTACCAAGTGTTCTTTATCTTCATACTCCCATTCCTTTTGTATCCTTTCTATAGCATATTCTGCATCTATTATCCAGAAATAGATATGCCTCAATTGATTAAATAAATCAGTCACTTGCGTCATCTTGTCTAGATTATTCTTTGTAGAATGGTTGGAACGACGAATACTGTGGGTTCTTATACGAAAAGCGCGGACGTGAAGGAAAACATCCCCCTACTTTTTCATTTCATATAATAAAACCCAAACTATACTCTCCACATACGCTAAGAAACAATTAACAAAATCCATAATCTACTATCCACACAATCGTACGTGAGCGCTTACAGAACCCTAACTATACTCTTCACCTACGCTAAGAAACAATAAACAAATCCATAATCTACTATCCACACAATCTTACGTGAGAGCTTACAAAACCCAAACTATACTCTCCACATACGCTAAGAAACAATAAACAAAATCCATAATCTACTATCCACACAATCGTACGTGAGCGCTTACAAAACGCTAACTACACTCTTCACATACGCTAAGAAACAATAAAGTAACCCATAATCTACTATTCACACAAACATACCTTAGCTCTTACAAGCACAAACACACAAACACATACCCTCACACTATCTTAAAAAAGAGTTAGTGTTTATTTTCACACTACTCTACCTACACATTGGCAAATTGATGGTTATTTCTTTTCTAGAGTATTGGGTAGCCCTGAAAAGGGCTGTTTTTTTGTTTGGAACTTCATGGACACCTGGTTAATGGTGGCACCTTCCAGGCCTGGCGCCGCATACACATCTTATCCCCCAGTTACTTTTTACCTTTTGGGGGGAGAGAGCAGAGGCAGGATATGTGGCTTCAGAATCCCAATTTTCGGTTTCTGGGATTCTGAAATTTCTTCTTCTTCTTCTCTCCTTTTCCTCCTCCTCCTCCTCCTCCTCTTCTTTGTATCTTCTCTCCTCCTCTTTGTATCTTCTTTCCTCTTCTTCTTTATATCTTCTCTCCTCCTCTTCTTTGTTTCTTCTTTCCTCCTCCTCTCTTATCCTTCCCTCCTCCACAATGGCTTCCGCGGCCAGTTCATTTAATATGCGCCTGGCATATTCCAGATGCACATGAAGTTCCAACAGTTTCTCCAGTCTTGTGTTCATTTTTGGTGTTGATCAATCAACAAAGGTAGTTGGACTGCCGAACGAGTTTCAATTTATAGTGAAAGCGCGGACGTGAAGGAAAACATCCCCTAAAAACATAAAATTGATCTTATCTACATCATGACCAAAAAACAACAACGCGCGGACCTAAAAGAAACACTCACTCACTTTTTATGCTACCCATCACTATTTTAAAATTTTTTATAAATCACTTCAATAGACTATCCACATACGCAAAGCAATCCAATCTAACCCCAAATTTACACCTCAAACACCAAAAAAAGACATCATTTTAATCTACTATCCATACCAACTTACTTAACCACTTACAAACACAAACACACAAACACATACCCTCACACTATCTTAAAAAAGAGTTAGTGTTTATTTTCACACTACTCGACCTACACACATTGGCAAATGGATTGTTATTTCTTTTCTAGAGTATTGGGTAGCTCTGAAAAGGGCTGTTTTTTTTTTGTTTGCTATGGCATTCTTTTTTAGTTTCTAAGAATGCGATGTCCTCTGAGGATAGACTTTCTGGCGATAGGTCTGCTTCTTCGAAAAGAGAAGAAGAACTCTTTGGTGTCGATACGACAATCGACAAAGCCTCTGTCAGCTTCAGGTTGCTGCTGCTGTTGTTGTTGTTGCTGCTGTTGCTGCTGTCTCTGAAGTCTGTACTTCTCTGTCCATTCTTCTTTTTCCCTGTTCATTTCTTCTCTGAAGAGCTCTTCTATCAGGTCTTCAGTGATTTTTAACATTCTCACATTCTCTATTTCTTCTGGCTTCGGTATCAGACTGTGTCTGACCCTATGCAAATTCACGTAGGCTTCGTTGAGCTTAGCTAGTTTGGAGCACATCTTCGTAGGAGGATGAGTCGATAATGGATGGTTAGACTGGAAACAACCCCGGTTCTTAAAGTCAAAGCGCGGACGTGAAGGAAAACATCCCCCACACGGTTTTTGAGTCGCAACGTTTAGTGAGTGTCATGAGAGGGATAGTAAGAAATGAAAGAGCATCAATCCAACATTCTTATAGCTAAACAAAAGACAAAGGCATTTTTTTCAAAACACAACATTTTTTATTCAAAAATCACTTAACACTAAACAACAACTCTAACATTTTTAACAATAATCCAACAATATAACATCAAACAATTTTTTCAAAACACAACATTTTTTATTCAAAAATCACTTAACACTAAACAACAACAACTCTAACATTTTTTAACAATAATCCAACACTAAAAGTTTCTCCACTAGGTAAAGAGGGATAACAGTCTTCCATGGTTTCTAGTAATCTAGGATGACTTCTCTCAAACTGTTGATTTCTATGGTATTATCGTATTCTGCATACAGGATGACGTTCACCGTTTCATCAGGGTCTCGGTCTTTAAACTGAATTTCCACACGAATCTGGCCGGATTTTATAGGGTGGAAATGTCCCTCGTCGCTGCCTTGGTCTGGAGTGAAATCGAAAGCCCACAAAGCGTAGCCTCCTGCATAATCCTCGTACGTAATACCGTGACTGGTATTGGTTCCTAACTGTCCGGTGGCTTCGTACAGGGACAAGTACGATCTCAAGTAATTCTTCTTGGTAAAGTCAGGTTCGAAAGGTCGGGTACACAAGGTCTTGCCATCGCGACTGACTTCGATTTTGGACACACCAAAGTGTTGAAAGTAGAAAGGATTTTTTTCGGCAGCTCCGTTGAAGGCTGTATTCTCGACGATACCAACGATCAAACGTTTGGGTAACTGTCCTTGGAACAGATGATCTTCGATCATGGATCGCTGTCCCCTGGGAATGGTGAAGGTTTTCACTTCCACGCGCCGTATGGGATACTTGGCGGTCGTTCTGCTCAACGTCTGACTGATGTCGTTTCCCACTTTAGGTAACACTTCCACACGGCGTACGTAGAGTCTGGCTTCTAGGATTTTGGTTTTGTAACCGTCACTATCAGCCATCAAATGGAAAGCGGCACTGCTACGATTCAGTCTCAGGCGGACATCCACCCCGTTCAGCAAATACTTTTCTTGCAACCACATGTCCAAATGCAAATGATCCATCAGTTCTAAACTTGTGTCGGCTCCCGTGATTCTCTTTCTTCGTTCTACAAATCCATCATTGTTGTCTTTCTTTTCATCAGTTTCCAATAATTCAAACTTGGTAGGTTCGTCAGCTTCCCATACCACACAGGCATTGAGATGAGTGTTCTTGGCATCTATTCCGTACGTCAAGAGATTTTCCAGGTAGGCACGATAAGGGTAAGTATCCATGCTGCTACTGACCAGTTTGTTATTCAAGTACAAGTCCACTCCACTGAACAAGGAATACATGAAATTGTTGACGGGAGCTACTGCTTCATCGTCTATAGCACCTCCAGTCTTATCTAGAATTTTGACTTTCAGGTACAAGTAACTGCTATTCAGATCGATGTAATCTTCGGGCTGTCCTTTGATTTCAAACTCGATGGGAGCGGAATCGGTCAGTGAGGAGACGGGGTGAAATTCCACCCACTGGGATTCTTGCATCGTCATCATCGTGGGGGGCATGGCAAACAGGTCTAGTTCCGTCTTGGAACAAGCGCAAGATTCTCGGTGTATCATTTGTTTGTCTCTTTTCTCAATAATCGAAAACGTCTAAGTCTCGAACGGTTCTTCTTTTCTTGGCCTTTCTCGCTTGAAGTCTGGTGAAAGGGTGTTTTCTTGGTCGTCTCTTTCTGCCTTGTCCTTGCTGAATGCCTGACTCGGTAGCGTGCAGGGCATTTATAGGTGTTTCTCGGCGGCCTAAAATGTCTTTGCCCGTTTGCAGCAAGACATTTTTGCCTGCCCTCATGAAGGCTTCTTTAGGGTTTTGTTTGTCGATGATGACATTTTGGAGAAATTCTTTGCCTTGCGTCAGTGCCGCATCTTTCAAGGCGTGCAATCCGCGTGTCACCATCGGTTTCAACACCGGGGCCACCGAACGAAAGGCCGATTTTAACATATCTCCTAAGCCGTGTCCTCGCTGTCGAGCAACCCCTCGGTACACTGGATACATGACTTAAGAGTCGTGAGAGAACCGTTTTCGAAAATGGAGTTTCACCGTGACTTTTCCTTTGGTGAATGGAATATTTTGTCCCAAATCTCCTTTTATAGCAATGTTGACCGTGTCCAAATACGACTTGCTGACCGGCAAATAGTGAGGATGGACAAATTCGCGGTGGACGTGGTAAGTGTTTCCACCTTCCTCGTCAGCGTTCGTGGCAGAATCTACTTTGAAAGGAATGACACGCAGTAACGGTACGGAGGTGTGTCCCACCACGTTGTACTCCACCACATCGGAATACACGAACATCAAATTCAGTCCTTGGTTCAGTTCTACCGGGGCACGAAATAACTTGCTAAAAGACTCGTTGTCGTAAACGATGGGTAATTCGTTTTTCTTCATCATGGTCTTTCTCATGTCCATGTCTCCGCCCAGCATGTCAAACAATTCAGGACAAAATAAAATGGACAGGATTTTACTTCGTTCAAATTTCATCAAGAAGCGACGAGCTGCTTTGTGGTACTCCATGGTGACATTTTTGTTCACATGCTCCAAAGCTTTCAGAAACACGACATTAAACCTGGAGGTTATGGTGGTGACCAAATGTTGACCACTAAAATAATAGCCTGGGGGAATGAACAAGTGATAGGTGGTATACTTTTGTGTACGGGTTTTCTTGTCATATTTGACATTGCTATCCATCCACTGTTGCATTTGCTGGTCATGAACTTCCACATCAAAAAAATTTTGATTGGGAAGGACATTGAGGACTTGGGTCGGGTGAATCATTTCTACTAAAGCCACTTCCCAATGGGCTTCGTGATCTAACTGGATGGCCTGAGGTAATTTGGCCGTGTAACAGCACAACGTGTTCTTGGGAAACACCTCCATGGAACTGTCACTGGGTAAAGTTAAGTAAAATTGGTTTTGGTGACTCATAATTCCAGAGTTCTGTGGCTGTCCGAGGGGTTACTGGACATCAGAGGCGTGTCTCCGTCTAAAATGGGGTTCTGGTTGTGATTGAAGTGGTGACTGGCACTGGCACTGGACACAAGGTTCCCGGGGTTCCCGTTCGAGGTGAATTTCAGGGAGGGATTAGGAAGCAGGTAACCGATGCAACTGCTCAATAAAATGGTCCACAATTGTTTGTCTCCTTGTTGCAAACTCAAATTGGCGATGGCTGCCCCGATGACACAATACACCACGAAGATTTGGCAGAAAAAGACGATTTGCGTTTTAGGCACACGTTCTCCACACCACACCCACAAGGGTTGTTTGTGTAAATCTTGCACAGAAGAACTAGGTGAAGGAGGAGTGGTCGACGTAGCTGCGTCTGTGTGAAAAGGCATGATGGTCACTTCTTTTTATAGTCGATGACTTGCGAAGCGTCGATCCAAGAATCAAAACTGGGTGGATATCCTTTCCAACGTACTTTGACTTCTTTGACACGTCGTTTGCCCACTTTACGGGTTCTGCGTTCGAGAATGCTTTCGATGTCGTACACGTCGTCTTCTTTTTTGGTCACACGTTGTAACTCGGGCAAATAAAACGTTCCTTTGAGCACTTCTCCGTTCATGTCTTCCAATTTATAGACGGCAGGATGACGGCCATGCACTCGTCCAGTGACGCGAAACAATTCGGTCGTCCAGTTAGGTAAGTAACCTTTGTCGAAAGTGCGTTTGGTTTTGCCAATGCGCACCCAATCTCCTACGGCCAACATTCCACTTTTCTCGGGGACAGCCCTCGTCGGGGACGTACCAAACAGACGCTCAAACACCAACACTTCGTTGTCGGGAGTCACGTCTTGCGGGGCACGTCCGATGCTTCGATGGTAAGATTGGTTGTACGCTTGCACCAGGTGCGGTAAGATGTCGATGTACTTCAGAGTGTGGTGATGCGTAAAATATTTCCACATGCGTTCTTTCAAAGTGCGTTGAAAACGTTCCACGATGCTGGCTTTGGTTTCGGGATTCTCGGTGGTAAAAAAATGAATGTCACGTTTCTTTAATTCGTTTTGGAAAGCATGGTTCAGAAATTCGGTGCCTTTGTCCGTTTGCCATCGAAGAGGGTGACGACCGCTTTGTTTCAACACCCGTTGCAGGGCTCGCACTAACTCGCTGCTCGATTTGGAAGTCAAGGGCACGACCCAGGCAAATTTGGAAAAGACGTCGATGACACAAAACAAATATTTGTAGCCACGATTGTAGCTGGCCAAATGAGAGACATCGGCTAAATCGGCTTGCCATTGATGATCGATGCCTTCCACTCGGGTGCGACTTCTGGCAAACTTGCGTCGAATGGGTTTGTGTAAAGTGTAGGTAGCTTGTTCTTGTAACCATCGTTGCACTTGAGGTAAACGGAGACTTTTCAGTCGAGTTTTGGCAGCACGATACAATTTTTGAACTCCTGCGTAACCTGCAGGATGGGAGGGATCGTAGTAAATGCTGGCTAAGACTTTTTCCATTTTTTTTGTGTTGGTTGGTGTGTTAATAAGACACCCACTCTTGGAGGATGCTACTCTTTTTCTCTTGGGGTATTTTCTTGGATTGCAATGCTTTGCGTGTGCGGCCAGCAATAGGTGTCGAAGAGGAGAAGGATGTCTGAGCGGGGGATATCGGTTCTTGTTTCACTTCTGTCTTCACTTCTGTCTTCACTTTCTTTTTCTCTTGTGAGGAAGAAGGGGTGGCCATCATCTTTTTAATCCATCCAATTCTGGAGGTAGGTGGTGTTGTTAACTTGCGTACTTTTTCCGGTGGAGTTTGAAACCCTTCCTCTTCTTCTTCTCCTTTTTCTGTCTTGGTCACTGGTACTGGTGGTACTGGTACTGGTACTGGTACTGGTGCTGGACTTTTCATCAAGGTCTTAAAATCTTTCAGAGTGGGTAGAGCTGTTTCGTCTAAAGCTTTCTGGTGAAAGAGTTGCAGTCGTTGCAAGAGTTGACCGTACTTTTGCGATTTTTCTGTTTCGGACAAATCTTGGCGATCCATCAAGGACTGCAATTCGTGTTGCAACTGGGACATCTCGCTCAAATGGGGATTGGGAGGTAAATGCGGGGTGTGTTGTTCTTGCCACCGATGGTATTCCATCCATCGTTTGTAAGGCACTAAAGCTAGTTTTCGTCCTTCCATGGGGTTGTCAGGGGTCGATTCTGAAATCTTGGGACTTCCGAGGGCCTTTTTATCTTGCTCCCACCAGTCCTCCCAACATGGTTCCCAAGACTCCTTTCAGTAAGGGGCCTAACAAGAGAGGTAAAATGCCTCCACGTTGGACCAACGTCTTCTTTTTTTGACGAATCGGAATTTTCTTTTGAACCATTTTCCGAAGAACGTGACGATGTTTGCCTAAGCATTGTTTCTGGTGTTTGGACAAAGGGATCGTGCCTTTCAAAACGTTCAAACAACATTCGCACACGGTATCGATGACCTCTTTGGAGGCTGTTTGAATGAGTTTTTTTCGTAAGGGTGGAGAAGCTTTGGACAGGACAAATAACATGTCCCCATGTTTGGCTAAACGTGGTGGCAGTCCTTTCCTTTTCTTTCCTTGGGGTTTTCTGGAGGGTGACATCTTTGAGTCTTCAGGAGCACCAAAAAACACTGATACCCGACTTGGTCACAGGCCTTTTTTATACTGGATTGCGTCGCCACTGATTGTCTTTACGTCGTATTAGTTTGAGGACAGGCATGACACGTCGTGCAGGGGTACGTAACGGTCTAAATCGAGCCAGTTCTTGCTTGGACAAATCCAGTAAACTTTGTAACATGCCCGATCTTTCTTGAACTTTGATTTTGGGAGAAGGTACTTTGTGAGCAGCAGCCACTGCCACTAAATTGGAAGGTCCTGCCACTGGGGAAGTTCTTTTGGGGGTCATCAACGGAGAAGTTCTTGGTGTGATCAACGTCTCCAAGTACTCTTCAGTTCTGGGTGTCATTAACGGTGAAGTGGACAAACGTGAAGCTGCCGGAGACGCAGTCACCGCCGTGGCAGGTAGTGGTTTGCGAGTGTAAGGTTGCGTCCTGGCCGAAGTTCCTCTCTTGCGACTAGTTTTCTGTGGACTTTTGTTTTTCTGGGGGCTTCTTTTCTTTTTCCGGGGTGGTGGTGGTGTCTGGTCAGAGGAGGGTCCTGCCACTGGAGAAGTTATTCTTCTTGGGGACCTGGTCTTTTTCTTTTTCTTCTTGGGGCTTCGTTGGACTTTTGTCTTGGGGATAACTTTGGGGGGTATTAGGATCCCATCTTAAGAGTGAGCGAATGATGACCCCTCCTAGAGTACCGTTCCCTCCAGGTTTCAAAATGATTTGTTTTTTGGTTTGAGTGTCGATGCGGGGATCGGCCAGTTGGACCAAAGCGACTTTGTTTCGATCGAAAAAGCGTTGGGTTTGATGAGGAATCTGAATGATTCCTTGGAGTAATTGACGTGCCGTCACCGTGAACCATCGTAAGACTTCTTTGAGACTAGCTTCTAAGACACGAGCTCGTGTTTGTGGATCTTTTTCTCGACTGATGCCATACAAGGCACGAATCAATTTGACGGGAAGATGCGACTGAAGGGACGTCATGTTCACACTGTGTGAGACAGACGAAAAAGGGTCTGAGGTTTTTATAGATTTTTTTATGGGGAGTGAAATGAAGTCGAGGACGGAGACGTGTACAGGACAGGCCCTCCGTCTTGGCACCAGTGGTGAAACAAGTGGGTACGAAATCGCAAATCCTCGGGAGTCGTAGGTTTCAAATCGACGAGTAAATAGGCGTGTGGAGTTTGAGTGGCATCGTCGTACGCCTGAGTCAGCCAAGGCGTTCCTAACTGTTTGGCTAAGACTTGCACTTGCGATTTATCTCGAGGGCTTTTAAGCAAGACCACGTAATGCGCATTGAGACTGATGGTGTGATGGGCTTTACTTTGTTGAAACAAATTTTGGGTGATGTAAACGACACTGGCATTACGGTGATGCCCTTTGCGCGTGAACCACAGTTTAATTTCTTCTTCGTCTTCTCCTAACATGTCGTCGAAAATGACCAAATGGGTTAGACGGGAGTCAGAGACGATGCCGTCGTCTTCTTTAGGAATGCCTTCCACAAACACGATGGAATCGCCTTGACTTTCTCGCAAGAGGCTGTACACCGATTGCCACTCTTTGTAACACCACACGATTCGTTGAGGGGGTCGATCGATCAAATGATGTTTATGTTCGATCAAACGTTTGACGAATTCGGTTTTGCCTGAACCGCTAGGTCCAGCAATGAGCATGTTAAAGGGATGGCGAAGATACAAAGCCTCCCAACTGGCACGATCTAAGTGTTCGTCGATTACTTTGACAGTAGAGGAAGAGGGAGCAGAGACAGCAGAGGTAGCCATGGTGTGAGAAATGTCACTTGTGACACGAAAAACAAACAAGACAAGAGTTTATATACTTTTTCAGAACACGTTTATTGAATGTTTCAAACATGAATACGAAAGACAAAAATGCATAAAAGCCAAAGGCTTAAGTACAAGAATAAAAGGCACATGATAACCATGAACGTGGAATAAACACAAGTGTCTGTACAACATGTTTTGGGTAAAGTTCTAACCAGTTCTATAGTAGGGGTAAGGTCACACAAGTGTCCTCCCGAAAGGGTCTTTCAGGCCTGTCCACGACAGTCCCGTCCTGGGTGACGGGTTCTTCTGGCACCGTCACTAACGCGGGTTGAAAAGTAACTTTTTTCCCTGAATAACTCTCGTGCATACTGGGCCACCTCTTGTGTCCAAGCCTCAAAACCCTGGTCTCGGTGATGTCCAACATTTGAATCCTAACCAATCTGGTTTCTTCTTCGTCAACGACATGGTAAGTTACTTCAATGAACAATGAACTATCGATCTTGCCTAGGGTTCCTTTTTATATACAGACCAATACCGACGTGACCGTACGGTAAGGTGAAGTGATTGGGAAGTCGCACTCGCTTCTGGTATACAATTTGATAGACTTTTTCCAAGGGTCGACTGACGATGTGGTGAGTGGGTAAACGTACAATCTTGTTCGGTTGATAGGTGGTCACTTTAAAGTTTCCATCCTCTCCCGATTGCAAGGCTTCTTTCAATACCCCAAAGTTGACCACTCGACTGGTACGATGATTCAGAGTCAGTCCTTTCACTTTGCACGTCGTGTGCACTTCTCCTTGTTTGTCCCGGTATTCGTTGCCGTAATTTTTGGGACCACCACTGACGAAACTTAGAATCTTGTCGTCGGGATGCTCGTCTGTCCAGGCTCCTAAACGGTCTCCTTCGATGTCAGGGTGCTGTTGAATCGGGTGATGGATGTAAATGCAACTGTCCGTGTCAAAGTACAGGACGCGTTCTTCTAACAGTTCTAAAGCTTCGTACAATTTTAAGCGAGCATGAGCTGTCACGTAAGCCGCAATGATGACATTTCCAAAAGGGTCGTCTTGTACAAAGTCCAGATCTTCTTCATAATTGACCAAGATCAAATCCTCTCGAACGACGTCCACGTGTTTCATGTATTTGGTTTTGTCGTGAATCATCTGGAAGTAGCGGGAAGGTTCTGTCAAATATTCCGTCTTGGGTAAACACGGTCGTTGTGCCATTTTACCCCACAAGCAATTTAACATCACTTTGGCAAACGATCGCCTGCCTTCGTTTTTTTCGATGTGGTCTAAAGAGATGCCTTCTTGTGCGTAGTATTTCTCTTTGAATTGTATTTGGTCTTCGGGAGTGTGACACCAGGAAGGATAGCCGCTGGCTTCTTGTTTCAGTTTCAAAAAGGCATCCACGTAGTCGGCGAAAATGCCTTTCTGAGTAGGGTCACCCTTGTGGTATTGTTGTGTCTTGGGAAAGTGGCAAATTTCGTACACTTCTAACAGTTGGTATCCCATGTCCAGAGCTTTGAACAATTCCACGCTGACCCAGGTTGCCGTCAAGGCACGTTCTTCCTGGCTGTGATGGCAAGGTTGGTCCTGGTTGCACGTTTCGGCACAAGTACGGCACAAGGGAAACATCAGTTTGCCTTGACAATGGTGAGGTAAGACGGGATGGTATAGGTTCGTGGGAGGCAAAACTTTACACTTGATCAAGCCTTCGTATTGTCGAATGTTTTTCAGGTCGATGTGTTCCGTCAACAATTGCGGGTGCCCTACAGGAAAGCGACAATATTTGCACACGTAGGGATACAGCGAACACACGTCCAAGTATTTGACTTCTTCTCCTTTCTCTTCCTCGGCTTGGTACAGCAAACAGGTGGCATTGGTCCTTCCTCCGTACAAACTATCCCTCGGGTTCAGCGGGTCCATGAACTGGTAACTTTCCACGAGGCGTTTAAACTCGGGATCGGTTTTCATACGGTGATCGTACTCGTGTTCCCACATTTCCACCACTTGGTATCCTTGCTGTTCTAACTTTAGGCGTCGCTGACAAGTGTCCTAGTACAAGTCTTCCATGGTTCGTTGCAAAAACTGATTTTTAGTGTCACGGTCAGGGTAACAGACGGGACATCTGTGAAATAAGCAACCGTTAAACTCGTACACGATCTTGGGGTTTTCTAAGTCTTTTCGCCTCCTCCGTTGCGGGCATGCTGAATCCATTTGTCTTCCTTGTCGCACAAGTAATGTAACCAACGTAGGGCCTTGACCGAGTATTGACGCTTGACATAGTGGGTCGTTTGAGGACTGATGACAGCCAGGTGTTTTCAGGCATGAATCGTTGGCGGTACACTAAGGAACACGCTTTGGCAATGGTGCAAGCTTCTTTCAAAGGATCGACCCCTCCGTGTTCCATGAACAGTTCTCGAAATTTTCCACAGCAACGTCGTAAAATGTCCACGTCGGAACGACAATACTTTAACATTTCTTCCTGAAAGTCGAAGGGGTCAGAGGGATGAGCCTGGTACCAAGCGTAGAAAGCTTCTCGTTGTTCGGTACGCATGTTGTCGGGGTCGTAATAGTGAGCCTCAGGTAAATGGGGTAGAACGGCATGTTGATTGGCTTCCGTATTGAAAAAGTGTGCAAAGTACCCTTTAGCCATTTCTGTCATTCCAAACGTTTTAGGCATTCGACTCAAAGGCATGGCCAAGTAACTCATCGAATCTTTAAACTGTACTTGTCCCACTTGCATGAAAATGATTTTGGCTCCGTTCAAAGTGACTTTAGGACGCTCGGTGCCTTGTTCCGCATAGTACCTCAAAAGAAACTGTCCATCGTATCCGGAGAAATTGTGAGCCATCACCGTGGCATGACGATGACAATCTCCGTAACGTTCGATGTCCTCTTGGCTCCACGTCTTGTCGATGGGGTCTAAGACCCATTGGGCAAAATCGGCTAACGTGTTTGGTCCCCGAAAGATTTTTTCACGCCCTCCGGGAATCTTGCTGCAGTGAGGGCAATGACTGAAGATAGGTTCTTGAATGCACTTCTCGCACGCTCGATGAGCCACGCAGAAATTAGGAATGTGAATGCCGGTCTCTTCCATACATTCGAAATCGAAAAAGATGAAATTGCTTTTCTTCTTGTGACCGTCCTCTTTCTCTGGTGGGGGTTGGTATTTTTGCACGTAGCATTGGTGTTCCAAGTCCACGATGCGGTGACAAATGTGACATTTTTTTTTCCTGAACATACGTGTGCCTTGGTACTATTGGTACGTATGCCTTGTCTACACGTAGGGCACAATCTCAAGAGTTGACAAGCACATTTCTGCTGTGAATCTTGCGTCTTCAGATGTTGTTGGTAACAGGTAGGACTGACAAACGTGCGCAAACAAGTCGAACAAGGCACTGGTCCTTCGCTCAGACAGGGTGGAGAGGCCAAACATCCTTGTCATTTCATTCCACAATGCTTGTGTTGCTCTCGATTGTTATAACCATAGTCACATTTCTCACAATAATAACTGTATCCCAGGAATCCAGTGATACTGGTAATGGTATCGAAATGGTCATCGTGATGATAGACATGAATGTATTTTCCGTCCTTAAAATCTTGGCCTCGAAACAAGAGAGTTCCACGCATTTCTTGAGGGTGCACTTTCAAGGTGTAGCGTGGAGCTAGGGCATCTTGCAATTTTTGCATCTCAGGAATGCCACAGGGTGTGTCTTTGGACAGTCCGGCTTGTTGTAACAGGAGTTCTGCTTCGTTTCGTTGTTTGGCTCGGTCGCATCGTTGAATAGTTTTTCAGGTTCTTTTCCATTCTACCGTGTCGTTCTTGTTGGCATAGGTTCGTCCCACCACGATGGCACGGGATAAACACATCTGGTCTTGAGGGTTGTTAATTCGGACGAGACTCTTTTTGGTGTTGCGAATGTCGTCCACCAATAACATCTTTTTGCATCCAGTTCCTTGAGGAGGAGAGACGTGGGCCATTTTCAGTGTGGCTTTACCATCGGTGATGTCAAACTGGTCATTAGATTGTTGCACCTGTTGTATCTTGTCCATGACTTTGGAAGGGGTCAGTTCTGCGGGTCTGCTAAACTCGATCCAAACAAGGGATTTCAAACCGTCGTGATCTATGGATAGTGTCAAGCGATCGTCTTCTTTGGGTTGATATTGTCGCTTGAGTGCGGTGAGCAAAGAATCCCACATCTCGGTGATAAACCCTTCTGCTTTCTCCAAGGGTACGTCGGCCTTGAAATCTTTAAACTTCACCGTGTAGGTGTAAGCCGTGGTTCTAAATTTTCTAGAGGAGCGCTTTTCCGTCTCTCGAATGGAATAGTACTTTTCAGGGTTGACTAAGGGTGGTGAACTTGGTTTAGAGGGTTCGGATTCTGGTTCACTCATGTCCTCTTCAAAATCACTGGCATGAATTTGTGCCAAGATTTCAGCCCTGGTACGAGGCGATAGATCACGTTTCTGCCTCTTACTTTCTTATTCTTCTTCTTTCTTCTCGAATGAATGGGATCGTTTCATCTTGAGTGCAAAACGTCAAATGACTCAAGTTTAAACACCATAGACTAATTTATAGTCTTGGCAAACCAGCGTATATAAAAAGGGTATGTGTCTTGTCCTTTCACTATTCATTTCACTCTCAAGCCGAGCACAACGATGGAAGAGACTACCCAGATGGAACGTTTCGTCAGAGCTTTGCGAGGGGTCATTAGAAAATTCTCTTCAGACCAGCCGACGGACTACTCTCCTTCCTTTCGAGATAAAAGTCAAGATACTTGCTATATCTGTCAGAAGAAAGGGCATTGGTCTTCAGAGTGTCCAGACCGTCAAAAAAGAAAAAAAAACAGGGGCTAAAAAAGACAAAAGTCAAGATACCTGTTATTATTGTAAAGAAAAAGGACATTGGTCTCCAGATTGCCCAAAAAAGAAACAAGAGGAGTCAGAAGAAAAGAAGGATTCTTCAGAAGAAGAGAGGGATTCTTCGAAAGAAGAGAGGGATTCTTCAGAGGAAGAAAGAAGACAATTCTATTTAAAAGAGGCAAAGAAACAGGAGAAGAAAAGAAGAAGGGAAGAAAATGAGGAAAAAACGGTGAAGAAATTCAAAAAACAGAGAGACTAAATAATGAGAAAGAAGAAGTGTAAGAACTTTTTAAAGTGTTCTGTGGTGAATTGTGAATTGGATTGTAAAAAATGGATAAAAGAATACATGAATGATATAAGGTAAGTGTCTGAGTTTTGATTTTAAAATAAGAAGCTACACTCAAGCACTCGTACACAGACACGTACTATAAGGGTAAAATGGGTGGGGTTTATTTTTGAGTTATTGGCAAATTGAAATTGTATTTCTTTTCGAGAAATGTGGGTGGCCCTGAAAAGGGCCTTTTTCTTTATGGTGTAGGAGTGAGTTTAACCAATCAACTTTAACTGCCTTAAGCCTTTGCCACGGCCAAGGCCTATTTCTGATGATTGGGTTGAAATCACTAAGGGTGGTAGGACAGGCTTAGTCACAGGGTTGGCGTGTTTAGCTCGGGAAGGTCGTATTCTCTTCGGTCGTGATAAAGAAGTCTGAGACTTCTTAACTCCGCTAAAATGTACAACAGTACCGTAGCCGTTTGATTTTCACCCTCTTGTTTCTTTGCTGCTACTTCTTCTTGCTGTTGTTGCTGTTGTTTTTTTCTTACCTCTTCTTGTTGCTGTTGCTGTTGCTGTAGGAGAAAAGCTTGTTCCGCTTCCTTTTGTCGTTGCATAAATTTCTTCAATTCTTCTTTCTGTCTCTGTCTAAAATTCTCCACTTGCGGTAATGAAGAAGGTAACGAAGGTTCCGGAACAAATTCTTGCGAGGTAAGAAAATCCATAAAATCCCAATGTACCTCTTCTGAAAGTAAGTCCGGGTTCCCTTGGGCAGTCTCCCCTGCTGGTGCACCCCAATGGACCGATTTCTGAGTTTCCGTCATGTTGAATCACTGTCGCATAGATTGACTGCACACAAGCGCTAACGAATCTATATAGACCACGTGACGTCACAGACTGCTCTCTTCGGATTGGATGCGAGCTGACTGAATTTTGTAACGCGTGTTCGGATTGGTGAATGAATTCAATCCGTTTCAATCCTTCCTGTACCTATAAATAAGCGCAGTTCACTGCATTGATTCACTTGTTCTCGTCGCTTCAAGATGTGGACCGATGTGCAATCTTCTACGCTTGTGTCTTCCATGATGTTTAGGACGGACATGCTCATGTATGTCTGATCCAAGTGGACCGTTGTCCACAGGACAAACACCAGCCTGTGGATACGTAGGATCTACGTTGAAAGACAAGGATGCCTGAAAAGAGTGCTGATTTACGGACCAACAGTGAGACGTAGCCTAAGGACAAGAAGAAGACCAATGCGGTACCATTTATGTTAATGAATACATTAACATAAACCCAAAGGCCCTTTTCAGGGCCAGCCATATTTCTCGAAAAGAGATAGCCTTTCCATTGCCTACCCCTTTTTTAAATTTAAATTTAAATTTAAATTTAAAAAAAAAAAAAATCCCAAAAGCCCAAACTCTATTCCCCATGTTAATTTCCCCTTGTCGCTAGACAGACCCACACTATAGTTCCATGTTAAATTCCCCTTGTCGCTAGAGTGACCCACGATTTATTCCCATGTTAATTTCCCTTGTCGCTAATCTGACCCACGATTTTTCGCCATGTTAAATTTCCATTGTCGCTAATCTGACCCAGGGGTCTCTGTAATGCTAATTCCCATTGTCGCTTTTCTCACCCCATTTACTACTTATATGTTTTGATGCAAACATGTAGATGCATGCTTAATATATCGAAAGATAAATATCTGAAACCATTGTTTTTTTGTATTACCCACACTACTTTGAGCTCAAGGACTGAAAGACAATAATAAATTAATTTTGGGAATTAATTAACCAACGTTAAAATGTAAATGTTCAAACTAGACAATAACGAAATCCCGGGTCCAGGGTCCGAACTGAAGAAAAACCACGCGTAACAAAGCCCTCCGTCCATATTCTCGACATGTTCATTTTATAAGATTTTTTTTCAAATTCCTTTTTCTTTTTGTTATTTTACTTATATTTTCATATATTTCGTTTTTTGTTGTGATCTTCAAATTAGCGAGGAACATGCATTTCTACATACTTTTGTATAAACAAACAGTCACTGCCATCCAGTGTGTTAAATTCAAGCGACCACACGCTTTAATCCATCCAGGCTTGGTCTAGTTTTCGGGAATGGAATAAATGTGACTTCTCCATTTAGACTCTCTCTCTCTCTCTCTCTGTCTCTCTCTCTCTCTCTCTCTATATATATATATATATATCGACTGTCAAAATTACAAAGTCCCTGTTCACTCGTTTTCATGATACTCAATCGAAAAACTGACAAACTGTTGCAAAATTTAGAAATATTCGTTATCGCAACATCCAGCTCGTCGCAGAAAAACTGCTGATGAATGCAATGGCTGGAAGTGTGTCCCTTACACTGGCTGATTGGTTAACAGGTTAGCGTGACTGATAAATGGCGATAGGTCAAATGCCCTGCCCTGGGCGCCAGGCGTAGAACGCTTAGTTGGGGGTTACTTTTGCAGCTGAAATTTTCATATCATCTCACCTTTACCTTGATTTAACGGGTGCAGGTCTTTATACAACACCTACTAGTTTTGTTGGTGGAGGGAGCAGACCTAATACATGTTCTCTGATGCAATATATGGGCACCACTTAATAACTTGGCGGGCGCCTCGAACCCTCTCAACGGTGCTTGCAGTTCATTCATTATGTTTAATATACCATATACTTATTAATATTACACTGGTTTCAACCTGGCAATAAACAATTGTCATATTTTTAATATAAAATCCGCCCCTTACAAAAAAGCAAAAGTTCCCTCAGCGTCTCCCCCCCCCCCAAAAAAAAAACCAGCTAAAGTATAAAAACTGAACTATTTAACAAGCGATGGAATCATTTTCTTAATCCATTTAAGAATTGAATATTAGTTTTGTTTTCACTGCATTCTGTTTTCGACGAGGGTAAACAGTACATCTTAAATTAATAGATAGCTTCGAGAAGAATTAGATGAAATACTTCATTATCATCGCACAATCGAGATAAAATACCTCTTTATCACCGCACAATCAGCGTACCATGTAAATTTTTCAGGTGAGCGCCCCTGTAATACTTTTGTGACGTCAAATCAACATGTCGCACCTGCGCTAATTTTGGCTCATCAGATTTTCAAGGTAAACCGGTTTTTAGCATATGTGACCCAAACTCGTTCTAGCAAATACTGGGCTTTCATCTGCGAGTTTCATATATACCTGAGCACTGAGGCACACCCAAGCAGGAGAAACGTTCATATTTCTCCTGTCAAGGCACAGGTGCACCACGGGGTATAAAAGAAATCAGGCTTGTTCTAAGGGTGTGTATCAGCGTGGAAATACAACCGGACCTTAATTTGGAGTTTATTTTTTTTTCAATTGTATAACAGGTTTTCCATTGGGTTAATACAGCTTTGTTGTTGGATCTTACATACATATTAACATTCGAATCACAGCGCAGTTTATTGTGATTGACATTTCTTAGGCTGACAACATGGATGCCCGTGCTAGTGCTAGGTCCCGAGAGGGGCACGCAGCTTCAGCAGGGGTTGCAGACAAGTGGGTCCTGATCCAGGAAAACACATTCAGAAACTGGGTAAATGAACAGCTTCGGCCAAAGAACATGGCTATCACAGATTTTGAGAAGGATTTCGAGAATGGAGTAAAACTCTGTGCTTTGATAACAGTTTTGCAAGGAAAAAGTCCAGGCCGAGTGATACAAACTCCAAGAAACCCGCATCAGGAACTGGAAAATGTAGCTCTTGCACTTAGCGCCATAGCAAATGACAATATTCGCCTTGTTAATATAGGTAAGTCTCAGGTAGATAGTTATTTAAACTTGCTTAAATGTACAGGTGACGTTTGGTCATCTTTGTATATTTAAACTGCTTACATTAATTTGTACTTGCTAATTATTGGATTATGTTAAATTAATGGCCTGCTTATCATGTCTGCTTTTAGCCAGAAAAGGAAACATAAGGGGGCGGGTGTGAGGTAAGGGCTTACAATATGATGCAACATGGGCAAATTAGAGTCCCATTTTACTACCACCCAAAACAAAAGCAACCATAAATTACACTCTCAGATATACCTAGAAAAATGTACGCCCCCAAAAATACCTCAGAAGAAGTTCATAACAAATATGCATACCACAGTAAATTGAATTTGCTTTATAATGCAAACTGAGTATCAGGTTTCATGCTGAAGAAGAATGTAATTACACCTGTAATTCACCTGACCACTCCTTATACCTGTCATCCGCACCTTACTCCTACAATGCATAAGCCGTCCACCCTGATGTGGGTGGGTGCACTATCTTACTGCTAGTAAAAGTAGTGTTGTGTAGAGTGTACCCTGGTTGACAGACAGAGGAACAAAAATCCAAATGATCAGTAATAGCTTACATAATTGGCACTGTTCCACTGATTATCTTTAGTTGGACTGCATTTACTCTTAGAGCCTATACAAAACATTAAAAGTGTGCAGTGTGAAAACAATCATTAAAATATTTACTGATAAGAAAGCTCATAAGAAACATGTTAGCTATGATCAAAATGCAAAAAAAAATTGCATATGAAGAAAAAACGAAGGTTTTGTTTCATTTAGCTTTCTTTTCTGATTTTTGCATACCCATTTATTTTTATGCGATTTGGGGGCCCCAAGTGGCTGAGTGGTCTAAAGTGCTCACCATTACAGATCAGTGCCATCTCACCTCTGTCTGTGTGGGTTCGAGTCTCGGATTTGGCCAATGTGGGTATGTGAGAAAGCTTGCCAGTACCTTCTCGTGGGTCAGTGGTTCTTTCCGGGGGGGTTTCCGGGTTCTTACTCCACCATCAATACTGGCTGCCATGTATAGCCTATCTTGTGCTGAAAAATAGCGTTAAACACTATAATAACAACAACAACAATTCTGATATGTGACCCCCCTCTGAAAATTGCTCCATGTGCTAGTGCAATGTTTGCACGTAGCTGGCACCAGCCCCGCTTACTCTGATATCTTAAGTTCTAGTGACATAGACTTTAATTGGTTGAAACATGATGGTAGCAAAGAAATGCCAGAGTCTGTTGAAGTAGGGCAAGTTTCTTTAACAAAATAGGCTAACACTGACCAAATAGATTGACTGCTCCTGTGGCCTAGTGGTTAGAGCATCTGACTCAGATGCGGGCAGTTACGGGTTCAAACCCTGGCCGAGTCATACCAAAGACTTATAAAAAAGATGGTACTAACAGCTGCCTCGCTAGGCGCTTAGCATTAAGCAGTTAGTATTAGGACTGGTTGGCCTGGCGTCAGGATAACGTGACTGCATGGGGCATAATGCTACATGTCTGCGGTATGATGCTCTAGTGCTGGACATCACTATAAACTGCCACATTGCAGACATATTAGCGATATGTTAAAGCTGTGTTAAAAGTCTAAATCATATACACATATAGATCTTAATCTTCCATATCATAATGCGCCTGCCTATCAGGGTTTATGTTGTTAATTCTACTGATCACTTCTTACAAAACTACACAGAACCAGACCTGCTATCGCATTATGCAGTAGCAGATATTTGTGCAGTTATAAATGAGTACATACAGTAAGTTCAGAATAGACTAATTTTCTTGCATATTTTCATGTGGGGTTATTAAAATGCTAATGAAATATTAAATTTTATAAAATCTGTAGAGCTTGTTGTGCTTTAGACCAGTTGTATTCATTTGTATGGGTATTTGACTGTAAATATTGGTAATGGTTAGTAACACACAGTTTGTGCTCTGAAGTGCTTATACTTGGCCTGGTATTCTTGGTCAAGTGTGATATTCTAAAAGACCTTGTGACTATTATTCTGTTTTATACATTTTGATTGAAAATGGAATATGGTTTTTAACAGTGTTCTGTATGCTTGTTTCTTGACTTGTGTCTGCCCGGTAAATATTATTACTTATTGGCTTGAACAAAATAATAGAAAAGAGCAAAAACCAACAAGCTAAAAAATTCAACAAATAATTTATTTCCTTAGAACACAAGACCGCTTTGGTGGCCTAGTGGTTAGAGCATCTGCCCTGGATGCGGGAGGTCATGGGTTCGAACCCTGACAGAGTCATACCAAAGACTTCTAAAAATGGTACTAATAGCTGCAGCACTATGCACTCAACATTAAGAGGTTAGTGTTAGGACTGGTCGGCCTGGTGTCAGGATAATGTGACTGGGTGGGACATGATGCTACATGTCTGAGACATGATGCCTCAGTGCTAGACATCAATTTAAGCTGCCACACTGTAGACATCATAGCGATATTACTGGAAAATTGTTAAAGGTATGTTAAAAATCTAAATCACACAAACACACACTTTCCCTATAATACAAATTTAAAATTTGAAAAGAACTTACAGTATTGGAAATTAAATCACAAATAGTCCAAAAACATCTATTATCAATCCTGATGAATAAAATTCTAATTAAATTTCAGAGGTGTTTGAAATAAGATCCAGCACTAAAGGTATCAATATGCCTGTAAGTCTTAAAATGTATTAATTTACCAGTAGCCTGAAGTGTGATGATGTACTGACAGTCTTCTAATTAATCGTAATAATATAATCCAAAATGTCTTCCTTGTCTGAATCCACTATAATTTCACATTAGTGTTCTGTCCCAGAATATTATTTAAGAGCACTTTGTATTTCCAGTGAAGAATAATTTGAATAAATAATTCTACCCAAATCAAATACTGAACACAAAAGTGCAGATGATTCTGCTGCAAGATGTTAAAGCAGAAAAGAATAATTTTTCAAGTAAATAAGATTTTATTAAAAAACTAAGACACAAAAGAAGAGCCATGATGTAGTACAAAAGGTCATTTTCAGACAAATATAAGTTGTAAACAAGACAAGATCTGTTACTAAAATTATATAAAAAAATGTGGTAAACAGCAGATACCACAGGTCATTCCATAGAGAATATGAATGACCTAGACACAGACCCAGATAAATGGAGAAATATTAACTGCTTATTATTCGTTTACCAAATTGAGAGTTAATGGTTAGGTACAATATGACCTTGATTTTGGACAAGGTCAAGTCCAGTATACAATTTTACATATATATTCATGGAGAAAAAAACCTAACAGAACAATACAGATTAAATATACTGAACAATACAGAATAAATATACTGAACAATACAGATTAAATATACAGAACAATACAGATTAAATATGCTGAACAATACAGATTAAATATACTGAACAATACAGATTAAATATACTGAACAATACAGATTAAATATACAGAACAATACAGATTAAATATACAGAACAGTACAGATTAAATATACTGAACAATACAGATTAAATATACAGAACAATACAGATTAAATATACATAACAATACAGATTAAATATACTGAACAATATGTTACAAACCGTAAGCCAGTTTCTTAAAAATGCCTCAAAATACTCATTTTGTGATGGAAATAAAAAATCCCAGTTCCTGGAAAGGTGGACTGTAAATTGTATTCCTGGAATAATCCCTGAGCTAATTGAATTTATACCTGTTACATGTTGGGAACCCTCTTGGTATGTAAACATATGGGTAAAATGAATCCACTTTGACAGGCAAGCTTAAACACAGTAGGTGTCTATGAGATTGTATGGTTGTGTGATGGTCTTTGTGTACCTTGTCTATGAGATTGTGACATTGTGTGATGGTCTTTGTGTACCTTGCCTATGAGATTGTGTCATTGTGTGATAATCTTTATGTACCTTGTCTATGAGATTGTGTCATTGTGTGGTGGTCTTTGTGTATCTTGTGATAGATTTGCTAGTGGTCTGTTAGAGTTCATAATAATTGACGGCTGCTAATTGATAGTTTGAGTTTGTGGATCGATGACTTCTTGTTAAACTAGAACAGTATAATGCAATAGCTGTAATCGAACATACTGTAATGAACTAGCCAAATACAGTGTAATGCATTAGCTCTAATTTAGCATGCTGTAATGTACTAGCTAAGTACAGTGTAATGCATTAGCTCTAATTTAGCATGCTGTAATGTACTAGCTAAGTACAGTGTAATGCATTAGCTCTAATTTAGCATGCTGTAAAGTACTAGCTAAGTACAGTGTAATGCATTAGCTCTAATTTAGTATGCTGTAATGTACTAGCTAAGTACAGTGTAACGCATTAGCTCTAATTTAGTATGCTGTAATGTACTAGCTAAGTACAGTGTAATGCATTAGCTCTAATTTAGCATGCTGTAATGTACTAGCTAAGTAGAGTGTAATGCATTAGCTCTAATTTAGCATGCTGTAATGTACTAGCTAAGTACAGTGTAACGCATTAGCTCTAATTTAGTATGCTGTAATGTACTAGCTAACTACAGTGTAATGCATTAGCTCTAATTTAGTATGCTGTAACGTACTAGCTAAGTACAGTGTAATGCATTAGCTCAAATTTAGTATGCTGTAATGTACTAGCTAAGTACAGCATAATGCATTAGCTCAAATTTTAGTATGCTGTAATGTACTAGCTAAGTACAGTGTAATGCATTAGCTCTAATTTAGTATGCTGTAATGTACTAGCTAACTACAGTGTAACGCATTAGCTCTAATTTAGTATGCTGTAATGTACTAGCTGTGCACAGCATAATGCATTAGCTCTAACCCAGCATACTGTAATGCGCTAACTGTAGGAAAATATATTGTAATATACTAGCTGTAGTATTATATACTGCAATGCAGGAACTGTAGCACAATATACTATAATGTACTAGCTCTGGTATAGTATACAGTAATATACTATATGTATCTTTAGTATAATGTACTAGATAAAGTTTACTATAATGAATTGGCTCATGTTTGGTATAGCATAATGTACTATCATCTAGTATAATGTACAAGCTCTGGTTCAGTATACCATAATTTACTGCATGCAGTGTTTTCCTTTACCCTCATTTGTGCTTCAGGGACCCTCCAAAATTTTAATTGACCCCAGTTTTGATACCAGAGTTTGTGTTTTACTCAGTCTGATCCCCAATTCTGACACCAAGGGGATTTTTTACTCTGTCTTTTACCCCAAAGGGATACACTGTACATTTGGCTGTATTCTAGTATAAAGCACTAGCTCTGGAATACTATAATGCACTAGCTCTGAAATACTGTAATGCACTAGCTCTGAAATACTATAATGTACTAGCTCTGGAATACAATAATGCACTAGCTCTGGAGTATTATAATGCACTAACTGTAGTCTAGTATAATGCACTAGCTATGGAATACTATAATGCACTAGCTCTTTAATGCTATAAAGCATTAGCTCTGGAATACTATAATGCACTAGCTGTAGTCTAGTATAATGCACTAGCTGTAGTCTAGTATAATGCCCTAGCTGTAGTCTAGTATAATGCACTAGCTGTAGTCTAGTATAATGCACTAGCTGTAGTCTAGTATAATGCCCTAGCTGTAGTCTAGTATAATGCACTAGCTGTAGTCTAGTATAATGCACTAGCTGTAGTCTAGTATAATGCCCTAGCTGTAGTCTAGTATAATGCACTAGCTGTAGTCTAGTATAATGCTCTAGCTGTAGTCTAGTATAATGCACTAGCTGTAGTCTAGTATAATGCACTAGCTGTAGTCTAGTATAATGCTCTAGCTGTAGTCTAGTATAATGCACTAGCTGTAGTCTGGTATAAAGCACTAGCTATGGAATACTATAATGCACTAGTTCTGGAACACTATAATGCACTAGCTCTGGAATACTATAATGCACTAGCTATAGTCTAGTACATTGCACTAGCTGTAGTCTAGTATAATGCACTAGCTATAGTCTAGTACATGTATAATGCACTAGCTGTAGTCTAGTATAATGCATTAGCTACAGTCTAGTATAATGCACTAGCTCTAGTCTGGTATAATGCACTAGCTGTAGTGTAGTATAATGCACTAGCTGTAGTCTAGTATAATGCATTAGCTATAGTCTGGTATAATGCACTAGCTATAGTCTGGTATAATGCACTAGCTGTAGTCTGGTATAATGCACAAGCTGTAGTCTGGTATAATGCACTAGCTGTAGTCTGGTATAATGTACTAGCTGTAGACTGGTATACTGTAATGTACTAGCCATAGTCTGCAACACTGTGATGTACTAGCTTTAGTCTAGTACACTGTAATGTACTAGTTGTAGTCTAGTACACTGTAATGTACTAGCTGTAGACTGGTATAATGTATTGTAGTAGCTGTAGTCTACTGCAGTGTAATGTACTTGCTGTAGACTGGTATACTCTAATGTACTAGCAATAGTCTAGTACACTGTAATGTACTAGCTGTAGTCTAGTACACTACAGTGTACTAGACTACTGCTAGTACATTACTGTGTACTAGACTACAGTTAGTACATTCCAGTGTACTAGACTACTGTTAGTACATTATAGTGTACTAGACTATAACTAGTGCATTACAGTGTACTAGACTACAGCTAGTGCATTACTGTGTATTGGACTACAGCTAGTGCATTACTGTGTACTAAACTAGAGCTAGTAGATTCCAGTGTACTAAACTAGAGCTAGTACATTTCAGTGTACTAGACTACAGTTAGTACATTACAGTGTACTAGACTGGAATGTACTAACTGTAGTCTAGTACACAGTAATGTACTAGCAGTAGTCTAGTACACAGTAATGTACTAACTGTAGTCTAGTAGTCTACTAGCTGTAGTCTAGTACACTGTAATGCACTAGCTGTAGACTGATATACTGCAGTGTACTAGCTGTAGTGTAGTACACATTAATGTACTATCTGTAGTCTAGTACACATTAATGTACTAGCTGTAGTCTAGTACACATTAATGTACTAGCTGTAGTCTAGTACACTGTAATGCACTAGCTGTAGTCTAGTACACTGTAATGTACTAACTGTAGTCTAGTACACTGAAATGTACTAGCTCTAGTTTAGTACACTGGAATCTACTAGCTCTAGTTTAGTACACAGTAATGTACTAGCTGTAGTCCAATACACAGTAATGCACTAGCTGTAGTCTAGTACACTGTAATGCACTAGTTATAGTCTAGTACACTATAATGTACTAACAGTAGTCTAGTACACTGGAATGTACTAACTGTAGTCTAGTACACAGTAATGTACTAGCAGTAGTCTAGTACACAGTAATGTACTAACTGTAGTCTAGTATACTGTAATGCAGTAGCTGTAGTCTAGTACACTGTAATACACTAGCTGTAGTCTAGTACACTGTAATACACTAGTTATAGTCTGGTACACAGTAATGTACTAACTGTAGTCTAGTACACTGGAATGTACTAGTTATAGTCCAGTACACTGTAATGCACTAGCTGTAGTCTAATACACTGTAAAGCACTAGTTATAGTCTAGTACTCTGTAATGTACTAACTGTAGTCTAGTACACTGGAATGTAGTAGCTGTAGTCTAGTACACAATAATGCACTAGCTATAGTCAAGTACACTATAATGCACTAGCTGTCGTCTATTACACTGTAATGTACTATTTTTGGTCTAGTACACTGTAATGTACTAACTGTAGTCAAGTACACTGTAATGTACTAGCTGTAGTCTAGTACACAGTAATGTACTAACTGTAGCCTAGTACACTGGAATGTGCTAGCTGTAGTCTGTTACACTGTAATGTGCTATATTTGGTATAGTACACTGTAGTATACTAACTGTAGTCTAGTACACTGGAATGTACTAGCTGTAGTCTAGTACACAGTAATGCACTAACTGTAGTCTAGTACACTGTAATGTACTAGCTGTTGTCTAGTACACAGTAATGTACTAACTGTAGTCTAGTACATTGGAATGTGCTAGCTGTAGTCTAGTACACTGTAATGCACTATTTTTAGTCCAGTACACTGTAATGTACTAACTGTAGTCTGGTAAGCTGGAATGTACTATTTGTAGTCTAGTACCCTGTAATGCACTAGCTGTAGTCTAGTACACTGTAATGCACTAGTTATAGTCTGGTACACAGTAATGTACTAACTGTGGTCTAGTACACTGTACTGCACTTGCTGTAGTCTAGTACACTGTAATGTACTAGCTGTAGTATTCTATAATGTACCAGCTACAGTCATGTATTGTACTAGCAGTTATGACTAGCATTATTACTATTACTGTACTTGCTCTAGCGTACTTGAAGGTAGTTGCTCTGGTTTAGTATACTGTAATTATACCTCTAGTCTTTATTGTAGTCTCTCTTTCCCAACATTTCAATCTCATACTGGTTTTCTGAAATGTTTGAAAGGATAGAGACACCGCATCTTCTTTAACAAATGGTTGTCTACAACTTCATTCCACATTGGTGCTGCATGAAGACTGATCAAAAGTCCCTGGTTACGTGTAGCTAAGATGGAGTCAAAGTAGAAGTGCAGTATTCTTGTCTTTAAATACATGTGTTTAACATATATCAGATTGTGATCAGGAAGTATAACGATGAGAATACTCTCTGAAATCAGAATTAAAATTTTGAATGTTTAGAACTATGAATTCCCCACACCCCCTCCAAACACAACAACTGGTTACATTCATATTAGCAGCAGTAGGTAACAGCAAGTCCCCTGTTGAAGTGACTGATTGGATTGGAGTACAGTGATCTGATAAACAGAGCTGGCCTAATAGCACAGGTGTGCAGGTTTTAAAAAATAGAATGTCAATTACAAGACTTGGCCTCTATGTGGAATTTGTTTCATTTCAAGATATATATACACCAGAGAGAGGTCATACTGTAATCTGATGAATCAACTTAGGTGCTGATAAACGAAAACAGGTTAGACAAGTGTATGTTCAATTGTCAATCTACTTCTTCAATTTGCCTTGTGGTTTATTTACTCAGAAGTTATCACAGCTGTTTGGGATCTCTCAGCTGTCAATGCCATTGTAAATATTTGACTCCTGTGTTGACTTGTGAATGCTTTATCTTCCTTCAATAGATTATATGCTGCTATGGTTTTAAAATGCTCAAATAGAGTCCTATATGAATATTCCTGAAAGTCATAAATAAATTAATTTTTATATATCTGATTATCCATTTGGATACATCTATTACCTCATTAACCTCAACTTCATGTTCAGCATTACGTACTTAAAAAATTCATTAAGCTGACATGAACTGTTGTGGAAACCCAGCATCTAGTGCTGTGCACAAATTTTCCTTAGTGTGGTTCAGAGCCAGAGGCAGCGTTAGGAGTACGCGGGGCCTAGGGCTGACCATGACCGCGCGGTGTGTGTGTGTGTAGAGTATCGGAATCCCAATTGGTATGCTACTGCAAACACTGATTATGTCTAGACTAGATCAACTTTCGCGATTTGGTGCACGAATTTAGTTTTATCATTGTTCATAAAATTTTAGAATATAGCTTGACAAACTCATAAGGACAACCTTAAACCTAAAGCGCGGGGCCCCCTCAAGGGTGGGGCCTGTGGTGGTCGCCCCACTTGCCACCCCCAAACGCTGTTCATGTTCAGAGCCCTGGTTTGTGTATATATACAGGGGTCAAGTTAGACTTGAATTAGGGGAAAAGTGTCTTCTCCTTTTGGACACAACAGGGAGAAGTGAGAGTTAATGGGGGAGAAGTGGATGCAAGGCAAAAAATGCTAAATATATATATTGTGTGCGTGTTCTCTTATTTGAATCATGCCCTCTATTTCCCAGTATTCATTTTGCATTTAACACTGGATGGAAGCAATACTTAATATTTTCAAGTGGAAAAGTTTCTGAGTTATTTTGGCCATATGACTCTAAAAGAGAGTAACATTGTTATAACAAATTTTAACTGAGTTAAACCAGGTTACATTAGTAATTGCAAGTTAGTAAAAATGCTTAATCAACTTCCCTTAATAATTTTTTTTATATTTTTGTATTTTTTTAAATATATACTTTCTAAAAGTTCACAATAATGGCACTTTCAAAGATTCTAATCACATTTTAAACAACCCCTGTACTATGTATACGAGGGCAAATGCACACAGGTCTTTCAGTCATGCTGTTCGTCCACATTTCTTTGTTGCAGATAAAACATTACCATAGGTATTCATACATAAGACACAAAAATGCATACAATTACAGACATAGCTCCTTTATAGTCAGTTTATGAACTAAACCCTGCTTTCCAACTGAATCAACATAGACGTGAGTGCATCTGTTTTTAGAAGGAGGGATTTCATAATAAAATCACTCACTTTATGTAGTTTCATTACAACAGTCCATTCATAGGATTGCAAATTTATGGTTTATTTATTTGTCTACATACTTGTAATAGTGACCGCTCTGGTGACCTAGTGGTTAGAGCATCTTCCTCAGAAGCTGGAGGTGATGGGTTTGAACCCAGGCCGAGTCATACCAAAGACTTACAGATCTGTTACTTACAGCTGCCTTGTTTGGTGCTCAACATTAAGAGGTTAGTGTTAGGACTGGTCGGCCTGGTGTCAGGATAATGTGGCTGGGTGGGACATCATGCTACATGTCTGCGGCATGATGGCCCAGTGCCAGACATCACTATAAACTGCCACACTGCAGACATCATGGTGATATGACTGAAAAATTATTAAAGCTACGCTAGGCACTCAGTATTAAGAGGTTAGTGTTAGGACTGGTCGGCCAGGTGTCAGGATAATGTGACAGGGTGGGACATCATACTACATGTCTGCAGCATGATGCCCCAGTGCTAGACATCACTATAATTTGCCACACTGCAGACATCATAGCGATATTACTGAAAAATTGATAAAGCTACATTAAAAATCCAAATCACACACACACATTAAATAGTGTCTGCTTTGCAGCAGTTTTCCATATTTTCACAAATACGTGTTGTCAGAAAACAACTTTGACCTTACAATGCTTCTCGTGAATTTCAGAACATAGCATTGTCCCATATGTTTCTGACCTATATAATTGCTTTCTATGCATTGTATATTTTTCTGAATATATGTGCCAGATGATTTAGGAAAACAGACAATAAAGTGGTACTTTCCCAGACATAGCGATTTCTGCCATTATTCCCTGTTACTAGTACACTTAAGTTTCAGACTAATTTTATGATGAAATGGTTTACAAGAGGCAGTTGAAATATCCAAATCACTGATTCTATTCTTAAAACACAAATTGCTTTTTACATGCTACTGTATTGTTAAAGTTTCGAAACACAAGTTTGTTTTTATCATCAAAGGATAACATGTGTAATTGAGGTAGTGGTAGAGGCCTAAGTTGCTAACTTGCTTGGAAAATGGTTAATGGTCAGTCAGCTATTAAAACATATGCCTGTGAATGTGCAAGAGTTTGTTTGTCAGCATAGTCAGGCCTGGCCCTAGGATGTGTGGGGTCCAAGGCAACAAAAGTAATGAGCGGGGCCCCAAGCAAAAAAACTGCATTGCCTGAAACTGCGGGTCCCAAGGTGGTTGCCTCATTTGCCTTTCCCTAGGGCTGGGCCTGAGCGTAATTGATATCAAAACTAGGTTGCTACTGATGGCTTGATGAATACCTTTCGCAAGGACACTAGAACTAACCTGGCTAAGGCGAGGGGGCATCTCAAATGGTATGGTTTGTCAGTATACCTCCCAAAAAAATCACAGGGCAAAGTAATTTTTGCTTTCCTAACAAGAAGGCAAAGTTTACATTTCACCTGGTAGCGTGACCCCTGTATACACAGAGTTGTATATTATTTTGGTTAATGGAGGTGCCATGTTGGTTGGCTTACATCAACATGTGCCTTTCGAACTGTACTGTCACTCTCAAGTAGCTGATTTTAGAGTGTTGCTGTCAGCCGGTAGGTCGATAATTCAGCCCCACACCTAAATTGATATTGCCTGCTGGGTGAGGGGATGATATCACATATTCATTAAAACTTGCAAAAAATCTATTTCTCATGGCTGTTGAGCTATCATCAGCTGATGTTTTCTTTTGGCAATATGTACATACTATTTCTGGATAAAATTCTGTGCTTGACTACTTGTAAATCCATGTGGAATAGCACAACCCTTTGTCATGTGGCCATTTTGAATTTCATGTTTTAATATTAAAACAAGTGACATCAGACCCACATCTCATCTATCAATATCAACACAGATTTGGGGTTTGATTTCAGACTATTCAGCAGACACAATGAAAGTTTGTACACATTGATGTTATGCTGATGAGCATTAACAATGCCATTTCAGAAGATCAATCAGAAAGATTCAAACCAAAGTCCTCAGCATATTCTCTTAGATTCCATAGTCTGACGCCTTGAAATGCTAGTCTAATGGATTACTCCGTAGCCTGGCACCTTGAAATGCTAGTCTTGGATACTCCATAGTCTGGCACCTTGAAATGCTAGTCTTGGATACTCCGTAGTTTGGCACTTGAAATGCTAGTCTTGGATACACCATAGTCTGGCACCTTGAAATGCTAGTCTTGGATACTCTCAATTTAAGCAGTGTTGTTAATTACTACTTAAGAGGGATAAATATTAATTTCCTTATTAGGTGTTAGAAATGTGTGAAACATATGTTGTCACATTGCTTGAATGGATTCTCCTCAGGTTTCTGTGTTGATTGAAATGCTTAATAATAAATACATTGTTCTGGTAACTCAACCTTATGTCCATTTATTACATTGTTCTGGTAACTCAACCTTATGTCCATTTATTACATTGTTCTGGTAACTCAACCTTATGTCCATTTATTACATTGTTCTGGTAACTCAACCTTATGTCCATTTATTACATTGTTCTGGTAACTCAACCTTATGTCCATTTATTACATTGTTCTGGTAACTCAACCTTATGTCCATTTATTACATTGTTCTGGTAACTCAACCGTATGTCCATTTATTACATTGTTCTGGTAACTCAACCTTATGTCCATTTATTACATTGTTCTGGTAACTCAGCCTTATGTCCATTTATTACATTGTTCTGGTAACTCAGCCTTATGTCCATTTATTACATTGTTCTGGTAACTCAACCTTATGTCCATTTATTACATTGTTCTGGTAACTCAACCTTATGTCCATTTATTACATTGTTCTGGTAACTCAACCTTATGTCCATTTATTACATTGTTCTGGTAACTCAGCCTTATGTCCATTTATTACATTGTTCTGGTAACTCAGCCTTATGTCCATTTATTACATTGTTCTGGTAACTCAACCTTATGTCCATTTATTACATTGTTCTGGTAACTCAACCTTATGTCCATTTGTTAATACCTGGTATTAACCTCATAGGTTGGCTGTTTGAAACATTAATACTTGTAACTAGTTTAAAAATTTCATCTTGTGGATTTTTCAACAGCTTTCTTGGAGTTTTACCTGGATACCTGCTTGTTGGAGACTCCAGTTTCTTTAACTTTTTGTTTTTAAAAATAAAACTCTTGGGATTTTGAAGCTTGAATACTGGATTGGAGTTTTACCTGGATACCTGGAGACTCCTGTTTCATTAACTTTCTGTTTTTAAAAATAAAACTCTTGGGATTTTGAAGCTTGAATACTGGATTGTTTAAATTTTATTGTAGCACTTTTTCATTGGTCTTTGGATATTTGCTCTTATCTTGGAAATTGGCAGGATTTCTGGGATCTATTATAAGTAAGGATCACATGCTTGTTGATTCCAGATTTTTAGTATGTACATAGGTACTAAAACACAGGTACAGCCTAGATAGAAACTGGTTGTGCTACAGGTTCTAGGAATAATGTCAAATTCAGTGTACCTTAATATTGTTCACCTTGGTCACAATAACAAGTCTTGTTTGAAGTGAGGTAAACTAGATACATTTGTTATTTTCTGCTGAATTAGGTTAATTTACTTGCAGGTTACTCATCCTTGAGGTGAGAGATGCTTTAAAGTCAGGGTCATGCTTGTGCTTAAGGGTATTGTGTAATAATGCAGGTGGGGAGGGAGCTAGCTAGTTTAAATTTATGTCCTTTGGATAATTAGAGCCAAGACATTGCCTTGAGGTGCATGTTGCAGATGCAAATCGGTGTACAAATTTGGTTGATTACTTTTTATATTTTTAAGGCAATATTATGGAATTAAAATAAACCAAGAAATCCTATAATACAGCAAACATGCGTGTAAAATAATGATAATAAATTTCAGACAGATCAAGACTCAAATAAAACAAACAAGGTACAAACGAAACAGACAAATGTAAATGGAAACAAACAATATACCAGTGAAACAAGCAAACATCAAATGAAGTTAACGGTATTTGCATGAAAGAAACAAGCATTAGCTGGTTAGGCTAACATAAATTAATACAAAGTAACAACAGAAATGTCCATAAATGCATTGTAAGGGAAGATTACAGCCAAGAGCACAAAATATTTCAAAATGGCACATTGGTATGTTGTTTGTTTCTGTTGACAGTTGCCGGTCTCGTTTGTGTCTTATTTGTTTTATTTCAGTATTAATCTTTTTGTTTAAATACTGTTTATTTAATTTGGCATCTGCTTGTTTCATTGGTGTGTTGTTTGTTTCAGTAGATATTTGTCTGTGTTGATTGTGTCTTGCTTGTTTAATTTCAGTATTGATCTTATTGATTTAATTCCATTTATTTCATTTGGCGTTTTTTCCGTTGGTATGTTGTTTGTTTCAGCTGACATTTGTCTGTTTTGATTGTGCCTTGTTTGTTTTATTTGAGTATTGATCTTATTGTCTGAAATTTATTATTCTGATTTTATGTTATTGTTTTCATATATTTTTGGTGGTGATGGCTTTCCTTACAATATTGTACTGATATAGCTTGATACTGCACTTGAAAACAATATATATCAATGGTTCTGGTTGCATCGCTCAGCCTGGCATTATTTAATAATGCAGTATTGTTAGCCAGACCCCAATATATACTGTACTGAGTGACTTGGGTCCCTGCCATTCCTATGGACAGGACTGTTCAGTACAACTTACCAGCAAAGGTGTGTGGCATTCGCATGATTTACAGGCACACTGAAGCTTATTCGACATTTTGGCCTTAAGTGTCTATCACCTGTCACTATATCTGAAATATAAATTCAGATTGGTATAACTTAAATATATTTCAACCATTTTTCATGAAATATTTGCTGAATAATGTTATTTCATATAGGTCATAGTGTCACCATAATATTATGATGTGCTGTGTTACTGCAATTTTGTCACTGTTATCACTAAATGGGTCAAAGGTCAATTCTCAATATGTACGAGGCACATGAGACCTTTGCTGGTCATCATGGTACACAGCCTCATTGACCTTTGCTGGTCATCTTGGTAGCACAGCCTCATTGACCTTTGCTGGTCATCTTGGTAGCACAGCCTCGTTGAGTTTTTGCTTTATTCTATTTTCAAGACAGAAACTGAAGGTATCTCAGAAACAGAGGGAATATGTTAAACAATTTGTGCTGCTGCACAATGAAAATTAGAATTCATAAACCCTGATACATCTTCTCTAGGTTAGGGGCCCCGAGTGGCCAAGTGGTCTAAAGCACTCACCATCACAGATCACTGCCATCTCACCCCTGTCTGTGTGGGTTCGAGTCTCGGGCTCAGCCAATGTGGATATGTGAGAAAGCTTGCCAGTAGCTTCTTGTGGGTCGGTGGTTCTTTCTGGGGTTTTCCTGGGTTCTTCCTCCACCATTAATACTGGCCGCCATGTATAGCCTCTCTTGTGCTGAAAAATGGCATTAAACCATATAACAACAACAGTCTTCTCTAGGTTAGTAGTGTTCATCGTGAGATCCAGTTTGGATAACAGAGTTATTGGACAGATTGTGGTGTGGTTCTGGATTGATAATATCTGGCCATTTATCTGTCTGGTATCAATGATTACTTAGGGTTTGAGTTTATCGCAGTTGCAAAGACACCTAAGGTAGTTTTAAACAGTTTTGCAAGATTTGCCATGGGGGAAATGTGTAATACCACAATTATGTATAAGTTATCTTACAGTATCGTCCTCACTGCTAGCAAAGGTATGAAATCTGCCAAGGCTAGTCCATGTGGAACATAGGGTTTGTGCAGAAATGCCTGCCATTTTTGTTGTTGATTTTGTTCTAGGTCAGAGTTGTTATGGGTGGCTGTCCATTCAGAACTATCTCTGTATGGACACCTGCTTTGCAATTTATAAAGCATTACACTGCAATTGTTTTGCAGAATTCTCAAAGTAAATAATTTTGTGGAAAATTATTCTGTCATATCACAGCTTTTTGTTAGACTTTTAGCCTGTCAGAGTCTTGATTGGAAAGCATTTACCACTACCATTTTGAACATTCCTGCTATTCAGCTGTAATAGGGTTGAAAATTGAAATTTGTACTGAGTTTTACTCCCAGTTGGAAGGTGGTGTATGTAAAAATGGTGAAATAACTCTTCATTTTGTCATGAAAATATTATATTTACATAGTTTATCCTTCCTATTATGAACATAAGATATATTTTGATGCTTGCATTGAAATGTATTGCAGAGAGTGGATTTTCATGTGGCTTGGTGCATGCAGGATGCTACACCATTTTGGTCACATGAAAAAAAAATGTGTTAGTATTGTGTTTTAAGCTATAGTTATTGCCTGTATGGGATTGCAGAATACAGGAGACATGGTTATCAATTATTGATGGCAAATTGATTATATATGTATTCTTCCAAACTGACCCAATTTTAGTACAGCCAGGCTGATATAGATGTGGAGGCCACAGCATCTTGAAATCACTTTCTGTAGCATTAGCTAAGGCAATAAAATATTGTGTGTTGATTAAGATGGGAGGGTGGAGCTAAAATGGGTCCTCCTTAGTCTCACTCCATTTTCTTCTGTCCATTTACTATTTGTTCATGCACTTTGCTGTTTTCTAGAGATCATACAAGGATTGCATTAATCTAGAGACCATAGTGTTTGCATTAATCTAGAGACCATACTGTGTTTGCATGATTAATCTAAGACCATACAAGGTTTACATTAATCTAGAGACCATACAAGGTTTACATTAATCTAGAGACCATACAAGGTTTGCATTAATCTAGAGACCATACAAGGTTTACATTAATCTAGGGACCATACAAGGTTTGCATTAATCTAGAGACCATACAAGGTTTAAATTAATCTAGAGACTATACAAGGTTTACATTAGTCTAGAGACCATACAGAGTTTGCATTAACCTAGAGACCATACATGATTTGCATTAATCTAGGGACCATACAAGGTTTGCATTAATTTACAGACCATACAAGGTTTGCATTAATCTAGAGACCATACAAGGTTTGCATTAATCAAGAGACCATACAAGGTTTGTATTAATCAAGAGACCATACAAGGTTTACATTAGTCTAGAGACCATACAGAGTTTGCATTAACCTAGAGAACATACTGTGTTTGCATGATTAATCTAAGACCATACAAGGTTTACATTAATCTAGAGACCATACAAGGTTTACATTAATCTAGAGACCATACAAGGTTTGCATTAATCTAGAGACCATACAAGGTTTACATTAATCTAGAGACCATACAAGGTTTACATTAGTCTAGAGACCATACAGAGTTTGCATTAACCTAGAGACCATACATGATTTGCATTAATCTAGGGACCATACAAGGTTTGCATTAATTTAGGGACCATACAAGGTTTGCATTAATCTAGAGACCATACAAGGTTTGCATTAATCAAGAGACCATACAAGGTTTGTATTAATCAAGAGACCATACAAGGTTTGCATTAATCAAGAGACCATACAAGGTTTGTTGTAGTCTTAAGGCCATGCAAGGCTTGTCATAATCTAGAGTCCATACAAGGTTTGCCGTAACCTGGAGATGATAGTGTTTGTATTAATCTAGAGACCATACAAGGTCTGCATTAACCTAGAGACCATACAAGGTCTGCATTAACCTAGAGACCATACATGGTTTGCATTAATCTAGAGACCATACAAGGTCTGCATTAACCTAGAGACCGTACATGGTTTGCATTAATCTAGAGACCATACAAGGTCTGCATTAACCTAGAGACCGTACATGGTTTGCATTAATCTCGAGACCATACAAGGTTTGCTGTGTGCAATCATTTGCCAGGAAATAATGGAAGAATTTGAGCTGTAAAGTTCCTTGTGATTCCAGAGATCACAGCAAATATTTTTATACAGCAAATACAGGTCTATATCAGGGATCTTTCTAGTTAAGAAAACAAAGGGCCCTCATGATGGGTCAAAGGCCCATTTCCCAATTTTAGTACTGCAAAATTTAAAACCCCACTGGGCCTTCATGTTGTGTGATTGGCATGTTTCCCTAATTTAGTAATTATGCAAAATTTAAAAAATGCAAGTGCCCTAATGATGACTAAATGGCTCATTTCTCTAATTTGTTAATGAATTTAATTTTTTTTAAAAAAGGGCCATTTGAAGCTTTTAATGAATGGAGTATCTTTTTATATTACAATATCGTCACATTCTAAAATGAATACAGATTGAGTGTGATTTATTTTTTGTATGCTTTTCTTGCAAACTACAGGATGAGTACTTTAAATACAGGTAGATAAATTATATATGTGTATATCAGATATCTAGAAGACTATTTATAAAAAAATACAAGTAGATAAATTATATACCATATGGCTACAGTAATTGTATTTTAAATGCAAGTAGATAAATTATATACCATATGCCTACAATAATTGTATTTTAAATGCAAGTTGATAAATTATAAACTATATGCCTACAATAATTTTGTTTTAAATGCAAGTAGATAAATTATATACCATATGCCTACAATAATTGTATTTTAAATGCAATTAGATAAATTATATACCATATGCCTACAATAATTGTATTTTAAATGTAAGTAGATAAATTATATACCATATGCCTACAATAATTGTATTTTAAATGCAAGTAGATAAATTATAAACTATATGCCTACAATAATTGTATTTTAAATACAAGTATATAAAGTGTATACCAGATACATAAAATATTTGGAATACAAGTGCATACATTATGTATCAGGTTGCTACAAGAGCAGTAATCTAACACAGGAAACTAGCTAAAATGATTCTGCTCATGTCAGAATATTGCTTTTTATTTTTATTGGGAAAAATTCTGAAATAACCAGCTGCAGTTCATGCACAGCCTGTTACATTTCTCAAAGATTTGTGTTTAATTGGAATGCAGTGTCCTGAATGATTAAGTTACAATGCATGAGTTAATTAACGAGATCCTGAAGATAACCAACTGACGACCTGTAACCATGAACTTTAGGTTAAAGGTCAACAACTATAATATGCATTACAGAATGGATCCTAGGAAACTACCTGTATCATTGTTGCAGCTTGAGACAAGAGTTCTTCGTTAACTATTTTAGGGGCACGGAATGTTTCAGTTCATAAAAATCTATTTTTGTTCTTGTACACATTTGTCATAACCTGTCATTATTGTACATGAACGAGTCAAAGCTTAATTTGACTGTGACATTGGAATGAATGTCACATAAAATGGAAATTGGAATGAATGTCACATAAAATGGAAATTGTAATTAATGTCACGTAATATGGGCATTGTAATGAATGTCACTTACAGTACAATGAATAGCTAAGCTATACCATCTTCATATAAACATCCCAAACAGGAACTGAATATGTAATTACCATATATACTTAATGCTTGTGAGTCCAATTGCAAACTGCACAGACCCAGATCTGCCATTGCATTATATGCCAGCAGAGCTGGGTCTCTTCAGGAGTAATCAGTGGAACAAACATCATAGACCGTGATCTGCAAGCACATTATGCTATGGCAGATCAGGATCTTTGCAGTTTCACTCCGCTTACAAGTGAGTGTATATTGTAATTTGAATAACAAGCTTGTACTATCTACTGTACATGAACTTTCTGCTTCTGTAGCCCAGTATTGCTCAAATTGTCACTGCTATTTAAACAGTATATTTACGTTGATATAGGTACCTGTAATGGCTGATGTTCTCTTCAATGAATGCAGTGGTATGGTGTATCTGGGCTCTGTTATTTATTGCATGTCCCTAGGCTACTCACTTCTGCTCCTCCATACATACATGTACCTAGATGAATGGCTGAATTGCATATCTTCTACCTTGACTAAAAGTCTGCATTGTCAGGAAATATCTGACAGTCTTTGATTCATGTATGTTGGGGGAACAATGTAGCATTCCTAATCCAGGTCTTGTATAAGTTAGTGCCTGGAAATGGACAAAAAATGTCAACAAAATGTATTCATTGTCAAACATAACAGAAAATACTTTTATTCAGTTATTAATTAAGGACCCTTGTGGGCAGTATAATCATGAGGTTCAGAAACACATCTGTCTTAATTACGAATAACTCCGTCAAACATGTACTTTCACTTGGCTAAAAAAAGAAGAAGATCCAACTCGTCAGCATATTAATTTTGATAGTGACCACTTCTGTGGCTGGAGTAGTATGCATGTCTGCCTCAGATATGGATTTAAACCCTGGCCAAGTCATAACAAAGACTTATAAAAATGGTACTAGCTGCAGCCTCGCTTGGTACTCAGCATAGTGTTTGGACTTTTGAGTCAGCCTGGTATCGGTATAATGTGACTGGGTGGGACATTGGTATTACATGTCTGTGGCATGATGCCACAGTATTAGACATCACCATAAACTGCCACACTGCAGATATCCTAGCAATATGTCTCAAATTGTTAAAGATTTTGTTAGAAATCCAAATCACACCCATTTTTGAATATGCCAGTATTAGAAATATAGAAAGTTGATGTCAAAATGCACAGGGCAAATCCAAGCTCAGAGAGTACAATATTAATGGACCTGTGTTTATTTACTCAGAGAGTACGATATTAATGGACCTATGTTTATTTACTTAGAGAGGACTGTATTAATGGAGCTGTGTTTATTTACTCAGAGAGTACAATATTAATGGACCTGTGTTTATTTACTCAGTACAATATTAATGGACCTGTGTTTATTTACTCAGAGAGTACAATATTAATGGACCTATGTTTATTTACTCAGAGAGTACAATATTAATGGACCTATGTTTATTTACTCAGAGAGTACTGTATTAATGGATTTGTGTTTATTTACTCAGAGTACAATATTAATGGACCTGTGTTTATTTACTCAGAGAGTACAATATTAATGGACCTGTGTTTATTTACTCAGTACAATATTAATGGACCTGTGTTTATTTACTCAGAGAGTACAATATTAATGGACCTATGTTTATTTACTCAGAGAGTACAATATTAATGGACCTGTGTTTATTTACTCAGAGAGTACTGTATTAATGGAGCTGTGTTTATTTACTCAGAGAGTACAATATTAATGGACCTATGTTTATTTACTCAGAGAGGACTGTATTAATGGAGCTGTGTTTATTTACTCAGAGAGTAAAATATTAATGGACCTATGTTTATTTACTCAGAGAGGACTGTATTAATGGAGCTGTGTTTATTTACTCAGAGAGTACAATATTAATGGAGCTGTGTTTATTTACTCAGAGAGTGCAATATTAATGGACCTGTGTTTATTTACTCAGAGAGTACTGTATTAATGGACCTGCATTTATTTACTCAGAGAATACAATATTAATGGACCTGTGTTTATTTACTCAGTACAGTATTAATGGACCTGTGTTTTATTTACTCAGAGAGTACATTATTAATGGACCTGTGCTTATTTACTCAGAGAGTACAATATTAATGGAGCTGAGTTTATTTACTCTTAAGATGCTCTACCAGCAGAGCTACCATATTTCAGGGCAAGAACCCTATAGGGCAGAATTTCCTTGATAGGGCTGGGACATAAGCCTCAAGGAGAGATTTAAGCCACCTTGGTGTAGCACAGACGCCCCCTGATCTTTGATATTAATATTAATTTATGCATTTTCATTGTTCTTTTTTGATAGAAATGTTTATGTATTTTGATAACAATTTAGGCATGTTTTCCTAAATATCTAAAGAAAATAATCAAATTCATTGACCCCATCTCACACTTACCGGCTACAAACCATTACTTAACAGAATAATCCAACACTCATAACATATCTGAGCATATTTGCATAATCATTTTAATACATAATTAAACCGACCAAATCCTACAAATTAACAGTTTTAATTGAACAGCATATGATGTGATCATGTCACAATCAAACAAGTGTTTCTACACTATTACTTAAACTGTATAACATGGCAGTTCTGAGCCGCAAAGGAGGTTGGTAACTCCTTCCTGCATTGGTAACTCCTTCCAGCAGAGATTGTGCAGTCACATCTACAGATCTTCAGTGGCATGACGGACACATTTCTGTGGTGGTTGATCAGTGGCATGATGGACACATTTCTGTGGTGGTTGATCAGTGGCATGATGGACACATTTCAGTGGGGGTTGATCAGTGGCATGACAGACACATTTCTGTGGGGGTTGATCAGTGGCATGACGGACACATTTCTGTGGTGGTTGATCAGTGGCATGACGGACACATTTCTGGTGGTTGATCAGTGGCATGATGGACACATTTCTGTGGTGGTTGATCAGTGGCATGACGGACACATTTCTGTGGTGGTTGATCAGAGGCATCCTGGGCATTACAGTTAGGCAAAGTCTTTCTGGATGCAGAGTATAACAGTCCAAATATCAGGATGGCTGTAGCCAACAAGTTTGTTAAATTCAGAGTTCCAGGACTCCAAATAGTTGTTGGTGTTAGCCAGTTCTTCAAGGGTAACGCTTTGTGCACATTCCATAGTGTTGGAGGAAACAGGCTGACTGAGGTCTGGGTCTGGTCTCCAGCAGTGTGAACACATCAGTATCCCCCTGAGACATACGTGGTGTTGAAGTAGTTTAACAGAGGGATAAGGGCATCTAGAACAATATCACCGAAGTAAGCTGGTACATCCTTACGGGGAGGAAAGCTAGACCATTGATCATGCCACAGAAGTGTTATCTTCTTTGTAGAGCATTACCATACCAAGTTCTTGAATCTTTCTCCAGGTGTTTTGAGTCACATGATAGAAGCAACCCTTGCATTCAAGATTGTACCTCTTGGATGGATGGAAAATGGTATTTATAGCACCATTTACAGCTTGCTTGAAATCTCAGTGATCACACTGTTGGGGTTGATGTCAGATCCATATGCATCACACTGGTTGCTGGGGGTAGAGATAAGTTCATTGTATACAGCCTATGTCTTTCTGTTCAAGAAGGCATAGACCACATGTCACAACTGATTCTCCATGTATGATGTACAACTGCTGAAAGGGTCTGGGTCAGGTGTCACGGATGTCATCCATTAAGGGGTGGGTTGCACTTTAGCCAGTACTTAGAGTTTGCATAATTTCTAAGAGCAGTATCCTAGAAGAAAGTTCAACACTGCTGTCATCATGTGGGAAAGGCTTAGATTGGGAATCATCAGTAGAGCTGAACTCAGGTGGAATGACTAGGTCTTCGAGGTACTTTGGGATGGGAGGTAACTTTCATTGTTTGTACCACTATGTTTCCCACTTCAGTACAAACCTGGGGGGGCTGAAGTCATAAGCCCTGCTGAGAGGGTTTGAGATAGAGGGCCTCAAGGTAGATTAGTTCTTAGTTAATTGTGTTACCCTTTTTAAATAAGGTCATTATAGATGGCCACTGTTGCTGTTGGCTCAGTCCTTAAATGCAGCTTGCTGTCTTCAACGACACCAGCATCATGACTGTGGGTTGTAGAGCCAAGAACATGGGTATTCTGAAAGCAAAATGCATACAAAACAATGTTAGATACATACAGAATATGTGCAAAGGTTTGATAATATAATTTTATTTTACTTGGGGTGGTGCAGTTAAACACAAAATAAACATAAAATACCTCTGAATTAGTCCTCAAGTTGGCAGAACAGCAACGGACCTTATGCTGTGCATACTCCCATCTGATAGCAGACTTTCTTGTTGACTTCTTGGTCCACATGTATCTTTGATAGCAAAGTTATCTGCCCTTGTTATTGGTAAAGAACTCCTTGATTGCAAAAATTGGAATGGTTTGTGAGTAGATTCCACATCATTTTGTATGTCAATAACTTCTCTTTGTTGTGTTGCATTCTTTGATATAAAATCAGCTTTTGAAAAAAATGTAATTGCTACAAAACAATATGGTTTCAACAAATGTAGGTGCATGTCGATTAAAGAATAAAAGTATATTGTATAATACTAGTTTGACTACATTTTGTTCAGTACCCTAGGTGGCCGTATGGTCTAAGGTGGCCATGTGGGCTAAAGTGGCCATCTTTCCGGATCATTGACCTCACGTCTGTTCATGTGGTTTGAAGTCAATGGCTTGGCTAATGTGAGTATGTGAGAAAACTTGCCAGTAGCTTCCCATTGGTGATTGGTTCTTCCTGTAGTTTTTTCAGGTTCTTTATCTATGAAATATGCTTGCCACCTAGAGAAAAGGCAAACCAAACTTACTCTTTTGTTTATTCTATGCAGGCTCATGAATTGTGCCTTCTTGCAGGTCTTAAGAGGAATGCCTCTTCATATGGCTGGCTAAGAAAGTTTCAGATACTTTTAAAGAAAGCAGTTTATGTTCAGCATTATCTTTTAACTTGGGGGATTTTACCCTTTTTGTCTATATCTTTGTATGCCTTTTTTTGAGATACCTCAACTTACTCCGCATTTTACATATAGCCATGATTGTGATGATGTGCTGTTAAATTCCTATGCATACATTAGAGCTTTTCATTTTTTTAAAATAAAATTGTGTGAAAATTGTTGATATTTGCTGAACTTAAGATGTGGAAAATGTACCATTTAACTTCAGTTTTGGTAAGTTTCATATCGAGTTGGCACTTCTACAAGATGTGTATCTGAACATCTTATGTTTACAATGCAATGTCATATATAAGAAAGAATCTTCAATAAGTCTTTAATTTTCATTTCAGGGGCTGATGATGTCAGGACTGGCAACAAAAAACTGATAATGGGCCTGATTTGGCACCTGATTCTACGCTACCAAATAGGCAAGAGTAAGATCCCGCCGAAGAAATTAATGTTAGCATGGCTGAAGGCTGTAATACCAGAGTGCCACATTACAAACTTTACCACTGACTGGAATGATGGTGTTGCTCTACAGTTCGTATATTTTATTTAATTATATAGTATACGTTACAATATTTATTAGCATCATACCAGAATAATATATGTCACACATTGGTATAACATTATGTTATAACATTTATTAGAATCAGAAAATCATTAATACCCTTGTTTGATGTGTGTGTTACAAATAATATGTCACATTATGGTATAACATTATGTAGCAGTATGTTATAACATTATATTAACATCTTTTAGCATTGGAACATCATAAGATATGACACTCTATGGTATAACACCTAGAAGTATTAACAAGCAATTTAACTTGATATTTTAAATACTTTGTAGCTATGTTATTAAAAGAATATTGTCTGGAGACTTATAAAACATAATAATGTTTGCAGTGTGTCAAATTATGTAACAGCATAAATTATTCAAGACATTACTCCGATTCATCTCACCTTCACAGCATAGGGCAGACATTTATTGTTTATCTCTTGAGGTTGGTGGAGGTGTCAGCGATAGGTACATTTAACTTGTTGTCTCAGACACAGTTTTATTTATAATGCATGAAACTTGATACATGTAGCATGGTGCATTAAACATTGGCACAACTCCACAAAGGCAAATGAGGACCACAGTGACAAAGGCAAATGAGGACCACAGTGACCAGTTTTTCATGGTGCATTAAACATTGGCACAACTCCACAAAGGCAAATGAGGACCACAGTGACCAGTTTTTCATGGCGCATTAAACATTGGCACAAATCCACAAAGGCAAATGAGGACCACAGTGACCAGTTTTTCATGGTGCATTAAACATTGGCACAGCTCCACAAAAGGCAAATGAGGACCACAGTGACCAGTTTTTCATGGTGCATTAAACATTGACACAACTCCACAAAGGCAAATGAGGACCACAGTGACCAGTTTTTCATGGTGCATTAAACTTTGACACAACTCCACAAAGGCAAATGAGGACCTCAGTGACCAGTTTTTCATGGTGCATTAAACATTGACACAACTCCACAAAGGCAAATGAGGACCACAGTGACCAGTTTTTCATGGTGCATTAAACATTGGCACAACTCCACAAAGGCAAATGAGGACCACAATGACCAGTTTTTCATGGTGCATTGATTATGTTTCTTCAATTTAGCTCCGGTTTTTATACACTGTTTAGCAGTCATGAAACTGAAATGATTTCATGGCATCTTCCTTCTGGGGTGGGGGTGGGGACAGTGGGTTAACTTTTGTGCTTACATGCACATTATTTGTACATAAAGTCTTCTGTTTTTAGCTTGGGCTTTTAACTCTACAGGTCATAGACCAAGAGAATTTTTGGGATGGGATGTCATCTGACTATTGATGTCCATCTGTCCATTAGCACAAGTTTGTTATCGCTACTCCTTCTAGACTGTTTGGAGGATTGACTTCAAACTTCATACACAAATTCAGTCTAGTTGGTCATAAATGAAAATGTTATTGCTCAGACATGGTCAACTGTTCGATTCAGAATCAAACACAAAATCTGTTTACTATGCTACATTTTGTTGGATGGCTCCAGTCCAATATATCAATCTGACCTCACCCATGTGTACACCCCATCTAGAAAGTTACTCCCCTCTTCTGATGACCGCTTCAGTGGCGTAGTGGTTAGAGTGTTCATTTCAGAAGCGGGAGTTCATGGGTTTGAACCCTTACCTAGCTGTACCAAAGACTTATAAAAGTGGTACTAACAGCAAGGCGCTCAGCATTAAGAGGTTAGTGTTAGGACTGGTCGGCCTGGTGTCATAATAATGTGACTGGGTGGGACATCATGTTACATGTCTGTGGCATGATGCCCCAGTGCTAGACATCACTATACACTGCCACACTGCAGACATCGTATGACATATGACTAAAAATTTGTTAAAGCTACATTAAATATCCAAATCACACACACACACACACACACACTGTCTTCTGATTCTCATATTTTCATCTCACTGTTAAAATTAAGTCATATGGACAACATTCTTTTGCATACCAGGGACAGCCACATGGTGCAAATTGTCCGTTCTTAGACACGGATCTTATCCAAGAGTGACCCATTTCAACTATAAGAACAGACTTAAAGAATTAATAATGTTTACTTCCTTAATTATTGTCGTATGTTTTTTGTTCTGTAATTTCATGGTGTTTGTTTTGTAGTCTTGTCATTGTATATGTATTTATGTGTTAGCTAATGCACTTAATACAGCACCTATAGTAAGCTTTGGAAGCTCCGAGTCCACATTATTATTATTATTATTATTATTATTATTATTATTGTTGTTGCTGTTGTTGTTATTATTATTATTATTATTACCATAGGTACTGTACTAAATTCACATTATTATTTTTATTATTATTATTATTGTTGTTGTTGTTGTTGTTATTAGTATTACCATAGGTGCTGTACTAAATCAACATTATTATTATTATTATTATTATTATTTTTATTATTACCATAAGTTCTGTACTAAATCCACATTATTATTACTATTATTATTCAGGGATCATCCTGGGCTTCGCCAATGTCACAAATTGCGATTTTTTTTCTTTATTGGCGACAAAAATATCCCATCTGGCAATTTTTTTGACGACATATTTTTTGGTTATTTAATTTGAACATACAATCATGGATTTGGACTGGATAAATTAAAAGGGAGAACGAAAGGAAGCCACAAACTTGACTAAGCAATGCATTGGAATCAATCAGTTGCACAAACGATCCTTTGTTCGTATTGACAACCCCATCTTTACAGTGCATTGTTACATCATAATCTGCTTATGATGATATCTGGGCTTAGTACTGTATGCTGTGATACAGTCAATCATGCTACCGCACTATACCTACAAGTGACCGACTTCTGAAGACATGAATAGAACAGATACAATTAATTGTATGGCTAATCCTTCTGTGGTGTTTTTTTTTTTTTTTTTTTTTTTTTTACATATACCAATACAATAGTTTTGCTGAACCTTCAGAGAAAACTGATAACCTTTGAAGTACTGACTACTGTGTATAAATACAAAGCAAATGGAAAAAATCTCAATAGCAATTTTATCTGTCGCCAGTGCAGCATTTTGCTCATTGATCTTTTCCTTTTGTCATCAATCCCATGTTACGGCTGCAGAGACTTAAACTCCGCAACAAGAAATGGCAAAAAAAAAACAAACCCCCCCCCCAAAAAAAAACAGTTTTGCATAATTAATAATAATTATTTATTTCTCAAAATACAGGAGTGAAAGAATCCCTAAATTGGGTGTGAATGTATGCTTATATATACGGTCCAATATTGCCAGGTGTTGACTCGTAAGTTTCATTCGTGGGAATGGAGATCCTATTTTGCTTAAATTTATACAGCATTTAGTGATCATTCTTGGGATTTAGGAATCAATTCACTACAAGCTTTGTGAAGCTAACCATAAGGAGGTCGGGGGTGGGGGTGGGGAGGGCTGCTGAGAGACTACTGGAGTCACCTGTCAGCACTGTAGACTGTGAACGTGGATTCAGTAAGATGAACCTCATAAAAACTGACATCAGAAATAAGCTCTGCATCTCATCTCTCGAGAATTTAATGAGAATCAGCATGTACAGATGGGAAAAATTAGACTTTAAAACTGCATTCAACAAGTGGGCAGCCGTAAAATTGCAACGGATCTTCATGTAACACTTTGTAACATTTTGTTAATGCTTGTTGTAATTCAAGTATTAACTAACCCATCTTTTGTAATTTTCATTGCCTGTTACATTAATAGACTAAATTAACACTTGGAAAAATGTACACTACTTGTTTTGGCGACACTTTTTGAAAGTTGGTGACAAAATATTGAGGTTGGCGATTTTTTTGGCGACAGCTTTTTAAAAGCCAAGACCATCCCTGTTATTGTTGTTGTTATTATTATTATTACCATAGGTGCTATATTATTATTATTATTATTATTATTATTATTATGTTGTTGTTGTTGTTTTTGTTGTTATTATTGTTATTATTATTATTATTATTATTATCGTTATTATTATTACCATAGGTGCTGTAATAAATCCACACATTATATATATATTTATTAGGTACCAAGTAGGATTACTCTCATAGTACATAAAAATTCATTTATTTAGTCAGTATGTGCTTGTGTGTCCTTTATTTGGTTTGTGCTGAACCAGGATTAGGAGTTGAATGATATCGGTTATTTAGGTTGTAAAATTAAGCCTGTTAATATTCCATCACACCAATGATGCTTAAGATTCCTTTAAATTTTTCAGTGCCTTGATTGAATACTGTCGCCCTGGATTGTGTCCCAACTGGAGACAGCTTGGAAAAAGTGACAGGTCAGGATAGAACCAATCGGAAGGGTTGGGACCATGCAGGGTCTATAATGCTGATAATGCTTTTAAAATTTAATGTCTGTCTCAATCATATTGTGTGAAAAAGTGTCCTGTGCATTACCTGAATTAAATATAATTAATGATTAATTAGTTAATGGTAAATAATTGGATTGAGAAAGGTGTTGAAATAATTTTTTCTCTTAGAAAGAAGTTGACAAGTAAGTGTTAAAATTATTTATTGAATATTCTTGTTTTAGCATTCTGTGTGTGTGTGTGTGTGTGTGTGTGTGTGTGTGTGTGCGCGCGCTTATTAATTATCTTGCCAATTATGATTGGGGGTTTCCAGAATTCATCTGATACATTTGACATTCTAGGAAAAGAGTAATAGATAGTAATTTCAATACAAAATTAACATACCTTTACAAGACATTATAATCAACTGAAATCATAATATTGGCATCAAGAAGCATATTCAGATGGTTTAATTAATCCTTCATTCTTTGGAGCATTACTTTTCAGGTGACTTCTTTCCTTGGATGATATTCAAATGGTTTAATTCAGTCATCATTCTGTGAAGCATGTTCAGCTGGTTTAGTTAGGTCTTCGTTCCATGGAGCATGTTCCAATGGCATAAATTAGGTCTTCTTTCCATGGAGCATGTTCCAATGGCATACATTAGGTCTTCTTTCCATGGATCATGTTCCAATGGCATAAATTAGGTCTTCTTTCCATGGAGCATGTTCCAATGGCATACATTAGGTCTTCTTTCCATGGATCATGTAACAATGACATAAATTAGGCCTTCTTTCCATGGATCATGTTCAAATAAGGTAAGGATGTCATCATTCCATGGAGCATGTTCCAATGGCAAAAATTAGGTCTTCATTCCTTGGAGAATGTTCCAGTGGCATAACTTAGGTCTTCATTCCATTGAGCATGTTCCAGTGCATACATTAGGTCTTCATTTTATGGAACATTTCCAGTGGCATACATTAGGTCTTCATTCCATGGAGCATGTTCCAGTGGCATAATTTAGGCCTTCATTCTATGGAACATGTTCCAGTGGCATAATTTAGGTCTTCATTGCATGGAGCATGTTCCAGTGGCATAATTTAGGTCTTCATTCCATGGAGCATGTTCCAGTGGCATAATTTAGGTCTTCATTCCATGGAGCATATTCCAATGGAATAAATTAGGTCTTCATTCCATGGAGCATGTTCCAATGGCATAAACTAGGTCTTCCTTTAATGGAACATGCTCCAATGGCATAAATTAGGTCTTCATTCCATGGAGCATGTTCCAGTGGAATAAATTAGGTCTTCATTCCATGGAGCATGTTCCAATGGCATGAACTTGGTCTTCCTTTAATGGAACATGTTTCAGTGGCATAAATTAGGTCTTCATTGGAGCATGTGCCAGTGGCATAAATGAGGTCTTCTTTCCATGGAGCATATTTCAATGGAATAAATTATTTATTCATTCCATGGAGCATGTTCCAATGGCATAAACTAGGTCTTCCTTTAATGGAACATGTTCCAGTGGCATAAATAAGGTCTTCATTGGAGCATGTTCCAGTGGCATAAATTAGGTCTTCATTCCATGGAGCATGTTCCAACAGCATAAATTAGGTCTTCATTCCATGGAGCATATTTCAATGGAATAAATTATTTATTCATTCCATGGAGCATGTTCCAATGGCATAAACTAGGTCTTCCTTTAATGGAACATGTTCCAGTGGCATAAATAAGGTCTTCATTGGAGCATGTTCCAACAGCATAAATTAGGTCTTCATTCCATGGAGCATGTTCCAACAGCATAAATTAGGTCTTTATTGGAGCATGTGCCAATGGCATAAATGAGGTCTTCATTCCATGGAGCATGTTCCAATGGCATAAATTATTTCTTCATTCCATGGAGCATGTTCCAATGGCATAAACTAGGTCTTCCTTTAATGGAACATGTTTCAGTGGCATAAATTAGGTCTTCATTGGAACATGTGCCAATGGCATAAATGAGGTCTTCATTCCATGGAGCATATTCCAATGGAACTAAATTATTTCTTCATTCCATGGGGCATCTTCCAATGGCATAAACTAGGTCTTCCTTTAATGGAACATGTTCCAGTGGCATAAATAAGGTCTTCATTGGAGCATGTTCCAGTGGCATAAATTAGGTCTTCATTCCATGGAGCATGTTCCAACGGCATAAATTAGGTCTTCATTTAATGGAACATGTTTCAGTGGCATAAATTAGGTCTTCATTGGAGCATGTTCCAATGGCATAAAATAGATCTTTCTTTAATGGAACATGTTCCAGTGGCATAAATAAGGTCTTCATTGGAGCATGTTCCAATGGCATAATTTAGGCCTTCATTCCGTGGAGCATGTTCAGATGGCTTGAGTCATAATTCCATGAAGCATGTTCAGATAGTGTAATTAGGCCTTTATTTTATGGAGCATGTTCAAATATCATAAACAAGTCTTCATTCCTTGAAGCATGTTCAGATGGTTTAGTTAGGTCTTTCATTCTATGGAACATGTAATTTGATCTTTGTTTCATGGAGCATGTTCAAATAGATAAAATAAATCTTTATTCGATATAGTTTGTTCAGAAGGCAAAAATAAGTCTTTCAGTGCAATATGTTCAGATGACTTAATTAGGTTTTCACTTAAGGGGGCACTCACCAGTTATTATGTACTTTTGAGAGAGTGACTTATGTAAGGTGAAGTAGTTTGCATTTAAAACATGCACAGTGGAGAGAATGGTGGCATACCTCAATGCTACATTAATGTAATGTGGATGATGTTTCTTTGGATATAGTACTTTTTGAAATTGTACATGATTTAAACACACTGCTAACTAAAATGAATGCTCCCTTGTGCTAAAAATTGAGCCCGAATTAGTCTAAAGTACACTATCCATAGCAGCTATTAAAATAGGGAAAATGAATTTTGCCAGACTAGACAATACCAGCTTCTGAAAGTGCAATGAATGAATTACCAAATATATAAAATGTAAAAAAAAGTTATTGGCTCTTTTTTTAGATACAATTTACCTCTGAAGTTCAGGAAGTGAAAATGACCAAGTGGATCTAGCACTTTTTTGAAAGGTGCACATCTGGAGTAAGGCCAAGCTGTATACTATATAACCCATATTACACCCATCAATCAAACACAAAAATAATGGGAATTAAAGGTTCTTTGAATTATACCTAAGATATACAATGTCTTTTTTAAATAGCCAGTATAACCAGTGAGGAAAGCCTGGGAAATTCTTTTTCTTGAAAATCCTAACCCTATGCAAAATACGAAACTGTAGAGCGCCACCTAAGGAGCATAGTTAAATGACTTGATTAAGTCTTCATTCCATGGACATTGTTCAAATGGATTAATGGCTTAAGTCTTCATTCCATGGACATTGTTCAAATGGCTTAATTAAGTCTTCATTCCATAGACATTGTTCAAATGGCTTAATTAAGTCTTCATTCCATAGACATTGTTCAAATGGCTTAATTAAGTCTTCATTCCATAGACATTGTTCAAATGGCTTAATTAAGTCTGCATTCCATGGACATTGGTCAAATGGCTTAATTAAGTCTGCATTCCATAGACATTGGTCAAATGGCTTAATTAAGTCTGCATTCCATGGACATTGGTCAAATGGCTTAATTAAGTCTGCATTCCATGGACATAGGTCAAATGGCTTAATTAAGTCTTCATTCCATAGACATTGGTCAAATGGCTTAATTAAGTCTGCATTCCATGGACATTGGTCAAATGGCTTAATTAAGTCTTCATTCCATAGACATTGGTCAAATGGCTTAATTAAGTCTGCATTCCATGGACATTGGTCAAATGGCTTAATTAAGTCTTCATTCCATGGACATTGGTCAAATGGCTTAATTAAGTCTGCATTCCATGGACATTGGTCAAATGGCTTAATTAAGTCTTCATTCCATGGACATTGGTCAAATGGCTTAATTAAGTCTGCATTCCATGGACATTGGTCAAATGGCTTAATTAAGTCTTCATTCCATGGACATTGGTCAAATGGCTTAATTAAGCCTCTATTTCATGGACATAATTCAAGTGGGTTAATTAAGTCTTCATTCTTTGGACATCAGTCAAATGGCTTAATTAAGCCTCTATTTCATGGACATTGTTCAAATAGATTAATGGCTTAAGTCTTCATTCCATGGACATTGTTCAAATGGCTTAATTAAGTCTTCATTCCATAGACATTGTTCAAATGGCTTAATTAAGTCTGCATTCCATGGACATTGGTCAAATGGCTTAATTAAGTCTGCATTCCATAGACATTGGTCAAATGGCTTAATTAAGTCTGCATTCCATGGACATTGGTCAAATGGCTTAATTAAGTCTGCATTCCATGGACATAGGTCAAATGGCTTAATTAAGTCTTCATTCCATAGACATTGGTCAAATGGCTTAATTAAGTCTGCATTCCATGGACATTGGTCAAATGGCTTAATTAAGTCTTCATTCCATAGACATTGGTCAAATGGCTTAATTAAGTCTTCATTCCATAGACATTGTTCAAATGGCTTAATTAAGTCTTCATTCCATAGACATTGTTCAAATGGCTTAATTAAGTCTGCATTCCATAGACATTGTTCAAATGGCTTAATTAAGTCTGCATTCCATGGACATTGGTCAAATGGCTTAATTAAGTCTTCATTCCATAGACATTGGTCAAATGGCTTAATTAAGTCTGCATTCCATGGACATTGGTCAAATGGCTTAATTAAGTCTTCATTCCATGGACATTGGTCAAATGGCTTAATTAAGTCTGCATTCCATGGACATTGGTCAAATATCTTAATTAAGTCTTCATTCCATGGACATTGGTCAAATGGCTTAATTAAGTCTGCATTCCATGGACATTGGTCAAATGGCTTAATTAAGTCTTCATTCCATGGACATTGGTCAAATGGCTTAATTAAGCCTCTATTTCATGGACATAATTCAAGTGGGTTAATTAAGTCTTCATTCTTTGGACATCAGTCAAATGGCTTAATTAAGCCTCTATTTCATGGACATTGTTCAAATAGATTAATGGCTTAAGTCTTCATTCCATGGACATTGTTCAAATGGCTTAATTAAGTCTTCATTCCATAGACATTGTTCAAATGGCTTAATTAAGTCTGCATTCCATGGACATTGGTCAAATGGCTTAATTAAGTCTGCATTCCATGGACATTGGTCAAATGGCTTAATTAAGTCTGCATTCCATGGACATTGGTCAAATGGCTTAATTAAGTCTGCATTCCATGGACATAGGTCAAATGGCTTAATTAAGTCTTCATTCCATAGACATTGGTCAAATGGCTTAATTAAGTCTGCATTCCATGGACATTGGTCAAATGGCTTAATTAAGTCTTCATTCCATAGACATTGGTCAAATGGCTTAATTAAGTCTTCATTCCATAGACATTGGTCAAATGGCTTAATTAAGTCTTCATTCCATGGACATTGGTCAAATGGCTTAATTAAGTCTGCATTCCATGGACATTGGTCAAATGGCTTAATTAAGTCTTCATTCCATGGACATTGGTCAAATGGCTTAATTAAGTCTGCATTCCATGGACATTGGTCAAATGTCTTAATTAAGTCTTCATTCCATGGACATTGGTCAAATGGCTTAATTAAGCCTCTATTTCATGGACATAATTCAAGTGGGTTAATTAAGTCTTCATTCTTTGGACATCAGTCAAATGGCTTAATTAAGCCTCTATTTCATGGACATTGTTCAAATAGATTAATGGCTTAAGTCTTCATTCCATGGACGTTGTTCAAATGGCTTAATTAAGTCTTCATTCCATAGACATTGGTCAAATGGCTTAATTAAGTCTTCATTCCATAGACATTGGTCAAATGGCTTAATTAAGTCTGCATTCCATGGACATTGGTCAAATGGCTTAATTAAGTCTTCATTCCATGGACATTGGTCAAATGGCTTAATTAAGTCTGCATTCCAAGGACATTGGTCAAATGGCTTAATTAAGTCTTCATTCCATGGACATTGGTCAAATGGCTTAATTAAGTCTGCATTCCATGGACATTGGTCAAATGGCTTAATTAAGTCTGCATTCCATGGACATAGGTCAAATGGCTTAATTAAGTCTTCATTCCATAGACATTGGTCAAATGGCTTAATTAAGTCTGCATTCCATGGACATTGGTCAAATGGCTTAATTAAGTCTTCATTCCATGGACATTGGTCAAATGGCTTAATTAAGTCTGCATTCCATGGACATTGGTCAAATGGCTTAATTAAGTCTTCATTCCATGGACATTGGTCAAATGGCTTAATTAAGCCTCTATTTCATGGACATAATTCAAGTGGGTTAATTAAGTCTTCATTCTTTGGACATCAGTCAAATGGCTTAATTAAGCCTCTATTTCATGGACATTGTTCAAATAGATTAATGGCTTAAGTCTTCATTCCATGGACATTGTTCAAATGGCTTAATTAAGTCTTCATTCCATAGACATTGTTCAAATGGCTTAATTAAGTCTGCATTCCATGGACATTGGTCAAATGGCTTAATTAAGTCTTCATTCCATAGACATTGGTCAAATGGCTTAATTAAGTCTGCATTCCATGGACATTGGTCAAATGGCTTAATTAAGTCTTCATTCCATAGACATTGGTCAAATGGCTTAATTAAGTCTTCATTCCATGGACATTGGTCAAATGGCTTAATTAAGTCTGCATTCCATAGACATTGGTCAAATGGCTTAATTAAGCCTCTATTTCATGGACATAATTCAGGTGGGTTAATTAAGTCTTCATTCTTTGGACATCAGTCAAATGGCTTAATTAAGCCTCTATTTCATGGACATTGTTCAAATAGATTAATGGCTTAAGTCTTCATTCCATGGACATTGGTCAAATGGCTTAATTAAGTCTTCCTTCCATGGACATTGGTCAAATGGCTTAATTAAGTCTTCATTCCATGGACATTGGTCAGATAGCTTAATTAATTATTCAGGACCATGTTCATATAGTTTCATTGAGTTTTCTTCCATGGAGCATCTTCAAATGGCATATGCAATGTTACACTTTGTGTGCTGGATCATATGATTTCTGCAATCTTTTGTCAATTGTGTCAAAATCTTGACCAATGGTAGCCCCGCCCCCAGTAATGCCTTTTTGTCAGCAAAATATTTAAAAATATGTCAACTACATTTCTTTAGTGGTGGTCCATTCATGTCTATGTTTGTGATAGCAATGACCAAAGTTGATAAAGGTGTTAAAAAGGTGATAAAAACTGTAAGATGGCAGTTCATATCCAATTTAAACAATGTATCTTGGCAATGAAAGCATTCAAGGTATGCTGTACTTGACTGAGTGGCAATGTAAAATGTTTGACAGCCACTTGTGTTAAATATGTTAGAATTTATAGTTACATGTATGGAGATGAAAATTTAATTTATTTTGAGGTTAAAATAGATGACAAAAGATATTAAATTGTAGCAAATACACAATTATTCAATAATTCAGTGATTTATAAATTTAAAAACAATAGTAATTCAGAAAAATTGGTGTTTATGATAATAAATGCTGTAGATTGGGTGAATAATTGAATGAGAGCCATGTCTGGAAATGGAAAATTCCAGTGTGCAGCTCATTTCAGGTTAACTGGATATTTAGACATGCTAATGTTTTCCTGAGTTACATATGGTACATTTTTATTACAGTAATGTAAGTATCTAAGGAAAATATGATAGTACCGTGCAGACGACAGAGTTAAAGTGGCAAAACTATCAAAGCAACCAATCATATTTGTAGCACTTCTAGTGCATTATATGCTATAATTTTCCTTGGTCCCTTTATGATGTTATGTGTCTCCCAAATTTGGAGGTTATGGATACAGTGTCCCTCCCCTTGGGATTTTAGGTACATATATACACTGGGCATAATTAAGTCTTTATTCATTGAGTTTCATCTTTAAAGAAGATGTACACAAAACTTCCTGGGGCCCCGAGTGGCCTAGTGGTCTCAAGCGCTCTCCATTACGGATCACTGCCATCTCACCTCTGTCTGCATGGGTTCGAGTCTTGGATTTGGCCAATGTGGGTATGTGAGAAAGCTTGCCAGTAGCTTCTCGTGGTTCGGTGGGTCTTTCCCAGGTTTTCCCTGGTTCTTCCTCCGCCATTAATACTGGCCACCATGTATTGCTTATCATGTGCTGAAATAGGCGTTAAACCCTACAACAACAACAACAACAACAAAACTTCTATGCGCTTTTTTTTTTTGATTGGTGGAAAGAATGAGTTTGGGCTGAGGCATCAAATGAGTTATTTACCCCAACTTGGAACAAAATGTTTGTGTCGTTTTGTATTTATTACATATCCCCTGTTTATTCACATATTTTTCAAACATTTTATTGCATCCTTTCAGAAAAAAGAATTTAATAAAGGCAAAATTTTAACCTACTACAAAACTTCATGCATGAATAGAAGATACTCTGAATTAGGTCATCAGTCTTGTTGTCATGGTGATTAAAATTCAGTAAGTTTGGATTTTTACAGTGTATGGTATGTCTGGATGGATGTAAACTGAATTCGCATGCGAATTTATTTGTCTTTCTTTCTCAAATGAATAATGTTTTGGACAGTAAGTGAACCTTTTTCTTGCATTCCACTTAATACATACTCAGCATCTAAGTAAATGCCAGGACAACTTTTAATAACTAACATAAATACATTCATTTATACAGAAACTCATTACTTGACAGAAATGTAAAAGTCTGTGATTTTTGTTTTCATCACAAGAATTTTTTTATATATTAAAATATAGGGTGATAATTTAAGCATTTTTGAAAAACAAGATTATACGATCTATTTATAAAATTAGGATTATGTTTTTGTTAATTATTTGAACATCCTAAAACCTGCTTCATTTCTTTCTACTTGAAAAATTGCTAAAATTTAAAATATAAACAAGAATACAACATATTGCTTGTTACCCAGTGACGGGAAAGTATCAGCAAGATTTAACATGACAGTTCTAACTTTCAGGTGGAGTCTGTGGAGCAGCTGTTCTTTATTCACAGTTAACAAATTTACATGTTTATTTTGCCCAATCGAAGCAGTTGCATAGTTGTTTGTTTATATTTTTAGTTTAGGTAATAATTTAATTATAGTAGGATCAACACCTTCAAGGAGAAGTTTGGTACAGGCATTTTTTCAGGCTCTTGTTTGTTCTTCTTCCATTGATTCCAGAGTTTGTACACAGGATTTTCATGATTGATTTGAATTTATTGACTTAAGCAGGTTGGCCCTTGAGCCAGAGACCATCAGACAAAGTTATATGGTGACATTCCGATGTAGTAAAGGGACATTCAAGGGTGTTCATTGTTGAATGTTTAATGACTAGCTTACATTTTGTGTGCATAAACTGGACATCTTTCAGGAGAATTGCTTTGGATTGAAAGATCGCAGATAACCACTGCTAATGCTCCATGTTTTTGTTGATCTTTCATTGAATTTTAAATACACCTGTCCATTCTTGTCATACAGTAATACCACATCAACACACCTATGTTGTCATTTTTAATCGCTTGAAGATAAAATGATATAGATATTGTCCCTTAAATATCTACCTATAGATCTGTGGTAGATAGTAAAGGTGACCAGGTAGGCACTGATATAAATGTCTGATTCAGCAGGGACAAGGTTGATTTTTTTCTTTATCTCAGAATTGGGGGGGGGTGGTTTCTAACCATGTCTTGAATTTGGACGTTACTCCATGAGCATTTATTACTGGTTTGGATGTTTTTAATATGGGCTAGAAAATGCTTATCTCTACATCAGATTCATTAGAGTACACATCAGCAAAACATTTCATCCCTAGTGGAGTTTAATTTTATATTACAATGGCTTTAAAGTGACAATAAAATTCCATGCCATCACTTTAGCAGGTATCATCATCATCATTTCTTTTACAACAACAATGGAACTGAAAAATTTATACTTCATTCAGCTGTTTCAGAGACAACTTCCATGTTGCTTAGTTTTAAATAATTCATACATCAGCTTAATTGATAAGTACCCCTTGTGATGTTCTTTGGCTTTCTGGACAGAATTATGTTGAGGGTTCATCTAAATATTGTTAAGTCAATGAAATTTATAACTATAGTCCTTGTAGTGTTTAATTCATCAGCTTCCCTGACAAAATTATGTTGTGGGTTCATGTGAAAATCTTGAAATATGAAGATTGTATGCATCTGCCTTAGTATCGCACCCTTGTCATGGTGTCCTATTCATTTAATCTTTTTGTTTATTGGGGCTGGGGGCCATGTTGGATGTTGTACATTCTATCTTGCAGACAAAAATGACACAATGAGGGAATGCATCCTGGTAATCGCCACTTTCCATTTACACAAATTGGAAATTGTGACCCATATCCAGGCTTCATAAGCTTTAGTTAAATTCTACCTCTGTTGTCTTGTGGTTGTGAAATAGGCCCATCGCAGGTTCCTGCATATTGTGGGGTGAATGATGGAAGCCATGTTAGCTCAGAGATTAGCATGATGGATTCATGACTGAAAGGGTTTGTGTTCATATGACATCCATTGGTAAAATGTGAAAATACTGTATAATAGCAAATGTTTCATGTTTCCCTTTTCGTATGCAAAGAACTTGTGTACTTAGGGTAGTCAGGTCACCCCAACGCCCTCGTTAACATATTTGTATTAATGCCTGGTGTTTACAATAAAACACATTGCTCCAGATGCTCATGGTGCAATAATTCAACATGTAACATTTTAAACTTTTTAAAATATTTTTTCTTGTTTTCTAAGATTCAGGCATATTGCTACATTAACCCCTTGAGGTTTTTGTAATTTTTGTCTGAAATTCAAGTAGAAAACCCATTTTGAAAACTATTTCTGAATACACCATAATACATCAACTTCCAGGTGATCTTCCAATAACACAATGCCTAGTTGTGGTAGAAACATTGTTTTTCATTGGCTGTTTGGCTCACGCATGAGCAGAAGGGTAAAAGTTGGAGTTCTTTTTCTTTTTTTTTGCTTAACGGACCCATTTTTTTGTATCGAGACCACTCTTTATTCCAAATGCCCATCATATCCTACTTTTTTGCAAAGGTTCATCTGTCTGTTTGCAGTTCATACTGGTCTGCCTAATATCTGAGACCAAAAGGTCTAAAATCCAGACACAAAATCGGATTCCGACCACGGGCAAATTTTGGGTAGAAAAAAATTGGATAAAAAAATTGAGTTTTTTCCCTCTGTAGTTTGTAGTGCAACTAGAAATTCCAGATTATTGGGTATCATTATAGAGCTGCATCTGTCTACCTTTCTCTAATACCATCCACTTTAGTGTATCATACAAGATCTTGACGCTACAGAGTTTGGCAGTAGGCTACTACCTCCTGCTACGTAAACTTGTCACTAGGGGTTAATGTGTTAACAATATCCTACTTTGATAATTATTCAGATTTTCATAAAAGCATACAGGACCTGGTGATCATTATATAAAAAGAGAGGAAATAATAGTACCTGATTAATACGGTATGTGTTAAATCTGCTAACCATATTGTAAACATACTGGTTTTTTAAAATTTAATTTACAAAAATGGTGAGACAAATAATTTATGGTGATGTTTGTACCATTAAGCAAGAAAATCCGTCTTGGGGTTACATTATTTCTCTCCCCATGAGGTTCTGCAGAGTGGGAGACATATAATATAACCCTGAGATGGGGATTTTCTTGTCTCAGTGCAAACCCCAACATAGATTCTATTAATCCAAGTGCTTTAAATATTGTATTGTATAACATTATTTGTTACAATGTATAAAATGCTGTAGATCTTGTCTCTGATTCAGGAAGACAGGAGACTGGTCAAAAATAAGTAAAAATGCTGGAGACTGCAGCAAATTCTAAAGATACATTAGTACACATTGGTATCTAGCTATAGAAAATGTAAATATTTTTTCTTTTCAATCACTGTATTTGCTTAACTTATAATACTCCACTTGAATTTAAAATGTACACATGTCCAGGGAGAAGTTTTACACTTGAGCCAATCAAAAGTGAGTTTTTGAAAGTAACACCTCTTACTATTATTTACACTAAAATCTCTAGTTGAAGGTCAAATGTTTTATGACCTTCAGGCAGGAAGACATGTTCTGTACAAGGAATCAAATATTTTGTGATGTAATAACACAGAATCAAACATTTTATGGTCTTCAGGCCAGAAGACTGATCTGTTTTATAAATATCATCAAATGTTTGATCATCTTCAAGTTGGAAGACTGATATATTTTATAAATAGAATCAAAAGTTTGATGATCTTCAAGTTGAAAGACTGATATATTTTATAAATATAATGAAAAGTTTGATGATCTTCAAATTGGGAGACTGATATGTTTTATAAATAGAATCAAAGGTTTGATAGTCTTCAAGTTGGAAGACTAATATGTTTTATAAATAGAATCAAAAGTTTGATGATCTTCAAGTTGGAAGACTAATATGTTTTATAAATAGAATCAAAAGTTTGATGATCTTCAGGTTGGAAAACTAATGTTCTGAATATAAAATCAAATTTGTTATGATCTTCATGCCAGACAGCTGTTATGTTTTTTTACATAGAGTCTCATGTTCTTGTTGATTTTTTTAAATTGTTAAGTGCTTTATTCGTTTACATCTTGTGTCACATAATTTTCATTTATTTTGACAACAACATTCAACAAAGAATAAATGATAATAGTGGCAATGACTCTGTTCATATTTTCCCGCTGTTATAATAATTTACATCAGCACTATCAGTACCAGACGTAAATACAGTAGAACTTGTCATGAAAGACCACGCCTTCTTCCAAAACATTGTACTCTTTTAATAGGGTGGTCATTACAAGTCCTAATACTGTATAGTCAATGCATATGTGCATTAAGAATCTAGTCTTTCAGAGCAGGTGGTCTCTTCCTATATCTATTATCTTCATCTTTATATTTTAGACTTAATCATCGCCATATAGAAAGTATCATGCTGACACACCATTAAATCATTTACATGCTGACTTGCCATTAAATCGTTTACATACTGACATGCCATTAAATCCTTTACATACTGACATGCCATTAAATCGTTTACATGCTGACATGCCATTAAATCCTTTACATGCTGACACACCATTAAATCCTTTACATACTGACATGCCATTAAATCCTTTACATGCTGACATGCCACTAAATCTTTACATGCTGACATGCCATTAAATCCTTTACATACTGACATGCCATTAAATCCTTTACATGCTGACATGCCATTAAACCTTTACATGCTGACATGCCATTAAATCCTTTACATGCTGACATGCCATTAAATCCTTTACATGCTGACATGCCATCAAATCCTTTACATGCCGACATGCCATTAAATCCTTTACATGCCAACATGCCATTAAATCCTTTACATGCCGACATGCCATTAAATACTTTACATGTATGCACATGTACATCAGTTGAATGGGACACTTTTGAATGCTACATAATTATTAACTTTATTGTTCTTGTTCAGGTTGGAAAATTGTCGTCATGCCATGAACTTGGCCAAGGAACAGTTTGATATTCCAATGGTGGTGCGTCCAGAGGATCTGTCAAGCTCGGACTTGGATGAGCTCTCTGGTATGACCTACCTGTCATACTTCATGAAGCTTGATTCACCGGGATACCAAGCAACACTACGCAACACAAATCGGCTCCTGAGAAACAGATCATTTTCCAACTTCACAGTAAGCACAGCTGTGTACATTGTTTCTGTAGTAGATTTTCTATATTGCTTAGGTATACAGTCTATGTCACTTGGTCAGCACAAGTATAAATGTCCTTCTCAATGCATGTCACTTGGTCAGCACTTGTGTAAATTGCCTTCTCAGTGTATGTTGAACATGGTCATCTTCTAACATACTAAGGATATATTTGGGTTTTAGTTTACCTCATACAGAGTTTAATTTTGTTTGTCAAGTACTATGTAAGTGTTTGTATATGTGAAAAATAAACTTTTGACAGGAATCTTGGTACCAAATCTTAAAAACTACAACTGTATATTGGGTACATGTGTGAATTGCTATGACAACTTTCATTTTGCATGACATTCAGATAAATTAAATGCTTCCTGTCTTGATATGTGGAATTTTTGACTTATGAAGCTGTATACTCTATAGCTGGAAGTACAAGATAACAGGAAATTCATTATTGCAAGAGAAATAATCTTAATTTCCCACAGTAATTTTCCTTCTATTTCTTAAGTGGTACACAGAGCCCTTGGAGTTGGACAAATTTCCATGTAAAATAGCAAGCGAAGCACGGTATATTTTACATCAAGCAGTTGTGATTCATTCTCATAAAGAGGGCTGTAAAATCAGGATGTATCGTATATACCCACTTATAAGTCGAAATCCAGCTGCAAACAATTGAATGCTTAGGCAGATCAGGGTATATATTTTTCTTCTGCTAAATACTCCTGACAAACAAGCATAATGTGCCAGCAGATCTGGGTCTGTGCAGTTTGCAGTTGGAATTAACTTGTAAGAATGTGTTAGAATAAAAGAAACATGTGAAAGATAATATTTTGTTGAATTTTGCAATATTTTGAGCTTTGTTGATCACTGGAATGTCTCAAAAGAAAATGAGTTGGGGGCCTTTCTGTATCACACATCTCATTTTTTCATTGGGTCTGTTATAATTTTGTGGTTTGGACAAACAACAGAATTGATGAAAATTGGTACTCCATCAAAAATGGTGAAACTGCAGTATATTTCATAAACCCTTTGATGGACTGTGTTCATATATAGGATGAACCATTATGAAGCCAAATTAATTAATTCTGTAACATACATGCTGTCCCCTTTTGACTTTGGGGTCAAGGTCATATTTTTACACCAATGTTTTGATTGATTGTTTAACATGCAGGTCCTGGCCTTCTCATTATTATTTTTTTATTTTCTAATTTTTTGAGTAGAAATGCAAAAAGGAAACAAAATTATTTGTTTGGTATCTGAAACTCCAAATTTGTTCTTTCTATTTGAGACTTTTCAGGTCAAATTTGGGGAAAATGCTGATATTTTCTTTTAGCTAAAAGTCTAGGAATTTAGAAATTTAGAAATTTTTAGAGATGCCATTATCAAAAAACATTTTAACAAGTTCAAACACAAAAGGTGTCACCTTTGGAGCAGTGCTTAAGGTGGAACTTCTGCTGTACATTTTATACTGGGAGTCCTAAAATTTAATATTGTTTATGGAGATAGTCATTGGCAGTTGTTTATTACAGTGGTCTCCGTCTGAATAGACGTCACCCCTCATCTTGATCAACACAGAAAAAGTATATTTTTTAAACATATTATCTCCCTCTTGAAAGACAACTCTTTTTATAAAGCTTGAATTTTGAGAGAGAACCAGTAACGCATTATTCTTTTTAATGTATTTATTTCTAAACTTTCAGACAGATTGGAATGATGGCCAGTTGCTGCATGATTTAGTGAAGAGTATTGGTGGAAGTCCTAGGTCCTTGACTGGGGACCCACGTGTTGATACACAGAATGGTAAGGTTCAGTGAAGAGAACTTTCTAGTCGTGAGAACGTTCTGAAGGGTTGCAGAGGGTCACTAGGAGTTTCTTGGAGGATGGTAAAACTTATCAAAATGTGGAAACAGGGTCATTAGGTTCATAAAAAATAATTATAGGATCACAGCCACAGAAGAGTTGGAACCACTGTTGTAAATACTGAGAAATAAGAATTGACCTCCCCACTTCAAGCCAAGCCACGTTGTAAATACTGTGAATTAAGAAACTATATCTCCACTCCCAGCTAAACAACATTGTAAATACTGTGAATTAAGAAACTATAACTCCACTTCCAACATTGTAAATACTGTTAACTAAGAAACCTTAATCTAAGTAAATTGCAGTGTATTGATGATTATTGAATAAATTTTGGGAGGATTCATATAAACAATTCTTCAGACTTGGTACAAACATAAATTTTCCTTTAGTGCTGAAGATGGACAGTATAGAGCAGAAACTTGATAACCTTTTCTATTAAATGTGGGGATGATAAAAATAATTTATCAGGGAAGTAATTCATTCACAAAAGCGCCTATACATGTGGCCACTGTAATTTTATTAAGTTTGGAAATGTTGATTGTAGGTGTCTGGGCTTGGACATACTAATATATGCCTAACATGTCCAGCTGGACTGGCTTTTTGACCAATTATAAAATGCCCAAATCACACATTGGGGAAAATTTGTGCTGAGCCACACCAAACTTGTGTTAAGATTTGATAAATAATGGTTGGAACTAAAATCAATACACAGATATTGGCTCATCTTGTATGTCAGATGCAGGTTGCACTGGGTGTGGAATGGCATGGTGGCATCTGTTAAGTGATATCATGTGAACACTATCAGGGCTAGGTACCTGAGAACTATTCCCCAGTGTCAGTGAGGTTTGGAGTAGACCAGTAGGTTTCATGGGTGAAGAGGGATTTCCTAACAAATAGTTAAGTCATTTTCAAAAAGATGTATAAAAAGTGAAATAATGGAATATATACTGATAACACAGGAAAAACAGTACCAAGCTTTACTATAAGAGCAGCAGACCCTCAAACACTACAGCTTGAAAACTTCTGTTCCAAGGTCATGTCAACTGTCTCATGAACATCATATTGATGTGAAACTAACATTTACATTAGTAATGTTTAAGCAAATAAAGAAAAAGATAATATCAGATTTTAAGTATATAGGCAATTCCATAGCTGTACAGTGATTTCAGAACTTGAATAAAAGACCAAATGCAGAACTGTATTTCAGTCCACTTTCTGAGGTTGAATTATGAGGGGGTGGGGAGTGGTAATAGTTTGTGGAATTGACTACAACTGATCCTGTTAAAACCAATGTCCAAAATCAGTTCAAGCTTTGTTGGCTTTGATATGATCCCTATTCCATACCATGTTGGCTTTGATATCATCCCTATTTCATATGTTAACTTTGATCTGATCCTAATTACATACATTTTGGCTTTGATATGATCCCTATTCCATACCATATTAGCTTTGATATGATCCCTATTCCATACCATGTTGGCTTTGATATCATCCCTATTTCATATGTTAACTTCGATCTGATCCTAATTCCATACCATGTTGGCTTTTGAAATGATACCTATTCCATACCATCTTAACTTTGATATGACCCCTATTTCATATCATGTTAACTTCGACTTGATCCCAATTCCATGCCATGTTGGCTTTTGATATGATACCCATTCCATACCATCTTAACTTTGATATGATCCCTATTCCATACCATGTTAACTTCGACTTGATTCCAGTTCCATACCATGTTGGCTTTTGATATGATCCCAATTCCATGCCATGTTGGCGTTTGATATGATCCCAATTCCATGCCATGTTGGCGTTTGATATGATACATATTCCATACCATCTTAACTTTGATATGATCCTAATTCCATGCCATGTTGGCTTTTGATATGATGCCCATTCCATACCATCTTAACTTTGATATGACCCCTATTTCATATCATGTTAATTTCAACCTGATCCAATTCCATACCAAGTTGGCTTTTGATATAATACCTATTCCATACCATCTTAACTTTGATATGATCCCTATTCCATACCATGTTAACTTCGACTTGATCCCAGTTCCATACCATGTTGGCTTTTGATATGATCCCAATTCCATGCCATGTTGGCGTTTGATATGATACATATTCCATACCATCTTAACTTTGATATGATCCCAATTCTATATCAGATTGGCTCTGGTATGATCCCTATTCCATATCATGTTAAATTTGATTTGATCACAGTTTCATACTATGTTGGCTTTTTATATGATCCCTATTCCAAATCATGTTCATTTGGATACAGTTCCTATTCCATACCATGCCCACTTTGATATGATCCCAATTCCAAACATCAATTTTGATCTCATCCCAATTTCATACCATGTTGGCTATTTGATATGATCCCTATTCCAAACATCAATTTTGATCTGATCCCAATTTCATACCATGTTGGCTTTTGGTAGGATCCCTATTCCATATGACGTTGTCACTTTGATGCAGTCCCTATTCTGTACCATGCTGGCTTGATATGATCTCAATTCCATACCATGTTCTCCATCAACTTTCCAATATTACATGTTACTTTTTGAAGACTGTGATGAATAGAAATGTGGCTGAGTGGTTATTCAGAATTTTTACATTCTGATTACTTTGTGAGTTGGAGTTTGAACCTTGGCGATTTTGCAGGTCTGAAGCTGTTGCCTTGTAAAGTTGTGAACTCAGTGTTGCATATTTTACATTTTGCATTGTTTGTACCTTTCAAAACATATTGCCAAGCCTGCTTGATAAACCAATAACAATTTGAATACCAATTTTTGTTTGAATATTCGTAACAATAAAAAGCTTAAATAGTAGCGAAATAAGTGTGACTGGTTGTGAATCTTACAGTAATGCATAATACAAGGTCTATGCTAGATGTACACCTTATTTCTGGACCAGTCAACATTTTTATGGACATAAATATTTTACATTCTGTAGGAACCCATACATATCATACAATCTGTGTAACTTATTTGCTTTGAGATAATAAGTGGGAAGTTCACAATAAATACGTTTCATGCATGTAATTATTATAATTGTTTTTATTGTAGGAATTGATGCTGCTTTGGCGCTTGGTATAGAAACAGTCCTAGCAGCTCAAGAGATGATTGACCCTGAAGTGGATCATATTGGGAACATGGCATATGCTGCATATTTCACCCACTTTAAACCCATGAAAGGTGGTGCAGATAAGGTTCTCATAACGTCACTGCCAAAAAACTCCTTTGTCGGGCAAGAGGTATGACTTGTTTTGCCATAAGTTTTGAATATGTTACATGTTCATAGTTTGTGAAATGTTGGATTATACTTTGTGTTGGGGAGTTACAGTCTTCTTTTTGATGATCTGAGGACATTAGTGGCAGATTTGTTTGTGCAAATTGAGTTTTACAGGCAATGGTAGAGTCATTAAAATGGAAATTTGTGACAGTAAAATGCTGTCATAATGAAATGCTAGACTGTTGTCTTCATTCAGACACATTTTGGAAATAATTGAAAAAGATGTTAATATCTATGGCACTTTGTTTACAGGAGGGTCAAGATGTCACAGCGGTGTAATTATGTCTGTTTATGGGAGGGTCAAGGTGTCAATGGTGGAATTATGGCTGTTTATGAGAGGGTCAAGGTGTCACAGTGGTGTAATTATGTCTGTTTACAGGAGGGTCAAGGTGTCACAGTGGTGTAATTATTTATGTCTGTTTACGAGAGGGTCAAGATGTCACAGTGGTGTAATTATGGCTGTTTATGGGAGGGTCAGGGAGTCACAGTGGTGTCATTATGGCTGTTTACGGGAAGTCAAGGTGTCACAGTGGTGTAATTATGGCTGTTTACAGGAGGGTCAAGGTGTCACAGTGGTGTAATTATGGCTGTTTACTTGAGGGTCAAGGTGTGACAGTGTTGTAATTATTTATGGCTGTTTACAGGAGGGTCAAGGTGTCACAGTGGTGTAATTATGGCTGTTTACAGGAGGCTCAGGGTATCACAGTGGTGTAATTATGGCTGTTTACAGGAGGATCAAGGTGTCACAGTGGTGTAATTATGGCTGTTTATGAGAGGGTCAGGGTGTAACAGTAGTGCAATTATGGCTGTTTACGGGAGGGTCAAGGTGTCACAGTGGTGTAATTATTTATGGCTGTTTACAGGAGGGTCAAGGTGTCACAGTGGAATAATTATGGCTGTTTACAGGAGGGTCAAGGTGTCACAGGGGTGTAATTATGGCTGTTAATTATGGCTGTTTATGGGAGGGTCATGGTGTCACTGGTGTAATTATGGATGTTTACGGGAGGGTCATGGTGTCATAGTGGTGTAATTATGGCTGTTTATGGGATGGTCAAGGTGTCACAGTGGTGTAATTATGGCGCTACTTGACCAGAAGAGTCCTAACACTACAGCGGTGTATTTATATATATAGCACTTGTATTTCGGGTGTATAAAAAAGGGTTGAATTTGGGCTCAAAATGTCATCTTCATTGTGATTCACAGAAAGAATGATTATGGTTTCTGCACAATAACTTAAGCTCTCTGCTATCTACATTTGCGAAACTTTGTGTAATGCCACATTGGGTAAGGAATGACTATATCAGCTTCAGGGCCAAAATGTAAAAGGTCAAGGGCACACTGCCTGAAAGAAGTAATAGTTTCTACACATTAACTAGAGTTTCTCCATAAATCTGGTTCTTGGATTAAGAAATTATTATTAAATTTTGAAGTCAAAAATTAAAAGTCACTGTGACTAAAAGAATTTTAGGAAATGGCTTTGCGCAATAAAAGTATCTGTGCATATATATGTCAAACAATGTAGAAAGCTTGATCTCAGTGTAAGGAAGAATTCTTTTGACTTAAAGAAGAAAAATGGTTTATGCACAGTAACATTAGTTCTCCATAACAAATCTGGACCAGACTTTTCAGTTGGTTTGCTCTTTGGGTTAGGAAGGTGCCTGTTAATTTTTGGCTCAAAGGTTGAATGGCAAGGTCACAGGCTAAATGGCAAGGTCACACAGACAGAAATGTTACTGTGCAAAAGTTGAGTTATATACATAGACAACTTTTAAACTTAGAGTTGGCATTGAATGTGCCATTCATGTTAATCACACAGGAAATTTAGTGGCTCATTGGTTACAGTGCTAGACTTGTGATCAAAAGGGCTTGGGTTTGAATCCTGCAATCAAGTAAGCTTATGTTGGCTATAGGCTATAAAATGGTTAATTTTATGAAATCTGCATTTTGTTTGCATTCCTTTTGCTTTCTGTTTGTGCTGCATTTCGTCTCTCTTATAATTTTTAGCTCTGTTGGCACAGGTTTATTATCACTGTGCCTCCTAAACTACTTGCAACCGCTCCGGTGGCTTAATGGTTAGAGTGTCCACCTTGGATGCATGAGGTTGTGGGTTCGATCCCTGGCCGAGTCATACCAAAGACTTACAAAAATGATACTAACAGCTGCCTCGCTTAGCACTCAGCATTAAGAGGTTAGTGTTAGGACTAGTCAGCCTGGTGTCAGGATAATGTGACTGGGTGGGACATCATGCTATATGTCTGCGGCATGATACCCCAGTGCTAGACATCACTATTGGGATATAATGTCTGCTTAATAAGTGATTTGAAATGTAATGTGCAGTACTACATTGAGATATACTATCTGCTTGATACGTTATTTGAAATGTAATGAGCACTACCATATTGGGATATAATGTCTGCTTAATAGTTGATTTGAAATGTAATGAGCACTACCACATTGGGATATAATGTCTGCTTAATAGTTGATTTGAAATGTAATGAGCACTACTACATTGGGATCTGGTTCTTCCTCCACCATTAATACTGGCCGCCATGTATAGCCTATCGTGCTGAAAAATGGCGTTAAACCCCACAACAACAACAACAACAACAACATTGGGATCTACTTTCTGTTTAATAGGTGATTTGAAATGTAATGAGCACTACCACATTGGGATATACTGTCTGCTTAATAAGTGATTTGAAATGTAATGAGCACTACCATATTGAGATGTACTGTCTGCTTAATAAGTGATTTGAAATATAATGAGCACTACCACATTGGGATATAATGTCTGCTTAATAGTTGATTTGAAATGTAATGAGCACTACTACATTGGGATCTACTTTCTGTTTAATAGTTGATTTGAAATGTAATGAGCACTACCACATTGGGATATACTGTCTGCTTAATAAGTGATTTGAAATGTAATGAGCACTACCACATTGGGATGTACTGTCTGCTTAATAAGTGATTTGAAATGTAATGAGCACTACCACATTGGGATATACTATCTGCTTAATATGTGATTTGAAATGTAATGAGCACTACCACATTGGGATGTACTGTCTGCTTAATAAGTGATTTGAAATGTAATGAGCACTACCACATTGGGATATACTATCTGCTTAATATGTGATTTGAAATGTAATGAGCACTACCACATTGGGATGTACTGTCTGCTTAATAAGTGATTTGAAATGTAATGAGCACTACCACATTGGATATAATGTCTGCTTAATAGTTGATTTGAAATGTAATGAGCACTACTACATTGGGATATAATGTCTGCTTAATAGTTGATTTGAAATGTAATGAGCACTACCACATTGGAATATACTGTCTGCTTGATACGTTATTTGAAATGTAGTGAGCACTACCATATTGGCATATGCTGTCTGCTTGCTACATTATTTGAAATGTAATGAGCACTACTACATTGGGATATACCATCTGCTTAATATGTGATTTGAAATGTAATGAGCACTACCACATTGGGATATACTGTCTGCTTAATATGTGATTAGAAATGTAATAAGTGCTACTACATTGGGATATACTGTCTGCTTAATAGGTGATCTGAAATGTAATGAGCGCTGCTACATTGGGATATACTGTCTGCTTGCTACATTATTTGAAATGTAATGAGCACTACCACATTGGGATATACTCTCTGCTTAATATGTGATTTGAAATGTAATGAGTGCTACTACATTGAGATATACTGTCTGCTTAATAGGTGATTTGAAATGTAATGAGCACTACCACATTGGGATGTACTGTCTGCTTAATAAGTGATTTGAAATGTAATGAGCACTACCACATTGGGATATACTGTCTGCTTAATAAGTGATTTGAAATGTAATGAGCACTACCACATTGGGATGTACTGTCTGCTTAATAAGTGATTTGAAATGTAATGAGCACTACCACATTGGGATATAATGTCTGCTTAATAGTTGATTTGAAATGTAATGAGCACTACTACATTGGGATCTACTTTCTGTTTAATAGTTGATTTGAAATGTAATGAGCACTACCACATTGGAATGTACTGTCAGCTTAATAAGTGATTTGAAATGTAATGAGCACTACCACATTGGGATGTAGTCTGCTTAATAAGTGATTTGAAATGTAATGAGTACTACCACATTGGGATATAATGTCTGCTTAATAGTTGATTTGAAATGCAATGAGTACTACTACATTGGGATCTACTTTCTGGTTAATAGGTGATTTGAAATGTAATGAGCACTACTACATTGGGATCTACTTTCTGGTTAATAGGTGATTTGAAATGTAATGAGCACTACTACATTGGAATGTATTGTCTGCTTGATACGTTATTTGAAATGTAGTGAGCACTACCACATTGGCATATACTGTCTGCTTGCTACATTATTTGAAACGTAATGAGCACTACTACATTGGGATATACTATCTGCTTAATATGTGATTTGAAATGTAATGAGCACTACCACATTGGGATATACTGTCTGCTTAATATGTGATTTGAAATGTAATAAGTGCTACTACATTGAGATATTCTGTCTGCTTAATAGGTGATTTGAAATGTAATGAGCGCTACTACATTGGGATATACCGTCTGATTGCTACATTATTTGAAATGTAATGAGCACTACCACATTGGGATATACTCTCTGCTTAATATGTGATTTGAAATGTAATGAGTGCTACTACATTGGGATATACCGTCTGATTGCTACATTATTTGAAATGTAATGAGCACTACCACATTGGGATATACTCTCTGCTTAATATGTGATTTGAAATGTAATGAGTGCTACTACATTGGGATATACTGTCTGCTTAATAGGTGATTTGAAATGAAATGAGTACTACTACACTGGAATATATTGTCTGCTTGCTACGTTATTTGAAATGTAATGAGCACTACCACATTGGGATATACTGTCTGCTTAAGTGATTTGAAATGTAATGAGCACTACCACATTGGGATGTACTGTCTGCTTAATATGTGATTTGAAATGTAATGGGCACTACCACATTGGCATATAATGTCTGCTTAATAAGTGATTTGAAATGTAATGAGCACTACCACATTGGGATATATTATCTGCTTAAATGTGATTTGAAATGTAATGAGCACTACCACATTGGGATGTACTGTCTGCTTAATAAGTGATTTGAAATGTAATGAGCACTACTACATTGGAATATATTGTCTGCTTGCTACATTATTTGAAATGTAATGAGCACTACCACATTGGCATATACTGTCTGCTTAATAGTTGATTTGAAATGTAATGAGCACTACTGAATTGGAATATACTGTCTGCTTGATACGTTATTTGAAATGTAATGAGCACTACCACATTGGCATATACTGTCTCCTTGTTACGTTATTTGAAATGTAATGAGCACTACCACATTGGGATATACTGTCTGCTTGCTACGTTATTTGAAATGTAATGAGCACTACTACATTGGGATATACTATCTGCTTAATATGTGATTTTAAATGTAATGAGCACTACCATATTGGGATATACTGTCTGCTTAATATGTGATTTGAAATGTAATAAGTGCTACTACATTGGGATATAATGTCTGCTTAATAGGTGATTTGAAATGTAATGAGCACTACTACATTGGGATATACTGTCTGCTTGCTACATTATTTGAAATGTAATGAGCACTATCACAATAGGATATACTGTCTGGTTGCTATGTTATTTTGAAATGTAATGAGCATTACCACATTGGGATATACTGTCTGCTTGATACGTTATTTGAAATGTAATGAGCACTACCACAATGGGATATACTGTCTGCTTGCTATGTTATTTGAAATGTAATGAGCACTACCAGATTGGGATATACTGTCTGCTTGATACGTTATTTGAAATGTAAAGCGCAAGATCAGTACGGTGGCCATCTTTTGAGTTGTAGGCAACGGTGAGTATGGTTGGTTTATTTTTGCATAATTTCAGAAGCAGTATAGACTTGTGTATTTAGATGACACTTTGATTTAGCATGGCAGGTACTGATGTTATAATGAATCACAATTGGTAGGATAAATTTGAGTCATAAGATCAAAGGTCAGGGTTATTATTGGCAACAAATGAGGCAGTAATTTCCTTTTTTTCCTTTTTTCTTTTTCTAGACACATTTCTCTCTTCGTCTTGATGATGATGCATCTCCTGGTGATGTACATGCTGAGGTGAAGGGTTCAGACTCCACCATCCCAGTGTACTTCAACTGGTCTGGTAAAGTGGCACAGGGGTCCTTTGTTCCCAAAGAGACTGGCCATCATCAGGTACTTCAGTAGCCTTAAAATGTAATTACCTGTGTCCATAACCATACAAGTCTGTTTACAAACATGAACTTATTTTGTTTTTGTTTTTGATCCAATGGCATAGAGGACTATCAAACATGTTGTGGCTGCAATTATTCCACTTGCAAAAATGAGCTTGCAGACTCCTCCTAGATAATGCGAAAACATAAATGCAATGAATGATATTAAAATGTTATCAGTAGGTAAACAATTTTTTTTTAGAATGGCTTGACTTGTGCACATATATTTAAAATAGTATGGCCCCATTATATCTGAACGAAGTATTTCATGCTAGAAATCAAGGTGATACTCTCAATTTAAGATCAGTTTCAGCTAACCACCTTTCCATTCCAAAACCAAATAATGAACTCTTTAACCCTTTACCTCATGCAAGCGTCTTTGGACGCCTCTACACCATTTGCATGGAAGCGCCTTTTGACACCTCTACTCAAGTCGCATGGAAGCGCCTTTTGACGTCGGCTGTAAACATCAGCCATTTTAAGCCAGTTTTCGTAGCACCACCTTCGGGGAAAACCCCCTGTTAGACACTACATTCATTTCTGCGAATGACAATTACATCAGATCACATATTCACTGTTTATGCACTGGTCGATATCTGCTATTTAAAGTAACTGGGTCGTAATCTCCACTGTCCAAAATGGCGGTCGCGGAGTTCATTCAGTACTTACAAAGTTTTCACGATTAGAATCACAACTATGAAAGATTCAATAACCAGGTAAAGGCTCTGATATTGATGTAGGCAGCAATTAGTGTTTATAAATTATCAAATTCATATGACTTAGTGATGTAGATGCAGACGAAAAACTTGTAAATTTCGAGTATGAGAAATGGCAACTACGGTTGGTCACGCGGCCTCACTGACATGACGGTGAACGAGTTCTCTCAAGATTTTAAAGCACATAAAAAATTCTTCCATGATAAATAAATACACAGCTATAACAATCGGACTTTACTTTTAAATTTTTCCACATATATTTGTACCAAAAATGTAAAATGGTTAAAATTGCTCTTAGACGTAACATACACTACACTGCTTAACAGTTCACAGGCAGGCCTATGCATATGGATCGGCTAGGTAACAGGTGTTCTATTTAAAGTGCGCTGCACTTTGTAACTATGCTCTGTGAGGTAAAGGGTTAAGACAGGTTTTCAATATTCAGGGTCACTGATTTGGAATAGAATTCCAAAAAAAGTTAGATAAATTACAAATATAAATGCATTAAGTTATAATCTAATTCAGTTGATGAAAAGTTAAACCTGTTTGATTTGGCAAATACATTATTACTTAAAGTATACTTTTCACGCCTTTCACTTTGCTGTTGCACTAGTTTTATACTTTATATACATAATGTACATATTTGGAGCATGTTCTTGCAAAAATTTCTGTTTATTATGTCCATATATACATGTTGCTTGATATCATTGTTTTTTTAATAATAATAATAATAATAATGATATTATTATTATTATTATTATTATTATGATTATTGTGTGCAGCTATGTATATTCATTTTGTATGCAAATATGTAGATGGCCACAGGAGTATTAGTTATATGCAACTGTGTCATTCTTGTTAAATAAAGTCTTTATTATCCCTATTATTATCATTATTATTATCCTTATTATTATCCTTGTTATTATTATTATTATCCTTATTATTATCCTTATTATTCTTATTATTATTATCATTATTATTATCCTTATTATCCTTATTATTATCCTTGTTATTATCATTATTATTATCCTTGTTATTATCATTATTGTTATCCTTATTATTACCCTTATTATCCTTATTATTTTTATTATTATTATCATTATTATTATCCTTGTTATTATCCTTATTATTATCCTTGTTATTATCATTATTACTATCCTTATTATTATCCTTATTATTATTCTTATTATTATCATTATTATTATCATTATTATTATAATGTGCTGTTGATAGTACTCTTATTTCTGTTCCTTACCATAATGGCGCTAGGTAAATTTAGAATAAAGAACTTTCATACTCTATAGGTTTTGATTCCAAACAAATTTGCAATCATGTTTCAACTTGACATGATCTTGCATGAGATAGATGATGCAATTTACATTGTTTACCCCTTCCGACATTCATATTTTTACAAATTTCTTTGGAACCAAATTTGCTTTGTAGCTTATCTTACCAAGGTCTTGTCTGATTTGGATGATATTTTAATTTTGTTTTATTTTGCAGAGTTATGGGCCTTAATTAACATAGAATGGGTAATTCATTTAAATTTGAACATTCTAATATTCACATTTTTGTGCTGATCCCAGGGAGAAACATCAGTTGCTTCAAAAAAAATATTGTTGTTTATTATTCATTGTATTATTCATTGTATTATTTATTGCATTATTCATTACTCGTAAGTACTAAAGCCTGTATTCAGTCCTCAGGCCTTTTGGTAATGGATGGCAAGAAAACAATGGCCATGTTAATGTCAACTTCTTGTTATTATTTTTGAAGCTGTATGAACAATATTGAGGCTTAAAAAACGTGCAAATTATAATTTTCAGCATATTTTTAAGCACAAAAGCTTGCATATTTAATATGAACAATTTTATGCGTGAAAAGTTTGCTAAAAACCCCATAATTCTTATATTCTAATGGTTAGGGTACTGAAAATAATAGCCAATAAAAAATATTTATCCTGTGTTCATCAGTATTTATTTAAGTATTCTAGGCAAGTTCATAATATAGATCAACAAATGTCAGTGTTTGCATTAAGTTATGTACATCAGTAGATAAATATCAATGTTTGCAACAAGTAGTGTAGTTCAGTAGATAATAATAATAATAATAATAATAATAATATTAAAGACTTTATTTAGAGAAGGTAACTCAGTTAGTTACAGAACTAATCTACCTTGAGGCCTTCTATCTGTGATGTACAATATATACAGTATGTGAAGGGTTTGGCTGGACACTAAATAATTAAGTAATTTTAAAATTCAAAGTATCAAGCCAGGAACACATGCACAGGCATCAGTGAAAACATAAACATATATAAAACATAAAATATAATCCTGCATTGAAAAATTCAGCTATGAAAATGATGTAAAATTACAGAAAAGCAGGTGGGTTTTTTTTGGTACTATAACTATTCAATTTTCTAAAGAATTCATCCATTTAAGACATTGATTGTGAAAAGATGAAATGCTAGGAGCCTGCCTTATGTCACTGGGAATGTTGTTCCATACCAGTGGACCAGTATATTGAAAACTTTTTTTTAAAACAATTGCTTCTTTGGCCTTAGTATAATGTAATTTTTTCTTCTTATGGACCTTAAATTTGGAGTGCCATCAGTATCTCTTTGGTGAAAGATATTGCTTAGATAGATAGAAATGGCTTTTCTGGATACTTTATACCTCAATTTGGCCTTTCTAAGAAATATTCTTTCATGTATTGTTAAAACCTTTATATTATTCATTGCATCCTGAAAATTGTCTATACTTTGATCTAGAATTAAATGGCAAGCCCTCTTTTGGAGTCTTAAAAGTGTTGTTATGTTTGAATTAGAGGTATTACCCCAAATTACATTACAGTAGTCCAGATATGGCTGAATATAACGTTTATAAAAAATGACCCAATACTGAAGAGGAATGTATGTTTTGATTTTCGTCAGTAGCCAAAGATAAGAATTAACCTTTTTTGAAATATGTTTAATGTGAATACACCAAGTAAGATTGTTATCCACGAATACACCAAAGAATTCTATCTTGAGAGGTCATATTGAGGCTTACGTTGTCAAATAGAACCTGGAGTTTGTCGCTATCTAGCCTTGCTCGTTTTTGTTGTGTTGTAACTAGTAGGGCTTTCGTTTTTTCTGTATTTATGATCATACTGTTTTCCTTGAAGTCTGTTGAGAGCATCTTGTAAGTTATTTTCAAGTACTGTTTTGGTTTTACCAATCTCAGACAGTGTAGTATCATCTTAAGAGGTAAATCGTTGATAAATAGAATGAATAACAGAGGCCCAAGGATAGAACCTTGTGGTACTCCATAATTAATATTTTTACTTTCAGAAAGTTGACCATTTAAAGATACTTTTTGCACTCTCGGTTAAGTAAGAAGCAAACCAGTTTCACTGCATTAATAGATTTTTAGTTTTTCAAGCAAAATTTCATGGTCTACAAGATCAAAAGCTTTACAAAAATCAACCATAATAGTGCCTATCATTTCTCCTTGATCTAATGCTTTCAGCCATTTATCAATCAAAGATACAAGTGCAGTTTCACAGGAGTGATTCTGATGAAAGCCAGACTGATTATCATGAATAAGATCATAAGTGTTTAAATAGTTGAGAAAAGAATCATGTACATATTTTTCTAGTAATTTGGAGAGACAAGGAAGGATAGAGATGGGTCTGTAGTTATTTACATAATCTTTTGTTCCTGCTTTATGCAGTGGTATAACCTTGGTAGTTTTCCATGTTTGTGGAAATTTATTAGAGCTAATACTTTCATTGCAAATGAAAGCTATACTCTCTACAATTGCAGGTGCAGCTACCTTTAGTAGCCTTGGTCCAGTCATATCAAGTCCTGTAGCTTTACAATCATCCATTTTTTTAATATATTTCAACACAAATTTGGGACTCATTTCAGGAATTTCAGACTTTATATTGTTTGGTAGTTTTATAGCACAAAAATGTTTGAGTTCCAGATGATCAGATGAAGTTCTGGGTTCTTTAAGTTTTTCAGCAATTTGAACAAAAAAGTTGTTAAAAATATTTGAGATGTCATTTGGATTATCAATGTAAATGATAAACATGAATGTTTACAACAATTTGTGTACATCAGTAGACAAATGTCGATGTTTGAAAAACGTTGAATACATAAATAGATTATTTTCATGTTTATTCAAGTTGTATACATCAGTAGATTAATGTCAGTGTTTGCAACAATTTTTTGAATATGACTCCAAAATTTCTGTCATTTGCTACATCTTATAAGAGAGGTATTGAATTAAAGTTTGTTTGTTATTTCAGTTGAATGTCTATTGTGAAAATCAGCTGATAAGTGAGTGCCCAGCCTCCTTCCGAGTTAATGCTGATCGCTCCAAAATTGTATTCCATGGCATTGACAAATGTGCAGTTGGAGAACTGAAAGAGCTAAAGGTGAGATTAAGATGAAACGAAAATTAATAAGACATGTCGTTATCTCTAAATGGCAACTCTGAGTGCAGTAGAGTAAAATAAAAGTCACTATCTCATAATGGTGACTATGATGGTAGTAGAGTAAGATAAAAGTCACTATCTCATAATGGTAACTATGATGGCAGTAGACTCAGATAAAAGTCACTATCTCATAATGGTGACTGTGATGGCAGTAGACTCAGATAAAAGTCACTATCTCATAATGGTGACTGATGGTAGTAGAGTCAGATAAAAGTCACTATCTCATAATGGTGACTATGATGGTAGTAGAGTAAGATAAAAGTCACTATCTCATAATGGCAACTCTGAGTGCAGTAGAGTCAGATAAAAGTCACTATCTCATAATGGTGACTATGATGGCAGTAGAGTAAGATAAAAGTCACTCTCATAATGGTGACTATGATGGTAGTAGAGTAAGATAAAAGTCACTATCTCATAATGGCAACTCTGAGTGCAGTAGAGTCAGATAAAAGTCACTATCTCATAATGGTGACTATGATGGCAGTAGAGTAAGATAAAAGTCACTATCTCATAATGGTGACTATGATGGTAGTAGAGTAAGATAAAAGTCACTATCTCATAATGGCAACTCTGAGTGCAGTAGAGTCAGATAAAAGTCACTATCTCATAATGGTGACTGATGGTAGTAGAGTAAGATAAAAGTCACTATCTCATAATGGTGACTCTGATGGTAGTAGAGTCAGATAAAAGTCACTATCTCATCATGGTGACTATGATGGTAGATGAGTCAGATAAAAGTCACTATCTCATAATGGTGACTATGATGGTAGTAGAGTCAGATAAAAGTCACTATCTCATAATGGTGACTATGATCATAGATGAGTCAGATAAAAGTCACTATCTCATAATGGTGACTCTGATGGTAGTAGAGTCAGATAAAAGTCACTATCTCATAATGGTGACTCTGATGGTAGTAGAGTAAGATAAAAGTCACTATCTCATAATGGTGACTATGATCATAGATGAGTCAGATAAAAGTCACTATCTCATAATGGTGACTCTGATGGTAGTAGAGTAAGATAAAAGTCACTATCTCATAATGGTGACTATGATCATAGATAGTCAGATAAAAGTCAATATCTCATAATGGTGACTATGATGGTAATAGAGTAAGATAAAAGTCACTATCTCAAATGCATCATTTAAGGTTTTATATGAACTCTTGTATTTGTTATGCCCTGCCATGATAATGGAAGAAGCTTATTGTCAGTTACCACTGTGTCTGTCTGTCTGTCCATATCACACCTTATGTCCATATCTTTCCTGACATGGAAGGTATGAAAACCAGTCTAGCATCATAAGACGCCAACATGGTGGTGGCAAAGCGTAGCCATGTACTAGATATCCTAGCAAACTTAAACGTTGTTAAATCGAGTCATACATGCATGAAATCGATATGAAAATTATTTATTTTCTCAGAAATCGTGAGTTTTAAAATTGTTAGGTCTTAATCTGAATTATAAAGAAAAATTCAAAATGTAAGGTTGATCAAATTTACGTCTATTTGTCCATTGTCCATTGTCCATGATCTTAGTCGATCTCATATTTGCAGAAAATTATTTGAATACAAGTACCTTTATGATGGACATCTGCTGTCCATGGTTGCCTGTTGAATTAGAGTAATACAGGAAATTGACAGCCATTAGTAAAATATGTAAAGTGCACCAGCAGCAAGTCCTGTTGTAAGAAAAGATAGGTGATGTCTTTAGAAAAATTGTGGAATGGAAGATTATCTTCCAGGGTTGAAACTAGGGAGGAAGAAAAACCACCAACCAATGGGAAGGTACTGGCAAATCTTCTCAAATATCCACATTGGCCGAGCTGAGACTTGAACCCAAGCAGACGGAGGTGAGATGAAAGTGATCTTTAAATGGAAATGGCTTAGGCCACTTGGCCACCAGGGACCTATGTGTAGTGTCTGTGGCTTAGGCCACTTGACCACCAGGGACCCATGTGTAGTGGCTGTGCTTTTACAAAAAGTTAACCTGTTTTTGAGAGAAGGTTTAGTACTTGACACAGAATTAACACCACTGTGAGGAGCAGTTAACATCTTAAAAAGTATAAACTAATGACTCTGTACAGGTAGGTAGGGACCTAATAAGTGATTTTCCATTTGCAAAGCCTTTGAAGAAATTGAGTGAGAAGAAACAGAAAATACTAGCTGAGTAAACAGAGCAAATGCCATATATATTTATTGTCAAAGAAGTGTTACAGAGTTATTAATGTTTTGTTTAAAATGGTTATGCATATACTGTATAATATATCATCATCCATCAACTGTGATTCCCTTCCCCCACCCCTCACTACACGTGATTACTTCAGTCTAAAGGTTGGTATGGTGGACCTGCCACTGATTAAAAAAATTCTCACAGCATATGTTCTAAATTGAATCTTAAGTTGTATCTTTTTATGCTGAGGCCATGCTTAAGGGAAGTGAAACATAGCAGTCACACCTGCTGGCCATGCTTGTGGGAAGTGAAACATAGCCATCACACCTGCTGGCCATGCTTGTGGGAAGTGAAACAAAGCAGTCACACCAGCTGGCCATGCTTGTGGGAAGTGAAACTTAGCAGTCACACCTGCTGGCCATGTTTGTGGGAAGTGAAACATAGCAGTGTCACACCCGCTGGCCATGCTTGTGGGTAGTGAAACATAGCAGTAACACCTGCTGGCCAAGCTTGTGGGAAGTGAAACATAGCAGTCACACCTGCTGGCCATGCTTGTGGAAAGTGAAACATAGCAGTCACACCAGCTGGCCATGCTTGTGGGAAGTGAAACATAGCAGTCACAGCTGCTGGCTATGCTTGTAGAAAGTGAAACATAGCAGTGTCACACCTACTGGCCATGCTTGTGGGAAGTAAAACATAGCAGTCACACCTGTTGGCCATGCTTGTGATAAGTGAAACATAGCAGTTACACCAGCTGGCCATGTTTGTGGGAAGTGAAACATAGCAGTGTCACACCTGCTGGCCATGCTTGTGAGAAGTGAAACAAAGCAGTCACACCAGCTGGCCATGCTTGTGGGAAGTGAAACATAGCAGTGTCACACCCGCTGGCCATGCTTGTGGGTAGTGAAACATAACAATAACACCTGCTGGCCAAGCTTGTGGGAAGTGAAACAGCAGTCACACCTGCCGGCCATGCTTGTGGAAAGTGAAACATAGCAGTCACAGCTGCTGGCCATGCTTGTGGGAAGTGAAACATAGCAGTCACAGCTGCTGGCCATGCTTGTGGAAAGTGAAACATAGCAGTGTCACACCTGCTGGCCATGCTTGTGGAAAGTGAAACATAGCAGTGTCACACCAGCTGGCCATGCTTGTGGGAAGTGAAACATAACAGTGTCACACCTGCTGGCCATGCTTGTGGGTAGTGAAACATAGCAGTAACACCTGCTGGCCATGCTTGTGGGAAGTGAAACGTAGCAGTCACACCTGCTGGCCATGCTTGTGAAAAGTGAAACATAGTAGTTGCACCAGCTGACCATGCTTGTGGGAAGTGAAACATAGCAGTGTTACACCTGCTGGCCATGCTTGTGTGAAGTGAAACATAGCAGTCACAGCTGCTGGCCATGCTTGTGGGAAGTGAAACATAGCAGTGTCACACCTGCTGGGCATGCTTGTGGGAAGTGAAACATAGCAGTCACACCTGCTGGCAGAACCAACAGTTAAAGTTGTATGTTTGCATATTGTTCCTATATCTCTTAGTACATTCTCATTATACTTGGCATCTGACATAATGAAGCTAACACACTTCATTTTATGACGTGCTCACTTTATCTTTTATGATGGGGTCAAGGTTATAGTTTTAGAAAATTTGCTGTAGGTTTTGCTTAAAGTTTCTCATTGCTTATAGTTATTAAATACTTTGATCAGATCTCATTATACTTTGAATGAATTGTGAAGCTAAGACAGTTCAGTTCATTTTATGAAACACTTGGTTACCACTATAACTTTGATTCAAGGTCACATTCTTAAAATATTAAGTTTTAGGGTAACGTTTTTTCATTGTTTATATTTCTTGAACCGTTTAATTAATTTTCTTCATACTTGGATCAAATCATTATGAATCTAAGACCATTCATTCTTTGACATGGTTACTTACCTCTTTTTACCTTGTGGTCATTGTCACAGTTTTACAATATTTGTGTTAAGATTTTAGATAGAGTTTTTCATTTACTTATATTTCCTAAACCACTTGATTTGAATGTCTTAATACTTTAGATGAATCATTGAAACACGCACCTTGAACCTTTGGTCAATTTCCCACATTTTACAACAATGCTTTGATCACGAAGTCAACATGCAGGTCTTGCCATTTTGTTACGGGGAGTATTGGCCATAGATTTGCAACTTTGTGTGTAAATTTGTCATAGTGAATAATGATCAGTACATTTTGTGGATGCGTCTTGGTTACAGACAGTGAGAATTCTGTTTTGACCTGCTAGTTCTGTCACAAAATTCAGATATTTTTTTCTCAGTATGAACATTGGGCTGGCTAAATATAATTGAAATTGCCCAACAATGATTTTAAGTTTTCTGGGCTAGTTTGGCATTGGGAAGCGTCAGCATACAAGTGTACCACCAAAATTAAGTCACTTTACATTACAATTACATCACTTTGCTATACAAATTGAGAATTTTTGGTTAAGTTCGCATTTAGATTAGTTTCTCCTTTATGTTTGATGTCAGGATAATACCGTAAAGGGTGGCACAGTTGTAGTTATTTTCTAATTCTTTTTGGATTTTAGGTGGTGGCAAGGAGACTGCTTACCTAAGTTTTATTGGATGGGAGAAATTCAAGTCTTAGATGATCAATAGTACAAAAGAACCCAAAAAACCAGAGTCAGAAAAGAGAATAACAAGTTCACATTGGTGATTTAAATAATTTTCCAGGTTTTTCTTTACACAGGTAAATGTTCGGGAGGCTGGTGGGGGCGATATACAGATTGAGGCTCGATCTCCGAGTGGTCGTGTTCAAAATCTGTCCTGCATTCCAAGAAACGGAAACTATCTGGCCAATTTCAATCCGTCAGAAGTTGGTAAGTGGATCCCTGAGTTTTGCATAACTTGGGCGGAATATAGGTTTATGGTCTTATTTGTCATGGACCTTATTCTGACCATCCCTTGCAGACCTCTGCTTGGTGACCCTTAGGGTCCAAGTGACCTGTAGGATAAAAACTAGAAATGTCAGAATCACTCAGTTTGGAAACGTTTCCAAAATCACTGGCTGCTGCAGCTATTAATTTCAATGGGCATCTTGCAGTAACTGATGACTTGCAGTAACTGATGACTTGCAGTAGCTGATGATTTGTAGTAACTGATGACTTATAGTAACTGACTGATGACTTGCAGTAACTGATGATTTGTAGTAACTGATGACTTGCAGTAACTGATGACTAGCAGTAACTGATAACTTGCAGAACTGATGATTTGTAGTAACTGATGACTTGTAGTAACTGATGACTTGCAGTAACTGATTTGTAGTAACTGATGACTTGCAGTAACTGATTGATGACTTGTAGTAACTGATGATTTGTAGTAACTGATGACTTGTAGTAACTGACTGATGACTTGCAGTAACTGATGATTTGTAGTAACTGACTGATGACTTGCAGTAACTGATGATTTGTAGTAACTGATGACTTGCAGTAACTGATGACTTGTAGTAACTGAAGACTTGCAGTATCTGATGACTTGTAGTAACTGATGGCTTGTAGAAACTTATGACCAGCAACTTTATAAGTAAAGAAATAAGGCTGATAGATTTATATTTTAAAGAGGTGAACCATACACTTACAATCAGTATTTAGCATCAAATGAATAAAATGTTTTGCCTACTTTATTAGATTTCTCACTTGATGCCCATTTTTTAAATATACAAATAATGTGCAGCCTGTAGTTTGTGCAAGTAAATGTTTTCATGATATAACATTACATTCTATAAGTTTAGGGGGAAATTTTTTCAGTTAGTAAATTAATTGCTTTCATTGATTCTACCCAGTAGAGAATTTCACTGTAGATTGTAAATGTTACACATGGGTGAAACTTGAATGTACATACATTTTTTTGTAAGGAACAAGTTTTTTTCAAATACTTCACAACTATCACTTAAATTTTCTTTACTAGGGTTTTGTACTTAAAAACCCTTGTTGGAAAATGAAGAGAATAATTTTATATAGATATAGAATGTGCCAATGAACCAAAAATGTTGTAAAATAATGCCATTGTTATATTACTTTTTCTGTTGTTTAAGTTGCCAACTTTTGTTAGAACTCCTTATAGTAAATAGATATCCATGGCGGTATTTCTCTAAAAACTGGTGATTTATTATACTATATTGAAAACTGTAGACCAGGTTGTACAGTTCTGTAGACCAGGTTGTACAGCTCTGTAGACCAGGTTGCACAGTTCTGTAGACCAGGTTGTACAGCTCTGTAGACTATAGAGAACAAGAATCTGGAGTCACTTATTTTTTGGATGCATATGTTTTACAATAAAGGTATTCTCTTATTACTACTACTTAAGTTCTTCATTTCATTTTAGAATCGTCAATAATGAGTAGATTTTTTTTATTGAAATATGTTTGTGCTGATTAATGATGTAGAAAATTTTGGAAGTGTTCTGCTACACTTATGATGACGTGTACTGTAACACTTGCTTTCAAGTCAAGTCTAGCTACAAACATGTACCCTGATCTGCAGTTATGAGCTGGTAGATTTGGGTGAATTTTTTTTGTACTGCATGTTTACTTGTTACAAAATACACGGAGCAGGATCTACTGGCACATGCAGTACAGATCTGGATCTGTGTAGTTTGCTGTCGGACTCAACTTATATGTGAGTACATGTATATATGGGAGGTACTTTGAGGATATTGATAACATCCCTGTTAATTCCATTGTAGGTGAATGGCAGGTTTCAGTTTGCCATGAAGGAGAGCATATCACTGGCAGTCCATACCACATCAGTGTGTACGATCCTACTGCTGTCCAAGTGTACGGTTTGGAAGGAGGGACTGTTGGAAGTGGACTCTCATTCCATGGTAATGAACAGTACTGTTAATTTCTATAGTGGTTTTTCGCTCAACTTACCATAAGGACATGTGAACTTACAATATAGCCACCGATCTGTTCATCAGCATTTGCATGTTACCATTCTGAAGGTTATTTTTCTCATTTGGTTTTGCTCCAACTTGAAAAGTGGGAATAAAGCTTCAGTATCTTGGATAAGTTCAATAATGAGTAAGATTCATGCATAGGAATCAGGTGATCTTGCTGAGCTTTTTACCACGTTGGAAGCCATATTTTTGATTGCACATGGTCTTGTACCATTAACATCTCAGATGATTATGATAAAAGATCGTGATTCATTCATAATAATGAGGTGACTGCATCGGATTGGCTGAATTTATCAGCACTTTAATGGCTTTTAATAATTAGTTAATTATCAGACTTGGTAAATTGACTGATATCATCAAGATATCTTATGAGTTTGAAGCCATATTTTTGATTGCACATGGTCTTGTACCATTAACATCTCAGATGATTATGATAAAAGATCGTGATTCATTCATAATAATGAGGTGACTGCATCGGATTGGCTGAATTTATCAGCACTTTAATGGCTTTTAATAATCAGTTAATTATCAGACTTGGTAAATTGACTGATATCATCAAGATATCTTATGAGTTTTATAATGAGTGAGATCATTACATATTAATGAAGGAATTTGCATGTGATTGTCTTATAACTAGAAAGGGTATTTTAGACCTGCTTTTAATAAAACCTGGTAAATTGGCTAATATCATCTAAGTCTTGGATGATATTTTTTACAACTGAGACCTATGCACATTTATGAGGTGATCGTGCATTTAATTGGCTGACTTTTTTACCATTCTAGAGACTGTCTAGGTTAGATATATCACATAAGCATATATTGTCACGTCCTTGACCTTGTTTGTTTATAATCTTTTATAATCCAGGGATCTGATTGATTGAGCTTGTCAGTACTTTTTGATCTGATCAAGTTTTGATCAAACTTGTTTTGTAGTCTTAATAAGTTTTGATCAAACTCGTTTTGTAGTCTTAATAAGTTATTTGACATGTTTCATTATGAGCTTGATCTACACATATATCAGTGAGATTATTTTGTATCTGATTGGTTGTTACCACTCTAGAGACTGAACATCAGCAGGATTTTGCTCAGACTTGGTAAAACAAGTTCTATTATTGTTTTAGATGGGTTTTATATTATTGAGACAATCTTGAATTTGATTGTCTAAATTAGAGACTATATTTTTCATTCAGTTTTAATAACATTTTGTAAATAGGTTTATATTTAGGTATTCATTGACTGGTATTCAGATGATGCAAGAGAATTTTTATTTGTTAAAGTACACAGTAAAGCTGACATGCACAAATTTTTTGGTGTTGTAAAATTTGTGGAATAGTTTGTGTTGTGTTCTTGCTGTACTAAGTAAAGGAAATAATGAGCTGTTAGTTTGTGTAATGATCAGACCCAGGTGGTGCCTCTTTTTATTTTATTTTTATTTTTATTTATTTTTCTTCGTATGCAACAACAATCCTTTGACTGAAAAACCTTTCCTTCAAAAGCCTTTATTTTTAACATTTTACAGTGTCAGTAATTGATCGTGATGGATTGTGGCATTATGTGTTGATAGGTAATAATCTGTAATATACTCATTGTTTCTCTTCTGTGTTTGTCTTTTTGGATTGCAAGGATTTATCTCTGTCAAGCCTATTTCATTCTATCCTTTCTCAATTACTAAGGATGGACTGTATTTCCAGTAATAGGCACTTTTGTGCATTTAGTATAATTGGACTTGAACTCCATGAAAAAAATACATTAGGCAGTAGAAAGAGACATAACTCATACTTAATTTTCAGAGAAAATGATTATACTCGTAGAGGCTACTTTTCTTGATATTGTTTGATCACTTTTAGTATTTAGAATCATTTCAATACAAAATTCTCATCAATGGTAAGCAATTTAAATATTTTCTTTCAAAAAGTTTTATGAATATTTTAAAAGTTATCTTTTGTGAGATAAAGAAAGGAAAAGAATAAAGCATTTTAAATTCAGATTACATGTTTTTAGAGGAATATCCACATTTGCTTATTTGTATAAGCTTCATGTTTTTACATTGTGAACAACAATGGTAAACTGAGTTTAAAATCAAATTGCATGTAACATAATCCCTAATGTAAAAAATATGTACTGCCAGAATTGTGATATATGTAATAATTTAAAATGTATATGAACATTCACAACCAGTATAAGGATAATGTTTATAGTATCATTCAAAAGACATCAAATGTTAACGAGGTCAACCAAATTCATACAGCAGTGGCCATCTAATGTTAATCATAGCCAACCAAATTCATACAGCAGTGGCCATCTAATGTTAATCATAGCCAACCAAATTCATACAGTAAATTCCATCAGATGTAAACCATGGCCAACTAGATTCATACAGTAAATGCCATCAAATGTTATTCATAGCCAATAAAATTCATGAAGTAAATGCCATCAAATGTTAATCATAGCCAACAAAATTCATACAGTAAATGCCATCAGATGTTAACCATAGCAAATCAAATTGATAAAGTAAATGCCATCAAATGTTAATCATAGCCAACCGAATTCATACAGTAAATTCCATCAGGTGTAAACCATGGCCAACTAGATTCATACAGTAAATGCCATCAAATGTTAATCATAGCCAACAAATTTCATACAGTAAATGTCATCTAATGTTAATCATAGCCAACAAAATTCATGAAGTAAATGCCATCAAATGTTAATCATAGCCAACAAAATTCATACAGTAAATGCCATCTGATGTTAACCATAGCAAATCAGATTGATAAAGTAAATGCCATTAAATGTTAATCATAGTCAACTGATTTCATACAGTAAATGCCATCAGATGTAAACCATGGCCAACCAAATTCATACAGCAAATGCAGTGTAATTTTAACCACAGCCAACCAAATTCATACAGTGAATGGCATCAAATGTAAACCATGGCCAACTAGATTCATACAGCAAATGCCATAAAATGTTAATGGTTAACGATAGCAAATCAAATTGATAAAATAAATGCCATCAAATGTTAACCATGGCCAAAACGGTGAAAATGATGATACCTGTTTACTTGACTGTACTTAAAGAACACATAACTCATTGAGGTCTCTTGTACACATGAGTTAAATAACAATATGGATCTCGATGTACACACTGAAATTGATTTTGATGCATGTGTTAATAAAGATATTGAGTAAATTTGTACAACATTAGGACTTATGGGGTTTAAGAGTGTGTTCAGTATGAAGGAGCTTTCCATGGATCCATGGTCCTTACCAAGATTTTCGTGGGTTCCTCATCCACCAGTTATATCAACCTATCATATGCTAAAAAAAATGGCATGAAACCCCAAACAGCTACAGTCACAACAATAACAGCAGTGTAAGCCATATTTTGATGGGATTAGCCTTCTGCTAAACCAGAAAATGCATGTATGTATTCTGTGTGAGACATTTTTAAACAGTAATATTAATAATAGATTACGTGTTATTAAAGGTTGTCAGTTTGAAGGAAAGATTTGGATGATAACCGGGAGGGGGAATCTTGTCTATATTGCTGACTCCATTAAATACAAAAGGATAAATGATCTTGAGACTAACACAGTTGAATATATTTGGATAGAAGTAAACTTGACACAAAGTCTGTTCTGATATGGTCTGCCGATAGGAGTCATATTTCTAATGTGTGGATTGAAATATTTGAAATTGCTGGATTTCATGAAAAAGTCCAAACAAGCCCAAGGAATTGCTGCATCTGCGATATCAAAGTCTTTAGCTAACCTCAATAAGATGATTGTCCAGTTTCCCATCAGTCTTTAGCTAACCTCAATAAAAGGATTATCCAGTCTCCCATCAGTCTTTAGCTAACCTCAATAAGATGATTATCCAGTCTCCCATCAGTCTTTAGCTAACCTCAATAAAAGGATTATCCAGTCTCCCATCAGTCTTTAGCTAACCTCAATAAGATGATTATCCAGTCTCCCATCAGTCTTTAGCTAACCTCAATAAAAGGATTATCCAGTCTCCCATCAGTCTTTAGCTAACCTCAATAAAATGATTATCAAGTCTCCCATCATTCTTTAGCTAACCTCAAGAAAAGGATTATCAAGTCTCCCATAAGTCTTTAGCTAACCTCAATAAAAAGAGTATCCAGTCTCCCATTAGTCTTTAGCTAACCTCAGTAAAAGGATTATCCAGTCTCCCATCAGTCTTTAGCTAACCTCAATAAAAGGATTATCCAGTCTCCCGTCAGTCTTTAGCTAACCTGAATAAAAGGATTATCCAGCCTCCCATCAGTCTTTAGCTAACCTCAATAAGATGATTATCCAGTCTCCCATCAGTCTTTAGCTAACCTCAATAAAAGGATTATCCAGTCTCCCATCAGTCTTTAGCTAACCTCAATAAAAGGATTATCCAATCTCCCATCAGTCTTTAGCTAACCTCAATAAAAGGATTATCCAGTCTCCCATCAGTCTTTAGCTAACCTCAATAAAAGGATTATCAAGTCTCCCATCAGTCTTTAGCTAACCTCAATAAAAAGAGGATCCAGTCTCCCATCAGTCTTTAGCTAACCTCAATAAAAAGAGTATCCAGTGTCCCATCAGTCTTTAGCTAACTGCAGTAAAAAGATTATCAAGTCTCCCATCAGTCTTTAGCTAACCTCAATAAAAGGATTATCCAGTCTCCCATCAGTCTTTAGCTAACCTCAATAAAAGGATTATCCAGTCTCCCATCAGTCTTTAGCTAACCTCAATAAAAGGAGTATCCAGTCTCCCATCAGTCTTTAGCTAACCTCAATAAAAAGAGTATCCAGTCTCCCATCAGTCTTTAAGCTAACCTCAATAAAAGGATTATCCAGTTTCCCATCAGGCTTTAGCTAACCTCAATAAAAGGATTATCCAGTCTCCCATCAGTCTTTAGCTAACCTCAATAAAAGGATTATCCAGTCTCCCATCAGTCTTTAGCTAACCTCAATAAAAGGAGTATCCAGTCTCCAATCAGTCTTTAGCTAACCTCAATAAAAAGAGTATCCAGTCTCCCATCAGTCTTTAGCTAACCTCAATAAAAGGATTATCCAGTTTCCCATCAGTCTTTAGCTAATCTCAATAAGAGGATTATCCAGTTTCCCATCAGTCTTTAGCTAACCTCAGTAAAAGGATTATCAAGTCTCCCATCAGTCTTTAGCTAACCTCAATAAAAGGAGTATCCAGTCTCCCATCAGTCTTTAGCTAACCTCAATAAGATGATTATCCAGTCTCCCATCAGTCTTTAGCTAACCTCAATAAAAGGATTATCAAGTCTCCCATCAGTCTTTAGCTAACCTCAATAAAAGGAGTATCCAGTCTCCCATCAGTCTTTAGCTAACCTCAATAAGATGATTATCCAGTCTCCCATCAGTCTTTAGCTAACCTCAATACAAGGAGTATCCAGTCTCCAAGATAAACTGAAACAAGTAAAAGCAATACAAGTACATAAAAGGCCCCTGGTCAGACCTAGGAAACTATGGACCTATTTCTGTTCTCATTACATTATCAAATATTGTTTAGAAACTGATTGCTAACCAAGTGTATGAAAATGTCAAAACATTTTCACTCTTTCACAAAAATCAAGGGTTATTGATGCCAAACATCAATAGCAAAACTCGCAGATTGTTGGCTACAGAAAATCAGCAGGGGTAACCAAACATGCATATTATTTCTAGACTTGAGGAAGGCCTTTGATTTAGTCACTCATCATGTTGTCTTATCTAATCAAAAATGATATAAATTTGATACAAATGCTTTAAACTGGTTCTCATCCTATGTGTGTAACGGAATGGAAAAAATCACTATTGGTATTGTTCAGTCTAGTTCAGTGGAAATTACTCATCATGTTCACTAGAGATCTATTTTTTGTCTATTGCTGTTGGTTATTTTTATAAATAAGTGGCCATGTGTACAGAGCACATAAGAACTTATTTGCATGCGCTGCTATTATAACAAGTTCAGGTAGTGATGTAATTACTGTAGACTGTAGACCCCATTACAAGAAATATTGAATTGTAGTCTAAACAAAGCATACCAATATAAATGTATGGTAAAAGCCCCATATAAAAAGCTTACCTCTTCTGAGAAACTTGTAAATCTGGCAGTAAATGATGAACTCATTGAAAATGTTATGGAAGAAATACTTGTAAGAGTGATAATTGAATGTCATTCAAAGTAGACAAGTAGAGTTCGGGACGAGCCTAGGCTCGAGCTCGAGGTTCGATAATTTTGGAGCATTTTCGGGGCCTCGAAGCTCAAGGTCAAAGCTCGATGAGCTTCGAGCCTACGTCTAGAAAAATTCACCGCTTTTTGATATTATCGACCTGGATAAACCCGTGCGATAATTAATTGACTGTGGGAATGAGCAGCTTTACAGATTCACACAGCCTACGCTTCCCCATGTGTTGGTCGACCAGTGGGCGGTCGTTGCCTTGCAACGGTCATCGCTGGGGGCTCTTAAGATAATAATTTCGACTATTATGATTGCGGCTGATGGGGAGAAGGGGTTTTTCAACTTCTGCAAGCGAGAGAACCGGTGAACTTCTCAAGCATTTGGCCTGACGATGAGTGGTGCCGGAGGGGCAGTAGGCGCACAACTGACGTCCGAGGGATTTCATTTAAACTGATTTTTGAACAGTTCAAACAACATAAACATGTTATCAGCGATTTTTCATATTGTATCTGCTCTTTGTTTGTTAATTTTTACTTATATTTTATTTCTAAAGCAGTAGCGATGTCAAAAAATAAGAAATCAGCTGTTTGGACTTATTTTAACAAGCGCGAAAAGGATAATTTCGCAGCTTGCAATGAATGTAAGCAGACAATTTCATGTCCACAAGGAAACACTTCAACAATGCGTCGACATCTGCTTAGCATTCATCATATTGACGTCAACAAGGATGAGTCTGAAAGCTGAAGAAAATGAGAACAGTGGATAACTTTGTTGTCAAAACTTCACTGGAAGAAATAGTTTCAAAACTCGCTGCAGTCGATGGATTCTCGATTCAGAAAATCACTCATTCAGAATTTATTCGTCAATCGCTGTCATTAAGAGGAATGAAGCTACCTGCTGATGAAAGATCGGTGATGGCCTTTATTCGCGATTTTGAAGAAAAAGTGAAGCAACAAGTCATACAGGACATTAAGAAAGAACTCTGAGAATCAAAGAGATTTTCAATATCATTGGACGAATGGACAAGTATCGGAAAATGTTGATTTCTCAACATCAACCTTCATATGGTCCCATCAGAATGTATCAGTCTTGGTCTTGTCAGAATTTACGGAAGTTGTAATGCTGAAAGAATGAACGAGCTCGTTGAGGAACATCCTAATTCTTTTGGTGTCTCATTCAAACAGGATATTGTTGCCTCTACTGGTGATGGAGCAAGTGTCATGATCAAGTTCGGAAAAAAATCGCCCGCTCTGTATCAAGCCTGTCTTGATCACGGATTGCATTTGGGTGTTACAAAAACTTTTTACAGAGAAAATTGCCCAGGTCAAGGAATTTCAGTTTTTTCACGCGAAGAAACTGGACAGACTGATGATTTCGATGAAAGCGACAATGAATTGAGTGCTGAAGAAGTTGAGATACAAAGCGAATCATGGAAGGAAAATATAAACACTGTGAGAGAAATCGTTAAATTTTTCAAAGGCTCAGCCATACGATCAGATGCGTTTAAAGCTAAAAGCACAGAACAATTTAACAAAGAACAACAACTGTCCCTCGACTGCAAAACTAGATGGAATTCCATGCTAAAAATGCTAGAAATCTTTATTAAATTATACGATGTCACCAATGAAGTGCTGAGTGAAATCGGATCCAAGCATCTCTTAACTAATTTGAACATAGAATTATTGAAATCCCAAGTTTTGGCGTTGAAACCGGTTGAGGTTACTCTTAATGCTATGAGCGAAAAAAAAGCTTCTCTGAGAACCGCTTATGTTGCTATTAGCTTCATGAGGGAAAAATTGTCTGCACAAGGAACAGAGATCAGTCATACTCTTTTAGAAAATATTGATCATTACATTGACGGTAGAGTTAATCAACAACTTATGGATCTTATGATTTCTCTGCACCATTTGGATAATGTTCCATCCAAAACTTCTATTGAATTAGCAACAAATTTGATGAAGCGGCTATTTCCATCGGCAAATACTGCAAATGAAGAAGCACATGATGAGAAAATAACAATTAACCATAATGAGCTCTCACTTGAAGATGAACTTAGATCTTGATTGGAAGCTTCTAGCACTCAGGGATCTCTTCAAACCGATCGATTTAAGAAATTACGACAAGAATTTTCCTTGTCAAAAAGTAATGGTGAACTGACTGAAAATTTGAGGCGATTATCAGATGCCATCAGTACAATCAAACCAACTTCAGTTGATTCAGAAAGAGCATTTTCAATTGCTACTAATTTCTGTAGAAAATTGCGATCAAAGTTATTGGATAAATCTCTGCATGCTCTTGTCTTTTTGAAATAATATTAGATTAACAATAATGATGTTTAAATAAATTATAAAGAAAATTATTTTTCTTACTACTCAAGCTCAAAAGCTCGAAAAAATTATCGAGCTCGAGCTCGCACGAGCTTCAAATCCCCGAGCTTTCCTATACTCTGTAGACAAGCATATTGCCTATGTCTGTTGATCTTTATAAGGCTAAACAAAGTTACTAAGTAAAAGTAAGAAATGACTACCCATGCAAACTAGAATTATGTATCACAATGCCTACATTTTGTCAGTTATTGGCCATTGTTTGACAACATGGGGAAACTGCCCCTAGAGTCAGTTAGAAAGAAAATAAAGACACAAAAGAAGGAGTATTCCACCAAATTGTGTATGCTCCTTTTCACGCACCATCTGGTATTCTTTTCCATGAACTGAAATGGTTTAATATAATGGCAGTACTTGTTTAAAAATAAAATAATTAATTATATTATAATATGCCTGAATATATGAGAGAAATATTTAATGAAAATCGTTGGCCATATGCTTTGAGTAATTTACAGCCATTGAAAATGACTGGTTATGTTCAGAGTAATTTTTGGTCATTATCTCTTTGAAAATGACTGGTTGTGTTCAGAGTAATTTATAGTCATTATCTGTTTCAAAATGACTGGTTGTGTTCAGAGTAATTTATAGTCATTATCTCTTTGAAAATGATTGGTTGTTTTCAGAGTAATTTATTGTCATCTGTTTCAAAATGACTGGTTGTGTTCAGAGTAATTTACAGCCATTATCTCTGAAAATGACTGGTTGTGTTCAGAGTAATTTATAGTCAATATCTGTTTCAAAATGACTGGTTGTGTTAAGAGAAATTTACAGCCATTATCTCTTTGAAAATGACTGGTTGTGTTCAGAGTAATTTACAGTCATTATCTCCTTGAAAATGACTGGCTTTGTTCATAGTAATTTACAGTCATTATCTCCTTGAAAATGACTGGCTGTGTTCATAGTAATTTACAGTCATTATCTCCTTGAAAATGACTGGCTGTGTTCATAGTAATTTACAGTCATTATCTCCTTGAAAATGACTGGCTGTGTTCATAGTAATTTACAGTCATTATCTCCTTGAAAATGACTGGCTGTGTTCATAGTAATTTACACATATCACTTGATTCTTCTTTGTTAAATATTGTGACGTCACTTTTTCCCCCACTTCTTGTTTGTTAGATACAGGCATGTAGATGGTTATAAAATAACTGAGGGCCTCAATGGAAACTAGATTCATCTGTTTTCTTATTGATCTACCCTTGTTAGAAAAGAATTAATAATAATAATAATAATAATAATATTATTATTATTATTATTATTATAAAACAAATTTATTAAGAATATTTAACAATTTATGTTCTTCCCTTAACATTTGTCTGAACCATCCAAGACATAATTATTCTGAGTACATTGATTTCTAATTTTGGAGACATTGTTAACCTTATGTTCTAAGTTCTCAGGCGTTATTACTTTGATTGACAATTTGATGGATATATCTGTTCATTTATTCATACATTCTTTCATTCATTCAGCTGATGCCACCAGGGCAGGAAAGGGAAAATTGACATGCAAAGTAACCCATGAGGCTCGTACTGTGTCCAGCCATATTTTGGAGGAGAAAGATGGATTGTACAAGATTGATTTCACCCCTGGGGGTGCTGGGATGTATATGGTTCATGTCTACTACAATGGGACAGAAGTTAGAGGTAAGGTGTCAACTTAGAGAGCATTTCATGTGGTTGGTAGTGTAGTTTTCCTTTATGTGAAGATCATACCAGAAAGTGATCACAAATGGCATTTAATAATGGTATAATCCAACAAAGTCTGCAGTTGTGCATGGAAAGTGCTTAAGGAGATGCACTGATGTACTCACTTATCATTAAAAACAAACTGTATTGTACAGTGCATTTACATTCAGAAGTAGCCCTTGTACAAAATTATTGAAAGTCTTCTTGGTTTTCAAAACTTGTGGCTCAAACTCTAATATGAATGGTCATTAGGGATGTCTACTTTTGTAAATTCAAAACTTAATGACCAGCTCGAAATGACATGATCTTTACTTTGTCATGTCATCAGTTATTGTGACATCATTAATATGACATCACTTTTATCTAGTGCATCATTACATTGTGACATCATCATTATAACATCATGTTTATCTAGGTCATCATTACATTGTGACATCATATTTATAACATCAATTCTATCTAGTGCACCATTACATTGTGACATCATGAATATGACATCACTTTTATCTAGTGCATCATTGTATTGTGACATCATGAATATGACATCACTTTTATCTAGTGCATCATTGTATTGTGACATCATGAATATGACATCATTTTTATCTAGTGCATCATTACATTGTGACATCATCATTATAACATCATGTTTATCTAGGTCATCATTACATTGTGACATCATATTTATAACATCAATTCTATCTAGTGCACCATTACATTGTGACATCATGAATATGACATCACTTTTATCTAGTGCATCATTGTATTGTGACATCATGAATATGACATCACTTTTATCTAGTGCATCATTATGTTGTGACATCATGAGTAAGCACTGATAGGTTTTAAAAACCTCAATATCTTGACCATGTTTTGCTTACTATCATGAAAATTAATATGTATATATATCTCAGTAAGATTGATTTAGCCATTTCAGCAGGTTTCATGTTCAAGTGCACATGGTAATTTCTGCTGACTGTTCATTTTTGGATCCTATTCACCCCCACTCATGAAAAATGGTTATATGTATGCATCCCAAAAATACCATAACAAACTAGTTCAGTGTGACCTACATTAAAGCTTAAGTGACTTTAGTAGTTTCAGCTGTATGTTAAGTAAATTCACAATATCTTACACGTCCATTGCATTGCCAGGAACATTAGGAATCTTTTTCTTACATGTCCATTGCATTGCCAGGAACATTAGGAATCTTTTTCTTACACGTCCATTGCATTGCCAGGAACATTAGGAATCTTTTTCTTACATGTCCATTGCATTGCCAGGAACATTAGGAATCTTTTTCTTACACGTCCATTGCATTGCCAGGAACATTAGGAATCTTTTTCTTATACGTCCATTGCATTGCCAGGAACATTAGGAATCTTTGAGAAACTTTTAGCCTGGTGTGGAAACAAAAGATCTTGTTTTTTGGATACTTGTTTCTGAAACTAGGATTGTGTAATTCTCGTCTTTGAATCCAAATTCAGCTAAAATTAGTTCAATTGATATGCAATAATTATGAACTTTAGATTCATTGTACCCAGGGAACTGAGTTTAAAGAAAAATGTATCTTTAGTGCTGTGCCATTTTAAACACTGAGAATATTGAATTGAAAGAAAATGTATCTTTAGTTTTTTTTGCATTTGTATGCAGGATATTTAGTTTTTAAAACTATATATATATATATATATATATATATATATATATATATTTATTTGTACATTTGATAATTTTGAGTTGTAATAAAGGTTATACAAAGTCAAAGTTGCATATAGAGTGTGATTTTTGAAAGTTTATTTTCTTGGTTCCAAGTTTGTTTTACTGTTTCAGTCATTTGATAAAAGGTACCTTGTATTAAATTAATAAAAAAACCTTACATTATAATGGCACAGGTTCCCCATACTCTATGGACATTCTGGACTCTAGCAAAATAACAGTTGTTGGGGATGGTTTAAGCCTGGTGCCAGTAAACAAGACAGCCCACTTTGAGGTCAATATGCATGGAACTACGAAAGGAAATGTAGAAGTGGAAATCACATGTAAGTTACAGTTCAAAAAAAATATTTTTTTAAATATTTAAATGAAATTTAATTTTTCAAGTAACAAAGTTACTTTTTTTTGTTCATAAATAATTTTAAATTAGTTATTAGGTCTTTCGTTTTTATGGAAATTTCATTTATTTTATGGAAGGAATTATTTTTGATTAAAATGTTATAATACTATTTTAAATTCTGTTTTTTTTTCAAAGTTTATCTTTCAAGTTGATTTCAGTATAGCATTTTGATGACTGATATATGACATGTTTATTTCTTTTGTTAATTTATTGACAGTCAGCACACATTATTTATATAACGTTAATTTATTGACAGCACACATTATTTATATAACATTAATTTATTGACAGTCAGCAGCATACATTTATATAATGTTAATTTATTGACTGTCAGCACCACACATTTATATAACGTTAATTTATTGACAGTCAGCAGCATACATTTATATAACATGTTAATTTATTGACTGTCAACACCAAACATTTATATAACGTTAATTTATTGACAGTCAGCAGCACACATTTATATAACATGTTAATTTATTAACAGTCAGCAGCACACATTTATAGAACATGTTAATTTATTGACAGTCAGCAGCACACATTTATAACATGTTAATTTATTGACAGTCAGCAGCACACATTTATATAACATGTTAAATTTATTGACAGTCAGCAGCACACATTTATAACATGTTAATTTATTGACAGTCAGCAGCATACATTTATATAACATGTTAATTTATTAACAGTCAGCAGCACACATTTATATAACATGTTAATTTATTGACAGTCAGCAGCACACATTTATAACATGTTAATTTATTGACAGTCAGCAGCACACATTTATATAACATGTTAATTTATTAACAGTCAGCAGCACACATTTATATAACATGTTAATTTATTGACAGTCAGCAGCACACATTTATAACATGTTAATTTATTGACAGTCAGCAGCACACATTTATATAACATGTTAAATTTATTGACAGTCAGCAGCACACATTTATAACATGTTAATTTATTGACAGTCAGCAGCACACATTTATATAATGTTATTTTATTAACAGTCAGCAGCACACACTTTTATGACATTAATTTATTGACAGTCTGCAGCACATATTTATATAACATGTTCACCACACTCACATATAACCTTACTAATGTAGCATTTCTAGTTAAAGGAAGATGAACTGCTTGTGTTGAAGTGAGTTTATTGTAATATCTCTATTTATTGGAGTTTCATGATTTGTTCTGTGAGAGATAATATCATGATTTTATTTCTGCAATTGATGACTGGACTGATGTAAAGGAAGTTCCCATATTTGCAAGCTCTTCACCTATGACAGCTATAACAATCCATACTATGATAGCAGTAGTTGTCGATACCATAATAGCAATAATTGACCATGGCATGATGGCAGTAATTGTCAATACCATGATACCAATAATTGTCAATACCATAATAGCAATAATTGTCAATACCATGCTACCAATAATTGTCAATACAATGATAGCAATAATTGTCCATACCTGTGATAGACTGAATGTGACTTAGTGACATGACAACCATAATCATCCAACCAACTTTGTTGCCCAAACTCACCTTGAATGTTGAAAATTAAGCAGCCTTATCTTTATAACAGTTCAGCAAATTTAAAAAACATTTGGTATATATTTCAGCTCATATTTTGCGTATTCGTTCAAGGTTTATATGAGTTCATTTTCCTTTAACCTGCATGTTTTGGCATAGGTAGAGAGTGCTTGCTTCACAGCCATTTATAATTTTTCCACCCATTTTAGTAAATTTTTCTTTTTTTCACCAATGTTGCAATGCTTTAAAACTTCTCAGAATTTGTTTGACCTGTTGAAAATTTGAGTGTGGTAATGGGTAAGATAGTTTCTGATTTTTCATGTAAAAGTCATTCACATTACCTTTAGAACTTTGTAGGAAGGACGAGGCCTTGACATTGGGTGGGAGAAATTTTGTATCTTGAAAAAGTATTTTGAAACATGATCTTTCAGCAGAGTGTGTTGGTCAGTACTTCATTCTTAATTATATAAATCAGTTAGTTAACCATCTCTGTGAAGTTGAAAGAATTTTCTCTTACATCAGGTGACCATTTAATACAGATGTCTTATAATTTGGCAATAAGCAAGTGACTGTTTGGTAGAGGTGAAATCAGACATTCTTTTGCTGCAATTCATATTGCTACATCTGAAGATTATTTAAATTTAAGTTAGAATATCACATTTTAGTGTGAAATATCACATTTTAGTGTGAAATATTGCATTTGAGTTTAAACTATCGCATTTTAGCGTGAAATATTGCATCTGAATGTAAAATATCACATTTTAGTGTGAAATGTCACATTTTAATGTAAAATATCACATTTTAATGTGGAATATCACATTTTAGTGTGAAATATCACATTTGAATGTAAAATATCACATTATGGCAATAGTTATTTTTGAAGATGCTTAAAATAATGAAGTTTTGCCTTTGCCATTGCATGTGCTCATTAATTTTGAAATATTTTGTTGAAGGCAGTTTCATGTATGGGTCAGTGTTTCTGCATTTAAATATCCTTGTATTGCTTACCAGGATGTGTCCAAGTATTGTGTACCTTGATACACTGACAGCACTTTATAACACATTTGTAGCAGTACTTAACCCTTTACCTCATACAAGCGTCTTTGGACGCCTCTACTCCATTCGCATGGAAGCGCCTTTTGACGCCTCTGCAAGATTCACATAGAAGCGCCTTTTGACGCCTGCTGTAAACATCAGCCATTTTGAGATGGTTTTCGTAGCGCCACCTTCGGGGAAAACCCCCCTATTACATACTACATTCATTTCTGCGAATGACAATTACGTCAGATCACGTGGTCGCTATTCATGCACTGGTCGATATCAGCTATTTAAAGTAACTGGGTCGTAATCTCCACTCGACAAAATGGCAGCTGCGGATTTCATTCAGTACGTACGAAGTTTTCACGATTAGAATAACAACCACGAAAGATTCAATAAATTAGGTAAAGGCTCTGATATTAATGTAGGCAGCAATTAGTTTTTATAAATTATCAAATTCAGATGACTTAGTGATATAGACGCACACGAAAACCTTGTAAATTTCGAGTATCGGAAATGGCAGCTACGGTTAGTCACGCGGCCTCACTGACATGACGGTGAACGAGTTCTCTCAAGATTTCGAAGCACATAAAAAAATTCTTCTGTGGAAAATAATTACACAGCTATAACAATCGGACATTACTCTTAAATTTTTCCACATATAATATATGTGTACCAAAAATGTAAAATGCTTAAAATTGTTGTTAAACGTAACATACACTAAACTGCTTAACAGTTCACAGGCAGGATTTCATTCAGTACTTACGAAGTTTTCATGAGTAGAATCTCAACCACGAAAGATTCAATAACTTTGGTAAAGGCTATGATATTTATGTAAGCAGCAATTAGTTTTTATTGATTATCAAATTCAGATGACTTAGTGATGTAGACGCAGACGAAAAACGTGTAAATTTTGAGTATGGGAAATGGCAGCTACGGTCGGTCACGCGGCCTCACTGACATGACGGTGAATGAGTTCTCTCTCGATTTTAAAGCACATTAAATATTCTTCTGTGAAAAATAATTACACAGCTATAACAATCGGACTTCACTCTTCAATTTTTCCATATATAATAGATGTCTACCTTAAACGTAAAATGGTTAAAACTGCTGTTAAACGTAACACCACTACATTGCTTAACAATTCACAGGCATGCCTATGCGGATGCGGTCTGCTAGGTAACAGGTGTTCTATTTATAGCGTGCTGCACTTTGTCACTATGCTCTATGAGGTAAAGGGTTAATAACACATATGATACAGTGACAGAACTTAAAACACATCTTATATAATTACAGTACTTTGTAATGCACCTGATGCAGTGGCAGTACTCAATAACAATCATATATAGTGACAGTGTAACACTGCTGATACACTGGCATTTCATAACAATCATATATAGTGACAGTGTAACACTGCTGATACACTGGCATTTCATAACAACACATCTGATAGAAAGATATTATGTTTTAACAAATCTAATAGATTGGCAGCACTTCATAAAATTATGTGGAGGCTGGATATCACATTATGTGCTTCCAACCAGACACATTCCGATGTGCTAACAGTCATATACAGCTTTCTGATGTGGTACTTGACACACCACATTCTGATATGGTGTCTGCTAGACACCACATTCTGATATGGCACCAGCCAGATGCTACATTCTGGAGAGCTTATATCATAATTATCATGCATGAGTACACATAAAATAATTGCCCATCATGCATGAGTACATAAAATAATTACCCATCATGCATGAGTACACATAAAATAATTGCCCATCATGCATGAGTACACATAAAACAATTGCCATCATGCATGAGTACACATAAAACAATTGCCATCATGCATGAGTACACATAAAATAATTTCCTTTCATGAATATTGTACCTCTTTCTCATACAACATTGTTGTGCAGTCAGGAAGATTGAAGATTATCCTGACCTGAGAAATTTTATGATAAAGTCTACACATTAATGGTAATCAACATTTTAGAACATAATTGATGTTTGGAGATTGTGAGTTTCATCTTACAAGACTTCTCTTATGAATTTGTATTAATTCAAGCAAAGCTTTGTGAAAGAGTCTTCATTTCTTATTCTTCAAAAATGCATAGTTTAATCTTATTGGTAGCAAGAATTTCAAAGTACATAAAATATATTTTAGTCTTTGGTTATTATTCCCAAATTTTGTATCACTAGCTGGCTTCAGCTTTTGTCATGGTACCACTACAAACCCATTAAGGGCATCAATATCTAATTAACCTACAGCTATGGTCTACAAACAATGATATATCAAGGCAAATTCAATATAGAAACTTTAGTTAAAGGACCTTTTTTGTCATCGATAACTACTAGGTACATTACCTATGGTTTAGTAATAGATGATAGGTACATTACCTATGGTTTAGGGGCCCCGAGTGGCCGAGTGGTCTAAAGCGCTCACCGTTACAGATCACTGCCATCTCACCTCTGTCTGCTTGGGTTCGAGTCCAAGGTTCGGCTAGCGTGGGTACGTGGGAAAGTCTGCCAGTAGCTTCTCGTTGGTAGGTGGTTCTTCTCTGGGTTTTCCAGGGTTCTTCCTCCACCATTAATACTGGCCACCATGTATAACCTATCTTGTGCTGAAAAATGGCGTTAAACCCTAGAACAACAACAACCTATGGTTCTGTAATAACTGATAGGTACATTATCTGTGTTTCCATAATATCTCTTTGGTACATTACCTATGTTTCCATAATTACTGCTAGGCATATTACCAATGTTTCCATAATATCTGCTAGCTATATTACCCATGTTTCCGTTATAACTGCTAAATATATTACTTGCGTTTCCATAATTGCTTATTTCTGTAACAACTGCTAGGTATATTATATATGTTTCCATAATACTGCTGGGTACATTACGTGATTCTGTAATAACTTTTGGTAATAACTGCTAGATACATTACATGTTTCCATAAAAACTGCTGGGTATATTACCTGTTTCCATAATACCTGTTGGGTATATTACCTATATTTCGGAATACAATGTATATATAAAGAGAAACAATATACAGTGACAGATGTTTATAAAAGACACCTAATAAACCATACAGTTTTGTACTTTGTACAAAGTTATCCATTGTATAAAGTGAAATTATTTAGAAAACACTGTTATAAAATCATCATTTATGAACAGGTGTCTTTTATATAGAGGCTTCCTTTATTTAAAATGAATATGTATTTTGATAAAATGAATTAAGCAGCACCATATTTAAAAGTCAATTGACAATTTATCCTTGGAGAAGACAATACACAGTGATTCCTGTTTACCATGGACACTTAAGATACCACAAAATTTTGTCCTTTGTAGACAGTTATTGTATGTGTGTGTGTGTGTGTGTGTCTGTGTGTGTGAAATCAGGAAAAGGACACCTTTAAATTATGCACTCACAGAGCTTGAGCCCTTTCATGGCATTGTCTGCTAAAACATGTTTCACTATGATATTGTTTTAATCTGAATTAAAAACTTCATTTCAACTTCATTTGTAGCTTTACCTATGACATGAAAGAACATAATTTTTACTTTTTGGTTAGAGTAGCATTTGTAAATGTATTATCCAGGTCAGAAGGTTAAGGGTCAAAGTTGATGAATCATGATATTGGCTCTTTAATGGTTTTATTGGTAGAAATTCAGCACCCTCTCTTGCAGCATCAAGAGTATTCATGTAGCCCTCTCTCACAGCATCAAGAGTGTTCAGGTAGCCCACTCTTGCTGGATTATAAGTGTTCAGGTAGCTCTCTCTCACAGCATCAAAAGTGTTCATGTAGCCCTCTCTTACAGCATCAAGAGTGTTCAGGTAGCCCTCTCTTACTGCATCAAGAGTGTTCAGGTTGCCCACTCTTGCTGGATTATGAGTGTTCAGGTAGTTCTCTCTTACAGCATTAAGAGTGTTCAGGTTAACCACTCTTGCTGGATTATGAGTATTCAGTTGCCCTCTTACTGCATCACTATTGTTCATGTTGTCCTCTCTTACTGCATCAGTAGTGTTTAGGTAACCCTCTCTTACAGCATCAAGAGTGTTCAGGTTGCCCACTATTGCTGGATTATGAGTATTCAGTTGCCCTCTTACTGCATCAATAATGTTCATGTTGCCCTCTCTTACTGCATTAGTAGTGTTTATGTTGCCCTCACCTACTGCATCAATAGTATTCAGGTTGCCCTCACAGCATCAATAGTATTCAGGCTGCATTCTCACTGCATCAGTAGTGTTCAGGTTGTTCTCTCTTACTGCATCAATATTATTCAGGGTGCCCTCCTGCATCAATAGTGTTCAGGTTGCCCTCACTGCATCAATAGTATTCAGGTTGCCCTCTCACTGCATCAGTAGTGTTCAGGTTACCCTCACTTACTGCATTAATAGTATTCAGGTTGCCCTCACTGCATCAGTAGTATTCAGGTTACATTCTCACTGCATCAGTAGTATTCAGGTTGCATTCTCACTGCATCAGTAGTGTTCAGATTGCCCTCACATACTGCATCAATAGTATTCAGGTTGCCCTCTCACTGCATCAATAGTGTTCAGGTTGCCCTCACTGCATCAATAGTATTCAGGTTGCCCTCACATACTGCATCAATAGTATTCAAGTTGCCCTCACTGCATCAATAGTATTCCGGTTTCATTCTCACTGCATCAGTAGTATTCAGGTTGCATTCTCACTGCATCAGTAGTATTCAGTTGCCCTCTTACTTCATCAATAGTATTCAGGTTTCCCTCTCTTACTTCATCAGTAGTATTCAGGTTGCCCTCTCCTACTCTGTTACTGCACCAAGAATATTCAAGTTGCTATCTCCATAGGTATGGTGAGCAGATATAGGTCTGTTTAATAATACCCAGAGGATAACTCCAAAATATATCCCATTGTTACTAAATATCATGTAATACTCATAATATTTTTTATGATTTACATTTGTTATATTTTGGAAAGAATACCACATTTGCATTGTATAAAAATATTTCTTAGAATGACTTTACTTTAACAGAAGGTTGAAAATCGTTACTTATCTTTTCTCAGGAGAATTTTGAATTCTTCAATGCAAAGCTGGTAGAATATACTATTTCTCCTTGCAGTGTCCTGAACGAAAATTTCAGTTGATTTTATACAGTATGTCATACTAATATAAATATTTAGTACCTGATTAATACCAGATGCCCAAAAAGTTACTCGGAGCATGCATGACACATCGCTTTTTTCACTAACACTGGTAATTAAAATAAGCAGGGGATTGGATGCACTGTGGAGCAGATTTTATACACAATGTACTGATCTTTTCAAGCTTTTCTGGGATTGGGAGGTTCAGCAACCTTTTGTGACAGCACACATTTTCTCAAAATTTATCATTCATATCTTGGTGGAGTATTTTAATTTTAATTAGTATTTATAACATCAGGATGTCATTTTTATTTCATGCACATGTATTACATGTTTATGCTGAAGTTGTATCAGTTTTATCTAGTCATTTGCTTGATTTTAGACCTAATTCAAGTTGTATCAGTTTTATCTAGTCATTTGCTTGATTTTAGACCTAATTCAAGTTGTATCAGTTTTATCTAGTCATTTGCTTGATTTTAGACCTAATTCAAGTTTTATTAGTTTTATCTAGTCATTTGCTTGATTTTAGACCTAATTCAAGTTTTATTAGTTTTATCTAGTCATTTGCTTGATTTTAGACCTAATTCAAGTTGTATCAGTTTTATCTAGTCATTTGCTTGATTTTAGACCTAATTCAAGTTGTATCAGTTTTATCTAGTCGTTTGCTTGATTTTAGACCTAATTCAAGTTGAATCAGTTTTATCTAGTCATTTGCTTGATTTTAGACTTAATTCAAGTTGTATCAGTTTTATCTAGTCATTTGCTTGATTTTAGACTTAATTCAAGTTGTATTAGTTTTATCTAGTCATTTGCTTGATTTTAGACCTAATTCAAGTTGTATCAGTTTTATCTAGTCGTTTGCTTGATTTTAGACCTAATTCAAGTTGTATCAGTTTTATCTAGTCGTTTGCTTGATTTTAGACCTAATTCAAGTTCAATCAGTTTTATCTAGTCATTTGCTTGATTTTAGACCTAATTCAAGTTGTATCAGTTTTATCTAGTCATTTGCTTGATTTTAGACCTAATTCAAGTTGAATCAGTTTTATCTAGTCATTTGCTTTATTTTAGACTTAATTCAAGTTGTATCAGTTTTATCTAGTCATTTGCTTGATTTTAGACCTAATTCAAGTTGAATCAGTTTTATCTAGTCATTTGCTTGATTTTAGACTTAATTCAAGTTCAGATTTGGATCTGTTGAAAAAATCCAGGCCAATAGTTATTTCTGGCTTGAAATGAAAATTATATTATTGTATTAATGGTATCAGTTCTCAGTCCAAATTATTTATCTCAATAATTAACTTTTTTTAGTATCATATAGGTTGTTTCCCTTCATATATCATATAGGTTGTTTCCCTTCATATCAAGGAATTACCTCCCCATAAGTTGGTACAGAGAAACCATTTTAAAATGTGTTGTTTGGGGGACCATGAATAAGTGTTGTGTTATATGCCAGAATATTTTATATCGGGACAATTTTACCAAAGATACTTAAGTCAGAGGCAGGGGATTCTAGACACCGATGTTAAGTCTCCACAACTGGATGGTATCATCAACAGTATACTTTGTTAAAGCACAGTTTAGAAGAGTGGAAAAATATGTGTATGTAATATATAAAGGAAGGAGAGTACCCATGGTTTCTAAATAATCCAAAGTGTAGTGCCAATGATTCTGACTTGGGCAAATAATTAAATTGAAAGGAAGTTCATTGAAATAGCAATACATTTATGAACACAGATGGAAAAAACATTCATAATTTTGGCATTAACATTTTAGCACACAATTGATGTCAATTATCTGTCTAGAAAGTATTGATGTTAATTACCTGTCTAGAAAGTATTGATGTCAAATACCTGTCTAGAAAGTGTTGATGTTAATTACTTGAAGTGTTGATGTTAATTACCTTTCAGGAATGTGTTAGTGTTGATTACCAGTCTAGAAAGTGTTGATGTCAGTTACATGTCTAGAAAGTGTTGATGTCAGTTACATGTCTAGAAGGTGTTCATGTCAGTTACATGTCTAGAAAAGTGTTGATGTCAGTTACATATCTAGAAGGTGTTGATGTCAGTTACATGTCTAGAAGGTGTTGATGTCAGTTACATGTCTAGACAGTGTTGATGTCAGTTACATGTATAGAAGGTGTTGATGTCATTTACATATCTAGAAGGTGTTGATGTCAGTTACATGTCTAGAAAGTGTTGCAGTTAGTTATCTGTACAAAAAATCTGACAGCATGGATTAACATAGTTGAAGAGATTTATAAAAAATATATTTAATTCCATGCAAACTGTAGGTAATAGGCTTATTGTATTTGTTTAATAATTCTCATTGTCATTAATACAGACTCTTTAGGACAGCCATATAGATCATTATCTGGACACGCAATATAAATAGGGGCCATGACAGGGTTATGTTTTATTCAAATTCAGATTATATTGAGGTGTGTCACTGAAGAGATTCCGTGTAATTTGCTGAACAATACATGGTGAAAATGTTAAATCTTTACTCATTTTTAGATGGTAAACAAGTTTATATTAAAAATAAGCATAATTTTGGTTATTTTATATCAATACATAGTTGTGTTTCAGTAGATTCACAATTATTTATTTTTTCATCATTTTAAACTTAAAAAATGCTCTTTCAGCCAGACACTGTATAGTAACTACCTACTATGGGGAGGCAATCCCAGGATGGAATGGGAGATAACTCATGTAATACACTTACTGGGAATTTATCAAAAATGTGAGATGTGTCCTGGTTTTCCACATTAGAATGGTGGAAAAGCATTAGATCATTTAGAATGGTTGCAGAATTCACATTTCAGATGTGATTTAATACCACATGAGTGTGAATATTTCAGTAAAGCTGATTAAAAAAACGTATGTTTCCAGTCAGCTGACCATCCCTGTGTCTCATTGCCAACCATAGTACTTGTATCCATTATGGTTAAAAAGAAAAAATTCACCATTAGTATATATAATGTTTAAATAACAAAAACAAAACAAAGCAAAACTGACCTGCCTACCCTATGTTAAAAACCAGTGCAATAGGAAATGCACATATTTTTAGATGTATATATTTCTTTTATATCCTCAAGAGCTGCATCATTACAGATGCTTATTTGCTCAGCTTTTTCAGGATCAGTAATACCAGTACTGAATTTTAAATTTCTACAAAAACCCATAAAAAGGAGTCTATGAGCACTGAATTTTGTTTCCGTGGATAATCTATATCAAGATGGTCTTATGGATTTTTTTAACTTTGATGTCTTGGACATGTAAATTATTTTGATGGAAACATGTGGTTAGTGACCATGCATCCACGTAGACTGTTAAAGGAGTCATAGAATAATTGTATTGTTTACGATTGCATAAGTAAATGTATTCCACAATCATAACTCATCGAGTATTTTATTACCATATGAACTTGCTTATAGGCAAGTCCAACTGCAAACTGCCAGACCCAAATCTGATGTCACATGATGTGCTGGCAGATCTGGGTCAGTGCAGTTTGTTCGAAGTAATCAGAAGAAGTTAAACACAGACCCTGATCTGCCAGCACATTATGCAAAGGCAGATCATGGTTGTTGTTGTTTGCAGCTGGTCTTATAAGCAAGTTTATATGGTATGCATTGTGCTGTTTGATATTGCACAGCAAAGCTTTCCTGAATGCAATATGATTTAGGTCTTCACATAAATAGTACATCTTTGAATTTTGCATTTTACATCTTGGTTGATAATCTTGATTTCTTTGCATTCATTTCTGAGATTAAACGTGCATTAGAAAATACATGCCAGTAGTTATTTAATGATACAGTATCGTAGCATATTTTTTGGCCTGAAACTTTTTTCGTAGACAATGCATCAAAATATATCAATTTAATATATTGACTGGTGCTCAGAGCAATAAATTAACATTTTTTAAATTTTATTTTGCACTTTTAATAACAAAATTTGTCATCCACATTGTAAATTTTTAAGTAAGTTAAAAAGCTTTGTTTGAAATTGACCCTTCCTTCTACCTCCACCCTCCACTATGTGGTGAAAAATAGGTTTTTGAAAGTCACACACATTCATGGCTGTTTTCACTGGAAAGTTAGTTGTAAACATTACTCTGTTTGATGTTTGTACCTAGGAGATCTGTTTCAATATCCATTCATGTAAACAGAAAGCTAAATCATCAAAATGTTTGTTTCATGTAAAATACTTTGTCCCGTAGAATAGGTATTAGACCCTATTCCATTGAAAAGGTATTAGACACTGTCCCATAAAATAGGTATTATACACTGTCCCTTGGAATAGGTATTAGATAACTGTCCCATGGAAGGTATTAGACATTGTCCCATGGAATATGTGATAGACACTGTCCCTTGGAATAGGTATTAGATACTGTCCCATGGAATATGTATTAGATACTGTCCCATGGAATATGTATTAGACACTGTCCCTTGGAATAGGTATGAGACACTGTTCCATGGAATAGGTATTAGACCATGTTCCATGGAATAGGTATTAGACCCTGTCCCATGGTGTGGGTATTAGACCCTGTTCCATGAAATAGATATTGGACACTGTCCCATGGAATAGGTATTAGACACTGTTCCATGGAATATGTATTAGACCCTGTCCCATGGAATATTTATTAGATCCTGTCCCATGGAATATTTATTAGACTCTCTCCCATGGAATAGGTATTAGACACTGTCCCATGGAACAGGTATTAGACACTGTCCCATGGAAAAGGTGTTAGACACTGTCCCATGGAATAGATGTTAGACAGTTGCCCATGGAATAGGTATTAGACCCTTTCCCATGGAATAGGTATTAGACACTTTCCCATAGACTTAGCTGTTAGATGCTATGTTCTTTGGAACATGTCTTAGACCCTGTGACCCATGGAATCATTATTAGAAACCATATATCATGGAACATATGGAATGTCCTGTGGAATATCTATTTGATGCCATGTCACATGGAATAGTTATTGGATACAGTGACATGCATTTTTGTATCTTGTAAAAATTATGAAACAGACTTAATGCTTGTTCTGTTATTCTATTATTGCCTTTCCCATAGGTAACAGTTTTCCTCCAGTGTTTTCTGGAGAGATTTATAGTGTAAACTGGTGATATACAATGCCTGAGCCAAAAGGCAAGAACACTGAAACCAAATAACACTGTAGGAGAACTGTTCTTAAGATAGAAGGCAAAAATAGATTCATTATTTGACATGACTTAATGTGATGTTGCATATATCAGCACATGGCAGTAGAACTCATGGAGTATGTATAATGATTCGTATTACCTTTTTATTGTATTCGACTCAAGGAAAAAATGCATCCTAAGAGAAATCCCTCTTGGTAGTTAGTCGGAACTTGAAAATTAATCATGTGGTAAACTTAATTGTTTTTGTATTTTTGTCAAACTTTCGTTTAGCAAAGATAGCACCTTTCTAACAGCATGTTATGGGTCATTGTTCAGGTTTTATATTAACATTTATACAACACAGATATTGAGGAGTTGGTGTGTCTGTGGTGGGAGTGGTGGTTATTGACTGCTATTTTTGTTAGATACATTGTTCCATGGAAATCTTGGTTCCTAATGTGTGTACTTTTTGTGTAAAGAGATTGTTATTTTGTATTTTAAAATCTAATTTATTTGTACACCATAGAATAATGAAATAGGAACTTAACAATCTAGACACATATAAAGTATTAAATGGGAATTAATAATAACTTTCCAATCTTTATCAAAGGTATATTTACAGCATAGTCAGTTTTATTTTCTTAAGTGATGCCCGGTTATGTTTCAGACAGTATTTTCCTTAGATAAAGACATAAATTGTATTTTGTTTGACTTAAAAGGAATATGTGTTAAAATTTCCAAAAGGGATGTTTACCTTCTTGTTAGGGGAACTAGACTAGTGATTCGAATATTATTTTATCATGCAATCATGTGCATTATTATTTATCCAGTCGAACACAGCAAAGACCGATGTTTACCATTTCCTTGGTGCATTAGCAGATTAAGCTCTATGCTGTTCATTTACTGTTGATTTTAAACAGATGTAGCCTTAATTATTTGATTACAAAGCTGCTAATTTAGGAGAGGGATTATACACAAGAATTCTATTCCATTCCTTATTGTTATGTATATTAACATTTCCCAAAAGATATAGCAGTAAATATTGTTTAAATAACCTAAATATATGGAAATAAACCTTGTTTGAAGTATGTAAAGATATAACTAAATAAAAAGCAATCAGTATAGATATAACTAAATAAAAAGCAATTGATATATATAGAACTAAATGAAAAGCTATCAGTATAGATATAACTAAAAAAAAAGCAATCAGTATAGATATAACTAAATAAAAAGTAATTGGTACAGACATAACTAAATAAAAAGCAATCGGTATAGATAGAACTAAATAAAAAGCAATTGGTATAGATAGAACTAAATAAAAAGCAATCAGTATTGATAGAACTAATTAAAAAGCAATCAGTATAGATAGAACTAAATAAAAGCAATCAGTATTGTTTAAAGTAACTAAATAGATAGCAATAAATCATGCTTAGATAAAGTACAAATATAGAAGTAACTATTGTTTGAATTAACTTAAGATATAGTTTAAATATTGTTTAAAGTAACTCAAGGTAGAGCAATAATTATTTAAAATAACTCAAAAATCATTTAAGAAACAAAGACATCAGAATAAATAGTTCAAAAAGAACTCAAGATAAAGTAAAACTGTTGTTTACACTATCTAAAGATATTGCAGTAAATACAATTTACACTAGCTAAAGATATTGCAGTAAATATTATTTACACTAGCTAAAGATATTGCAGTAAATATTATTTACACTAGCTAAAGATATTGCAGTAAATATTATTACACTAGCTAAAGGTATTGCAGTAAATATTATTACACTAGCTAAAGATAATGCAGTAAATGTTATTACACTAGCTAAAGATATTGCAGTAAATGTTATTACACTAGCTAAAGGTATTGCAGTAAATATTATTACACTAGCTAAAGGTATTGCAGTAAATATTATTACACTAGCTAAAGGTATTGCAGTAAATATTATTACACTAGCTAAAGATATTGCAGTAAATATTATTTATGCTAACTAAAGATATTGCAGTAAATATTATTTACACTAGCTAAAGATATTGCAGTAAATATTATTACACTAGCTAAAGATATTGCAGTAAATATTATTACACTAGCTAAAGATATTGCAGTAAATATTATTACACTAGCTAAAGATATTGCAGTAAATATTATTACACTAGCTAAAGATATTGCAGTAAATATTATTACACTAGCTAAAGATATTGCAGTAAATATTATTACACTAGCTAAAGATATTGCAGTAAATATTTACACTAGCTAAAGATATTGCAGTAAATATTTACACTAGCTAAAGATATTGCAGTAAATATTGTGTGAAATAAATCTGGACCTATGCTATCCACATTTGGATGTAGATTATAGGTTGAATGCTGGACCTATGCTATCCACATTTGGATGTAGATTATAGGTTGAATGCTGGACCTATGCTATCCACATTTGGATGTTGATTATAGGTTGAATGCTGGACCTATGCTATCCACATTTGGATGTAGATTATAGGTTGAATGCTGTTCTTGGTTTTGTTAGTTGCAGTTCTTGTTTGTATATTTTCTCATCAAATTCTATGTTCTATTCATTTTGTTCATATTTTTTATTTTGAAGGTATGAGGATGTAATCTTTGGACATGGTCAAAGGAACATCTTTCGTAAATGAACATTATCAACACACTCATTGAAAATATTGATATAAATCGATTTATTTCCCTGATTAGGGTTATGTCCCTTTCAAAACTTACATCCACCAGAAAACAGTAGTTTTCTTCCTTAGACAGCCTAATGTGTATCAAGTCTGCTCTGCAGATGCGTGGAATGTTCCTAATTTGCGCATCATTAATACAGCAACCGATTTCTGTCCTTGTTTGGGCGCGGTAACATGTTCGGTATTTTGTGCCCATGACTGTTTTCTTCACTGACCAATCACATGAGAGCATGATGACTGTATAAATGTGTCTAACACAGCGTTCTTTTATTTTTAGTTGAGGTAAGTTAAGTTTAATGCTGCACACAGAATCTGCTCATTTCTTTTCTGTTATCTTCACTTTTCTGTCAATTCTGACAGCTTGTTTAAAGGTCAATTAAGGACAGAATCTTCAAAAGGTGCATTTTGCATCCTTTCTGTACATCATTATGTGTAGATTAAAACTGTTTCTTGGTCCAATTTGCTCTAATGGAATTTATGAAATTTACTGTTACAATCATTGAAGGTTAAAATTCTTAAATATTTCAAATTGCATTACCTCCCTTAATCCCAAGGCTCTGTGCATGTCTGTGTGTGTGTGTGTGTGTGATATCATTTTAGAATGAGTCAAACAGCCATTAATGTGAAAGTGTATCAATTTTCAAGTGAAAATGACAGATTTTGGGCAGTATACTGTTAGCAATTGAGATAGAATGAAAACGGCTGCTGGTATTTTCCATTTTTAGTTTCGGAATAAATAAAGAGGAGACAGGGATAGATGAGATTACACTGTCAGACTGGGAAGAAATATACAGAGCATTCCAATTAGGTCATACTGATTTTGATCTGAATTTAAACCAAAGTGTCCATAATTGACCTTTTTTAATGAGCTTAGTCTGGAATGATGTAACACTATTTTCTGTTTACTCATTTTTTCTCACAATAAAACATATACATTAATTATACTTACTTTTAATATCATGTTAATCACTGACATTCATTTTCTAAAAGAAGAAAATGTATATTGCATGACAAATTTTTAAAGTGAAACTGATTTGTTTCTTTTTACTGATAATTTAATTAAAAAAATGTATGTATGTCAGTGTAGAACATCTAATGCTTTACAGTAACAGTCTGAATATCTCTGGCTTAAAACCTGTTTAATATCATATACATGGAGAGAAAAAATAGTTTCTATCTTATCTATAAACTTTGTGGAAGTTATGATTCAATTGGCTCGAAATTAGAAACTGATTTCTTTTAAATTTAATGTTGTTTTTTTCTCTAGCTCCAACTGGCAGAAAAGTACCACATCGCATCCTTACTCCAAACAAGGGGATAAACAAAGTGGAATACATTCCTACACAAACAGGTTGGTTCATAAAAATATGTCATGGTCCCTGACCTCCATTAAGGTAAGTATTTTAGTGTTCGTCATCTTTGTGCCTAAGCATTGGTCCTTCTGTCAGTTTCTGGGTTCCTTTTTCTGGTTACAACCATCCCAGTATATATAATAATACATCATGTGTACAAATTGACCATGTTCTGCAGTACAAATTTGTCAGCAATTATTATATCAATGTATGTATGCATTATTACATAAATGTTTGCAGTACCATATTTACTCATGTATAAGCCCAGTCAGACTGCCAAGATCCTGATATTCCAAGGCATAATGCACATGCAGATCAGGGTCTGTGTTGTTTATTCTACTGATTACTCCTAAGAAATTGCACATACCCAGATTCTGCATAATGTGCCAGCAGATCTGGGTCCATGCAGTTTGCAGTTAAACTCATAAGTGAGTATATACAGTAACTCCAGTAACACTTTTGAAGTTATCCAAAATAGATTAAACTCAGACCTTACTACAGTCCAGAACTGGGCACAACAAAATAGGATGGTAATTAATGAAGGTAAAACAAAATGTGTGATTTGGAGACATCACAAAAGCTACACCAGTCAGGTAACCCAGAACTATCTCTTGCAATAAATAATCATCCGTTAGAAAATGTCAAACATGAAAAGCTTTTAGGTGTGACCGTAGATAATAATTTATTATGGGATGACCATATTAATAAGCTTTGTAAAACACTATTAAAAAAACTTGGTAAAACACTGTCATCCAGAATTGCCCTTCTCAGCAGAATCAAGAAATATTTACCTATGGAAACTCACAGTCTATGCTACAAGTCATCTATTCTTCCAGCAATGGATTATTGTTCAGATGTATGGGGAAACTAAATCTGAGCTTGACAGGATTTATAAACTTCAGAAATGAGCAGCATGCATAATTTTAGATGCATCTGTTGATCATCCCTCAAAATCATTGTTTACAGAACTCAAATGGTTCACAGTATATGAAAGGATAGATTTTCACAAGGCAGTTCTTTTATATAAATGTCAGCAGACTGTTCAACCTGGCACTACTGAAGGTAAAGAGCAAAGTGCGTGAAGCAACTATCAGGGACATGCTTTTTGTAGATGATGATGTTCTAGCCACTCACACAGAAGCTGAGCTACAACGCCTGATGGACCGCTTTGCTAAAGCATGCAGTGAGTTTGGCCTGACCATCAGTCTAAAGAAAACAAATGTGATGGCTCAGGACGCGGACCCCCCCAACCATCATCGTCAACAATGTCGAACTTGAGGTAGTCTGTCAGTTCATGTACCTTGGCTGTACCTTCACAAACAACCTTTTGCTTGATGCTGAGCTCAACAAGTGGATTGGAAAGGCATCAAGAACTCTCTCCAGGTTGTTGCAGAGAGTGTGGAACAATAGCATGCTGACCTTGAACACTAAGATCTCTGTGCACCATGCCTGCATGCTAAGCACTCTTTTGTACGCCAGTGAAACCTGGACTCTGTACACCTCACAAGAGAAAAGACTGAGCGCCTTTCACATGTGATGCCTCCGACGTATACTCGGAATCACCTGGAGCGATCAAGTAACAAACAATGAAGTGCTTGATTCCCAGCATGGTCACACTCCTCTGCCAGTGTCGCATCCTATGGCTGGGCCATGTTTGTCGGATGATGGACAGATCCCCAAAGACATTCTTTATTCAAAACATGCCTCTGGCCAAAGGTTGATTAGACGGCCACTTCTCCGCTTCAAGGATGTCTGCAAATGTGATGTGAAAGCCCTTGACATCAATATCAACACCTGGGAAGAACTTGCTCTAGACAGGTCCAGCTGGCGACATGCTCTGATCACTGGTCTGAAAGCTGGTTGGGACAAGCTATGCCTGCTAGCTGATGAAAAGTGATTGCAGAGGAAGAAAAAGCAGGTCCAACCCACACCAGACTCAACCTTCAAGTGCAGCAAGGTCTGCCACTCCCGTGTGGGTTACTTAGCCACAGCAGATGCTGCACAACCACCAACTGGGACATCTGTCATGGGTGCACTTCCATTGTCTCTCAAGACTATCAGATGCCAACTGTATCTAAATAGTCCCACACACATATTTGTAATGAAACATGTTGTGCTAAGAGTGACAGATATTACAGTGACAGGTCATAGAAATCAAGTGACAGATCATAGAAATCAAGTGACAGATCATAGAAATCAAATTTTTATAGCTAAATGTTTTGAAAAATGAAAATGCAACATTTAATTAGTTGCTGTGAAATAAAATGGTTTCAGCATACCTTTCAACTCTCCCAACAGGAGAAAAAAGTCCTGAATTTTTGGGTCATTCACGCCTATTTCTGATTTCATATCATCTCCAGATTTTTGCAGAGAACTCTCGATTATAACATTTTTCTTCAGTAAATATAATGTTCAAACATTATTAAGGTCAATTTATGAATGTTTCTAACCATACAACAATGCTAAAATGAGCAATAAACCACAGCAAGCAATAAAGCACAACAGTAAAATTGTCAACAATTAGTTTCAGTCCCAAGAATGATCACTGTGATGCTGTAGCATCTCCATTCACACCAAAAAACTTACACAAATGAAAACCAGGCCTTCCTGTACTTTACCATCATTAAATTAAAAGAAGGAATGGAGAAACATACCATGCAGCTTACGTACCATCAAAATATTATTCAGAATAAATATGTTATTTAGTAAACAATGTTAAATGTCTTTCGAGTTGAGAATAAATATGGCAATATAAAAACCTTTTGATTTTAGGTCCCAATCTCCCTGTTTTTTCGTTCAGTTTGCCTACTTGACTTTTGAAAAGTTGATAGGTATATTTCAGTATCAGTTTTATTTATTTTTTTAAAACTTAGATTCGGTGCCAGTTGAAGTTCATGATGATATTATTTTACATTTAATGGAATCAGAGCGTTATTTCAATGTGACACTTGTAGTAAAAATGTTAAAATGTTCCGATTAAAGTTCTACTGCTGCTTACATATCCATTTTTCAGGAGACCACAAAATAAATGTTTACTACTGTGGTCAGCTGGTCAAGGGATGTCCATTTCTGTGTAAAGTGTATGATGCTGGATCAGTTATTGTGTCCAAAATGCCCAGCTACACCTTCGTTGGAAATGAAGTCAGTTTTGACAGTAAGTGTACAAGCAATTGAATAAAGGATAGGTGTAAGGTATAGACGTTTTGACAGTAAGTGTACAAGCAATTGAATAAAGGATAAGTGTAAGGTATAGACATTTTGACAGTAAGTGTACAAGCAATTGAATAAAGGATAGGTGTAAGGTATAAAAGTCCTTATTCAGCTGTATTTTAGTATATCAGTTTTTAAACATTTCCTGTATTTTTTGATGTTGCATATACATAATATCTATTCATTACATCACATACAATAAAGTATTATTCCCTTGGCAACAGAATATATTTGCATGCCAAAATGTACACTCCCTTTCTAGTAGCGAGTCAATTCATATAATTATAACAGTTGTCACTTTACATTATATGATAAATATAATTGTCAATTTGTAATAATTTCATTAGCTGCTTATGAAATCTGTTGAATAATTTTGGTATTTCCATCACCAAGGCTGGCAGAAATAATGTGACAGTGATGATTGTATGGCACCTTTTTAGTTACAAAATTAAGTCATTGTTACAAAAATTTAGACATTGTTACAAAATTAAGACATTGTTACAAAAATTTAGACATTGTTACAAAATTAAGACATTGTTACAAAAATTTAGACATTGTTACAAAATTAAGACATTGTTACAAAAATTTAGACATCGTTACAAAATTAAGACATTGTTACAATAATTTAGACATTGCAGCTGTGGTATTAGACCTTATTAGAAATTCACCAAGCATCATGGGTACAATTTTGGAAGGCAAAATGATGACATTTTTGTGCACACAAAGTGATGTACTTCATGGTTTGGAATCCTAAATTGCCAGACCACTTTCTGCAAGTATAAGGGCCGATCACAGGCCACTTTAGAGATATTAAATAGAAATTTGCCCTTCATAAATAAGGAAAACTTTAAAAGGGAGAAAGTTATACCTATCAGTCACATTAACATGATGGTTCAATCTGGCGAGTCAATTTCTGATTGAATGCATGGCATTAGCTCTGAAATATATAATAATGAATGTTTGCCAGGCTTCTGTGTATGAGAGACATGTTTGCTAATTACTAGATCACAAACTCAACATGTAAGCACATTTGGACTTATGATTAAAAAAAAAAAGATCTCGACATCTGCATTTAAAATATATCACATTCATTATTCTCATTGTAAGTGAGAGTTACTGTTATGACTTTATGGTCACAAACTTAAGTAACAGAAAAGAAGCAAAACAGTTTTGTAAAACTCAACAAACAATTTAATTATTAAAGTGATAAATAAAAGATGTGAGAGGAGGTTACAGTATATAATGAAGTAAACCAAAATTAGCAAGTTTTATGAAGGTCCTAAATGAACGAAAAGTTCCTTAAAAATTTCAATACTGGAAAGGTAATAAACCAGCAAGAACCGTGATGTTGTCAAAATGGTATTGTCCAGAATTCCTTGGAATAATTTATAACAGTTCCAGAATAATATTATTGTCCAAATAATGACCACTTTCTATCACCACTGAACAGTCCAAACAAATATTTTTCCTTTAAAAAAATATCTAAGTTCAACATAAAACATGTCTGCAGAACAGTATCTGATTTGATGCAACTGAAACAGCAAGATTGCTAACTGATACAGAAAGAGATTGCTAACTGATACAGCAGGATTGCTAACTGATACAGAAAGATTGCTAACTGATACAGCAAGATTGCTAACTGATACAATAAGATTGCTAACTGATACAGCAAGATTGCTAACTGATACAACTGATACAGCAAGATTGCTAACTGATACAGCAAGATTGCTAATGGATACAATGTTGCTAACTGATACAGCAAGATTGCTAACTGATACAGCAAGATTGCTAACTGATACAAAAAGATTGCTAACTGATACAGAAAGATTGCTGATACAGAAGGATTGCTAACTGATACAGTAAGATTGCTAACTGATACAGAAAGAGATTGCTAACTGATACAGAAAGGGATTGCTAACTGATACAGCAGGATTGCTAAATCATTCTTTATGAAACCATGACATATATAGCTATCCAACTGTCATAGATCTATTTCATTCTTTATGAATCCATGACATATGTAGCTAGCCAACTGTCACAGATACACTTCATTCTTTATGAATCCATGGCATATGTAGCTAGCCAACTGTCATAGATTCACTTCATTCTTTATGAATCCATGGCATATGTAGCTAGCCAACTGTCATAGATCCACTTCATTCTTTATGAATTCATGGCATATGTGGCTAGCCAACTGTCATAGATCCACTTCATTCTTTATGAATCCATGGCATATGTAGCTATCCAACTGGCATAGATCCACTTCATTCTTTATGAATCCATGACATATGTAACTAGCCAACTGTCATAGATCCACTTCATTCTTTATGAATCCATGACATATGTAGCTATCCAACTGTCATAGATCTATTTCATTCTTTATGAATCCATGACATATGTAGCTAGCCAATGTCATAGATCCACTTTATTCTTTATGAATCCATGGCATATGTAGCTATCCAACTATCATAGATCCACTACATTCTTTATGAATTCATGGCATATGTAGCTAGCCAACTGTCATAGATTCACTTCATTCTTTATGAATCCATGACATATGTAGCTAGCCAACTGTCATAGATCCACTACATTCTTTATGAATTCATGGCATATGTAGCTAGCCATCTGTCATAGATTCACTTCATTCTTTACGAATCCATGGCATATATAGCTAGCCAACTGTCATAGATTCACTTCATTCTTCATGAATCCATGGCTTATGTAGCTAGCCAACTGTCATAGATTCACTTCATTCTTCATGAATCCATGGCATACATAGCTAGCCAACTGTCATAGATCCACTACATTCTTTATAAATTCATGGCATATGTAGCTAGCCAACTGTCATCGATCCATTTCATTCTATATGAATCCATGGCATATGTAGCTAGCCAACTGTCATAGATCCACTTCATTCTTTATGAATCCATGGCATATGTAGCTAGCCAACTGTCATAGATCCACTTCATTCTTTATGAATCCATGGCATATGTAGCTATCCAACTGTCATAGATCCACTTCATTCTTTATGAATCCATGGCATATGTAGCTAGCCAGCTCTCATTGATTTCATTCTTCATGAATCCTTGGCATATGTAGCTAGCCAACTGTCATAGATCCACTTCATTCTTTATGAATTCATGGCATATGTAGCTAGCTAACTGTCATAGATCCACTTCATTCTTTATGAATCCATGGCATATGTAGCTAGCCAGCTCTCATTGATTTCATTCTTCATGAATCCATGGCATATGTAGCTAGCCAACTGTCATAGATCCACTTCATTCTTTATGAATTCATGGCATATGTAGCTAGCCAACTGTCATAGATCCACTTCATTCTTTATGAATTCATGGCATATGTAGCTAGCCAGCTGTCATAGATTCACTTCATTCTTTATGAATCCATGGCATATGTAGCTATCCAACTGTCATAGATTTCATTCTTCATGAATGCATGGCATATGTAGCTAGCCATCTGTCATAGATTCACTTCATTCTGTATGAATTCATGGCATATGTAGCTAGCCAACTGTCATAGATCCACTGCATTCTTTATACATCCATGGCATACATAGCTAGCTACATATACTATGGGTTTGATTAGAAATGAAGTGATCCATGACACTTGTCTTGCTACATATACATGGGTTTGGGTAAAACTTTTAGTGGCTCCATGACAATTGGCTAACTACATGCCATGGGTTGATGAGGAATGAAGTGGATCCATGAATGTTGGCTGGCTATATGCCATGGGGTGATGAGGAATGAAGTGGGTCCATGACAGTTGGCTAGCTGCCTATGCCAAGAGTTGATGAGGAATGTAATGGATCTGTGACAGGTGGCTTGCTATACATGTCGCATATAGTTGAGGAATGTAGTGGGTCTGTGAAGTTTGGTTAGAAAAGCTGAAAATAAATATATAGATTAATGGCTGCTTACTCATTTTAAAAATGTTTCCTTAATCCTCTGGATATTTGCCTAATTCACCTCAAAACTTGTTTGGACTTGAATGTTTATTTTCATAAATTAGTCAGTCTTCGTTTTCAGTATAATTCTAATTTTTATCAATTTATTTCCAGTTGATGCATCCAGTGCAGGTTCAGGGAACATTGAGATAATGGTGAATGGTGGAAAAATTGCCTGCAAGGTTCAGAACCATGGCAAATACAGATTTACAGCTTCCTTCACTCCAAACATGGCTGAACCTCATATGGTGGAGATGAAATTCAACTCTGTTTCTGTAGATGGTAAGAGTGTAGCAATATTTGTCTCGTAACTCCTCAAGCTGAGTGTACATTTAGAAAGAAATATTCTGTTCATCGCTATACACTTCAAGATTTTATAAAATAATTTATTGAAAATTAAGTGTTCTAGATGCAAATGATTTCCTCTTATAAGGTCACCCCTTCTACAGCATGAAAATGGCTTTATAAGAGGGGTGGCCTTTCTAGAGGGGTCCATACTGATGTGAGTTACAACTACATAATAGTATGAAAGGTTTAACTAATTTTTAAATATTTAATATTTTCATTTAAAAATAACAGGAATGTTATTGAATCAGTTTTGAGATCAGCATTATATCATGAATAACCTTCAGTCATGGTGCAGAACTACATCATCAGTAAAGTCAGGGCATAAATATAGGCCTGTAACCATTACTTCCATTTTCCCACATGTAAACTGTATATTGCTTATTTAAATTTTTCAGATTTCTTAGTAGTTACAAAAAAACTCGCCCCGTTGTCTTATGTCCTTCTAAACTGAGAATATCTGATGACATTTTGTAACAACTTATTTCTTCATTGGCAGTTTGTAGTTATTACACAAGATGCCGCCGTATGTTTATAAAGGAAACAAGCTTGTCATGTGATCAACTGGTGTTTAGTCTGGTACCCTTACAGTTACATTTCTTACTCTGCAAGTGACTAACTAACATACTGTTTTTACTTTTCTCTTGATCAGATGTCATGCTGACTTGAGCAGAACAAAGCAGTCAGCTTTAGTCATGTTGATAATTACGAGTGGTAATTATAACTGGTTATTATCAAAGTGCCAAAACTTAACATGTGAGAGACCGCTCCAGCGGCCTGGTGGTTAGAGCATATGCCTCGGATGCGAAAGGTCGTGGGTTCGATCCCTGGCCCAGTTATAATAGACTTACAAAAATGGTACTAACACCTGCCTTGCTTGGCGCTCAGCATTGAGAGGTTAGTGTTAGGACTGGTGTCAGGATAATGTGACAGAGTGGGACATCATGCTGCATGTCTGTGGCATGATGCCCTGGTGCTAGACATCATTATAAACTGCCACACTGCAGACATCGTAGCAATATGACCGAAAATTTGTTTAAGCTACTTTAAGAATCCAAATCACACACACACACGCACACATACACACACACGTGAGAAACACACATCAGAAAGGAATCAGATTACATAATCTCCTTGCATGAATTAAAGTTGCGCTAACACACCAGTCACCTGTGTGACCATTCTGGAGGGTTACTTTTGAACACAACACACCAGTCACCTGTGTGACCATTCTGGAGGGTTACTTTTGAACACAATAACACACCAGTCACCTGTGTGACCATTCTGGAGGGTTACTTTTGAACACACTAACATGCCAGTCACCTGTGTGACCATTCTGGAGGGTTACTTTTGAACACAACACACCAGTCACCTGTGTGACCATTCTGGAGGGTTACTTTTGAACACAACAAACCAGTCACCTGTGTGACCATTCTGGAGGGTTACTTTTGAACGCAACACACTAGTCACTGGTGTGACCATTCTGGAGGGTTACTTTTGAACACAAACTTTTCCATGGTAGTATGGCCATATAAAGAAGTGACTGTTGGTTGGGGGTGGGAGTGGTGAGCCGTTAAGGAGGGCACCACCATATGTACATGGTACATACAAACTTTTGGAGTACTTGATAGCTTAGTTGAAGAATGTGCTGGAGTTGAAGAGATTGGTAGAAATGACAAATGAATTATCCTTTCTGCTTTTTTACATTCTACTGAGTCATAATCATCTTTGTTGAGACTGACTTTGTGCTGAGTTTGAGAAGTGGAATAAAAAAAAAGACAAGAACTTAGCATTCTGCATTCTTTTACTAATTCATCATGTTTGTTAAAATGTACCTTGTGTTGGTGTGGAGATGAGTAAAAATGAGACTAGATATTCTGATCTCTTCATATTTAACTAATTCATTGACGATTTAACCTCATTGTTGTTGATTTATTCTTGTATGTATCAATTTTTGTGGTTCTTTTAATATTATCTGATTATAATATCACAAGACAACCACTTCACAAATCCAGACCCTCCCAAATGAGATTTTACATTTTTTTTAAAAGCTACAAGTTGACTGTGAGCCAGGCAGTTATGTTTTCTACTTGGATATAGAGATTGGCACAAAATCTTGTCCATATTTTAAAATGCTACTTCATGTTTTCAGAAGCACTATAATTTAGAGACCCCACAGACATGTTATCAGTTCGAGCCTTTTCACTTTGAGAGTGTGTTTTCTCACATAGAGAAGTATACACCATCATTATTTCTATAAATTTCTTGCTCATTTCTGAGATGAAGTTTCTCACTTCCAGCGTCTTTTTGTCATAAATTTAAACATTCTTCCAATCTAACGCAAGTTTGGAAAGCCATGATTTTGTTAAAAAGCCTATCTGAACCATTCTTTGAAATGATCATGACAATATTCAAATACTCAGTTTAGAATTAAGAGGTGCACACTTTAATTCACTCAACGAAAAAACTCAGAATTCCTTTTTTTGTGGGGAGTGGTCCAAATGTAGTGGGGACAAATTCCATTATTGACTATTCTAATAGCAACATTTTGTGTGGCACAGAAACGGATTTGAGAGGGATTGAAGAGATGCAGTCCCACTTTTTTTTAACCAGTTCTGAGAAGAAAGGCATGCATTAGATAAAAATAAGACTTGGGTGAATATTAGTGATCAGCTGGGGCATTGGAATGTTTTGAAGTGTGTACTTGGGCTGAAGACAGTTCAGCATAGTGCAGTGTTAGCTTCTTGTGATGTCATCAATTCTTGTGTTCCAGTTTTTGTCTGAAATTGGTTCACCCCTGGATGTCACAGATCAACATTAGATTAATTGGTACATGTGTGAAAAATAACTGTGTTTTTCAGATCGAGAAAGAAATTACTTTGTGACCTTGATGTTATCAGGTTTTAATAGAACCCAATAAACCCAATGATCTTTTGAGATTCAGTATTATTCAAATGATTTGTCATATATGACTATTTGCACGTAATGGTGGCATTGGGATTTTAAATTTGTGAATAAGCCTTGATGAAAATGGGATCCAGTTTTGTGCATAAATGTATCAGGCTGAATAAGGTCGGTTTGACCTTGTATGACCTAAATAAGGTCAGTTTTCTACACAGATGGGTCAGATTAAATTGAATCAGTTTTCTGCACAGGTAGATTGAACTTAATTGGGTCAATTTTCTGCACAGGTTGGTTTTGAGTTAAATTGGATCAGTTTTGTGCAAAGCGCACAGGTTGGTCAATTAAATTGTGTCTAATTTTTGCTTTGTAGCGTTCAAAAATTCACATAAAATAAAATGGATACACAATATTGAGTAAAGGCATTTCCAAAAGCCTGAAGATAAATGTCACTGGGGTCAAAGGGCACAACTATCATTGCTAGATTTTTTACTGTATAACTTTAATGACATTTTAATGAGATTGTTGATTTTTATTTTCTTTAAAACCAGGAAGCCCTTGGAATATATCAGTCCTTGACCTTGACAAGTTTACAACTTCAGGCGAAGGGTTGGAGTTTGTACATGTAAAGAGAAAATATACTTTCACCATTCATTATCCGGGGAATCTCAGTGATGATTTCAAGGTTAAAATCACAGGTAAAATATAAACTTTTCCTATAATATTTCTGTATGTATGTAATCAATTTTTTGCACATTTTGATTTAAGACAGTGATGAATTCTTAGTCTCACTATCAGAACTTTTATCTTGGTTTGAATTTAAATTTAGAAACCAGCATTTTGATGTCTGAAATTTAAGTCTGGCTTAAAAAATGTGTCATTTAGAGGGTTTATATGTTAAAGTGGGAAGCAGTACCATTAGATTTTTTTAGACTGGTATAACATCAGATTTTTATTATTAGACTGGTCTAGCATCAGATTTTTAATAGACTGGTCTAACATCAGATTCTTTGCATACAAAAGCATATCACATTAAGATGAATGTAACTATAGTCTCAAATTTTAATACAAATGGAGACTTGAGTCTGTTTTTTAAATGATGGAAAATGAGCCAAGAGTCTTGGGAGGCACTTCAGGATAGTATCTAAGTAGAAAATATTTTAAATAACATAAAATCAGCAGTGAAAAAGAAATAAATTGTCTGTTCTGATCATTTGTATAGCAGATAAGATAAACTTTTTTTATCAACCTCTCCCCCCATGATGTTAAATAGCAACAAGTCTTAAAAGAATTGAAGTTGCACTGTTTGTTCCAGCTTTGAAAGAAACTACTTGAAATTAGGGCCCATGTTCTGTATAACCTGGAGTCAACCAGAAATATGTAGACACAGTATTACACAAAAATATTTATGGATGCTGTATTGCACATATTCAATTCACAGAGTTGAAACTTTTGTTTTTGCAGTTTTGGAGTTTACCAAGTTCAAAATAACTGATCTGCATTTGTTACAATAGTGAGTAGATTGGAGGGGTTTTAGTTTTCTGAATTCAGTACCTTACATTAAATATTGATACTTTTAAATTCTATCACATGGCACATAATTGGGCGCCACAGTAGACTGGAATGACTAAGATTTATGTGTATAATGCATATGTATAATGTCACATTCTTTAATCAGCATCCTCTCTAGTTTGTCACAACTCACAGAAGCACATATTTAAGAGTACTGTATTCACTCAAACAATCCCCAACGGTGAAGAACCAGATCTGCAGTAAGGTATTGACTAATTTTCAAGTATGGACATGTCGTTTTCAAAATGCAGTAACATTGCACAAAATTATAGACCTGGTAATGCTGGGCAGGATTTTACTGTTTTCCATTTAATATGCTTAATGTATCAATGGATTATTGATTCTTTACTGAAAATACTTGCATGAATAGATTATCTTGGCTGTGGCCAACTTGCTATTGATTGACCCTTTGAAATGAGTTCACAAGAATGTGTTTCAGTACTAATTCAGTAACCTTCTTTTTATATACTTGAACCAGATAAAGAAATGAAACATTTTATCTTATAAAAATTTACATTTAAATCTAAATCAGGATATCTGAAAATACTTGTACTAATTTCTGTTCTATTGATGAAACATTTACATGGTTTTAATTAATAATGCATATTGTTTTAATTAATAAAGCATTTCTGTTTTCCTTTTGTTCTCATTCCTTTGCATATCAAGTAGCCACAGTAGATTACTTGCTAAATCAGCGTTTGATAGAAAATCAGCTTTAGATACCACTAAAAAGGGTGTCGTTATCCTTTCAAAAGTGGCAGTTCCACGGATTTTACCAACATTGTTTTCCTGCAAGCGCCACTGAAACGGAAATGCTGATTCTGCAATTATGATTCAATCTATCATTTTCAAGAGCAGGAATACTGCCAATGTAGACGTTGCATTGAAAATTTGTTCAAGTCCAAATATTGCAGTTTTGCTTCCTCTGACATCATCATCTTGGGATGCAAAGTGTTTTTGTTTCCTTTTAAACAAACCGAGTCCCACATCACATAGTTAACAATGGTACATGTAAAATAGATTAGGCTACAGTATGGTTTTATTTATATTACTATGAGAAAATGTTGAATAGTTCGAGCAATATAAAATAATTCTGACCTGGTTTAAAGTATATAATATGGGTAAATACAGTACTTAAGCATTCACAAAACACATTAGTATGTTACTATATCATTAGTAGTCATTATTTTATCACTGTATTTACAAATACATTACTACTCATTTCAGTGGCACACTGGAGGTGAAGTCTTAGTTTTATTTTCTAGTGCTGTATATTAGCACCTTCATTATAAATTTCAGTTTTAATAGTATTTATTCAAATTGCACATTAGTAGAATGCTTTTTCATTTGCAAAAGTTATATGAAAATAAATCTTGCATGAATCGTCACAGTCTTCTGTTATTTTTCATCCATTACCTTTTGAATTTTCTCTCAAACGTATACATTATATGTTTATATATTGTCCCTCTATGTCAGCTTAGAGAATATGCATGATACGCTCTCTTGCGTGTAGCAAGACGCGATGATATAATGCAGAAATCATGGCAGCTCAGTGGTTAGCATGCTGGAATCCTGGCTGATGGAGGCAGGTTCAAATCCTACTATTAGATCAGTCCTGGTAGGCTGCTGTGGTGTTGCTTGTGGTGTTGCTGTGCTGTAAAACACCAAACCAAACCATCTTTGAAAGAAGATAACTGTAAAATAATTAGGAGTCATTGTGTTGTTTGAGAAAATAATAATAATAATAATAATAATAAAAATAATGTCTTATTTATAGAAGGTGACTCATTAGTCCAGGACTATTCTCCCTTGATGCCCTTTTAAGGAGAGTATAACAATGCACATTATATGAAGATAGCAATAATTACTGTGCATTCTAACATGTTTAGTATTGAAATACTAAATTCCATTATCTATTAGAAACACATACATGCTAATGATATCTCTTCATAAACACTCATTTTTTCAGCAGATTTTACATGTAGTGGAAGCTTGATGATGGGGAAAATGTTGCTTCACAAAAAGTGGGATGTGAAAACTTTGTATAAAATGGAATTTTATTGCTGTAATTGATAACAAAATGTTGTTTTGAAAATAAATACAAATCTTGATTATTTTAAGGATTTGAAAAGAAAATTTTGGTTCCAAACCCAAATTTTAGAAAGTCCAAAACAGATCAAAAGACCTGAGAACTGAAGCATTTTAAATATTCCATTTATATGTTACATTGGGAGGCTGTAAGTTACACTTGTATATGTATCAGGTAAAGGGATAAGGAGAGTGTAACATTGGGAGGCTGTAAGTTACACTTGTATATGTATCAGGTAAAGGGATAAGGAGAGTGTAACATTGGGAGGCTGTAAGTTACACTTGTATATGTATCAGGTAAAGGGATAAGGAGAGTGTAACATTGGGAGGCTGTAAGTTACACTTGTATATGTATCAGGTAAAGGGATAAGGAGAGTGTAACATTGGGAGGCTGTAAGTTACACTTGTATATGTATCAGGTAAAGGGATAAGGAGAGTGTAACATTGGGAGGCTGTAAGTTACACTTGTATATGTATCAGGTAAAGGGATAAGGAGAGTGTAACATTGGGAGGCTATAAGTTACACTTGTATATGTAGAGAAGACAAGAGTGATCATGTGGTTTGACCCTATAATGACAGTATCCATTATCAGTCAGTTAATTAACTTGAGAATTTGACAGAGCATTTTGCATGCTTCATCCATACTTAGTATTGTTGAGTTATCCCATCAGTGTTAAGCATGCTTGTGGATCCCTGATAAATGTTATGACCTTTGACCTTTGCTAACATTGTCATGAACATTCAGACTGCTTGGTCATTTTAGTCAGACTAGAATTACTATATCATTTGTTTTTCAGAGGCATATATTATGTCATCTTTGCTAGCCAAGACCCCTATATATTAACCCTTTCTTGGCGAAACAGATAGATATTTCAGTGCCTTGTCCTAGCAACATCTATTGGAGTTCATGAATTGTCTCCCCTGGTATGTAATGCCAAATTGCAAATAGCATGTAACAGCTGTGTATTGTATGCCGGCCAAAAATGGTGGAGGCAATTGGGCAATTGACTTCAAAAGGATACTTTGTAAGTTTAGCATCAAAAGTATGACTAAGTTCCAGAGTGATGTCATTACAGGTGTACCTTAGAGAAAGTATGTATTTATACAAACATGGACTGGCAGTGGAAAACTTATTTAGAAGTACATTCCAGTTGTGTGATTCCATGGTCTTGATCTTGTAGGAACAGTGTTCAGATTTGAACAACTTGATTTTGATTGGATGTGGTGGCTTGCTGCTGCATCCATTGAAATTTACAGACCTGAAGCACTGAAATATCGGTTTGATCTGCCATGGTGTAGAGAAGGTTAACACATTGGAACCTTGGCTTGCAAAGATGCAGACATTTTAAGATTTTGATAAATTATGTATTTATATTATAAGACACAGTTTTCATGTAGACATTTTAAGCTTTGGGTATTTTGCATGCTTTTAAGGCATGGATGTTCAGTTGTTAATTTTTTTCACAACATTTTGAAATGCTGAATATAATCTATGTAGAAATAAAGTACAAATTCTTCTCTTTGTATGGGTCTAAATAATATGTAGATTTGGTATCTTATTTTACTGCAGTTTTTTTTCTATTAGTTATCAATAATTTGATTAGCTTTTGCTTGGCAGCAGGTGTTTAGTTTTTATTATTTGTCAGAGTAGATCCCACCCACATATACATGTACCTAGATAGTGTTATAAGAATTAATATTTTGTGTCAAGCTTGTTTTATTTTGCTTTTATCTTTGCACATGCAAATTGGAGATGGTGATATAAGCATATGTTTATTTTGCTTTTATCTAATACTTTTGAGTATTTGTGTGGTATAATACACACTGGGGTGAATTTGAGAATTCTTGTCTAACTTCATTTGTGTAATTTTCCAGCAAACATAAAGTCACCTACTATTCTTAACATTACAGTTAACCTTTCTTCCTTACTTAGACCAGTCAGTGCTGACATCTTTAGGAATTAAATTTGATACATATTTCAGCAAAAGTTCAAAAGTATAATGTTTTGACAACAATGTTTAAATAAAATGTTATATTTTTGCAGACACTGATTTTATTTTTATATATATATATATATATATATATATATATATATATATATATATATATATATATATATATATATATATGTACACACATTAGTAGGTATTTAAATAAGAACTCTCTAGTTTGAAAAATAACTTATTGTTTTTAGCACCCAGTGGAAGGAATGTGCCGGTCAAACGGACAAAAGAGGGGAATGACTACAGGGTTGAATATGTCCCAGTGGAAGTTGGTAAGTCTAGAATGACTACAGGGTTGAATATATCCCGGTGGAAGTTGTTAAGTCTAGAATGAATACAGGGTTGAATATATCCCAGTGGAAGTTGTTAAGTCTAGAATGACTACAGGGTTGAATATATCCCGTTGGAAGTTGTTAAGTCCAGAATGAATACAGGGTTGAATATAGGATTGTCATGAAACTTTACACACACAGTCATCTCAGGGTCTGCTTGGTCACAAATGAAAATGGTTTTGCTCTGATGTCCAGTATGGTCTCCACAGTGACCATCTTGAAAGTCTTGTTGATGTTACTACTCAGGAATAAAAAATCTTTTTGAAATGAGGTATTCACTTGAAGATTCTTAATTTGTTTAGTTGACCCTAAATGAAAATTGTACCCCCCAGACTTGCAATATGGACATCACCATGGTTACCATCTTGAAAACCATGCTACTGCTACTCCTCCAAAATGTAAAGTCTTATTTAAATGGGTTTTCATTAGAAGACATCTGTTAGGGGCTAAATGAAAATGGAGCCATTCAGATATCAAATGTGGCCACCACAGCTTCCATTGCAGATGTCTTGATAATATTGTATTTGCTGCTTCTCCCAAATAAATGATCATATCAGCATGAGGTTTCCACTAAAAGCCTTTTTATGATGACTAGTTGATCCTAAAATAAACTGGTGCTTATCTGGCCTTCAGTATGGCTACGTCTTGCGGTCAGTACTCCTAATGATCACACGATGTCTAGTCATTGAAAATGGTGTCGATCTAACAACGAATATGGCCACCATGGCATCATTTTAACGATCACGTTACCATTCATATAGTTTTCACCAGAAGACTTCTTATGAAGTCTGGTTTTCCTGAATTAAAATGTTGCCAATGAGATGACCAATATGGCTGCCATGGTGGCTATTTTGTAAAAGTATAAAAGGAAATAGGTTATTATGAACTCCAGTCTTTTCTTTTTGATCATTGGAACATCCATTTCCTTCAAGGGACTCGTGTTATACATTTGGCTGAGCCTATTTCACTATGACCCTGTAAGTCTGCCCATCAGTTTGCTCATCTATATATACCACTCTGTTTGCCTAGTGGTTAGAGCATCCTCCTTGAATGCAGGAGGTCATGGGTTTGATCCCCGGTCGAGTCATATCAAAGACTTAAAAATGGTACTAACAGCTACGTCGCTTGATGCTCAGCATTAAGAGGTTAGTGTTAGGACTGGTTGGCCTGGTATCAGGATAATGTGACTGGGTGGGACATCATGCTACATGTCTGCAGCTTGATGCCCCAGTGCTAGACATCACTATAAACAGTCACACTGCAGACATTGTAGTGATATGACTGAAAAATTGTTAAGGCTACGTTAAAAAGCCAAATCACACAAACATACACACACACACACACACTGTTCATCTGTAATTTAACTTCAGTTCTACAGCAACTTCCTTTGCTAATCATTACTGGCAAGTTCTTCTTGCTCAAAGAAACAAGGCTATAAATTTTATAGCCAAAAAGTCCAAGGTCAAGTTTGACTAAAAGAAGAAAATGTCTTTGCACAATGACATTAGTTCTACATCACACACTTGGATAAAATTTTGTGTCGGATTATTTTGGGGTCTTAAGTTTATTTCAGTGATGCTGTGATTTCACACAATAATGTATGACAGACCTGCACCAAGCTTTGTATTTGGAGTGAGGTAGATGCCTTTTGATTTGTGGGTCAGAAGTCATTATTATTTACTGGCGGAAGACAAATTATATCAGAAATTTTGTATCTTGACTGTTTACCATGACCGTTGTTTGTGCATTCTGTACATGTTGTTATTTTTAAGTTAAAAGGTCACTGTGACTGAAAACTTACTTCTGGACCATTTACCTTAACCAATGTTTGCATTTTGCTTGCACAGCTGGCATAGAGGAGGGCTACTGATTTTGCTTGCACAGCTGGCATAGAAGAGGGCTACTGATTTTGCTTGCACAGCTGGCATAGAAGAGGGCTACTGATTCTGGGGTCAGAAGATTATAGGTCAGGGTCATTGATTCTTGACCCAAATTTTTGAAGGTGGCTTGCAAATGGATTAAGAAACCTAGATTCTGGGGTCTGATGGTCAGAGGTCAAGGTCATGGTGAGTTTGCTAAGACAATAATTGTTTCTGCATATTAAGTTTAGTTCAAGACCATGTACCTTGACCAAAGGTCAAGATCATTAGGACTTGTTAACATTCATGTCCATCTAGTGCCTACATAGGGAACTATTAAACACAGGGAAAGCATGCAATGTGCTGTTCAGTATAGACTTGATATAGTTGTATTTACATATCTAGTATTATCTGGGATCATTAAGGATATAAAACCTTATCGTTTTACATGTTACCTATTTGATCTGTTTCCAGGTGATCACAACATAGAGGTTAGGTTCGGAAACCAGGAACTTAATGGCAGTCCATTTGTTGCCAAGGCTTATGACACATCAGCAATCAAAGTAACTCCACCCAAAGATGGAGTTGTTGGAGAAGGCATCAGTTTCTTAAGTAAGTTGTAGCACACTGTCTTTCTCAGTTTTTTGTTAGTCCAGCATCCACAGGTATGAATATATGTAGAACATATAGATGGTACCTGACTATGGGATTGTGGGATTCTCAAAGAAGGATGTTTATCAAATCATTGTGTTTATTTATCAAAGAATTATGTTTATTTGTCAAATCATTGCTTTAAAGTCTGTTGTTCATGATTTCATTTGATTTCTAATTAGCTAATGATGGTATTTGCATGCATCCACTTGTCTGATTGAGATATGTTATTTATGCAGAAACTCTTGAGGGATTCCAATTGAAATTTCTCCTAGAGGGATATAGCAAACTGAACCATTATTCAGTCATCACGGCTCAGGAAAACCACTCATCCGAATGTCCTGACCTTGTACAAATTGGCAGGGCTGAGAAAAAGTTTACTATGTACTTGTCCCTTGACTGCAGATTCCAAACCTTTAAAATAAATATGAGTGCATTTTTTCCCCATAACAAGTGTCGAAGTTCAACATCACTTAACCCTTTCCTGCTTGCAAGCGCCTTTGGATACCTCTACTCCATTCACATACAAGCGCCTTTGGTTGCCTGTACCCAATTCACATACAGGCGCCTTTGAACGCTTCTACCCTATTCGCATACAAGCGCCTTTTGATGCCTGCTGTAAAGATCAGTCATTTTAGTGGGTTTTTGTAGCGCCACCTTCAGGGAAAAATCCCATCTACATACTACAGTCACTGACCATTATGTCAGATCACGTAGTCAATGATAATGCTCAGGTTGAAATCTGCTATTTAAAGTAACTGGGTCATATTCTCCACTCTCCAAAATGGAGGTTGATTATTTTGTTCAGTACTTACAGAGTTTTCATGATTAGAATCACAACTATGAAACCTTCGGTAACTTGGGTAAAGGCTCTGATATTTATGTAGGCAGCAATTAGTTTTTATAAATTATCAAATTCAGATGACTTAGTGGTGTAGACGCGGACAAAAAACTTGTAAATTTCGAGTATGAGAAATGGCAGCTATGGTTGGTTGCACAGCTTCACTGATTTGACAGTGAACAAGTTCTCTTAAGATTTTAAAGCACATACAAAATTCTTCGGTGAAAAAAATTACACAGCTATAATGATCAGAATTTACTCTTAAATTTTTCCGTACATAATAGATGTGCACCAAAAATGTAAAATGGTTAAAATTACTGTTAAATGTAACATGTACTACACTGCTTAACAGTTAACAGGCAGGCCTATGTGGATGGAGTTGAATAAGTAACAGGTGTTCTGTTTATAGCACACTGCACTGGGTAACTTTGCTACTTGTGTATCGAAGGGCTAAAAAGCCATACACTGTATGAGGTAAAGGGTTAACATCTGACATTTGTCAGCTATAAATAACCTATGCCGAATTTGTAGTCAGCATCGAACATGTTCCTTTTTTATGCAGGTGCCTGATATAAGGTAGATACTTAGAGGGTATATATTATTTGCAATTTATTTTCAAGTTGCACACTTAGCCATCTATTTCTTAATGATGTTTGCATTTATCACAACACTTTTCAGTAATTTAGATGTCAGTTCTGTTTTAATGAGGCAATATACACATTTTAATGGGTCAGACCCCTAAGAAGGGAGAATGCCAAAATGTGTTTGATTTTTCATCTGTCTGGCAAAGTTACTATTACTGCGGGTCATAGGTATTTTCATGACTCAAGCTTTATTGATATGTTGTCATGCCAGGTTCTTTCTATAACAGTGTAATTAATTTTCACCAAAAGAATGTTGCCAACTTACAATCAAAATAGATTTTTTAAATGTCTCATCCAATTTACACCAACTGTCTGACATGCTGATGTAATCTGTTTACAAATCAGATAAATTTGAGAAAATAGTGAGTTGGTCAAAGTCTAGGTGAGGTACAAATGTTCCAGTTAATTGGATCATTCAGCAGTCTTCCTTTATATGTCATCTATATTTAATTCTCGTGAATGGTTCTGACCCATTTTAGTATCAGGCTTGTGTGTAGTCCATTAGTAAAAGTGTAAGTGGTGTAGAAGTAAACTGTGCTGGAAATCATGAGGACAGGGAAGAGTAACTCTTGCAACTCAATTTTCCCTGGGACAAGTGTATGGACATTTTTTCCAGAGTGTGGATTCATGAATGTAATTTGTGGAGTATAAAAGGTCAATCAGTCAAGGGTTGTCACAACGTAAGAAAAGTGGGAAGAAGAGGACACAGAGTTTAGGATAACACACAGAAGGATTGGATGGTCTGACACCAAAAATGTGGAAAGCATCAATAAAGCATTTGGTTGCGCCTCATCTTATGTAAACAGGGTCTACTCTAGGATGTGTGGTTGCACACTTCAGTAGATATTCTCTCAAAATATCCATCAGAAAAGTCCTTTTCAAGCAGGAGTGAGAATCCCCACCCTCCCATAATTTTAACTTCGAGAATAGACCTGGTGGACGGCTAGCGTGGATATGTGGGAAAGCCTGCCAGTAGCTTCTCGTGGGTCTGTGGTTCTTCCCTGGGTTTTCCAGGGTTCTTCCTCCACCAGTTATACTGGAAGCCATGTATAGCCTATCTTGTGCTGAAAAATGGCGTTAAACCCTATAACAACAACAACAAGACCCGGTGGAAGGAAAACTATATCTGCAAGGAAGTCCCACCCCACCCCACTTTACTGCAACATGATTCTGTCTTCTAGAGGTAAATGTGGGGACAGCTCCTTCATAAGAAAATGTCTGGCATCTCAGTATGCTTGCCATTCCCTCTTTCCAAAATCTCTGTCCATGTTAGTCCAATCCAAATTAATTTTTAATTTTTCTTTGTGCAGTTGATGTAAGCAAGGCAGGAGAAGGACAGTTGGAGATAATGGTTAACGATGGGAACATCCCTAACGAAGTGACCAGTGATGAAAATGGGGTGTACAAGATGACATTTATCCCAGAGACGGCTGGTACTCAAACTATAGATATCATCTTCAACAAAGAGCATCACCCAAGTAAGTACAAATAACAAATAAAATAAAGTCTTTAGTAAATTGGTCCCTCACATTTATTGCACCTTTGAAAGTATGCAAAAAACTCTTTCACTTAAGAGTTTACCTGGAATGTTCACTTTATTTAGGCTGAACATCAGTCATGGGTTCACCTGGCCCTAAATATTCTCACAATTAATCAGAGCTGTCGATTACAATAGACAGTAAACTACTCCATGGGGGCACCACTCCGGTGGACTAGAGGTTAGAAAACCCGTTTTGAATGGTATTAATAGCTGCCTTGCTAGGCACTCAGCATTAATAGGTTAGTGTTAGGACTGGTTGGCCTGGTGTCAGGATAATGTATGCTACATGTCTGCAGCATGATGCCCCAGTGCTGGACATTACTATAAAATGCCACACTGCAGACATCATAGTGATATGACTGAAAAATTGTTAAAGCTACGTTAACAATCCAAAACACACACGCACACACAGACAGACTCCATGGAGGTTTTCTTAATTTGAGTTTATCCATGAAGCGTATGGTCTAAAAGTTTACAAAAGATTCTTTATACCCAGTCATAAAAAAATCACTTTGTTTTCAGGTTTATGGAAATTTTCTTAAGAAAAGATGCTCCTCACTGGGACCTAGTTGAATTCATCCCATAATGTGCCAAGAGTTATCCTTGGTGACTGTTGCCTTTACTATTGATTTTTTGAGAGAAAAGGCAAGGGTACTCGATAATTAGATTTGTGTCATTCAATGCTGAATCCAATCCATATGATTTCTAGCATTGCCTTGAATTCATCACTGTTCAAATATTCTAATTTAAGTGTATTTTGACACATTGGTTTTACACTTCTTTAGATCTGGGTTTGATCCCCTGTTCCAGTGCAAGCAAAAGTTAGTAGACACATATGCAAATTAGTTGGTTTTCTTCAGGTTATCTTTCTTTGAACACAATGACCAACTCATAGAACAATCATGTTGTAGAAATTGTTGTGAAATCAGTGTAAGATATAATAAAAAAATTGTATAAAAAGATTTATCTTTCTTCAACAGAATCTCCATTGACCTGCCAAGCTGTAGACATTTCCGGAGCTTCGGTTACGGGTCTGAAGACGGAACATCCATGCAACATGGAAACATTTTTCTATGTTCATTCAGATTCTGGGAACAGCAGTCTGCCTGTCAGTGTAGAGGTGTTGGGTGAGTTTATGTGGAAATGCAATGTAAGAAATACTTATGGGGGTTTCATTTGTTTTTGCTTGCCTTGTTATACATGTATGCTTTGATTTAGTTTGGTTTTCTATACTTTTGGAAAATGGTAAAGATAACTGGAGTGTAGTTTTTGTCATGTTTGATTTTCTGTTTAAGAGCAGGATGCTCTAATTGGTTTTTCCTGGCTTATAATTGACCCATGATATAGTTGTCGCTAGCAGACCCTGATAAGTAGGTCACTTTTACTGATATTCAGTTATAAGAATTTTGTGCTGTCTTCACTTTAGGATGTAAGCATTTTTCACATAGAGTTTTGGGTCTGTAATGTTTATGATAATAGAACTTAACCTTTTAATTGGCACTACATATATCCAGTATTGTGCTAAGGGGCCCTGAGTGGCCGAGTGGTCTAAAGTGCTCACCATTCTGGATCACTGCGATCTCACCTCTGTCTGTGTGGGTTTGAGTCTCAGGCTCTGCTAATGTGGGTATGTGAGAAAGCCTGCCAGTAGCTTCTCATGGGTCGGTGGTTCTTCCCAGAGTTTTCCAGGGTTCTTCCTCCACCAGTTATACTGGCCGCCATGTATAGCCTATCTTGTGCTGAAAAATGGCATTAAACCCAACAACAACAACCAGTATTGTGCTGATGTGCCATTATGCCCTATGCACATGTACATAGGAGTCACAATGGCTCATTTTTAGCATGCTGGACACAGTCTCAATAGTAGGTTTTGGATCCTTTGATCAAGGTGGAGTAGATGAAGTATGAAGAGGCAGGGAGGATGGAGTATGATGAGGGAGGGAGACAGAGGGAGTATGGAGTAGGAAGAGGCAGGGAGATAGAGGGAGGATGTAGTATGAAGATGGAGGGACAGTGGAGTATGAAGAGGGAGGAAGGATGAAGTATGATGAGGGAGGAAGGATGGAGTATGATGAGGGAGGGAGATGGAGGGAGGATGGAGTATGATGAGGCAGGGAGAGAGAGAGAGGATGGAGTATGAAGAGGGAGGGAGGATGAAGTATGATGAGGGAGGGAGAGAAGGGAGGATGGAATATGAAGAGGGAGGGAGGATGGAGTATGATGAAGGAGGGAGAGGGAGGGAGGATGGAGTATGAAGAGGCAGGGAGGATGGAGTATGAAGAGGGAGGAAGGATGGAGGGAGAGGGAGGGAGGATGGAGTATGAAGAGGCAGGGAGGATAGAGTATGAAGAGGGAGGGAGAAACATAAAGAAGGAGAGAGTACATGGTATTAAATTTAACTTGATGACAGGCCTTTAAAACACCAAACCAAAAGAAAAGGGATCCCATATTTGAGGATGGAGATTTATCTATACTAATGTCGTTGACACATTGAAGGGAATGATCTGCATGGCTTTTATTATAGAGAGGGGGAAAGTTGAATAACTTCTAGGATATATTTGAAGTTTTGGCATTCTTAAAATTAGTTTAATTGGCTTTGAAATGTGCTTCTGCTTTTCTTTGTATGGATGATGTTTGTCATTATGAATAATCATTTGTAAAGTTAAAGTTTTTTCTAGCCATAAATAAACAAAGAAAAAGAAAAAAAAATGAGAATCTTTTCCTTGAAATTTGAAAGAATACTTTGTTCAGTTCTTGAAATTTATTTAGACATTGAACAAAGGGATAGCTTTTGTAGTATAGATTTGGACATTTGTGTAATGGCTTGGATATGAGTGAAGTTTAAAATTCAATTCGCCAGTGAACCAAAAAATTGTTTTGATGTTTGACTCATTGCTTGATATTATTCAGGTTATATTTCCTTGGCTTTGTTTTCAAAATTGTTTGAATAATCAGAAATACATTTTATACATGTTTCAAAGGTTCATAAGTCAACATTTTATTGAAAGATTTTAATAATCAAGTTGGCCATCATTGTAGTACATACTGCCACCATTGGCACCAACTTAAATTTTTGTTCTTCATATGATTTATTTGTACAGAGTTTTTGTTTGCATATATAAATATTTTATTTGGGTTCATCCTAAGTTTCCACTGATAATATTTCTGTGAGCTCAGCATTTTTATTATGCCTCCACTGCATGCGGAAGGAGCATCATGAATTTGTCCATAAATTGGTCCACTGTCTATTCATATGTCTATAGTGTGACTCCTCTTATAAGAAAGTATACACAGTAAGTCCTCCAACTCTTCCCCAAAAATGTGAGAATCATTTGTTTTGCTCATATTTAAACTAGTTAACATGGTATACATGTGTGCACATGGCACAGTCTAGGTTAGGTAATTTCTAAGAGTTACTTCCCTTTGTCTCTATGACGTATAGACAGACATGGGGTTGGGTTTCATTGTCATTTCGGGAGAACTTGATTGTGGTGCTATGTATTATCAGAGAAACATAATTTACCCCAAATATATCTTTATATTGAAATAGGTATGAACTGATTGCTATAAATTTTTGAGACTTGGACTTTTTTTGTCAATGATATTGTAAACGCTGTTAAGTTAAAACCATTTGACGTAGATTGGCTGTTCATATTGTCAGGCCCATTCCACAGTTTTTAAAATATATTTTAAACACATTTTTAAAAAACTATTTGGACTTTTTTAAAAATAGGAAAACCATTATTACGACATATAAGCAAATACCACTTAAGATAGACAAATGAAATTAAGTTTTGTATATGAAAATGACATGATTAAATTCTCGTGAAGTTAATACAATATTTAATTTTTGTTAAGTTTATAAGTATTTTGGACCTTTCTTGTTCTGCATGTCTGCAATGAGGGCATATGTATTTTATGAGCACTGATTCATTTGTGACTTACGATAATACTCTGCATGATATTTGTCAAATGTGTTAATTCTTAAATATCATTTGATATTTGTCAGATGTGATCATTCTCAAATATCATTTGATATTTGTCAGTTGTGATAATTTTTAAATATCTTTTGATATTTTTCAAATGTGATAATTCTGAAATGTCATTTGTCTGTTATTTTTCAAATGTGATAATTTTAAAATATCATTTGTTTGATATTTTTAAAATGTGTGATAATTCATTTACATGTGTGATAATTATTTTAAACAATATATGTGGGAATGATACTAATTAAACTATACCCATGTCCCTGTTGTTTGTTTTATGTTCAATTTGCTACCCAAATAGCATGTAACGATGAATGGTTGTTTTTGAAGTAGCACAAGCCGAGTTAATTACAGAGGCAATTAGCAATTGATGAGAATGAAAGCACTTAGCAAATTATGAGAAAGAAAACAGTAATTTCTGAAAATGAAAGCAATGCATGCATGATAACTCAGATTTTATGGTTTGTCAGTGTTCAAGGAATTTTGACTGTTAATTGATGTAGGTGTATGTGTGTGCTAATGAGTGACTGTTAATTGATGTATGTGTATGTGTGTGCTAATTAGTGACTGTTAATTGATGTAGGTGTATGTGTGTGCTAATGAATGAATATAGTAAGCAGCTGTCTGGAGCCATATCAGGATTGGATTTGTGTAGATGAATGGTGTCAGAGTGGATTATGTTGGGAATGAGTTGGATGTTTCTTTTTTTTAGGTGTATGCCTGCCAAATTGAACCTCTTTCTGCATATAGCCTTGTTTTATTTTATTTTTTCATATTTGAAAGCTTTTCATATTAGTAGTTTTCCCCAAGCTTAAAATATTCCAGTTTGAGCTTTGAGGGCATCTTGAGCACAGTCTTTATTCTTGCAGATACCAGCTATTGTCTATCCTGTACCATTGCATGCTGTTTTTAGTATATCTTGCAATATTATCTCTTAAGTTCACGGTATATTGAAGTGAGATTTAATTGATATGCACGTGCCCTTCCATATACTCTCAAGCAGGACGTTGCGTTTCATTAAACTCTCATCTGTCAGATGGTACTGGGTTTGTAACTAAATCATCTATATTTGACAACCTCAGCAAGTTTAAAAAGATTACGCTCTTCAGAATTCTGTGCTCAGCATCTTCTGATCTCGTACAGCAAGTGTATTGCACGGAAAAGGGACATAATCATGTGCATGTGACCATCTATCTTGACCTTAAGCTGATCAATAACAGCATGACTGCATGGAACTTTCACTGGTAAGAACCAACAATTTTTATTTCCTTATTTTCCACAATGCATTATCGTTTGTATGGGTATGAAATTCTAAGTTTTACAAAATGGGACTTTTTTTTAGCAGCACTTAAACTTTTTGATTGGTGGAGAATATAGTTAATGAATTTGGCCATTGATAGTTGAGTCTTTAAATCCATCATTATTCTGGAAACTCACAGAAAGTACCCGAGAATAATAGTCAGTTGCCCTTTGGAAATTCACAGAAAATACCCATGATAAATAGCAGCCCTTTGGAAATTCATAGAAAGTACCCATGAATAATAGTTGCCCTTTGGAAATTCACAGAGAGTACCCATGAATAATATTCAGTAGCCCTTTGGAAATTCACAGAGAGCACCCATGAACAATAGTAGCCCTTTGGAAATTCACAGAGAGCAACCATGAATAATAGTAGCCCTTTGGACATTCACAGAAAGTACCTGAGAATAATAGTCAGTTGCCCTTTGGAAATTCAGAGAGTGCCCATGAATAATAGACACTAGCCCTTTGGAAATTCACAGACAGTACCCATGAATAATAGTCAGTAGTCATTTGGAAAGTCACAGAAAGTGCCCATCGATAATAGTTAATAGTCATTTAGAAATTTATGAAAAATACCAATAGATCAGAGTCAATAGCCATTTAGGAAATGTATGAAAAGTACCTATAGATCAGAGTCAATAGCTATTTAGGAAATGTATGAAAAATACCTATAGATCAGAGTCAATAGCCATTTAGGAAATGTATGAAAAGTACCTATAGATCAGAGTCAATAGTCATTTAGGAAATGTATGAAAAGTACCTATAGATCAGAGTCAATAGCCATTTAGGAAATGTATGAAAAGTACCTATAGATCAGAGTCAATAGCCATTTAGGAAATGTATGAAAAGTACATATACATAATAGTCAATAGCCATTTAGGAAATGTATGAAAAGTACCTATAGATCAGAGTCAATAGCCGTTTAGGAAATGTATGAAAAGTACCTATAGATCAGAGTCAATAGCCATTTAGGAAATGTATGAAAAGTACTTATAGATCAGAGTCAATAGCCATTCAGGAAATGTATGAAAAGTACCAATGCATAATAGTTAATAGCTATCTGGAAATTCACAAAAAATATGTAATTGTCATTTTGGAAATCAACAACGTACATACTAATAATAATTAATAGCCATCAGGAAATCCACAACAAAGTACCTGTCAGGAATACTTAATAACAATCTGAAAATCCGCTACAGATTATCTATCAATAATAATTAATAGCCATCTGGACATCCATTACAAAATATTTGTATGTAATAATTAATAGCCGTCAGTAAATCCACAAGAAAGTACCTATTGGGAATAATTAATAGCCACTTGAAAATCCACAGCAAAGTACCTGTTGGGAATAACTAATAGCCGTCAGTAAATCCACAACAAAGTACCTGTTGGGAATAATTAATAGCCACTGGAAAATCCACAGCAAAGTACCTGTTGGGAATAACTAATAGCCATCAGTAAATCCACAACAAAGTACCTGTTGGGAATAATTAATAGCCACTGGAAAATCCACAGCAAAGTACCTGTTGGGAATAACTAATAGCCGTCAGTAAATCCACAACAAAGTACCTGTTGGGAATAATTAATAGCCACTGGAAAATCCACAGCAAAGTACCTGTTGGGAATAACTAATAGCCGTCAGTAAATCCACAACAAAGTACCTGTTGGGAATAATTAATAGCCACTGGAAAATCCACAACAAAGTACCTGTTGGGAATAACTAATAGCCATCAGTAAATCCACAACAAAGTACCTGTTGGAAATAATTAATAGCCACTGGAAAATCCACAACAAAGTACCTGTTGGGAATAATTAATAGCCATCAGGAAATCAACAGCAAAGTACCTGTCAATAATAGTTCACTCATAGTTCTGTGAATTCTTTCATTTAATAAAAATCTATTTTTTAAAAAATTTCCAAAGCAAAAAGTCCTCAGTTTTTAGATTTCTGATTTGGGGGAGTGGGTCAGTTTGTTTCCCTAAAGAAGTATTGTTCATTGGCCCTTTCAATTCTTGGTTGTTAGAATATTGTAATGGCTATATTTGTAACAGTCTTTGTATTGTTAATATAATTAATGGATAATCCATACCAATTGTGGAGTTTTTTTCATTAGTATTATAAACCATGTTAGTCACATTTTCATTGTGATTGTAAGCATCTGGCCAAGATTTTTCCTTTAATAAAAGACATATATAGTTAATTTAATTATTCGATTTAGTTTTGAAAATTGTCATGCTTATTGGATTCATCAACTAAAGAATGTGCTTATAAAAATACGGGGAAACTGCATATATTGTTCAACTTGTAATTTGATTGTTGCAGACCTTAGATGTTTTCAATCAATCATAAGATTTAAACCTCTGAGCAACAGCATAGTTTTTTTTGTATGATTCAACCACAGAATATCATTTGACTGGTTAATATTTTAATTTTCATTTCCTTTCTTAGCCCCCGGTGGTAATATAGTACCAGTTAGTGTTAATAAGTTGATGGATGGTAGGACCTCAATGACCTTCACACCTACAAAAGTTGGTGAGTATCAATGAGTGCCTACAAGTGGACATGTATCTGTAAGAGTTGCCTCCCTTATTAGCAACAGCGATGCAAGTTAATTTATTCCTGCATTCAAGAAAATGTTTGTATTGTCCTGTTGACATAAGACATAGGCAGCAGCTAAATTCTTAATTTGAGAGATTAGAGAGAAATAGAGACACAGACAGACAGAGAGGCAGAAAAAATTATCTGAAATATGTTGCAGAGTTGAGGATGATCAGATTTATTATATAATGTTGTGGACACTATGGTGAACATAAGCAATGTAGCCTCCATGATTGTTATGCTAAAAAAAATTTGAAGAGAGGAACACTACAGACTTGTAAAAAAATATAGGAAGCACATAAATAATTCTAAAAATTGCCAACAGATCCTGCAGGATTAATTAAAGAATCTAAAAGTCCTTTAAATTTGTTGCTGCCACTTTGATTGTAAAACTGACAAATTTGGAACTGACATGGAACATAACAGTGCAATAATTCTGGCACTGACATTGAATGTTAAAGTCCAGTCTATCTGTTGCTGACATTGCATGTTAAAGTCTGTTATATCTAATGCTAATATTGAATGTTAAAGTCCAGTATGTCTGTTGCTGACATTAAATGTTTAAGTCCAGTATGTCTGTTGCCGACCTTGAATGTAAAAGTCCAGTATGTCTGGTGCTGACATCGAATGTAAAAGTCCAGTATGTTTGGTGCTGACATTGAATGTAAAAGTCCAGTATGTCTGTTGCTGACATTAAATGTTAAAGTCCAGTATGTCTGGTGCTGACCTTGAATGTAAAACTCCAGTATATCTGGTACTGTCATTGAATGTTAAAGTCCAGTATGTCTGTTGCTGACATTAAATGTTAAAGTCCAGTATGTCTGGTGCTGACCTTGAATGTAAAACTCCAGTATATCTGGTGCTGTCATTGAATGTTAAAGTCCAGTATGTCTGTTGCCGACCTTGAATGTAAAAGTCCAGTATGTCTGTTGCTGACATTGAATGTTAAAGTCCAGTATGTCTGGTGCTAACATTGAATGTTAAAGTCCACTATATCTGGTGCTAACATTGAATTTTAAAGTCCAGTATGTCTGGTGCTGACATTGAACGTTAAGGTCCAATATGTCTGGTGCTGACCTTGAATGTTGAAGTCCAGTACATCTGGTGCTGACCTTGAAGGTTAAAGTCCAGTATGTCTGGTGCTGACCTTGAATGTTAAAGTCCAGTATGTCTGGTGCTGACCTTGAATGTTAAAGTCCAGTATGTCTGGTGCTGACCTTGAATGTTAAAGTCCAGTAGGTCTCATGCTGAACTTGAATGTTAAAGTCCAGTAGGTCTGGTGCTAAACTTGAATGTAAAACTCCAGTATACCTGGTGCTAACATTGAATGTAAAAGTCCATTATATCTAATATTAATATTGAATGTAAAAGTCAGTATATCTGCTGCTGACATTGAATGTAAAAGTCCATTATATCTAATGCTAATATTAAATGTAAAGGTAAAATTGTTGAATGTGAAAGTCCACTATATAAAAGTCCAATATATCTAGTGATGACATTGATTTAATATTATTGCTCTTTCAGAAAATGAAGATGTGTATATTTAGAAAAAAATGCCAGAACCTTTTTTTAAGTGACTGCATTTTGCAATATATTATCAGGTACTCATACCATAAATGTGACCTCTTTGGGTGTTCATATTGGAAAGAGTCCATACAAAACAGAGGTTTACAATGCAAAGGCTGCCAGAATATCAAAGATGCCTCTGGGACTACTGGGCATTCCATTTAAGTTTGTTGGTAAGTATTTAAAATACATACATTTTATCCATGCAGAAACTCAAGTTAAAGTAACAGTATGACTGCTTTAATAGACATCCAAGAGACTGACATATTCAGACCATTATAGTGCAAGATTCAATACATGTAAGTGTTGTTGTTGGGTTTAACGTCATTTTTCAGCACACGATAGGCTGTGCATGGCGGCCAGTATTAATGGTGGAAGAATAACCCGGGAAAACCCCAGGAAGAACCACTGACCCACGAGAAGCTACTGGCAAGCTTTCTCACATACCCATTCAATACATGTAAGAGACCGGCCATTTGTCATGGTATGGCAGATCATGTAAGATTCAAAAAATGTAAAAGAGACCTTTTGTCATAGTATGGCATAGCATGTATTATTTAATGTAACAGATCACTAGTCACAGTATGGTAGAGCATGTAGAATGCAATAAATGTAACAGGGACCATTTGTCACAGTAAGGTAGAGCATGTATGATTCAATACATGTAACAGGGACCATTTGTCACAGTATGGTAGATCATGTAGGATTGAATAAATATTACAGAGACCATATGTCACAATGGCAGATCATGTAGGATTCAATAAATGTTACAGTGACCATTTATCACAGAACGGCAGATCATGTAGAATTCAATAAATGTTACAGAGACCATTTGTCACAGAATGGCAAATCACAATGGATTCGGAATATGATCAAAGTCATTTGTCACAATATGAAATTCATTCAGGATTCACTATGTGTGACAAAGGCCATTGTGAAGTGTATGGCTGATTATATTGGATTAGCAATTGTGACAAAGGCTAGTTGTCATGGTGTGGCAGAATGTACTGGATAATTCACTTCATGTGAGAAAGGCCATTTGTCCTCTTGGATTCACTACAGTTAAAAAAGGTCATTTGTTTGAGAATGGCAAATCATGCATAAATCAATACATGTGACAAAGGTCAGCATCAAAGTATAGCAGATCCTCCTGGATTTGCTCCATGTGACAATGGTCAGTGTCAAAGTATAGCAAATCATCCTGGATTCGCTCCATGTGGCAATGGTCAGTGTCACAGTATAGCAGATCATGGTGAATTCACTACATGTGATGGAGGCCATTTGTCACAGTATAACAGATCATACTGAATTCACTACATGTTAAGGAGGCCATTTGTCACAGTATAACAGATCATACTGAATTCACTACATGCGATGGAGGCCATTTGTCACAGTATAGCAGATCATACTGAATTCACTGCATGTGATGGAGGCCATTTGTCACAGTATAGCAGATCATGAATTCACTACATGTGATGGAGGCCATTTGTTACAGTATGGCAGATCATGCTGAATTCACTGCATGTGATGGAGGCCATTTGTCACAGTATAGCTACATGTGATGGAGGCCATTTGTCACAGTATGGCAGATCACACTGAATTCACTGCATGTGATGGAGATTATTTGTCACAGTATGGCAGATCATACTGAATTAACTACATGTGACGGACTGTTTTTCAGTATGGCAGATCATACTGAATTCACTACATGTGACGGACTGTTTTTCAGTATGGCAGATCATACTGAATTCACTACATGTGATGAAGGTCATTTGTCACAGTATAGCAGATCATACTGAATTCACTACATGTGATGGAGGCCATTTGTCACAGTATGGCAGACCATACTGAATTCACTACATGTGACGGAGGCCATTTGTCACAGTATGGCAGATCATACTGAATTCACTACATGTGACAGAGGCCATTTGTCACAGTATGGCGGACCATAGGTGGTGCTCACCAGATAATATGTACTTTTGAGAGAGTGACGTATGTAAGGTGAAGTAGTTCGCATTTAAAACATGCACAGTGGAGAGAATGTTGGTGTATCTCTATGCTACATTAATGTAATATGGATGATATTTCTTTTGGATATTGTACTTTTGGAAATTTTACATGATTTAAGTACACTGCTAACTAAAATGACTGCTCCCTTGTGTTAAAAAATCGGCCTGAATTAGTCTAAAGTACACTATACATAGCAGCTTTTAAAATAGGGAAAATGAATTTTGCCAGACTAGACAATACCAGCTTCTGAAAGTACAATGAATGAATTACCAAATATATAAAATGTAAAAAAAAGTTATCGGATCTTTTTTATACAGTTGACCTCTGAAGTTCAGGAAGTGAAAATGACCAAGTAGAGCTAGCACTTTTTTGAAAAGTGCACATTTGAAGTAAGGCCAAGCTGTATACTCTATAACCCATAGTACACCCATCAATCATACACCAAAATAAAGGGAATTAAAGGTTCTTTGCATTATACCTAAGATATACAAGGTCTTTTTTAAATAGCCAGTAAAACCAGTGAGGAGAGCCAGGGAAATTCTTTTTCTTTAAAATCCTAACCCTATGCAAAATGCGAAACTGTATAGGGCCACCCATACTGAATTTATTACACGTGATGGGCTGTTTTTCACAGTATGGCAGATCATACTGAATTCAGTACATGTGATGGAGGCCATTTGTCACAGTATGACAGACCATACTGAATTTATTACATGTGACGGGCTGTTTTTCACAGTATGGCATATCATACTGAATTCAATACATGTGCCAAAGTTTAGAATTTAGTTAGAGCATCTGGGAGTCATTTGTGTCCAACATACAAAGCTATATGTTACATTCTGCATGGAAATCAAACAAATGTAATGCTGTAGTGGACATTTTCAATTTCTGCAACTCATGCATAGAGAATCAAAGCCAATAATTCATCAGCTCAAGGAAGGATTATGAAACATTGACACATACACCAGTTGAGGACAACCAAAAAGCTCAACTGAACACTTGTAAATTAGTGGATGGCTGTACATTATAACAAGTGTAAATTAGTGGATCGCTGTACATTATAACAAGTGTAAATTAGTGGATGGCTGTACATTATAACAAGTGTAAATTAGTGGATGGCTGTACATTATAACAACTGTAAATTAGTGGATGGCTGTACATTATAACAAGTCAAATAATAAAAGCAAAAACATCTTACCATGAAGCCTCCATTAGCAAATAAGACACAGGTACTTGGGTCCTTTGCTATAACAGTGAATTAGAGTCCATATGAAGTGTTCATATCAACTAAGCATTTTGCTATTATTCTGTTGTTAAATGTGTCATGGAAGTCCAAATTTGGCATTCATGATATCAAACCATCATCATTGCCAACAAATGTTTTGAAAAGTTGGGGTGGTTTCTTCATCAAATTCTATTTTTAAAATGTTTGAAAAATTTATATAAAAGACTTAAGGCATGAATTTTTCATTAGTTATTTCCACAATATGTGATGGGCATCATCGTTATAAGGACTTTTATATTTTGGCTGGGCTTAATTTCAAGCATGGGCTTGTCATAGGAGAATTATGGTAAGTATCCATGGTAGCAAAAAAGCAAGCCACTTTAATGCTTATACCTACATTATATGAGGGACATTATACCTTGGCTGGGCTTAACTTCAAGCATGGGCATGTCATTGGAGAATTATGGTAAGTATCCATGGTAGCAAAGAAGCAAGTAACTTTGATGCTTATACCCATATAATACGAGGAACATTATAATTTGGCTTGTCTTGAAGCATGGAGCTATCATTGGAGAATTATGGTAAGTATCCATTATAAAAAAGAAGCAAGAAAGTCTAATACAGATACATTATATAAGGGTTATCACTATAATGAGAGACTTTTTATCTGGGCTGGCTTAACATGAAGCATGGGCATATCATTCGAGAATTATGGTAAGTATCTATCATAATAGTGATAATAATAATAATAATAATAATAATAATAATAATAAAAATAAGGATAATAATAATGATGACTTTATTTAATGAAGAAACTCATTTGGTCAGCTGATCAATCTTCATGAGGTCTTCATTATAATAAGGAAGCAAGAAATTTTATTTCACATACATTATATAAGGGGCATCTTTATAATGAAAGACTTTCTATCAGGGCTGGGCTTAACTTGAATTATAGGCTTATCACTGGAGAAATATGGTAAGTATTCATGATAGGAAAGGAAGCAAGCCACGTTAATGCTTGTACCCACATTATATGATGGGCATCATCAAAATATGGAACTATATATTCAGGAACCACTGTGAAATATCTATTGTTCATAAAATATTGGATGAAATTGGTCATTGTGCAAGATTTGTTACAGCAAGGTATCATTGATTATACACATGACAGTTATCGTTATTACCGAATCTACAGCTTAGTATTTTGTTGGAATAAAATTATTGTTTTTATTGGCCCTTCTAAATCATCACAGATATAACTCAATTTTGTTACTTTATAACCACTCATTGACGAATCTGAAAACAGCGCACTGTTATCCCGTAAATAACTTTTTCTCAACAGTATTTGCCGAGGAGGCTGGAGAGGGTCAAGTCGAAGTGTTTGTTGAGGCTGAAGGAAAGAATGTCAAGACTGAGTTAACTCCCCTAGACTCTGGAAGCTTTGAAGTCTCGTTCAATGGTGTTGGGGAGGCCATACATTTGATCAACATTTTGTTTAATGGAGAACATATTTCGGGTACGTAAAACATGGGTACATATAATGTATTACCTATATCCTGTATCACGTGTGATGACGATGTAACCAATAATACACCTGATGAGGTCCTCACACTCTGAATCAGACATTGAATTGCATCTGAAATCTAAAGTCAGTTTAAAAATAGAAATCTAAAGTCTGTTTAAAAACAGAAGTCTAAAGTTTGTTTAAAAATAGTAATCTAAAGTTTGTTTAAAAATAGTAATCAAAAGTCTGTTTAAAAATAGTAATCTAAAGTCTGTTAAAAATAGTAATCTAAAGTTTGTTTAAAAATAAAATTTTAATTTCAGTTTCATATTAAAAACTGAAAGTCAGTTTAGAAAAGTCAGTTTGAAATAAAAAATTGAAGTCTGTTTCAAAGTCTGAAATTTGTATGAAAATAAGAACTTAGTATAGTTATATATCTTGTAAATAATCACACTATATCTTATTCTTATCTTAATTACCAGGATATATATATATATATACACACACATACATACATACACCTCTCCCTTGATAACTCGCGTACAACAGGGTCCACAAACATAGACCGCATTATAAGCAAGGGCACGAGTTACCTGTTCAGATTTGTCTCATTGTGCAGGTTATCTGTTGTACAAAATTCAGATGTTGTGTACTGCAATTACTGTAGCAATATTCATCAAAATCAAAAATAATTTTAAAAACATCATTGAAAGTTTACACTGAATTTTTCAGTGCAGACAGAACCTTTTTATGCTCTCTCTCAGGATAATTTTCAATGTTTGTTTTGCTGTTTAACAGTTGTAGCATTATTCACATTATGCCATTCTTACTTTGGCCTTTATTTTTATTCCAGAAATGTGAGTAAAAGAATCCGTCATATTGCTTCATTGTAGGATAGGAATGTATGTGATTGATCCTATTAATCCAACTCTTTGTCCCTTGTGTTAGATTTGATCTACCTTTGGGCCCCTTGAGTTAGATTTTGCTATACTACTCTTGTCCCCTTGGATTATATTTTGCTTTACAGCTCTCGGTCCTTTGTGTTAGAGTTTGTTATGCAACTCTTGGCCCCTTGTGTTAGATTTCGCTTTCCTACTCTTGTCCCCATGCATTATATTTTGATATCCTTCTCTCATCCACTTGTACTAGATTTTGCTATCCTACTTTTGTCCCCTTGGATTAGATTTCACTATCCTAATTTTGGATTAAATTTTGCTATCCTTCTCTTGGCCCGTTGTGTTGGAGTTTGCTATCTTACTGTTGGCCCCTTTGTGTTAGATTCTGATTTCATAATCTTGTCCCCTTGGATTCGATTTTGCTATCCTACTCTTGTCCCTTGTGTTAGATTTTGATATCCTACTGTTGTGCCCTTGGATTAGATTTTGCTGTCATTCCCTTGTCACCTTGGATTAGATTTTGCTCTACTTCTCTTGCCCTCTTGTGTTAGATTTTGCTATTCTTCTCTTCTTTTTCTCTCATTCTCTTGTCCCCTTGTGTTAGATTTGCTATCCTTTTGTTGTCCCTATCAGTTAGTTTTTACTACCGTGTGCACATGAATTTGGAGGCTTCTATAAATATTGAGACTGTTTAATAGGATTTTGACTTGTAAGGATTATGTAGTACCTCCTATTTAACAATTTGTTCTTCACATCACTCAGACAGCAAAGTAAGTGGTATAATACATGTCTCAATTAGTATCAGTCATTCAGACAGCAAAGTAAGTGATCATAATTAATGTTTCTGTTAGTCTGAATCATTCAGATAACAAATTAAGTGATCATAATACATGTCTCAGTTAGTATCAGTCATTAAGGCAACAATGTAATAAATTATAATACCTGTCTCGGTATCAGTCATTCTGACAGAAAAGTAAATATCTATAATTCATGTCTCAATTAGTTTGAATCATTCAGACAGCAAAGTAAGTGATCATAGTACATGTCTCAATTAGTATCAGTCATTCAAACAACAAAGTAAGTGATCATAATACATGTCTCAATTAGTCTGAATCATTCAGACAACAAAGTAAGTGATCAGAATACATGTCTCCGTATCAGTCATTCAGACAGCAAAGTAAGTGATCATAATACATGTCTCAGTATCAGTCATTCAGACAGCAAAGTAAGTGATCATAATACATGTCTCAATTAGTCTGAATCATTCAGACCGCAAAGTAAGTGACCATAATACATGTCTCAGTATCAGTCATTCAGACAGCAAAGTAATTGATCATAATACATGTCTCAGTTAGTCTGAATCTTTAAGACAGGAAAGCAAGTGATCATAATACATGTCAAAATTGATGTGAATCTTCAACATTTCACTGTCTTCTTGGATCAAACATATTCAGTTCACTAGAACTGGCAGAGAAATCATTTGCTGCACTGTAGCATTTTTGGTCCAGTTTTTGATAACTTAAAGCTTGAATTATGCTAAAAACAATGACCCCCCCCCATGCTTCATGTAAGAAATAAATAATCAGAAGGGAAACTTCTTCTCAAGTTGAAGATTTTGCTTGACATGTCCAGATGTGATGCATGCAAAAATGTTTTCTTTCTTTTTTTGCCTCTTGCTTGAATATTATATCCAAAACATTTTAAGGGTTAATTAAAGAAGAAATCTTTTAATTAATTTAAAAAGTTTTATTTTTTTCCAGCAAGTCCAGTAAGTGTAAATTTTGTTGAGTTGGACAAACTTCGAATCCAGAAACCAGAGACGTACTCAATTCCTTGTCACAAGCAGACGTCATTCAGAATGACCCTTCCTCCACTAGCGGTAGATAATCTAAGCATCAAGTTGATAGGTAATGGTCGTTTAAAACCTCACCATGTTAGGTTCATTTCCAAATTTATCTAGCTTTGTATGCTTCTTTTATCTTACATATGTCAATAAGATTATAGTATTTGGGAAATGTTTAAAAGATTGTAAATCACAAAATATTAATGAGTATAATTAAACATAATTTTTGCTGAATTTTTATCTATTTAAATTATGCAAAATTCTTTTTGTATTATGATAATTACACAAAACTACAATTGTGTTTTATTCTAAATTGGCTGCAAGAACAAGTTTGATACAGAATGGCAGTTATTTCCCTCGACTCAAAATAAAACATAAATTCAGATTTCTATTTACTATGTACCCTTTCCTATACACTTGTTCTGTATATTTGCTTCCTTATGGTATGAATGATATTCACAATGAAGTGGGATTTATTAAAAACAATTATGGTTCTTCTAAGAGTATCTGTGCACAGAATTGCAAAGAAAGCACTTATAGTTCGAGTCTGGGTGTATGATATAGAAATTTGCTTGGGCTATTCTAGGTTGTTAGATTAGATTCATGCCGTTTTATAGTCAATCACCATCAAAGATCACAAGCACAACAAACAATAATGGTATATCATACCTTTATTATTGCCATTCAATAAGTAGACTGACGAACATCAATATATATATATATATATATATATATATATATATATATATATATATATATATATATATCTGTACATGAGCATAGCAGATGACAGATTTGGTTCCCTTTGACACACGTAATCAACATATTCTCCAAGAAAGGAGAGTTACAGCTTTTTGAAACCTTTATCTTCAACAAAGGAGGTATCCACTGATAAACACAGCATATCAAAATAGCATGGATAGACAGAAGTGGGTAGCTCTTTCACACTTACAGCATGAATAAGCAGGCATGGGTACCTCTTTCAGACTTATGGCATGGATAAACAGAATTGGGTACCTCATTCAGACTTATGGCATGGATAAACAGAAGTGGGTACCTCTTTTAGATTTATGGCATGGATAAACAGAAGTGGGTACCTCTTTCAGACTTATGGCATGGATAAACAGAAGTGGGTACCTCTTTCAGACTTATGGCATGGATAAACAAACTCAAACACATATCTCCCTACTGAAATTGACTAACTTAAGCAGTAAATATCATTGATAGCCTCATGAATTTTGATGACAGTAAATGCAAAAACCAAATCAAAAGAAAGAACACAACTGAAAGACTTGGACCCTCAGAAAGTGCTTTAGGATACTGAATCAAAGAAAAATGGATAAACCTTACAGAAATTAAAATTTTGTTAAGTCTTAAAAATTGTGTGTGCAACTGATTCCCATTTATAACAAGAAAATCCTCCATTTTTGAAATTGTTGAGGGAATTTCCTTCAAACATTTTTAGTTAAAGAGCAGTCCTTGTAGGCAGATTGAACATCTGTACTGAATGCCAGATGAACCCTGTATGATTAGATGAGTATGTAATAAAAATAAAACATCCTGACTGGCAATTTAGGAAACCACAGTTACCATATATACTTCCTTTTAAGTCAAGTCCAACTCCTGTGGTTAGAGCATCTGCCTCAGATGCTGGAGGTCACGGCTTTGAACCACGGCCAATTCGTACCAAAGACTTATAAAAATGGTACTAACAGCTGCCTCGCTATGCGCTCAGCAATAAGAGGTTAGTGTTAAGACTGGTCGGCCTGGTGTCAGGATAATGTGACTGGGTGTGACATTATGCTACATGTCTGCGGCATGATACCCCAGTTCTAGATATTACTATAAACTGTCACACTGTAGACATGATAGTGAAATGACTGAAACATTGTTAAAGCTACGTTAAAAATCCAAATCTCACACACACACAATGTGATTTTCATGCTGCCAATCAATGCTTGGATTGTGATGAACAGTTAATAAAGTAGCATGCAGTATCAGCGTGTGGTGTCAGCATGAAGTGTCAGCATGTGTCGGTATGAATTGTCAGCATGTGGTATCAGCAAAAAGTCATCATGTGGTGTCAGCATATGATTTCAGCATGAAGCACCATCATGTGTCAGCATGAAGTGTCAGCATAAGGTGTCAGAATGAAGTGTCAGCATATTCTGTCACCATGTGGTGTCAGCATGAAATGTCAGCATAAGGTGTCAGAATGAAGTGCCAGCATATGATGTCACCATGTGGTGTCAGCATCAAGTGTCAGTATGAAGTTCAAGTAATGTTGCAATGTCTTATTATCAGTTGAACTGACGTTTGAATGAGTTGGATTTTATTCAGCATGGTGAACATTATCGGTTATTATGTTACAGTCATTTTGTTATGCAGTTTTCCCTTGCAAATGAGTGAAAGAAAAACAAGTTTTTCTGTGATAGATATTAACAACAAACATCTACCATATATACTAGTAAATTGGGTCAAAGGTAAACTGCAGAGACCCAGATCTGCCATACACAGTTCACCATCAGATCTGGGTGTATGTAGTTTGTCACAAGTAATCAGCAGAACAAACAATTTAGAACCTGATCTGCATGTAAATTATGCAACAGTAGATCAGAGTCTATGTTGTTCGTATTTTTACTTGTAAGGTTGTATACTCAGCAAGTAGAATAGCAGTGTGTTAAATTCACAAATTAGAGTGGGATTTGGATATGTGACATTGCTCTTGGTTCCAAAATAAGGCTGATGTGCTCCATTGTCATATCCATTTTTCTGTATGCTTGTGAAACGTGGATGCTCACATCAAACCATTGAAATGAGATGCTACTGCAGGATCTTGGGCATCACATACATTGACCATGTAACCAACGAAGAGGTCCACAACAGGATCCAACAAGCCATCGGATTCTATGAAGACCTCTTGACCACTGTAACAAAGTACAAACTGAAGTGGTATGGTCATGTCTCAAGATAATCTAGACTGGCAAAAACAATCTTGCAATGCATAGTGTGAGGGTGCAGAAGAAGAGGCAGACAGAAAAAGAGGTGGGAAGACAACATTAAGGACTGGACAGGCATGAGATTCGGAGATTCCCAAAGTGCAGCAGAGAACAGGGAAAGATGGAGAGAATTGGTTGTAAAGTCATCTATGGTGCCCCAATGACCTCTTGGGTTAAGGATTTGGTGATGATGATGATGATGATAATGATGGTGAAATTGGGATTTTAAAATGTCTAAATGTCAGGCATACATAAAGGTAGATATGTGAATTGTGTTGTCTACTGAACCATTTTTTCCCCTTAGAATGGTAAATTATATCAGATGATGCGGCTAATATAGTGTTTACTTTTTGCAACGCATTGATGATTAAGATTTGGCATCAAACAATTCAACATGTGAAGGACTGACCATCTTGAACTGAATGACACATTATGCTTGGGGCAGATTCAAATGATTTTCCACATTTAATTAAATGATACAATAGTTATTTGAATCGTTACAGCTATTTTTGGGGATTGAATCTGTGAAAAAAATATCATTGCTTTAAAATGATGTGCAGCTACACATGCAGAATGCTGGACATCTGCAAATATATATGTGTGGTGAAAGGTTAACAGGTAAATGACATTGACATAAACACGTTGAAGGAAAGCAAATTCCGCTACTATGCAAGTAGCATACTGTAAAATCAAGGCAGTCTTATGGTTCCCTCAGACTGATATCCATCCTGATTTGGCTAAAGTTTATGGATGCAATTTGCTGCCAGAGCCTACAATTTTGATGTGGTTTCATCATTTGAAAGATGGTCGTGAATACATGGATACTTGTCTTTGTTGTCTGTGATTGGTCAGCATGAAGTGGTTGCTGATGCTCAGTATACAGTGAAATATATTTCTATGCTCAGTATACAATGGAATATATTTCTATGCTCAGTATACAATGGAATATATTTCTATGCTCAGTATACAATGGAATATATTTCTATGCTCAGTATACAATGGGAATTATTTCTTTTGTCACATGCATTAATTTGTCATCAGTTTATAGTATATTGAAGAATCATCTGAAACACAGAATGGTTTTTGCACAAAATGGGTTCCACGTTTATTAACAGTTGATTAAAAACAGACTTGGGTTGAAATCGCCAAAAACCTACTCACCAATATGAAAAGAGCTACCATTTTTTATTTAGATTTTCACGGGTGATGAAACATGTATTACATATTTTTTAACCTACCTTGAGAGAAAATGATATTTTGGATCAGGAAAAAAAAGCACAAATCGCTCTATGTAATCAGGCTGTCATGATAGTTTTACACATTATTTTTTTTATCCAAATGGCTTGTTCATCTATTACCTGTTCTTGATACTGCTACAGTCACTGGATATTTTTATGCCACCAATATGTTCCAAAGCCATCCATGCACTGGTATCCGAGGTATCCATCTACTCGATGACAATGTGCATTAATCTGCCATTGAGACACAATACAAAATTGGCCACATCCTCTATACAGCCCTAATTTAGCTCCAAGGGATATTTGGCTGAATATCATTCTGAAAGTTTTGCTGAGAAGGCCACCATAAGCCTGAAAATGTATTATTTCAAGTGGGGAACAATGTATCAAAAGGTGAACATTGAGACAGGAAAATATGTAGATGTGCATGGGGAATTCTCAGAGGAGATCCACTGATGTACTGTGCACTTAAAAAGAATATTGCACAGCGCACTGATATGCTGAACTTTTTAAATATTCCTCATGTTAGGAATTAAAGGTTATGCATACCATTGTTTTTCAGCTCTTTTTTAGCAAATGCTGCTTTATATACAGGGAAACCATTAAATTCTTTTTGCAACTAACAGAGATTTCTCATCAGTATCTGCTGATTGATGTTAACTTGAAAAGAATGGATATATATGAAGCAAATCATGCTTTACAGACATTATTCTATGAGATAGCTGTGTAAATAATTTGATAAGCCAATAATCATACAATGCTGACTGTCAAGTCTTTTACAGCAAGCCTTTGGCATCATGGTTTTCATTTGACAATCTTTTACAGCCAGACTATATCATCGTAGTTTTCATTTGACAGTCTTTTACAGTCAGCCTATGGCATCATGGTTTTCATTTGACAGTCTTTTACAGCCAGCCTATGGCATCATGGTTTTCATTTGACAGTATTTTACAGCCAGTCTGTGGCATCATGGTTTTCATTTGACAGTCTTTTACAGCCAGCCTATGGCATCATGGTTTTCATTTGACAGTCTTTTACAGCCAGCCTATGGCATCATGGTTTTCATTTGACAGTCTTTTACAGCCAGTCTGTGGCATCATGGTTTTCATTTGACACGGTATTGAATCAAACTACATATGTCATGTAAACTGGAACTGGTCTTCCTTAGTGTACCTGAAAATTAGGATAAAGAGTACACAAACTGACCATGGTTGTCCAGAACTCCTAAAAAGCATAATAAATTGTTCAGAGAAAAATTTTAGTTGTTAAAAAACATGGAGTATATGGGGACTAAGGTTAAAGATGGTTCATTATTTTCTTTCATAAATGAAATACATTCGAGTATATGCAACCTGAAATGATAAGAGCAGATTTGGGTTAAAAGTGTTTAAGTATAGTGGTACAACATTGATGCCATTAAAATGTATCAAGATTGTCTTCAGGTCCAGACTTTTTTTATCATGCAGGTCCCAATGGAGAAAGGGTACCAGTTAAGCTTCATGCCCATGGAGGGAATGTGTACACAGGCGATTGGACTCCGATATGGACAGGCACTTATTACTTGGAGGTTCTTTATGGGGACATGTTTCCAGTCTGGGGCAGTCCTATGACCTTCACGGCATATGACTCCACTAAAGTCAGGATCAGAATGAGTGAAAGATGGGCTGAAGATGATAGATATAATATGACAGGTAAATATCATGAGAAAAATCACCTAATAAAGTTAAATGGAAATTTGAATTCTAAATTTGATGAGTTTAGGTTCTTATAACAACTTGTTATATTTAGCTTCAGTTTATAAGCAGAATAGACATGCCCAAAAGGCCATATAGTGTTACCCTGGTCCATCCATAGGTTTACCCATCACCATGCATGATAGTATTACTCTGTTCCATGCATATAATGTTAGCCATGTCCATCCATGATAGAGTTACTCTGTTCCATGCATATAGTGTTATCTATGTCCATCCTTACAATATCACCCATGGGTAATATGTCCAACCAGTTAGTGTTATCCATATTCACCTAATGAGAGTTCCGTTGCTTTACCCAATCATTTTACGTTAGGAACATTAGCCTGCTACCTTGCAAATCCAGCTGTACTAAAAGACAATAGAGGTCTTTTTGTGTCTATCTTATATAGACAAAGGGCAATAACTCTTGATATTTACCTCCCTTACCCAATTTCATCATATTTTTATTGAAATCCCTTTTCATACTGAAAGCTGTGCAAAATCTTAATTTTGATAACCTGTTAATATCACAGATCTGAAAGAAAAATAATTTGCTAATGCAAACTGGATAGAAATCAGCAGTGTTGGTAACTGAGTCACATAAGTATTAAAGTTATTGATAGATTCCATATACTGACTTCAGATATTATATAGGCCAGGATGAACTGCATCAGTCATTCCAAACTTCTTTGGCCTCTACCCTAAAAAATATTTTTCCGGAGCCTCACTATCCTGTTTCCACATTATCGTAAGTTTAGCCACCCTCAAAAATAAATATCCTGGTGACCCACCAGAATGCCCTCATGACCCTTGGGTTGGGAACCACTGATCCACATACTTGACAGAACATGCGGAATGTAAACTCAACAAAGAAGCTTTAGAATATCAATCCCTTAATTGGAGTATGACATCACTTGTATAGATCAAATTACTCTGACAAAGTGGTATTTATCTAATTGCATATAGGACTCCTGAACCTGAGTCTTGCATACCTCCTGAATGGTATACCTCAACCAGAATGCAAATGCTGCCGGAATCCCCTGACAGTGTAACACATTAATGTTGAGATATTAACTAATACCCTGTGGAATAGAAGTTTTTTGATGTGAACTAAACTAAGAAACTTTAAGATGATGTATCATCAGGAAATATCTTGGAATGTTTCAGGTCATGTCGTTAATATAACAAAATTTTGACCATGTATTTTAAGTGTTTCTTTTACTTTTACCTTTTTATTGTATGTACCTTTTAAAGAATTTTAAAATCTGTACATTTTATCTTTTATTTTGTTGTAATGCATGTTTATATTTATTTGGAAGGTTTTATCTTCCATTAATTTGGGGTTTAAGGTTTGCAAGTTGTCTCAGACACATGCTTTTACAGTACAGTATTAATCTCACCTCTGTTTGCATGAGTTTGAATCTCAGCTCAACCATCATGGGTATGTAAGAAAGCTTCCCAGTATTTTCCTGTGGGTAGATGGTTCTTCCAGGGGCTTTTTTGGGTTCTTCATCCACCAAAGATGCTGTCAGCCATGTATAGTCTGTCATGTGCCGAAAAATGCATTAAACCTCACAAAACCAATCCAGTCCTAAGTTGTTTTTGAAATTCTTGATCTTAACATTTTTTTAAATTTAGCTTATAATTGGCACCATGGAGACAGTAATTTGCTGATATGATGATCATCCCAATATACATCCATCCATCATCGCTTTGCCTTTTAATTACATCATGTTTTCTTTTACATGTCTGCCCATGTGATGAAGCACATCTCATACCATACTTACACTCAACCACATTTCGTACCATACTTACCCTACTTGTGTAAATGGCCATACTTGTGTAAATGACCATACTTGTGTAAATGGCCACACTTGTGTAAATGGCCACACTTGTGTAAATGACCACACTTGTGTAAATGACCATACTTGTGCAAATGACCATACTTGTGTAAATGGTCATACTTGTCTAAATGACCATACTTGTGTAAATGGACACACTTGTGTAAATGACCACACTTGTGTAAATGACCATACTTGTGTAAATGACCATACTTGTGCAAATGACCATACTTGTGTAAATGGCCACACTTGTGTAAATGATCATACTTGTCTAAATGACCATACTTGTGTAAATGGATACACTTGTGTAAATAACCATACTTGTGTAAATGACCATACTTGTGTAAATGGACACACTTGTGTAAATGGTCACACTTGTTTAAATGGCCACACTTGTGTAAATGACCATGCTTGTGTAAATGACCATACTTGTGTAAATGGCCACACCTGTAAATGACCATACTTCTCTAAATGACCATACTTGTGTAAATGACCATACTTGTGTAAGTGGCCATACTTGTGTAAATGGCCACACTTGTGTAAATGGCCACACTTGTGTAAATGACCATACTTGTGCAAATGACCATACTTGTGTAAATGGCCATACTTGTCTAAATGACCATACTTGTGTAAATGGACACACTTTGTGTAAATGGACACACTTGTGTAAATGACCACACTTGTGTAAATGACCATACTTGTGTAAATGACCATACTTGTGTAAATGGCCACACTTGTGTAAATGATCATACTTGTCTAAATGACCATACTTGTGTAAATGGATACACTTGTGTAAATAACCATACTTGTGTAAATGACCATACTTGTGTAAATGGCCACACTTGTGTAAATGGCCACACTTGTTTAAATGACCATGCTTGTCTAAATGACCATACTTGTGTAAATGACCATACTTGTGTAAGTGGCCATACTTGTGTAAATGGCCACACTTGTGTAAATGACAATACTTGTGTAAATGACCTTACTTGTGAAAATCACCACACTTGTGTAAACGACCATACTTGTGTAAATGGCCACACTTTTGTAAATGACCATACTTGTCTAAATGACCATACTTGTGTAAATGGACACACTTGTGTAAATAACCATACTTGTGTAAATGACCATACTTGTGTAAATGGCCACACTTGTGTAAATGACCATACTTGTTGAAATGGCCATACTTGTCAAAATGGCCATACTTGTGTAAATGACCATACTCGTGTAAATGACCATACTTGTGTAAACGACCATACTTGTGTAAATGGCCACACTTTTGTAAATGACCATACTTGTGGAAATGGCCACACTTGTGTAAATGACCACACTTGTGTAAATGACCATGCTTGTGTAAAGGACCATACTTGTGTAAATGGCCACACTTGTGTAAATGACCATACTTGTGTAAATGACCATACTTGTCTAAATGACCATACTTGTGTAAATGACCATAATTGTGTAAGTGGCCATACTTGTGTAAATGGCCACACTTGTGTAAATGACAATACTTGTGTAAATGACCTTACTTGTGAAAATGGCCACACTTGTAAATAAACAACCATACTTGTGTAAATGGCCACACTTTTGTAAATGACCATACTTGTGTAAATGGCCACACTTGTGTAAACAACCATACTTGTGTAAATGGCCACACTTTTGTAAATGACCATACTTGTGTAAATGGCCACACTTGTGTAAATGACCACACTTGTGTAAATGACCATACTTGTGTAAATGACCATACTTGTGTAAATGACCATACTTGTGTAAATGACCACACTTGTGTAAATGACCATACTTGTGTAAATGACGACACTTGTGTAAATGACCATACTTGTGTAAATGACCATACTTGTGTAAATGGCCACACTTGTGTAAGTGGCCATACTTGTGTAAATGGCCACACTTGTGTAAATGACAATACTTGTGTAAATGACCATACCTGTGGCAGATGTTGACAATATGAATACATTGATTCTTAATAGTTCATAGAAAAGCCTGCAGTGTTGCATTACTGCAAAGGAAACATTACTGTTTCATTTTTGTTTAGCATTGAAAGATTAGGCGAGAGATAGGGATCATATTGCTGGCAGCCAGCAAACATTGTACCTGTAGAAACTTTTACCTTTGTAGTCATCTTATTTTATAACAGTAATATTTATTGTTATATTGTTGCTTTAACTTAGCTTTGTATGTTTTGATTTTAAGCTGATTCTTCCAAAAGATTATGAGAAGTAATGTGAGAAAGCTTGCCATTAGCTCTCTTTGTGTTGGCGGTTCTTCCCAGGGCCATTCCAGGTTCTTCTTCTACCAAATATACTGGTAGCAATTTATAGTCTAACATGTCCTGAAAATTGGTGTTAAACCACGGAAGACAAAACCTAAAAGCTTTGGCAATAATTGTTATCAGACTATAGTAAAATTGATCAGATCAATTTGAAAAGGAATTCGGGAGATGGTTTACACAAGTTGTGTTCTTACTGTTCTACATAAGCCAACGTAGTAAAATGGTCCACTGTTGTACAAGTAAGGTGAGCAATATTATGCTCACTTGAGCCTCTTGGTGGATTATGCCGTGGCAATGACCGCTCAGGTGGCATAAGTGGTTAGAGCATCTACCTTGGATATGGGAGGTTGTGGGTTTGAACCCTGGCCGAGTCATACCAAAGATTTATATAAATGGTACTAACAGCTGCCTTGCTTGGTGCTCAGCAATAAGAGGTTAGTGTTAAGACTGGTCAGCTTGGTGTCAGAATAACATGACTGGGTCGGACATGATGCTGTGTGTCTGTGGCATGCTGCCCCAGTGCTAGACATCACTATAAACTTCCTCACTGTAGATATCATAGCGATAAGAATGAAATTTTTTTGAAACCTATGTTAAAAAATTCTAATCACAAGCACTCACAGACAGAACAACGCTGTATTCCATGGAATTTGTATTAACTAGTTTGTTACTGGAGCCATGTTTACAAATTTCTGTCCTTATCTTTGCCATTTAGTTGATGTAGCTGAAGCAGGGCCAGGTAATTTGGAGATTGTTGTGATGTGTGATGGGGAGACGGTCCAGGCGGCTGTGGAACAAGGGGAAGATAACCTCCTCCATGTGTCATTTGACCCTTTCAAGAAGAAAAATCACACCATATATGTCAGCTTTAATGGAGAACCTGTGCCAGGTAAGAAAGTCTGACAAATACATGTGCCAGGTGGGAAAGTCTGACATATACCTAGCTTTAATAAAATTAAACTTGGCATGTTGCTTGAAATTTGCACAAGAATCAAGAGTTAAACTTGCCATCTTGCATGAAGTTTGTGTATCTCTCAGGGTCTGTAGTTTTATTGCCTAGTCTAATCAAATAATAATCATGATAATAGTGATTATCGTTGTCATTATCATCATCTTCATCATCATCATCACTTTATCAAATGAGGGTTGACCAATTATTATATGAAATTATTATATAAATATTCCACCCTTGAGGCCAGCTTTTATGTGTAGAGAATGAAATATAAGAGTATTATTGAAAACTTGACTGAAAATGTTTTGTGAGTTTTATAATGCGGCGTTTGAAAACTCATTAACATGATTAGGAGCAGATGATTTAAAATCTAAAGGGTTTTTAGAAAATTTCCTGAATTGAAAATCTCTTGTAATCTTTCTATTTGCAGGTTCCCCATTTATAGTTTTTATGGAGGAGGAAGTTTCCACAGATCTTAATACTCAGTTTTTCATTGTGGAGGAATTACAGTGGTTCCTGCTACATGCTCTCAATACCTTCATGGACCCCAGCAAAATTGTTATCAAAATTACAGGTTGCTTTGGAAACCACATGTTACTATGGAAACACGGGGAACAGCATGTGCACCGATAAATATTATGCAAAGATGGGAGATTGTGTTCTGCCTTGGACTGCTTCTAGCTACTTAATTATATGCATTTCCTTTGTAACTAAGAAATACCTGAACTTGATTTATATCCTGATGACATTGCCATGGAAACTGGGAAACACAGCATGCTGAATTATTTCTGGAACATTTTGAGACTCCTGTTTTCTGCATCTATCTGTACATGTTCTATATTTTTAATCTTTGTCATATACAATAATTCTTTGATTAATCTTGCTATTATGGGTGTGTTAGCAGTCTATAGCATGTCTGCGGGACTATCAGTGGGAGTAGATACCTTTCAGTGCTACTGTATATCACAGTATGAATGATGCCAGTGCATAAATTGTGAAGAATTATTAGGAATGCCTTCTTTCACTTTTCTTTTCCAACTTTGCTATTGCATAAGATATAAAACAGCATGTATAAATCATTCCAACTTTACTTATTGTGGCATTTTCTTTTCATGCATGTACTTACAAGCCTTGTTGCTTGCATAAATGTGTGTGTGTATGTGTGTTGATTTACGTATATACTAAGTACAGCATATCCCTATTGCATCATATCCCTGTTACTACATATACTTTTTACAGCATATACTAATTTACAGCATATACTTATTACAGCATATCCCTGTTACAGCATAGGCTTATTACATCATACCCCTGTTACAGCATATCCCTATTACATCATATCCCTGTTACAGTATATACTTTTTACAGCATATACTAATTTATAGCATATACTTATTACATCTATCCCTTTTACATCATATCCCTGTTACAGCATAGCATATCTCTGTTACAACATATACTTATTGCAGCATATACTAATTGCATCATATCCCTGTTACAACATATACTTATTACAGCATATACTAATTACATCATATTCCTGTTACAGCATATGCCTGTTACAACATATGCTTACTACAGCATATAGTAATTGCATCATATCCCTGTTACAACATAGCCCTGTTATAACATATACTTATTACAGCATATACTAATTACATCATATCCCTGTTACAGCATATCCCTGTTACAACATATACTTATTACAGCATATACTAATTACATCATATCCCTGTTACAGCATGTCCCTGTTACAACATATACTTATTACAGCATATACTAATTACAGCATATCCCTGTTACAGCAGATCCCTGTTACAATATATACTTTTTATAGCATATACTAATTACATCATATCCCTGTTACAGCATATACTTATTACAGCATATAATAATCACAACATACACTAATTACAGCATATACATATTACAGCATATACTTGTTACATCATATACTTATTACAGCATATAAAAATCAGCATATACTAATCACAGCATATACAAACTACAGCATATACATATTACAGCTTATCCTTACTACAGCATATACTTATTACAGCATGTACATATTACAGCATATACTTAAAACATTTTCATTTTTTCATGATGTGCTTGTAATCTTTACATCCAGACATTTGTTGCATGGGTTCAATATGGCTTTTTATATTATACTATTTGTCATTTTTTTTTTTTTATGTCTGCTCCCTGCATTTGAATCTGCATATCAGTGTAGATTGCCTGAAACGTTTTTCATTTTGAACTTGGTCTATAAAAATAGAGCAAGTAGAACCTCACAGCTCTTTTTCTAAACATAGCAGAGAATATGTTTTTGAAGGAATAATGATTTCAGGAGAGGAGAAAGACTATGTTCCTTGTATAGCATTTGCATACTTAACACTGCTGTTACAAAAAATAGCATGCACTTGCACCAAGCCACCATTTTCGTTTATGTTTATATATAATCTTGACTTGTAATATACTAAGTACTAATTTTACATTTCTATTGTTTCTGTCAATTTAATTTTCGACTGTTTTTAAGAAATATTATAATTTACATTTTTTAAAATCAGATTAGCAATGTTATCAGTAAATTTAATGAGCTTGTTTCACACAGCCCCTAATGGAGAGCGCCTGCTAGCTGATGTATACCCGAAGAGCGGAGGAGACTACAAGGTAGAATGGACCCCAAGATCACCAGGTAAACATAGATGCATGTTTTTATCTTAAATTATCTTGCTTGCAAACACACTTATGGAAGTATTAAGAAAAGAAGTTATTATGCGGAAAATAGAGATATAGTTGGTTCTTAAGATAAACAGGTAAATCTGAAGGATTGATTTCCCGTTTAGGTACATTAAACAAAATTGAAATAATGTAACAAACGGTCAATTTCCCATTTAGGTACAATAAAACAAAATTGAAATAATGTACCAAAGGGTCAATTTCCCATTTAGGTACAATAAAACAAAATTGAAATAATATAACAAAGGGTCAATTTCCCATTTAGGTACAATAAAACAAAATTGAAATAATATAACAAAGGGTCAATTTCCCATTTAAGTACAATAAAACAGAATTGAAATAATATAACAAAGGGTCAATTTCCCATTTAGGTACAATAAAACAAAATTGAAATAATATAACAAAGGGTCAATTTCCCATTTAGGTACAATAAAACATAATTGAAATAATATAAGAAAGAGGCAAAGCAGGAGTTGGAATGAGAATTATTCACCCAAAATTGTGAAAGATATTTTGTTTTGGAATTGTTTGCTTCATTCAGATTATGAATGTTTTGTTTTTAGCTAGTAATAAATTGAACAGCTGTAGTAGAATTAAAGATCACTTATGAAGTCATGGAAATTACAAAGAATGATCCAGAATCCTGTGTTTCACACTACAGATGCTGTATCACATTTGATATTTCTCTTGTGAGAACAAATGAAAGTGCAATTTTACAAATGCTGAGCTCATAATCATTATTTGGCAATCCTGAATTAACTGTCTTCTTTCCTTACTTGTAAGGCCGTCACACAGTGGATGTCCAGTACAATGGAGGTCAGGTGGAAGGAAGTCCTTATTTTGTGAACGTGTTTGACCTTAAGATGATCAGAGTGGACAATTTTCGACATGGAATTGTGGGAGATGTAGCTGGATTTAGTGGTATGTTTGTCATTAACGTATTGAGATATCTATAAATCTTTATAATGTATCTAGTATATACCATTTTTTTAAGATATCTTGTAAACTTTGTGATATATTATAAAATTTATGAGCTAACTGAATTAACCCTGTTTATTAAATAGTTAACTTTATTTTGTATCATAAGATATATAAGATATAATAAATTTGTTAAGATATTCCACAAAGTTTAAAATATATCTCACAGTGTATAAGATATTCCACAAAGTTTATAAGATATCTCACGAAGTTTATTTCTCACAAAGCTGATAAGATTTGTTCTATAAAATATTAAAAAATCTTACAAACATTTCATTCAGAGTTTCATAAGATATATCTAGAACCTTTTTATGATATATGACTTGAAATTTATATAAAATACCTGGACCACTCTGGTGGCCTAGTGGTTAGAGCATCCACCTCGGATGCAGGAGGTAGTGGGTTTGAACCCTGGCCAAGTCATACCAAAGACTTATAAAAATGGTACTAGCAGCTGCCTTGCTTGGCACTCAGCATTAAGAGGTTAGTGTTAGAACTGGTCAGCCTGGTGTCAGGATAATGTGACTTGGTGGGACATCATGCTACTTGTCTGCGGCATGATGCCCCCATGCTAGACATCACTATAAACTGCCACACTGCAGACATCACTGTGGTATGACTTAAAAATTGTTAAAGCTATGATAAAATTCCAAAACACACAAACACACACATATAAAATATCTTGTGAAGTTGATGAGATACTGAATATAGTATGTAAGATATCTTTTAAAACAAACAATTTGTCTAATATATCAGATATCTCGTACTGTTTATGAACTATTTAATTTGTCAATTTCATATCAATTTGGCCTGCCATATTATACTAACTCCTGATAATTTTAGTCAGAAGTGCACATTCATTCCAATATAAACTTTCTGTTGCAGTTGACTTCAGTCAAGCCGGAACACTGGAGCACAATATTCGCATCATCAGCCCATCAGGTGGTGAAGTTTCATATGACACACGGAGTCTGGGGCATATGTGGATAGATGTCATGTATGAACCTGAAGAACCAGGAACCTTTCAAATTTACATCACGTATGCAGGCTTTCAACTTCCAGGTGAGTCTTAATAGCAACGTTTAACAGGTGTTAAATATTGATCTGGTTCATTCCATATAATAATAATAATAATAGTAATAATAATAATATTAATGACACTATTTAAAGAGGGTAACACAGTTAGATGAAGAACTAATCTACCTTGATGCCCTCATACAGTGGAACTTATTTACTAGATACAAATGTACATGCATAAACACACATGCATACCTTTCATGTATCTTTCAAAAGAGGTCGAGGTCACAGAATAGATACTGAAGGATGTGAAAGCCATCTGCCTTTGATATTTGACCTTCATTTCAAAAGAGGTAAAGGCCACAGAAAAGAGACTGAATAGTGATTACTGTTAAATGTGCACATATCACTGGAAATGTGCATGTTATATACACCTTCTACTTGTACCAAGAGAAATGCAGGAAAATCAATTTTGCTGGTTGTAAGGATCTAATAATTTAAATAGATGATGCTGAATTACAACATTGGTTTTCACATATGTTCACCGTGGTCATTATTTAAAGAGGAAAATCTGCATTGCATATAGAACTGGATGGAACCAGGGTTTTTGGAATTACATTTTCAGGAATGATACTACATTTCGTACTATTCCCAGTTTGGATTAGCTAAAATAACATTGTTGTCATGGATACAAAGCCACCTTATTTCAACAGTAAAATTGTATTAGTGTTGATCTTACTAATTGTCAGTTAGATAATCCGATATAAATGAATTGCTGGTACGCAAGTAGCAGGAAGTGGAAATTGACTAATATAAGTGTTTTTGCAAGTATTATCCAATTTCCTGTGTTGTTTTTCTATTTTCATGGAAGTATATTTTGTAACAAAGTACACATATGTGAAAAGCTTCAGAGAAAGAAATATGCCCACTTCTGTCATAAAACTTTAAGAGGAATGGAGACACTTAGATGTTAAAAGGGATTCTCTGAGAGTGAATTACTTTGCAAAGATAGATCTCCAATGTGGGTATGTGAGAAGGCTTGCCAGTAGCTTCTCGTGGGTCGGTGATTCTTTCCGAGGTTTTCCTGGGTTCTTCCTCCACCATTAATACTGGCCGCCATGTATAGCCTATCGTGTGCTGAAAAATGGCGTTAAACTCCACAACAACAACAACAAAGATAGATCTAATTTTAATGACTCGTTTCTTCTGTATAGGGTGCCAACTTTTTTGTACTTTAATTTCTACATGTCATAAATGGAAGTCAGTTTCCATCATTTTGTTTCAAGGTTGGAGCCATTAGAATAATTATTATGCAACTAGGATTATTGTGACGTTAACGGGAAAGTTGTTTTTTGAATTTATGACAGTGTTTTCAGCTGTTGATTGTAGGTTTTGTTAAGCCATCCATTACCAGCAGCAGAATTTCATAACCTTTGTTCAGTTTTGTATTCTACATAGAGTAGAGAATCAGCCATGTACAAATATGTGATCTGTTTTATTATTGATTAAATAGCAGCCGGGGCCTCGAGTGGCCGAGTGGTCTAAAGCGCTCACCATTACGGATCACTGCCATCTCGCCTCTATCTGTGTGAGTTCGAGTCTCAGGCTCGGCTAACGTAGGTACGTGAGAAAGCCTGCCAGTAGCTTCTCGTGGGTCGGTGGTTCTTCCTGGGGTTTTCCAGGGTTCTTCCTCCACCAATTATACTGGCCGCCATGTATAGCCTATCTTGTGCTGAAAAATGGCGTTAAACCATACAACAACAACAACAAATAGCAGCCTGCTTGACATCTGATTATGCTGATGTTGTAAACAGTTTATAACATTACACACAAGTTTTAAATTATGCACTCAATGCCTTGTCATTTAGTAGTCTTTCATGCCTGATGTGCTGTTTTACTCTAATCAGTCAGTTTGGAGGTGCTTCAGTTCTGATTGCATTTATTTTCTATAATGAATACCTCGGTTGCTAATTTCAGTTAAGTTCCACAGTTATCCAGCACACTGATATTGTACTGTCAATGGAAATGACAAAAATTCAGGATACTAAAGTTTGATATAGAATGGTGAAATCTATTGCAAACAACTATGTAAAGGTGGACACATGGAAGCATTTATGATTTTGGTACGATGTCAAAATTTAACAAGTGTATCACATGTACAACTTGATAATGGCCTCCACTGCTGTATAAAAATGAGATAATGTTGATTTCAGCTGAAGTAGTGACATTTCTTCTGGTAGATATATGGTATATGCCCCACTTAGGAAAGTGGAAGTTAGAGTGAAAACCATATAAATTGGAAAAATTGCAGTTTTGAAGAAATTGTCTCATTAAATGAGATAGGAAAAATTCTTCTATATTGGATTTTTCTTTTTCTTGTTTATTCTTTGCCATAAATTAACTTTTAAAAAATGCATAAAATTGAGTTTTATTGGACAGGATACTATATTTGTAAGTAATAGGTAATGGGGAGCTTTTACCACAGTGAAAGCAGTAGTATACAACAAGTCAGTGGGATTAATGTGATTTATCAGCCATTAATCCGATTTGAATTGAAGACATTATTAGCTATACTTGTAAAATTTAGGCCCCATTAGAGGTAATTTGAATTATTTAGAGTTTCCATTGGAGTGAGGAAACGTTATCAACAGAGAGGTCACAAGTAGCTTGCATTAGCTACATGTCAGATAAATGTACAGTTGGACAGTAGAGGAGACAGCTAGTTGAAGGATTTTGAAAGAATTTAAATAAATAATTCATGGACAGTAAGTCTAATGTGTGCATGCAAATAATATGTTGGAATTTTGAAGTGGCATAAACTTCTAAATTTTAAATTGTCAGAATTGTCAGGCTTTAAATTTAGTCCATGTATCCTTCATCATTATGGCATGAAATTTAAATGAAAGAAACAGCTTTGTACTCTGAAATAATTTCATGACTTTATTTTATAGTTATTTTATATCGTGTCAACCATTCCTGGTATATCTGTAAATTCACATTGCAAGGATTCATCATGTTCAGGAATTATCAGTTTAACCTGAGACGATTTTGATGTGCCAGTTCATTGGAATATATTTTACAAAGAACAATCTTTGCATTCATGGGAAGTATTGCATCCTGGGACTGGATGTTCTTCAGTAAAACCCAACAGTTAGATTTATTGAAATTGTGTGTCTAGATCTACAGAAACATTTTTAATGTGTTGAATAGTGTGGCAGAGCTTTTGAAAAATATTGTTGTCTGGATAATTTTGAAGAGGTTGAATTATTAAAGTACTAAAACCAATACAAATTAGATGCAGGTTTCAGATTATTCTTAGCTTTCTACAGTAATGCCAATTACTCCAGAATTGTTTTTATTAGCAAAGTGAATAAATAAAAGAAAGTATATATCAGCACTGCATTACAGATATATATATAATACCAATGTCAATAAGATGTCTTTTGTGATCCAAGATGAGTGTGTTGTCTGTTACCACTTCTAAAATGTCATCTTCAACCATTTCCAAAATCTCCTCTATGGAGGACCTATTTCCTATTTCACAAGCACCTAGGAACATGATGGATGAACTAAAAGAGATTCTTACAGAAAGGTTTGGGCCACTCAACCAAATTCCAGAAATGGAGGAAAGCTTACCTGCTGAGGCTGCAGTTCAGGCCCCTGTCAGCACTGCAAGAAGTAGCTCGGGTGCTTCCATAACAAAACCTAATGATCTTAATACTACATCAAACAAAAATGTGACACAAAGAAAAGACGATGTGATGATTCATCCAATATTTTTTAAGACTTCTGTCAGAAAGGACAAAGGCTCCAAATCACATGATGCTCTGGTTACAGAATTAACTTCTGTTCCGCAGAAAAGAAATGTTGGTGCTGTCTTTGACACAGAAGAAAAAAATAAGGATAAGGAGAAAATAAGTGGTAAAAGGAATGCTTACTTAAAGAGACGAGTAAGTGGCTGGTGGTGTCTTTGGACACAGAAGAAAAAATAAGGATAAGGAGAAAATAAGTGGTAAAAGGAATGCTTACTTAAAGAGACGAGTAAGTGGCTGGTGGTGTCTTTGGACACAGAAGAAAAAAATAAGGATAAGGAGAAAATAAGTGGTAAAAGGAATGCTTACTTATAGAGACGATTAAGTGGCTGGTGGTGTCTTTGGACACAGAAGAAAAAAGTAAGGATAAGGAGAAAATAAGTGGTAAAAGGAATGCTTACTTAAAGAGACGAGTAAGTGGCTGGTGGTGTCTTTGGACACAGAAGAAAAAAATAAGGATAAGGAGAAAATAAGTGGTAAAAGGAATGCTTACTTATAGAGACGATTAAGTGGCTGGTGGTGTCTTTGGACACAGAAGAAAAAAGTAAGGATAAGGAGAAAATAAGTGGTAAAAGGATTGCTTACTTAAAGAGACGAGTAAGTGCAAAGGGAAACAAGGTGTTTGCAAATAAAACTCTCTTAGCCTCGCTTGACAATCATCTGATCCACACTCTCCACAAACATTCAATTTTCCAAAAGCGAAGGTTAAAAGTGAATGGTATACAAACTTTTGAACTGCCATCCAAAACTGAAGAGTCTCAGTACAAGGCTTCTGTCTCAGTCGACAAGGACAGATTTGATGGACAAAGCATAAAAGCAGTAGAAAACACTAAGGAAGGAGTAGGTTTATGCCACACTGTACAGTCAGACAAGTCAGTCTCATACACTAGTGATATAGATACTGACAGAAAGATGACCAACAGTTAATTGTATATTTTACAAGCAACCAAATGGACTCACTGAAGGAGTTGTGTATAGCATCCAAGTCAAACCCTGTGTCAGATCTGGATTGCCAAAGAAATATGTCACATGCATAAAGGTTCAGGGTGAGATAACCTTTACTTTCTTTTCAGTTGTCTCCTCTTGTCATATTCAATCTTAAAGAAGCTAGCTCATTGGCTTTAACTAATTGTCGCTAGAAGATTTTTGTAATTTTCAGCTGAAATGGCGATAGGAAAGGCATTTATTTGGTTACTTTGAATGCATCAAAAGAAATCTGTGAGAGACTTTTGTTTACATGGATGCCTAAGTGTATAAAAGATTCATCTATCCTTATGCAGTTTAGACCTGTCTGCTTTAAATCTAAGGTCAAAAAGTGAAAAATCAGGACTCAAACTTTGGTTCTGAACAGTGAATTTCGTCTTTAAAAAATTGGGTCTAAAAGATGGGTTTTTTCTGCTGCATTTTTTAAGGCAACTAGAAACCCAATACATTATTTGGGCATTTGGGCATTTTTCATTACCACAATTGTAGCACTACATCTTTCTCCTTGTTTGTAGTAGCATCTGCTTTGATGTGTCTTACATGATCTTGATATTATAGAGATAACAAATAGATAACACAAAAACTTGTCATGCAGGAATAGTATGTCAATTAAATTTTTGGAAATTTTTTAACAGTTGTCAAGGAATGGCCATTTTTCTAAAAGAATTTGTGGCACATTTAGTCAAATAAGGAAGCAGTTTTCAGATTTAATGATATGATTGAAATTATCTCATTGTTCTGTTAGTTTTTACCTGAAGTGACAGTAGGAAAGGCAATTTTTTATTACTTCTGAATTCATCCTAGCACCTGTTGGCTAGAGATTTTCATTTTGAGAAATGCCTAGCTGTATAAAAAACATATTTGATTAGATATTTTGACAGTATGTGGACAGTAGTAAAAATTCTTTTTTCTTCTTTTGCAAATTGGACAAATGATTTCCATGTCCTGGCATCTGTTTTCTCACAATCTGAAACTTATCCTCCTTGTTTGGAAAGGTTCATCTGTCAGTGAAGTGCGGACAGTCTGCTTTAGAACTAAGGTGAAAAAATCTAAAATATGGACACAAACTCTGGTTCTGAAATTCAAGTCACAAAAATGTGTTTTTTTAGTGCAAGTTGAAATTCTACATTATTTGGTATCATTGTAGAACACCATCTTACCTTTTCTGCAATACCATCCACTTTGATATGTTGAAAATGATGTTGCTGTTACAGAGTCCAGAACTAGAGTACTATCTCATGATACACAAACATGGCACATAGCAATAATAAGTTGACAAAATAAGTTTTACGGAAATAAAGTCATTAGTTTATTTCCAGTTACATTATTGATATAGGGCTCTCATATATTTTTGCCGTATAACAAAAACATTTACATGACAAAAACATGCAAAGTCAAGGCCATTGTAGGTACAAATATTTGTAATGCATATGGAATCCATTATTTTGATACCCAAAGTGTGTGAAACTTACCAAAAGGTCCTGTAAGCCCACAGGACCAGTAACCTGAAAATGTTAATGGACGTGTCCATAATGAACTGGTCCTACACTGTATCATACAAGAGGACAAAATGTAGTCCATGACTCAATAATGGTGAATGCAGTTAGACATGAATATCAGCCACCAGTAAAATTATCTGTTTAATGAAAAATGGAAAAAATAATGAAAAATACAAAATAAGATATTTATATATCAAATTATTGAAGTTTGCTAAATTTATGATAACATGACTATTGATAATGCTGTCCAGCTAGTACACATTCATGCATACTTCATGTACAGGCTGGACATCATAATCTGATGCTGCCATTGATGATCAGTCTGTAAAATAGTCACAGTGGAAATGAGGATCCTCTTCCATTGACTTGTCAAATCCTCTTCCATTGACTTGTCCAATCCTCTTCCATCGACTTGTCCAATCCTCTTCCATCGACTTGACCAATCCTCTTCCATCGACTTGTCAACCCCGACAGCATACGATCTAGATCCAGCATCCAAAGATGAGTTTGTGGTATCCAGAGCTTGAGGTATCCAGAGTTTGTGGTATTCGGAGTTTGTGGTATCCAGAGTTTGTGGTATCCAGAGCTCAGATGTCCATAAAATTAGGTCAGCAGAAAAATGAGTTCTAGCAATAGATTGCAGGAGCTGGATGAAATGCATCCACATCAGCAGAATACAGCTGAACAGATAACAGCATTGTCGTGCATCCACATTATATATTAAAAAGGAATTGTTGTTATCCAACTGTTTTTGTTTGTCAGTGTCTTTTTCCTTTTGAATGGTTCATTTTCATTGGCTGTTTTTGACCTTTTAGCCTTTTGTGGCTTCGAGGCATCAAATTACCTCCATACATTGTCACTGGGAATTGGAAGTAGCTTGTGTGTCATCAGACATCTCATAGAGTTTTTAAGTGGAGTGTCGGTCGTATGTAGACTATATGAAAACTATTTCCCTTCTCATCTCACACTGCAGATTGGATTACCATCCTCTCGGATTTGCCTTTGGTCATCCGAACCAATTTGCCATTATTTATTTTTCTCAATGTATCAGTTTCTTCTTTTAATATGATAAAAAAAAAAAATTTGTAGATTACATTTTTTCAATATAAATGAAATCAACATGGCCAGATGGTCCAGTTACTACAATTTTTGCATCAGGCTGGCATGGGACTTGCAGGCTGGCAGCCTGTGTCATACACTGCTCTCCTGGGTAATCAAAAAAGGTGATTCTTACTCGCATACACACATAAGAGAGAAAGATAAAGACTTGTAGCAGACTATTTGGCATATTGTCTCATAAACCCAATTTTCACATCAAGCAAATCAAGACAGATTGATTCAGGAAAACAAATGTATCCATTTACCATATATGCAATTTCAACTGTAATATATATATATATATATATATATATATATATATATATATATATATATATATACACACACACACACACACTATTTAGGCTAATATTATCATTTTAACTCAAGTCCTATTACAAGAAGTAAATGTGAAGTCATGACACCATATAATGCTTAAAGGGGTAATGTCTGAGGTAATCCAGATGTGCTTGAAATCATTTTACTACACTTCCTGTGCAGGTTATTATGAGAAATGTGTATTTTTGCCATGTGATTAGCAGAATCTTTCATATGTTTATTTTAGCAGAATCTTTCATATGTTTATTTCAAATGCAAGTTATGAAAATCATTGAATAATTTTGATCTAATTGCTTTCCAAGCCTTGTTATGAAACAATTCCTAAATTTCATTTGAAATGCAAACTTGTATTAAATCATCAGTACATATTTAAGAAATTGTTCCTCTGTAGATGGTGACAGCATATTTCTCTATTGGTTATCATTGTAGAAATTCATTCATTTTAATCAGTAATTGATACACAGTTGCAGCCATTTTCCTTAGATGTGATATCTTTAATTGTGCTTGACACAGTATAGCTGTCATTTGAAAAGTTAACTTTAAAAAATTTATTGCAGGCTGCCCCTTCAGACAGGAGGTATCTGATGGTGGATTGCCTACAGCAAGTGGAGATGGTCTGTACTATGGACAGGAAAACAAGATATCCACTTTCCATGTGGATGTTGGTCGCAGGAAGGGAAATCTGCAAGTTTCTGTGGATGGTAAGTAATGCATCTTTCAACTCTTGCACAATGGATCCATTTTTCAGCTCCTACACATTGGCTGCATGAATGATGCTGTTGTACAATGGCTGCATGGATGCTGCTGCTGTACAATGGCTGCATGGATGATGCTGTTGTACAATGGCTGCATGGATGATGCTGTTGTCCAATGGCTTCATTTTTCACCTCTTGTATAATGGCTGCACGGATGATACTTTAAAACCAGCTTCTTTATAATCTGTATACCTTGTGTGGGTCCCAATACCTGGCTTCATTCTTATTCTCTACATTCCTTGTGTGTTACCCATGACCTCTCTTCATTATAATTTTCTACAATCCTTGTTTGTTATCCATGACCTGGCTTAATTATTATTCTCTACATTCCTTATGTGTTATCCATGACCTGGCTTCATTCTTATTCTCTACATTCCTTGTGTGTTACCCATGACCTGGCTTCATTATTATTCTCTACATTCCTTGTGTGTTATCCATGACCTGGCTTCATTATTATTCTCTACATTCCTTGTGTGTTACCCAATACCTGGCTTCATTATTATTCTCTACATTTCTTGTGTGTTACCCAATACCTGGCTTCATTCTTATTCTCTACATTCCTTGTGTGTTACCTATGACCTGGCTGCATTCTTATTCTCTACATTCGTTATGTGTTACCCATGACCTGGCTTCATTATAATTTTCTACATTTCTTATGTGTTACCCATGACCTGGCTTCATTATAATTTTCAGCATTCCTTGTGTCTTACCCATGACCTGGCTTCATTATAATTTTCTACATTCCTTGTGTGTTACCCATGACCTGGCATTATAATTTTCTACATTCCTTGTGTGTTACCCATGACCTGGCTTCATTCTTATTCTCTACATTCCTTGTGTGTTACCTATGACCTGGCTGCATTCTTATTCTCTACATTCGTTATGTGTTACCCATGACCTGGCTTCATTATAATTTTCAACATTCCTTGTGTGTTACCCATGACCTGGCATTATAATTTTCTACATTCCTTATGTGTTACCCATGACCTGGCTTCATTATAATTTTCAGCATTCTTGTGTCTTACCCATGACCTGGCTTCATTATAATTTTCTACATTCGTTATGTGTTACCCATGACCTGGCATTATAATTTTCTACATTCCTTGTGTGTTACCCATGACCTGGCTTCATTCTTATTCTCTACATTCCTTGTGTGTTACCCATGACCTGGCTGCATTCTTATTCTCTACATTTGTTATGTGTTACCCATGACCTGGCTGCATTCTTATTCTCTACATTCGTTATGTGTTACCCATGACCTGGCATTATAATTTTCTACATTCCTTGTGTGTTACCCATGACCTGGCATTATAATTTTCTACATTCCTTATGTGTTACCACCTGGCTTCATTATAATTTTCTACAATCCTTGTGTGTTACCCATGACCTGGCATTATAATTTTCTACATTCCTTGTGTGTTACCCATGACCTGGCTTCATTATAATTTTCTACAATCATCGTGTGTTACCCATGACCTGGCATTATAATTTTCTACATTCCTTGTGTGTTACCCATGACCTGGCTTCATTGTAATTTTCTACAATCCTTGTGTGTTACCCATGACCTCTCTTCATTATAATTTTCTACAATCCTTGTTTGTTATCCATGACCTGGCTTAATTATTATTCTCTAAATTCCTTATGTGTTATCCATGACCTGGCTTCATTCTTATTCTCTACATTCCTTGTGTGTTACCCATGACCTGGCTTCATTATTATTCTCTACATTCCTTGTGTGTTATCCATGACCTGGCTTCATTATTATTCTCTACATTCCTTGTGTGTTACCCAATACCTGGCTTCATTATTATTCTCTACATTTCTTGTGTGTTACCCAATACCTGGCTTCATTCTTATTCTCTACATTCCTTGTGTGTTACCTATGACCTGGCTGCATTCTTATTCTCTACATTCGTTATGTGTTACCCATGACCTGGCTTCATTATAATTTTCAGCATTCCTTGTGTCTTACCCATGACCTGGCTTCATTATAATTTTCTACATTCGTTATGTGTTACCCATGACCTGGCATTATAATTTTCTACATTCCTTGTGTGTTACCCATGACCTGGCTTCATTCTTATTCTCTACATTCCTTGTGTGTTTCCTATGACCTGGCTGCATTCTTATTCTCTACATTTGTTATGTGTTACCCATGACCTGGCTTCATTATAATTTTCAACATTCCTTGTGTGTTACCCATGACCTGGCATTATAATTTTCTACATTCCTTATGTGTTACCCATGACCTGGCTTCATTATAATTTTCAGCATTCTTATGTCTTACCCATGACCTGGCTTCATTATAATTTTCTACATTCGTTATGTGTTACCCATGACCTGGCATTGTAATTTTCTACATTCCTTGTGTGTTACCCATGACCTGGCTGCATTCTTATTCTCTACATTCGTTATGTGTTACCCATGACCTGGCATTATAATTTTCTACATTCCTTATGTGTTACCACCTGGCTTCATTATAATTTTCTACAATCCTTGTGTGTTACCCATGACCTGGCATTATAATTTTCTACATTCCTTGTGTGTTACCCATGACCTGGCTTCATTATAATTTTCTACAATCATCGTGTGTTACCCATGACCTGGCTTCATTATAATTTTCTACAATCATCGTGTGTTACCCATGACCTGGCATTATAATTTTCTACATTCCTTGTGTGTTACCCATGACCTGGCTTCATTATAATTTTCTACAATCCTTGTGTGTTACCCATGACCTGGCATTATAATTTTCTACATTCGTTATGTGTTACCACCTGGCTTCATTATAATTTTCTACAATCATTGTGTGTTACCCATGACCTGGCATTATAATTTTCTACATTCCTTATGTGTTACCACCTGGCTTCATTATAATTTTCTACATTCCTTGTGTGTTACCCATGACCTGGCTTCATTATAATTTTCTACATTCCTTGTGTGTTACCCATGACCTGGCTTCATTCTTATTCTCTACATTCCTTGTGTGTTACCCATGACCTGGCTGCATTCTTATTCTCTACATTCGTTATGTGTTACCCATGACCTGGCTGCATTCTTATTCTCTACATTCGTTATGTGTTACCCATGACCTGGCATTATAATTTTCTACATTCCTTGTGTGTTACCCATGACCTGGCTTCATTATAATTTTCTACAATCATTGTGTGTTACCCATGACCTGGCATTATAATTTTCTACATTCCTTATGTGTTACCACCTGGCTTCATTATAATTTTCTACATTCCTTGTGTGTTACCCATGACCTGGCTTCATTATAATTTTCTACATTCCTTGTGTGTTACCCATGACCTGGCTTCATTATAATTTTCTACAATCCTTGTGTGTTACCCATGACCTGGCATTATAATTTTCTACATTCCTTGTGTGTTACCCATGACCTGGCTTCATTATAATTTTCTACAATCATTGTGTGTTACCCATGACCTGGCATTATAATTTTCTACATTCCTTGTGTGTTACTCATGACCTGGCTTCATTATAATTTTCTACAATCATTGTGTGTTACCCATGACCTGGCATTATAATTTTCTACATTCCTTATGTGTTACCACCTGGCTTCATTATAATTTCCTACAATCATTGTGTTACCCATGACCTGGCTTCATTATAATTTTCTACAATCATTGTGTCTTACCCATGACCTGGCTTCATTATAATTTTCTACAATCATTGTGTGTTACCCATGACCTGGCATTATAATTTTCTACATTCCTTATGTGTTACCACCTGGCTTCATTATAATTTTCTACAATCATTGTGTCTTACCCATGACCTGGCTTCATTATTATTCTCTACATTCCTTGTGTTTTACCAAATACCTGGCTTCATTATAATTCTTCTAAATCTTTTGTTGTTAAAACTCATGCTTAAGCTTGAAATTGGAGCATTTTTATGTGCTGTAAATTTGACGAGAATGAAGCTATAGTTCTGAAACAGTAATATTTTCCTTAGCATCGATTCCTCAATCTACCATCAAGTTCACATTCAATGACACAGATTCAGTCTCTGTTTTATGTTTTTAGTATTGAACTTTAATAAAATAGTTAAGAAAATGTGAGGCCTGTTCAGGTTCTGTGGCCATATTTTTTAATGTTATGCATCTTTTTGAGATTTCTTGTATTAAAATGAATTAAAAACATTTCTTTTTCTAAGCTGAAATGGGTTTTTACCAATCATTAAGGGTCATAAATGTTATCTTGAAAGAATCAGTTTCATCCAGGAAGATATCTGGAAATATTTGTTTCATTGGCATGGGAACCTTGGTTCTCCACCATCTACACTTACCAAGCTTTGTGGATCATTTGCATTAGGGGTAAAGAAGAATCCTATTGATCTTGGAATTAGAAGGTCAAGGTCAATTGGGCTGAAAGCATCAAAAGGGTTTCTGTACACAAATTATTTTTCCATCTTGTACCTGGACCAAACTTTGTGAATGACTTTGCACATATGGAAAGGAAAGAAGCCTATCACTTTTGGAGTCAATGGATGAAGGCCAGTATTACCTTGATAGAAATAATAAAAGGGATTTCTGCTTCATTTATCTACATAAAGGACTAAGGACTGTTAAACATGAGGTGGGCATGTAACATGCCATTCATGGTATTCGAGTTCAGTTCTGCTTAACTCTACAGCTCTTTTTGCTTCTAGTACAAAATCTTTCAGGTATGTCTGCCAAGGTCATGTCTTCAAGGTCAGAGTCACTGATCACAGTACTATCATTTTGGTGTTGTAAGCAGGAGATAAAAGTCAACAAAATATACCCATTTTCTTACCTGAATTAGTCAGGTGTATAATTCTAGTTATTTTGACTGGACTAATAGACACAATTCTCCTTTATTCTAGGTCCCAACTCTATTGCCAAATGTAATGTTGACCCACAGCCAGATGGTACTTACACAATTACGTACATCCCCGTGGAGACAGGCATGTTTGATGTCAGTGTCAAGTGGAATGGAGAAGAAATTCCAGGTAATAAGCAAAGTTTAATGACTAGAACTGTTCTATTCAATCCAAGAATCCAACCAGCTGATACCATATATACTTACTTATAAATTCAGTCAAACTGCAAAGATCGTTCTTATATGCTGTAGCATAATGCAGTTGTAGATCAGGGTCTGTGCTGATTGTTCTATTGATTACTCCTAACAAACTGCACAGACCCAGATATGCCGCCGCATAATGCATCGGCAGATCTTGGTCTGTTGATTTTGCAGTTGGACTCTTCTTATAAGCAAGTATATATGGGAAAGGAATCCTAAAGTTTTTATCCTAAGACCATGCAGTCTCTTCATGCAGGTTTAACGTATGTCATTACAAGGATCAAATAATGGTGCAGGTTAGCCCCATCACATCTCTTTGTCTGTCAGTTTCCTTTGAAAAATGAAGCTAGTTTTGTTCAGGTCTTTGACTCATCAGGGGCAATATTATATAGTATCATATTCTTATACAAATTGTCTTTTGTTGAGCTGAAAATAAGTGTCTGAAATTTGAAAACCATTATTCTTAATTAAATGCCGTCATATATTTATACAGGATTCACTGTCTATAATTCCAGAATTTCATTTAAAATGTTCATAAAACATTGCTGAATTCCATTGGAGATGATTCATTACTTCATCCAGTTAAGATTAAGGTTTTCTGTTTAATACAGACTGATCTAAGCTTAGAAGATGCTTGCTTTTTTACAATTTGGCATCATTGAAAGTGATTGCCTGTAAGAAAGAGATAATTGGCTCAGGGAAGAAAAACGAGTAGTTTGTAACAAATTATCACAAACTTAGAAAAAGTATAAATTATGCAGTATGGTGGGGATGTAGTGATACAAAAGAAAACATAGTGGACGCTGACTGAGATCCATTTGACCTCAATTCACCACAAACATGATGCACATAAAATGAATACAGCACACATATTGTGATGTATATTAATTGTTTATGAAAAGTGAGACTAATTACAGTTCTTTTAGAAACAAATCTGTAATGTATTTATAATTAGCAACATTTTTAACACATACAGTATTGAAAAGGAAACAATTCAGTATCTAATTAAGTTAATTATTTTTATTGCTGATTTTACTTCACATGTATTATTATAAAACTGCAAGGTTCCTTTTTCCTTATTGTTTTCTATCATGCGGAAACTTGCATTTACACAAACTTATTTCTTGTTATAACTCTGTTTTATAGACTTTTTTTATCAGCTGATTAATTAAGAGATATTCATATCATGCAAAGAACTTTGAACACTTATGCAATGGTTCACAAAATCATACCCTTCCATCTCCCCCAAAAATGGCATTGTTCATGGACCATCAGATGGTAGTTTTGCTATCTGCTGCCCTTGCCCTTGCCCTTGCCCTTGCCCTTGCCTTTGCCCTTGCCCTGGTACAGAATTCATAAACTTCTCCAGCTGCTTTATTTCTTATTTAAACTGCTGGTTAGTCAGGCACTGTCTTCTACCCCCACCCCACCCCATCCCCACATATGCATACTTTTTCTCACTTCCAAGACGTGACTGTTAAGACTGGTTAAAGTTAATTTGCCTTGAACCACCAAACATTAGGGTACACTAATTTAGCAGTGTACCCAAATCCAATCCATTTAGCTATGTCAGTAGCACAATCAAAATTAATTCCTTTTTTGTTCTGTGCAGTGTTGATTTATTCATAATAAATTTTCTTTTGAAGGTCATATGTTTTTCTAGGAAGGTCGTGTATTTTCCTATTCTGATTAAGAACAGAAAAATTAAAAATTGAATGGCCATAACCATAATTATAAATTGCTTGTAAATATTTCCCATGTCCTGAAATAGACGATATCACTAGCCTAGAGAAATCTATTGTTTAAATATTTCAGTCATCATACATTTTTTCCTTTATGACACAAGTAAAATTTTTTATATTTCTTGGTTTTTTACATCATGTTGAATATCTAAAAACTGCTGCAGTGCCATCATAGTAACAGGTAACAAATTTGGTTCTTTCTTGAAATGTACATAAAAGTGTTACTGTACAGCCCCCTTTATAAATGGAATCCTCATGTCAATTTGCCCAAACTTCTGTTAGTCACATAATGTCATTAGTACAACTAGTCCCACAATGTTTGATTGATTGCCATAAAATGTGGCAAATATCATTATGATCACCTGAAGTTGAAAATTGGCAAATCACTTTAGTCCCATAATGTTTATGGAGATTTTGTACCCAGCAGAATGCAGTATATGACATACCCTTGTGGACTAGTCTCACATTTTTGGATGAATTTCTTTGAAACATGGTAAATTTTAAGGAGTGCACAGGCATGGGATTTGGAGATTCCCAAAGAGCAGTAGAGAACAGGAAAGATGGAGAGAATTGCTTGTAAAGTCAACTTTGGTGCCCAAGTGACCTCTTGGGTTAAGCTTTTGATGATGATGATGATGATGACGATGATGATGATGATGAAATTTTAAGGTCATCATTTGATGGGATTTTGATCAAATAGTCCTGTGTCATCAAGATCCTGGCTGAATATGATTATAAGTGATATTTACGCCTATTAATAATGCAACATAGGATTAGCTGAAATTATCAATAATCCAGAAACTCGATTTCTAATCCGATTGTTATCCAGCCTGTTCAGTTATCTTATGATATCTTGGTGTTGATTGATTTTGCTTATGAGCAAGATCTATGCTGGTTCTTTTATAATTGGGATCAGAAAATGTTAGTGAGATACCTTTCTTGAAAACTCTGTGAATGTTTTTATACCTGCAAGATCTTAAATGACTTCAAACCATAATCAAGAGACTCCGCATATTTATTATGCTATTATCTTTATCAAGAATTTGTATGAAACTTCAGTTTAATAGGTAAAATCAACATTATATAGTGTTTGGGAGATAATTTAGATGGGAATTGTGTCCTACAAATCTGTGTAAACTGCTTAGTGAAATGGTGGTCTTTGTTGGTGAAAACCAGGTGAAAAATATCTGGGCCTCTTGTTTTCTAATACTAAGTTCCAGGTAAAACCCATGTATCTCATCATTAGAAGGAATTTCAAGCACAACAGTGAAGCTGTTGTAAAGGCCAAGGTCATAGGTCATTATCAGTCTTACTTTTTCCTCCACTCCATAACTTTAACATCATTTACAAAATGTGTTGTGAACCATTTTGGTGTTTATTTCCATTCCGTAACTTTAGAGCTGTTTGAAATTAAGGGCTGCAACCATATATATAGAATCTCAGTGTGGCTTTCGAGCCGGCAGGTCAACTGTAGACATGATCTTCTCACTACACCAGTTGCAGGAGAAGTGTCACAAGCAGCAGATGCCTCTCTACATCGCCTTCATAGACCTGACGAAGGCGTTTGACCTTGTCAGTCAGAGTGGACTCTTCAGACTCCGGCAGAAGATCAGCATCCCCCCTGCTCGCTGTCATCACGTCGTTCCACAAGAACATGCACAGCACAGTGTGCTTTAATGGCACAACATTGGAGGCCTTACCAGTCATCAGCGGAGTCAAACATGGCTGTATCCTTGCGCCAAAGCTCTTTGCCATCTTCTTCGCCATGCTTCTCCAGTACACCTTCAAGGACTGCAACAAGGGAGTGTACATCCATACTAGGGGTGACAGCAAGCTGTTCAACATCACCCATCTCCAAGCTAAAACTAAAGTCACAGAGGTCCTCATCCATGAATTGCTCTTTGCCGACGATGCAGCCTTGACATCACACACGTAAGATGGACTGCAGCAGCTGGTATTCCGCCACTCCCATGCATGTAAGGGGTTTGGACTGACCATCAGTTTAAAGAAAACGAATGTCATGGCTCAGGATGCACACTCCCCTCCCTCCATCACCATCGATGGGTACAACTTGGAAGTTGTTGAGAACTTAACACACCTCAGGTCCACCATCTCCAGTGCACTCTCCATTGATTCTGAGGTGAACAGCAGGATTGCCAAGGCAGCAGCAGTGATGGCCAGACTGAACCAGAGGGTCTGGAACAACTCCAGCCTCACTGAGAAGACCAAACTGTGCATCTACCAGGCCTGCGTGCTCAGCACACTCCTCTTCAGCAGCAGCAGCAAAACATGGACCACCTATGCAAGACACAAGAGGAAACTCAACAGCTTCCACCTGAGATGCCTGTGGCGTATTCTGCACATCCAGTGGCAGGACAAAGTTCCCAACACAGAGATTCTGGAACGTGCCAACATGAACAGCATGTTCTCCATTCTCACTGAGAGGCACCTTTGCTGGCTCGGCCATGTCAAGAGAATGGACCCAGGCGGCATTCCCAATGACCTGTTATATGGTGAGTTAGCTGAAGGCACATGACTGACTGGACAACCATGTCTGCACTACAAAGATGTTTGCAAGAAGGACATGACGCCGGCCAACATCAATGTCAACGACTGGTAGAGCTGTGGTAATGACCATTCAACCTGGCACCTAGCTGTCAGACAGGGTGTTCAAAAAGCCAAGGAAGACAGGAACATAGTGCAAGCTGAAAAGAGAGCTAGAAAGAAGGAGAAACAACAACTTACTCTGGAGCTACACCATTGTCTCCCATAGATGTAAGGAAGCCAAGATATATATATATATATATATATATATATATATATATATATATATATATCCATCCATCCTTTGCTCCCACACTGGAATTAACTCTAAACATATTGGTTACAACAATAGGCATGATAATCCATTTTGTCAAAAAAACAGACAAATGATGGCATCATTTATTTTACCTGTTTAAAAACTATCAGTCTTTTCTTCTTTATTTCTTCTAAAATATTTTTATTCTGGTTTTTGAGGCTTTGTCTCAGTTTATGACTTTATCTTGGCTTTTAGGTTTACTAATTGTTGTGTGGATGTAAATTGTTTGTTCCCCTGACAAAGATTTGTTTATATTGAAACATTGGGAATCTTTTATTTTAAGTCATTTGAGTTAAAAGGATAAAACCTTTACTACAGGGTTTATTGCATACAACATTGGTAGTCATATGTCCATGGTCAAGTCACAAGTAACTATTTTAGGTATAGGTAATGTTTTCCATTTGTTTTCTAAGTTAAGATAAATGGATGAAACTGGGTATACATATATTGTCACAAAAAGATGGGCTGCATTCCATATAGGTCAAGGTCACGTGTCAATTTAATAAAGAGAGTATAACAATGCACATTATATGAAGATAGCAATAAGTCCTGTTTATTCTAACATGTTTAGTATTAAAATACTAAATTCCATTATCTATTAGAAACACTTACATGCTAATGATATCTCTTCATAAACACTCATTTATTCAGCAGATTTTACATGTAGTGGAAGCTTGATGATGGGGAAAATATTGCTCCATAAAAAGTGGGATGTGAAAACTTTGTATAAAATGGAATTTTATTGCCGTAATTGATAACAAAATGTTGTTTTGAAAATAAATACAAATCTTGATTATTTTAAGGATTTGAAAAGAAAATTTTGGTTTCAAACCCAAATTTTAGAAAGTCCAAAACAGATCAAAAGACCTGAGAACTGAAGCATTTTAAATATTCCATTTATATGTTACATTGGGAGGCTGTAAGTTACACTTGTATATGTATCAGGTAAAGGGATAAGGAGAGTGTAACATTGGGAGGCTGTAAGTTACACTTGTATATGTATCAGGTAAAGGGATAAGGAGAGTGTAACATTGGGAGGCTGTAAGTTACACTTGTATATGTATCAGGTAAAGGGATAAGGAGAGTGTAACATTGGGAGGCTGTAAGTTACACTTGTATATGTATCAGGTAAAGGGATAAGGAGAGTGTAACATTGGGAGGCTGTAAGTTACACTTGTATATGTATCAGGTAAAGGGATAAGGAGAGTGTAATATTTTAAGCAGATTTTACATGTAGTGGAAGCTTGTTCCACAGAACTGTAAAAGAATATTGGAAGCTCTTTTTAAATTGTTCTGTTCTTGGTTATGGTGCAAGAAGGTTTCCATGTGATATTGGTCTCAACTGGTAATGTGTTGAAAAGGCCTGAATAAGTCCTGAAGATACTCTGGTGCAGTTCCAATTAGACATGTATATAAAAGAACTGCCTTGTGAAAATCTTTCCTGTCACATATTGTGAACCATTTGAGTTCAGTAAACAATGCTTTTGAGGGATGATCAATAGATGCGACTAAAATTATGCATGCTGCTTGTTTCTGAAGTTTATAAATCCTGTCAAGCTCAGATTTGGCAGTTTCCCCATACATTTGAACAGTAATCCATTGTTGGAAGAATATATGACTTGTAGTATAGATTTCAAGTTCCCATAGGTAAATATTTCTTGATTCTGCTGAGTAGGGCAATTTTGGATGACAGTGTTTTACAAAGTTTATCAATATGGTCATTCCATAATAAATTATTGTCTACGGACATGCCTACAGGCCTTTTCTAATGGATGATTATTTATTGCAAGAGGTAGTTCTGGGTTCATGGATGTTATATGATTGAAAATGTTAGAGGAGATGGATTTTGTTAAACTTAAAAACATCCGAATTGTAACTTGTGTTAGGGGCACGAACCATGGCAGGTCGAGGATGATACAACAGTTATCATTTGTGGACTTGACTATTAGCGAAAGTATTATAGACTAGTTAATAAAGTGAGTATTATGCACACATAATTTATAAATTTCCTTTGTGTCTATACTCTTGTACTAACTACTAATCCACATGGATTAGACGATTTGTGACAAAAAATTTAATTGCAAATCCAGGTAAGTAGCAAAAATAAATGTACATTTTTATACAGTTTTCTGTAATTATGGCATGTATTATATATAGATCGCTTTTATTATGCTCAGATTAAGCTTTTTTTGCCACTTATATGGCATTGTTCAAATTCAATACAATTTCCCTTTGATCAGATGCCCACGTAACTCCTGTTTAGGATCGACGGGTACCCAGTAGATGTTTCCCAAAATTTGAACATCTAATGACAATGCTCTTGACTATTCAGTTAGAATGTTTGCATGGAAAGCTACTCATAAATGGGATAACTCAAAAACTATTCAACATATTCTGAATCAATACAGTCCGAGTATTGTCTGAAAAAAACTTAAATGTGCAATGATGGGTTTTGTCTCGCATCAGTTAAGACAGAGTTATGCCTTTTGTCATCCCAATCAGTGTCGTCACTTGGAGACTTGGAATGTTGTTTTCGGTTTGCAAAGCACAAAAACTATTCAACATATTGTGATGCAATTATGTATGATCATTTGTGTCTTGCACCTTGCCTTCATTGGTTTCTTCACTATGCTGCACAGAGTTATTTCCCTTGTCAGTCTGCTTTATATCTTTACAGAGTTATGGTCTTTGTCAATCAGTGTTATATCTTTACATGGGATGTAGCTTGTAATCAACAGAGTTCGATAATCATTGAACATATTCTGATTTAATGTGAACATTGTAACACGGACCAAGAAATGGCTTTTGTGGGTTTGTCTCCTGTACTCCATTTTTAAGTTATAGCCCCTGTCAATGAATTTCATATCTTTACTTGGAAGATGCCTGTATTGATGAGTCCTTGATGGAGTTTTGTTTTCAAGAACTCTGCATCATCGTTAGGGTGCCCGTCTTCTCTTAATTTTGGTTTCCCCACATTTTCTCCATTTAAGACCCACTGAAGCAACTTAAGGAGAGTTGGGGCCATGATTCTGCACCTGTAAATAATAAGTAATAGAATATTACTATAGCTGGCCAAATTTGGGTGCATTTTTTTTTTTTTTTAAGTGACTTGTTCATTAGTAACCCATGTTTGTGAAATGGCATGGACACATATGTTGGCTTTAAATTCATGTCTTATTATGCAATGGGGAAATTTTGTAAACCAGTAATCAAAGTTTTTAAAATGATTGCAATATTACTTTGGGGAAAAAGATGAGAATACACACAAAAAATTCATCAGGTGAAAGAAAGATTTTCCAATTTTAAAAAATTATCTCAAAACAAAACATGCTTTTAAAAACCCTGATGAATGGCTTAAGGGTATTGAAAAAGTCCCCTTTTTTAAGCTGACTAATATTGGGGTGTTAAAAGTCACCTTCTAAGGTTATTTGTGCAAGTATTTCTTAATATATACAATTGATATCTTGTTTGGTATTTTGCCTTTCAAGGTTTTTTGAGGATCAAGAAGACATTGGTAAGGTGGACTGTTTTCTGATACAGTTCATTTTGTTGTGTTGTTTTAAGTAGGCTTATATTGGGATGTGGAAAAGTTCAATGTTTATATTGACCACTTTTGGGATGTTAAATTTCCCTTTCTAATTATACCTATATGGGTGTGTTGAAAGAGTCCTTTGTTTATGTTAAGTAATTTTGGAGTGTTAAAAAAGTCCCTTTTCAAGTAATTTAATATAATTGATGTGTTGAAAGAATCTCTTGTTTAATTAATGACATTCAAAATTTTAACCTGCAAAGCATAGAAACACCTGAAAAATGCTGATGCATATTCCCTCTTTCATTGTTTTGGATCCTTGTTAAATCGTGCACCCATAGGTTGATTGCCCCCTGGGTAGATCCCGTTCAAAATCTATTAAGTGTATGGGTCAGTGGCAGGTTGTCATCAAGAATTGTTTCAATATGACAAGTGAAAAACATGGCATGTCATCTATATCATGTACCTAATGCCCTGGAGGCTATAGTTGCAACATGCCTCATCTCTAGTGACCTGTGTTTGTTTTGATCTATTGATGTAGAACTAATTTGTGTGAAACCTTAGATGAAACCTTTTGATAAACCTATAATTGTTTCCTCTCAACCAGTTCTACTTGTCTTTCATAAGTGAATATTTCTTGTGGTTTGATGGGTGTATCCTTCATGTGTCTGCAAAATACATAGATGTTTACCATCCATGAGAATTAGTTTAATTCATTGTTCATTTACGATGGCTAGAAGGTTCAGACAACGTCCTCTCCATAAGAGTCACAGTAGTACAGATTTATCCGATCAGGAGTCACAAAGATGGATTAGACAATGTAGTTATGATGACATATTCAGTATTCTTCAAAATGATTTCCCATGCCTTCACGGGAGAAGTGTATCTTCTGCCGAGTTGCACAAACCATTTGAAAACCAATTTGATACTAGGTTCAGAAGTTGTGATCAGCTTGTAGTGAATGTGATAGACTGGAGCTGTACAACAAGTAAGATACCTGTAAAGCAGACATATGTCTTTCAGGATGACCCTCGTTTTTATGACCCTCTAGAATGGAGCAATCACTATAATGATAATTTGGGTAAGTTGTTTGGAGCGATCACTTTAATAAGAATTGGGGTAATTTGTTTGGAGCGATCACTGTAATGATAATTTGGGTAAGTTGTTTGGAGTGATCACTATAATGATAATTTGGGTAAGTTGTTTGGAGCAATCACTATAATGATAATTGGGGTAAGTTGTTTGGAGTGATCACTATAATGATAATTTGGGTAAGTTGTTTGGAGCGATCACTATAATAAGAATTGGGATAATTTGTTTGGAGCGATCACTATAATGATAATTTGGGTAAGTTGTTTGGATCAATCACTATAATGATAATTTGGGTGAGTTGTTTCAGCAGAACATGTAAAGTTTGTACTTATGTTTTCAAGTTTATGAAAATGTAAAATTCCTAAAAATAAATGCAAGTTAAATTTTTTATTTAAAGTTTTGAAAATGTATATTTTTAAATTTGAAAATATTCAATACTGCAGTTGCTGCTTTTTCATCAAAAAGTGGAACCTTGTCCCAACCAATGGGTATAGTTTTTCACCTATTCCTCCCCCAGGTACAAGATTAATTCTAGTCATCTTTCAAAACCTTTTGTTGCAAAATGCAATTCACATGATCCCAGTTTATGATCATTTACACTGGCATGACAGCATAGAAAAGTTTTAGTCATCACTGATTTACCTCCCTTTCAGGAAGTCCTTATCACCCAAGGATTGTGGATCCTACCAAAGTAAAAATCATAGGTGGTTGGAATCAGTTTTATGATGCAAATGAGAGAATCAGTCTCACTGTTGGAGAGGTAAAAGTGCTGCCCTTTGACACATCAGAAGCTGGTCCAGGTAAGATGGAAGTTATACAGTTTGATTTGTCTTCTTTGATGCTAATAGTTCCCAAAACCAGACCCCTTTGTAACCCAACCTCTTCTCCAGACTGGACAAATGTTTTGCTACCAAAGGGGTCATTGTAATACTTATTAACCCTTTACCTCATACAAGCGTCTTTGGACGCCTCTACTCCATTCGCATGGAAGCGCCTTTTGACGCCTCTGCAAGATTCGCATAGAAGCGCCTTTTGACGCCTGCTGTAAACATCAGCCATTTTGAGCTAGTTTTCGTAGCACCACCTTCGGGGAAAACCCCCTTATTACATGCTACATTCATTTCTGCGAATGACAATTACGTCAGATCACGTGGTCGCTATTCATGCACTGGTCGATATCTGCTATTTAAAGTAACTGGGTCATAATCTCCACTTACCAAAATGGCAACCGCGGATTTCATTCAGTACGTACGAAGTTTTCACGATTAGAATAACAACCACGAAAGATTCAATAAATTAGGTAAAGGCTCTGATATTAATGTAGGCAGCAATTAGTTTTTATAAATTATCAAATTCAGATGACTTAGTGATATAGATGCACACGAAAACCTTGTAAATTTCGAGTATCGGAAATGGCAGCTACGGTTGGTCATGCGGCCTCACGGACATGACGGTGAACGAGTTCTCTCAAGATTTTGAAGCACATAAAAAAAATTCTTCTGTGGAAAATAATTACACAGCTATAACAATCAGACATTACTCTTAAATTTGTCCACATATAATATATGTGTACCAAAAATGTAAAATGGTTAAAATTGTTGTTAAACGTAACATACACTAAATTGCTTAACGGTTCAGAGGCAGGATTTCATTCAGTACTTACAAAGTTTTCACGAGTAGAATCACAACCATGAAAGATTCAGTAACTAAGGTAAAGGCTCTGATATTTATGTAAGCAGCAATTAGTTTTTATTGATTATCAAATTCAGATGACTTAGTGATGTAGACGCAGACGAAAAACATGTAAATTTCGAGTATGGGAAATGGCAGCTACAGTCGGTCATGCGGCCTCACGAACATGACGGTGAACGAGTTCTCTCAAGATTTTGAAGCACATAGAATATTCTTCCGTGAAAAATAAGTACACAGCTATAACAATCGGACTTTACTCTTCAATTTTTCCATGTATAATAGATGTCTACCTAAAACGTAAAATGGTTAAAACTGCTGTTAAACGTAACACCACTACATTGCTTAACAATTCACAGGCATGCCTATGCAGATGCGGTCTGCTAGGTAACAGGTGTTCTATTTATAGCGTGCTGCACTTTGTCACTATGCTCTATGAGGTAAAGGGTTAATTAAACATTTCTATATGCCAGGCCACCTCTAAAATAAATGGTGAAATTATTTGGTTCCAGCAGTGTCTAGTTTAATTGAGTTTTATTTTATTATCTTTAGAGATGTTTTTATATAAATTTATTTTCACTTTGGTCATGCATTATGAAGCAGCTGGTCATTCCATACCCAAATGAGTTGTTTTGTATCCAATGTAATGGTCATTTTGTACCCAATGCTATGGTCATTTCGTACCCAAAACTAGAGTCGTTTATTGCACACATTTAAGTACAAATATAACCACCAAGATTATATATAAATATATTTTATACATATTTCAAATTTGCATATTTGATTTCAGGTATTGCCTTGGTGACATATTTATGAGGTGCATTACAGCTGTTTTATTGCTGGCAGAATCCAAGCATGCATAAGTTTATTCAGTTATTTAAAACATTAACTATATAGCTTTAAAATACAGAAGTAAAATATATGTAAAATGCCAAGTTACATTTACCCCACATACAAGAGTATTTATAATAAATATGTGCATTATATTTAGGAGGATATGAACATAAAACATATTACGCCATGCAATGAAAATAAAATTTCACTTACCAATTTCAGTTATTTCAAATCAAAATTTCAGTTATGTCACTAACTTGTTAGCTTCCTGTGATCAGGAAAATTGTCCAAAACCTTTGCGCAAGTATGTTTTTGCGGCCGGCAGTCTATAGAAAAATGGCTTTGTAGTCCAGATGGTATACTGCGGTCTAAAGTTTGAGTACCAGGGAATAACGGCCAACGAAAGTTGAAATTAACACCAGTATTGGCCATTGGAGATGACAAACTTAATTAAGCAACACTGTTTTATCTGCTTTCAGCCCATTATTAAAAGATTGCTGAATTTCTATAAAGTTGCTTTGAGTGGCTAAACATTTGTAATTATTTCAGCCTTTTAGTCATTACTGAATAAAACCAAGAAAAATGGCAATGTTTGTCGAGTTGAATGACTACAAAAGAAAGGACTTATTCAATTATTTAAACCTGCTCAATGTTTTCTTTTTCTTTTTACTTGCAATGTGAATTTTTGTTTTATTTATATATATATATCTATATATACATATATATATAGAGAGATAGATAGATAGATAGATAGATACAATTATTCAGTAAAAAAAATACAACTGTGTATCAGTGCTTGGACACTTTTTGGCCTGGATATGCTTTACACATGCAATTTTTATGGCAGGAATAGTTCATTAGACAAAAGCTAATTAGAAAGGGAGCAGTAAATGCAACAGTATATTTGACCATGTAAAATAAATAATGGGTATGAATTGATCATCACCTTGGGTACGAAACAACCAATTTCTACTGGATACGAAGCGACTTGGCTATGGATTGACAATAAGCCATGCATTATTATCAAGGTTTGTACAATCCCCTTTGTATATAAGTGTAAATCCACTTGAAAGGAAAATAAGAGTTTTTAATGAAAAGTTTATTGTCCAGACATGTTAGAAGACATTGATTACATCAAGCTGGTAATTAATTATGTTCAGCTAGGGAACATTCCACTATTATTATTGCATAAACAAATTTTTTTTAATATGGTTGTTTGACAAATCCAATATGTCAGTTAAAATTCTTGTAGTGTTATGTAAAATCCAATATGTATGTTGAAATTATTATAGCGGGGTGTAAAATCCAATGTCTTTTCAAAAATTATTATAATGGGTTATGGTAAAATTGGCATAAAATGTCTATGCATACAAATAATGATATATTGACCTTTGGCACACATGGAATCATGGGTATTTTTGTTGCAAAATAAGTGCACATCTATGACATAAATTAGCTTTTCTGACAACTGTTATACCATAATTACTTGATGAAGTAATGCTACTTTTACAGCACCAAGTGTTGTTAGATTTTGCCTTTTTGGTTTGCTACATGTATGTGTCTATTTTTTAATCAATCAAATTTACATAAGGTTCTATTAAAACTCATTAAATTTTGTCACTAACTTAAAGTGAAAATATAAACATTTTGCAAACTGTTGTGTTGCAATACATTTCCATGGTGATGGTGCATTTAAAAGACAAGTGAATATGATGTTAATGAATTTATAAATTCTTATTATCCAGGCTTTATTATAATTTGATACAGTCCAATGTGTGTGTATGTGTGTGTGCATGTACTTGCATGTGTGTGTTTATCTGTGTTGTATGATCTCGGCCAGTAATTGATTTGAGAGCCTGCCTGACTAATGTCTTGTTATCTTGCAAACAGCATCTTACATAGCTAATACAGTAGAACCTATCTTGAAAGACCACCCCTTCTGCCAAAAACCAATGTGCTCTCAAAACAGGTGGTCTCATAACAGATTATAATACTGTATAATCAATAAATCTGTGCATGCAGATCCTGGTCTCTCAAAACAGGTGGTCTCTCATAGCAGTGATCTCTTATGACAGGTTATACTGTATTTGTCTATATTAAGATCATTATTGATTAAAGGTAAACATGTTTACAGACGTTGAGTTCAAGGTCTGTTTTTAAAAAAATAGAAATTATGAATGTTCTAGAAGCAAGATGTTGATGATTTTGGTGGGAAAATGACCCTCCTGGCTGTTATTGTGTCTTAGTGTTTATATAAATGTTGTTTACTTAAGAAATACTGATTCCTGTGTTAACATCCAAAGTGTAAACAGCCTTATTGTTGTGTTCAGTTTTCATTTGAGAGGATTTATTTAAATTATACACTGCAATTACAAAATGCACACTATTTTAGGACTAAATGACCATTTTGTGATTATTGTGTATTCATTCAAGGACTTTTTGGATTGTATCATTGTGATACATAAAGACTGTTGGCACATTATCACATATTGGCACATCAGCACATTGAAATTGGATTCATTTGGAACTCTGCACATTTGGGCATGTGATAGAACATTTAGGACTGTTTGGGATTTAATTAACAATACTCTAAGTTCTTTGAAGTTTTACTTTTGTATTCTAGGGAAATAAATTATTTTTGAATTTTACAAAACTTGTTGCACTTAACTCTTTTCTGCTTTATATTTTAAGACCATAGAGTCATATGTATGTATGTATGTATGTGTGTATATATGTATGTACTGTTTTATTGAGATAAACTACTACAATGACAGGACGAATTAAATATACTTGCTTTATTAAGAATTCTGTTTGATTTAAATTTGATTTATTAAGAATTCTTTTTGATTTAAATTTGATTTATTAAGAATTCTGTTTTATTTCAATTCAGATTTGGAAATAAGTGTTAGATGAAAATCAAAATGGAAATAATAATTCTCTATGTCTGTATGTCTGTCTGTTTGTATGTCCTATTGTATGTATGGATGGATGGGATGGATGGATCTGTTGAAAGAAAATCAATTCTCACTGATGAGTTAGAATTATAACAAAACCAGTCATGGACCAGGAGAGGGTGGAGATGACTAACCACCTTGATGTGCAACACTCACCCATCAAGGATTATCAGACAGGGCTGCCTTCATCATCATAAATTCATGGAGTACATTGTCGGTGCAAAGTTTATATACCCATAGCCACTTATGCGGCCAGTGTAGCACTTTTTGGATCATATGACATTTGCTGTCTCGCATTTCATATGTGGAAGGTTGCAGTTCGAACCCTGGCTGAGTCACACGTAAGACTTAGAAAAATGGTACTTAAAGCTGCCTTGCTAGGCGCTCAGCATTGAGAGGTTAGTATCAGGACTGGTCAGCCTGGTGTCAGGATAATGTGACTGGGTGGGACATCATGTTACATGTCTGCAGCATGATGCCCCTGTGCATGACATCACTATAAACTGCGACACTGCAGACATCATAGCGATTTGACTGAAAAATTGTTAAAGCTACATTAAAAATCCAAATCACACACACACATTCTTCATTCAATCCACTATAAGCGACAATGGTTTACTTATGAGATATAGGAGAGAGGTGTTCATTCCCCAGCCTTCATTTCCAAAATGCTCATGTGGGTGGGATGTGCACCTAGTGTTTAATTATTTTCTGTCTGTACAATGCAATGACCAGTTGTCCGTGTCATAATGCTAATAAGTTAGCTATGTTGCTTGCTTTGTTGCCAGGACAGAGGTGTCGGACACTTTGCCTTATGCAGACAAGTAGCATTATTTTTGGTGTTAACGGTGTGTAGATACACATTCCTTCATTCCTGAAATAATTTACACCAGGGCACTATGTGGATCCCATTGTTTTGATTCCTATCCATAGTAAAAAAAATTGTACAACAATTGTGTTCATTGTAGTTTCTTTACAGTGTTATTTACAATGACTAAAATTTAGCGAAATCGAAACAGTTATTTACCAGCACATAATCCCCATATAAAAGTTGCAAAAGGCACAATATGAAACTGGATAGGACCTTAATGTAGCCTGTTCAAGCTGACCACCATGTGCCTCACTAGGCCTTGTATCTATGGAGGCAGTTGCTTATGGGAAATTTGCATGTTTCCCCGTCAAAACCATACCAACCTAATCAGTACATTTTCCTTGCATTTGTGACAGTTTTTTAGTATTTCACTCATCATGCTGGATCCTGTCTGGGATCTGCTTTGGTCCGGTTGCACTCTCCATTGTCTTTAACTTGCATTTCAGTGAAACTTGCAAAATTTGGGAAATTGCCTGTAACACTTTGCCTCTGCAAAGCTGCGCACCAATTTGTTGAAATTATTGTTCCTGAATGGCAAAATAACAATAACTGCAAGATTTATTTTGCAGAAATCATAAATTATGCTGTATATTTGATGTTTTCTTCTTTAAAATAGTTCTGCCAAACTAATACCTTTCATGCAACCATTATTCTGATCAGTCACATGACCAGTGTCATCTCATGGGATCACAAGGTACTTATGGGGGAAGTGAAATTTGAGTCATACTCACTCAGCCTTCAAGTGGCTAATTAGAGTCAAATTGTGACTGTAAAAACACGATTTAGTGATGTCCAGATCAGGTACAAGAGTTATGATGTTAAGTTTTTGGCTGATAGATGTTGAAAATTCCTTTAAAAAATGATTTTCATTATTTTGGTTACAGTCCATAGTGATATAGTGTTATATCTGGAATTGCATTATAGCAGTTAGCATCAAGATAAAGGAGAGTTTGAGTGTTTGTGCACACATGCATGCATGCACAGAGAGACACACATACACATACATACACACACAGTGGATGCTAGGGAGGTTATTGGTAGGATAAAAAACAAATTGCAATTACAGTGATTTTTTAATTACATCTATATGAGCAGGAGACTATACACATCATGGTTTGGAATGGAAGGGGTAGGGATTTTTGATGTTGAGGTACTGCGGATGCTCAAATGTTAGATTTAATATTTTATTCCAACCCTTTACTAGAATTTTTTAAAAATGTAATAATGAAATAGTCCTATCATTTACCAATACTCAATTCCAACTTTGTCAGAATACTTAAAACATTATCCCCAGTAAATATATGCAACTGCATTGTAGTTATACTTCAATTACCAATGACAGGAAGTATATATGATTCAATTACCAATGACAGGAAGTATATATGATTCAATTACCAATGATAGGAAGTATATATGACTCAGTTACCAATGACAGGAAGTATATATGATTCGGTTACTAATGACAGGAAGCATATATGATTCAATTACCAATGACAGGAAGAATTACCAATGAAGGGAAGTATATATGTATCAGTTACCAATGACAGGAAGTATATATGATTCAGTTACCAATGACAGGAAATATATATGATTCAATTACCAATGACAGGAAATATATATGATTCAATTACCAATGACAGGAAGTATATATGATTCAGTTACCAATGATAGGAAATCTATATGATTCAGTTACTAATGACAGGAAATATATATGATTCAAGAGTTTGGGTTTATATACAGAGTGCTTAAACACCATGATTTGATGCTTTCCTCACAGAAAAAAAAATATCTTTATTCCATAATGACTGAGCAGTAAACAAGTAAATATAATTTTTTTTAATGACATCAGAATGTTTCAAATAAGATCCCATCTATTTGTACTCCGCAGGGAAGTTGCGGGCAGATGTTTCAGGCCCAGGTGGAAAGATCAGTTCTCATGTTGAGGAACAAAGTGGTGGAAGGACTCTTGTCAAGTTCACACCTGAAGATGAAGGTTGATACTAAATAATAATAGTAATAATAATAATAATAGCAGCAATCATCATTGTCATCATCATCATCCCAAGAATATCACAGACGGTACTAGACGTCAAAAGCAAGTTGTCATATATAACAGATAGAAGCCAATCATTAACTAAAACATATCTAAAAAGATTTAATAATAATGATAATAATAATAATAATAATAATAATTATAATAATAAGCATCAGCATGTAGGTTTCATGTAACAGATTATAAAATTGTATGTGAACTTTATACGTCATATTTATCTTGCAATCATTTTGTTGTTGTTTCACAGTGGTTTTGTCAATAGCAAATATTTGTTAAATGGTGCACTTTAAAAGAAATGAAAGCCAAAATATTTCCAAACTTGGATATCCTTTACAACTTCATTATTTTTTCATTATATATATATATATATATATATATATATATATATATATATATATATATATATAATTTTTTTAAAAAGGAAATCACTACATCCGTCTATTCTGGTCTGACTTGCCCCTGCCTAACTCCCCATATCATGGCTATGCTGTCCCTGTGGCAATGGATGCCAACAAGGTCATTCTGACTGGACGTGGGCTCAAGGAGGCTATTGTCCGCGAGGAGGCAGAATTTATCATTGATGGGTCTCAGGCTGGAAAAGGTACATGTCTATATGTTGCCATGTATATTGAAACCGTACAGTAGATTTTGAGTCTATCATTGAAACATTGACAGAACTATATAGAACCTGTTTTCTCAATCAGCAGATCTGGGGGGGTGTTACTTGCAGAAGAATGCTTGCAAACATGAGGAATGAAGCAATACATTTTCCCATGTTGAAATCAACCAAGTTACTCAAGCATCCATGATCTAAAAATTTCGGTCTGCTTGATAAGTAGCATATTTGTACAAGCAAATTGACTAAAAGCTCTGGAAGAAATTTTAAAGTGTTCAAATTATGCAAAACAATTTAATTTTAAGTATCGAGTCCAGAGGTGTTGTAATACTCCTGTCATTAGCAAAGCCCATACTTTTACGTTTGGTGAATATAACTATGACATGAAGACATATTCTTGATGTTCCGTATATGTTTCAAATGATAGTACTTATTTACAGTGAGAATGTGGGAGTTAAGGGCCCTAATTAAATGCACCCTGAATTAGTCTTGGTCATTAAGCCTTTTGACACATTCTTAAAGTTTTGATTAGCTTCTTGATGATCAAGACATGGTCAAGTATAGCAAGTTTGCGTATTGGAGTGGTCACAAAATAATCCACTAGATTTATAGGAAAATGCAATGAGTTCCAGACCAGGTAGTAACATAACCAGTTTCTTAAATATACTCTAGCTCTGGAATTGTTTCCATCACTCCAATACTTGACATTCATCACATTATTATATTACACTCGATGGAAGTGGGCCACAGGTGGGACCAGTGGTCTGAAGAACTTGCCTTTACCTATCACTGCCATCTCACCTCTGTCTGCATAGGTTTGAATCTAGGGTCCAGCCAGTTTGGGCATGTGAGAAAGCTTGCCAGTAGCTTCCTTCAGGTTGGAGGTTCTTACAAGGGCTCCCTTCCTCCATCAGTTATAATGGTTGCCATGTATAGCCTATCTTATACTGAGATATGGCATTAAACCCAAAACAACAAGAACAACTAGACAGAGGACACAACTTATTTATTGGAAACAAATTTACTATGATTTATTCACGCTGTTTGATTGCAGAGTAGCATGTAAATCTACATCTTATTGAAACCAGCTTCATGATGTTCAGGTCGTATGAAGGCAGATTAGAGACAATTTATATCACAAAACTTACAAAAAGTTCTTGCATTTATGAAAAGAAGTTGCTTTGTATTATTTTTGGGTGTTACTTTAACCTGTTACCGTGTACTGATTTCCACTATTTTGTATGGTTTTTCCTATGTTTTCAAGTAATACAGATGTATTGTAAAATGAGTATGAGCAAAATCAATTATAGCAGAGGAAAAGAATTAATTTCAAATCAGCGAATTCAGTTTGGTTCAGTTGATCCAATGAGCTAGATAATGCAAAAAATGAGATTTTGATAACGTTGTTTAATTTGAAGTGAGAATCGCTTGTAGCAAGATTCAGTCACCTCCAGCAAAGAAATGGAAAAAGCAACTTATCAAGATAATAAGAAAATTGGAGGTAAAGTACTCAGGGCTTGTTTAAAAACATACTTGTCAACATAATAAGGAAATTGGAGGTAAAAATACTCGGGACTTGTTTAAAAACGTACTTGTCAACATAATAAGGAAATTGGAGGTAAAAATACTCGGGACTTGTTTAAAAACATACTTGTGAACATAATCAGGAAATTGGAGGAAAAGTACTGGGGGACTCATTTAACAAGGAATTGGAAGAAACCTACTCAGGACTAATTGAACATAGTATGGAATAGGAACAAATATGCCAAGGGCTCCTTTAACATGTATGGAATAGGAACAAATATGCCAAGGACACATTTAACATAGTTTGGAATAGGAACAAATATGCCAAGGACTCGTTTAACATAGTATGGAATAGGAATAAATATGCCAAGGACTCCTTTAACATGTATGGAATAGGAACAAATATGCCAAGGACTCATTTAACATAGTATGGAATAGGAACAAATATGCCAAGGACTCATTTAACATAGTATGGAATTGGAACAAATATGCCAAGGACTCATTTAACATAGTATGGAATTGGAACAAATATGCCAAGGACTCATTTAACATAGTATGGAATTGGAACAAATATGCCAAGGACTCCTTTAACATGTATGGAATTGGAACAAATATGCCAAGGACTCATTTAACATGTATGGAATAGGAACAAATATGCCAAGGACACATTTAACATAGTATGGAATTGGAACAAATATGCCAAGGACTCATTTAATATAGTATGGAATTGGAACAAATATGCCAAGGACTCATTTAACATAGTATGGAATTGGAACAAATATGCCAAGGACTCATTTAACATAACAAGGAATTGGAGGATAAGTACCCAGGACTCATTAAAAACATAGTATGATGGATTTGGAACATAAGTACCAAGGACTCATTTAACATAGCAAGGAATTGGAAGAAAAGTACCTGGGACATGTTTAATATCATAAGGAATGGGATGATAAGTGCCAAGGACTCATTAAACATAGCAAGGAATTGGAAGAAAAGTAGCTGGGACATTTTTAACATCATAAGGAATAGGATGATAAGTACCTGGGACACATTTAATAGTGTAAGGAATTGGAGGAAAATTATTTGGTGCACATTTAATAGCGTAAGGAAGCAGAGGAAAAGTAGCTGGGACACATTTAACATCGTAAGGAATAGGAGGATAAGTACCTGGGACACATTTAACATCGCAAGGAATTGGAGGAAACATACTGGGGACTCATTCTCATCACTACTGCTGTTATCTCCAGTAGCTATTTTGATGTCACTATTAATCTCATCTGATTAAAATCCTGAAAATTCTCCGTCAGAGTCTGTCAAGTAAAAGTCTGCTCCCAGTGGCTGACTCATCAATTTGTATCATTTTTAGATCTATATATTGTCACTATTTCTGCTGCTGTCGAAGTCAAATCTATGTAAGCTAAAATTTTATTGGTTAAACTGCCTGCTTAATTAGAAAATGGCTTCAAATCAACCAATGGTTTGCGCCAATTTAACTCGTGCGGGATACAGGACTAGACAAATACTGCCACTCAAACTCGGTGCCCGGGATACAAGCTAGGTAAACTCAGCCACGTTATCGAGGCACTCGGGAGAGGAGGGAGGTAGCATTTTAAATGCCTGGAAAGTTTGAGAAAATTGATCAGATTACCCCAAGGTCTTCAAGAGAATTGACACAGTGCTGTTAGTGGTAGTCCTTTCTGGTATGACTGCAATACAGTATGATGCCAAAGTGACCTGCAAGAGATGACAGTTTTGGCAATGGGAGTCCATTTTGGTATGACTGCAGTACAGTATGATGCCAAAGTGACCTGCAAGAGATGACAGTCTTGTCAGTGGAAGTCCTTTCTGGTATGAGACTGCAGTACAGTATGATGCCAAAGTGACCTGCCAAGAGATGACAGTCCTGTCAGTGGAAGTCCTTTCTGGTATGACTGCAGTACAGTATGATGCCAAAGTGAACTGCAAGAGATGACAGTCCTGTCAGTGGAAGTCCTGTCTGGTATGACTGCAGTACAGTATGATGCCAAAGTGAGCTTCAAGAGATGACAATCCTGTCAGTGGAAGTCCTTTCTGGTATGACTGCAGTACAGTATGATGCCAAAGTGACCTGCAAGAGATGACAGTCCTGTCAGTGGAAGTCCTTTCTGGTATGACTGCAGTACAGTATGATGTCAAAGTGAGCTTCAAGAGATGACAGTCCTGTCAGTGGAAGTCCTTTCTGGTATGACTGCAGTACAGTATGATGCCAAAGTGACCTGCAAGAGATGACAGTCTTGGCAGTGGAAGTCCTTTCTGGTATGACTGCAATACAGTATGATGCCAAAGTGAGCTTCAAGAGATGTAAGTCTTGGCAATGGGAGTCCTTTCTGGTATGACTGCAATACAGTATTATGCCAAAGTGACCATCAAGAGATAACACTGACCTGGTAATGGCAGCCTTTTTTGGCATGATTACCAAGCAAGAGATTGAGCTTTTTTGCTATTGTCCTTAAAGGATCAGCAGAAAGTGGACAACAAGTGTTACATTTTTGGCAGCAATGGCAGTCATTCTTTGTGTAGCCAAAATTTGGAAAGTTGTCATGGCACTATAAAAAGGTAAGAAATAATATTTTGTGGAGATCTCAGTTCATTTTGATTTCTTTGCACGAATTTTTGTATCATTGAATTAAAGGTTGGAAATATGTTACAAAATGTTTTTTTTTGCACCGTAAGATATTTTTATCTTCATAAGGCTTTGCATAATTATTTTCGTTAGGCTTAATTTTGTCTATGTGACATGAAAAAGTTGAAAGTGTGTGTGTATAGTTTCCATCCTTACTAAAGAAGCCTGTCTAAAATATTATTGAATTTAATTGCGATAATGCTTTTCATTCAGAGATGTTCTGAAACAATTATGGTTTTCTGTTGCAACACAGGTTCTCCTGAGGTAACACTGAGCGGTGTGAGAGCAGAGGTTAGTGTCAAGATAATTTCTCTTGGAAATGGCCGCTATCGCTGCCATTACGTCCCTATAGTTCCTGGGGCATACCTTCTACATATCAGTTGGAATGGGAGACAACTCCGTGGCTCTCCATACAAGGTCAATATCATTGGGGCATTCTACCCCAACAAGGTCACTGTTAGCGGAGAAGGTCTCATGGGAGGCATCTTGGGCAAGGAACAGAATATACAGATTGACACCAGAAGAGCTGGGCCAGGTGAATTTCTCAAAAAGTTCACATTTTATATCATTAACTCTTTCAGCTCAAAGTAACTAAAAAGGGAAATACAATATCAATACCAAGGAACTTTAAAGATATTTTATACAGGTAGACAATATATTTTTAGTGACATTTTAAAAAATTCATAACTTGTGGTAGGAATAGATATTTTATAGGACTGTAAAGTAGACAAATTCAGGTCTTTGAAAATATGCTTATAAACAAGTTTGATATCAAATACCCATGTTGAGACCACACGTTTTGGTAAAATGGGGAATATGATGATGTTTACACCACTGACAAATTCAGGTGTCTAATATACAGTGGCAAGTCCAGACCTGTAAATTCCGCATTGTTGGCATTATGGCCAACAATATCCCTCCATGCTAGTTCTAAATATTTTCCCTCTTAAATTATATTCACAAGATCAGAATTGCCAATGTTTTCACTTATTTCATCCTCAGACCATTCAAAATTCGGGCATTCTACCATTTTGGATTGTTCTTCAAATGATCATGATGATTTCCATTTTTTAATTGGAAAACCCTACTTACTTTTCACCTTAAGGTCTGAATGTATTGAAATGAATCATACTATTGTGTAACCTTTACTATTGGAGTTCTCTCCCCCCTTCCAGACTGACGAATGAGGGACTTGATTGTGACAATGTGACTGAAAGACAGGTCTGCATTCTTGAGCAGTTTTTTTTGTGTATTATTGGACCACAGTAGCAGTCTGCTGTGTTGAATCTTTAATATGATTGCTCATTATGTCTTTTAATATTTTAATTATTACACATAAAATATAATTGATGTCACCTTTAAACTGTAAGCAAAATATCTGGTTTCCAAATTAAAGTTCCAATTGCCAGACTGCTATTGACAAAATATCCACGAGCATGTTCAATACTGGGATAGTTTGTATTAAATTGTAGAATTCAGTACTGGGATTGTTGTTATCAAGAGTTTGGCACATCCTAGGAGTAAAATAAACAGTTCTTGGTATTTAACTTTTAGGCGAATTAACAGCCCATTGTATGGGACCCCATGTGGTTGCATTTTGTGAGCTGGAAGATCGGCGAGATGGAACTTTCAGACTTGGAATCCGACCCCAGGAGCCAGGACGGCATGTGTTGCAAATTAAATATGGGGGAGAGCATGTCCAAGGTATTTGAGTATGAGCATGTCCAAAGTATTTGAGTACAAGCATGTCCAAGGTATTTGAGCATGAGTATGTCCAAGGTATTTTAGTATGAGCATGTCCAAGGTATTTGAGTATGAGCATGTCCAGTGTATTTGTGTATGAGTATGTCCAAGATATTTGAGTATGAGCATGTCCAAGGTATTTGAGTATGAGCATGTCCAAGGTATTTGAGTATGAGCATGTCCAAGGTATTTGAGTATGAGCATGTCCAAGGTATTTGAGTATGAGCATGCCCAAGGTATTTGAGTATGAGCATGTCCAAGGTATTTGAGTATGAGCATGTCCAAGGTATTTGAGTACCGCTGATTATAACAGAATGTAATTAAATCTTTCATTTATTGTTTTAATTTTTGTCATTACTGAAAACATTTAAAATATATGCATTCAAGACAAGATGTAACATTTTACATTGTATTATGACATAATTACATTGAGTTTTCAGGTAGCTTTCATTGATAGGATACTGAATTTTTCAATATGTGGGATTAATTATGCTCAGCATCAAGTGTTCTCCTTGCATCATAAAGTTGTCTTTCCCCTGGAAATGTCTATCATAGCATCTACTTTCTTCTGAAGATTAAATTGTGCATTGTTATCATTGAGATAATTATGAATGTGTTTGGATGCCCTGATCCCCCATTTTTATCTGACCTTAATGCAAATCTTCAATAATAACATCACTTGTATACAAGATACCTTGACCAAGCTTTGTAAATGACTTGCAACTAAGATAAGAAAGACTCTTATTGATTTAGGTGGCGAAATATGAAAGGTCTTGGTCATAGAGAGAAATGATTTCCACGCATTATTTTGAGTTTTTTTATCACCTGCTTTGATCAGACTTCATGAATTGCTTGAATTTAAGAAATGGAAGACACCTACTCATCTGGAAGCCAAAAGTTTAAAGGTCAAGGTCACAGACTTAAGAAGGAAAAATGATTTCCATAAGAATCTTAAAGTTCTGCACCATGTGCCTTGACTAAACTTTGTAGATGGCTTGCATTTGAGACCAAGAAGATACCAATTGATTTGGGCATTAAAATGTCTAAGGTCAAAGTCAGATGGACTCCCAAATAGGAAGTGGTTCTACACTGTAACTAAAGTCCTGTGCCACAAACCTTATCCAGACTTTGTTACTTTTGTTGAGAGTTTTTTGCCAGTTTTCAGCCCAGACTTTGTTCATGACTTGCTTATAAAACCAAATATCAGTTTAGGATTTAAATGGTTAAAAATCAAGGTCACAAATAGGTACTTATCAATTTGGGATTTAACACATTAACCCCTGGTGACAAGTTTAAGTGGCAGGCGGTAGTAGCCTACTGCCAAGCTCTGTAGCGTCAAGGTCATGTATGATACACTAAAGTGGGTGGTATTATAGAAAGGTAGACAGATGTAGCTCTACAATGATACCAAAAAATCTGGAATTTCTAGTTGCACTACATAATACAGAGGGAAAAACCTCATTTTTTGGACCTGATTTTTTTCCACCCAAAAGTATGGCATCGTGGGTCGGTGGTTCTTTCCGGTGGTTTTCCCAGGTTCTTCCTCCACCAGTAATACTGGCTGCCATGTATAGCCTTTCTTGTGCTGAAAAATGGCGTTAAACCCTACAACAACAACAACAACATTATGATTTGATATGTTTATTATGATTTAAGTACTTTACTGATCATTTAATAGCCATGACTTTCACACTGTTGCTCCACATCTTGATTACTTGTATCAAATATGAGGTCTACACTTCAGTGTGTCATACTTTGAAAAATATGTTGCATTTAGTTCTGATTCATGGTTATTGTTTATTCATGCCCAGAAACACCACCATTCAGACTTAACTGTTGCTTATTTACATGCCAGAAGTATTGGCATCCGATCTCAATAGAAATAGATAGAACGCATGTTGAAATGTAGCACAAAAATGTATGCAGATCAAGGGAGATAACTCTGATTCAGCTCGATATGTAAAGTACTTAAATGGTAGACAAGTTTGAAATGTCTCCATTATGCTGTTTTATGTAATCAGCAATAGGACACGCCAATGGGATGATAAACATCAGCACAGAAGCAGCAAGAGGGCAGAAGTTATAGTCGCCTTGTTAATTTGTACAAGAGTAGCCACTTTATAATTTATTTTTCACTCACAGAAACGTGTGTCTGTGGCAGTTGTTTTACATCTGTGAGAGGGACAGTCTGCTTGTTAGCCATCTCTGCTCCCACACTTGGACTTGCTCTAGATATGATTTTCGTTGCACATAGAACGTGCACTGTGTCTTTTGCTGTGAAGACAACACCATAATGCCTTTAAGTGAAGTCATGAAGTTGGCTATAAAATGGTTTAAAAACAGCCATGCAGTGCAAAACAAGTGTAACCAAGATGAGCCCTGCACCTAATAAATGGAGCAGGCTGAATAAAAATGACTGACACCTAAGAGTTAGTCTTTTTTAAAGTATTTTTATATCTTGTCAGGGATGAGAATGGCAAATGAACAGGTGATAAGTCTCTGACTTTGTGTCTGTCTTATAGTATACATACTAGAAATACAAGCATGTCTTAAATGGAATCACCCTAGTACTAAAAGACCTTCTAAAGCTGAAAGACCATCAACTTAATATGTGTATAGATAATGTATAGTATCATAAGTTGTGTATCATGAATTGTATCATGAGTTATGTATCATTAATTGTATCATGAGTTGTGTATCATGCGTTGTATTCTGAGTTGTGTATCAATACATGGCAGAGTTGTATCAGCTTTACTTGATTTATCAGCAGATATATACGGTATATACACCCTCCTACAGTGATCTGTGGGATGATGTATATATACAAATTTTATGTTTAAAATCAGCAGGTGAGTATGCCATGGTTTTTTCACAGATATGTGTATGATGTACATGAATATATTTGGTAATTTATTTCCACAGCAGAATAGTAATAATTTGACAGTTGGATGTTGTTATTTTGTAGGCAGTCCATTTGCATTTAAAGTTATGCAACAGCCTGATGCAAATCGTGTGCGTGTCACAGGACCTGGAGTAGAGCATGGCATTCTAGCAAACTTCCAGAGCCGTTTTATCGTGGAGACTCGTGGGGCTGGAGCTGGGCAACTGACTGTCAGAATTAGAGGACCTAAGGGTACAAATAATTTACCATATTAATAGCCCTAACATCTAGTAAAACAAAGTACATTTGCAAGGATAGATTTATCGGTCATAAAATGTGATGTGATTGATAAGAGTTCAATCTTGTACCTCAGTGACATCATAGACATATTTCAGAGTCATGAAGTCACTTGATGAAATGGTAGTTGAACACAACAAGAGATATTTTAGCCAGAAATTTACCATTTTTGAATGATATTTAACATAAAGCGCATGCATTACCTACTGCAATATTTTGTCAAGTGGTAATGAAGGTTAATCATGACATAACATGTAGAACAAAGTTGGGCCATAAATACAGTTCATATTAAAAATTAAAATACTTTTTCCTTGTTACTCTTTAAAAGATCATCTAGGATCATAAAAACCACAGAAAATTATAAAATTCTAAGGCAGACTTGAAAAAGAGTATGATTATTGAATAATATTTAGGTTAAAAAATTTAATAAATTAGGTCTACATGTTTTACAATGTTTCATTCATACAGTATGTCAGCAGAGACTTGTTAAGTTTAATTCAAACTATTGAAAATAATTTTAATTAATTTATGTTTAAAAAAATCAAGTATTTTAACTAAATAAATAATTAAATATTCAGGCTAATGTATTGTTTCCTACTGGCAAAAATGGATTGGATAAGTGTTGTATTCTGTTCCTGTAGTCCCAGTATATTGATATATATTTGCCTTGATATCTCCCAGTATACATGATATCTGTCTGCCTTGATATCTCCCAGTATACATGATATCTATATGCCTTGATATCTCCCAGTATATTTGATATCTATCTGCCTTGATATCTCCCAGTATATTTGATATCTATCTGCCTTGATATCTCCCAGTATACATGATATCTATCTGTCTTGATATCTCCCAGTATACATGATATCTATATGCTTTGATATCTCCCAGTATACATGATATCTATCTGCCTTGATATCTCCCAGTATACTTTATATCTATCTGACTTGATATCTCCCAGTATACTTGATATCTATCTGCCTATGTGTGCATGTAAAACATACATGTAAGTACACCTTTTAGAAACTTTTTTTAAGAATGGAAATCATGTGTATTTATTGAATTGTCATGTTGGAAATAAATGTTTAATTCATAGAGAGGAATTAAACAAGGTGAAATAGAAATGTGGTTCTGCTGTGCAGACCTACAGTAGAGAGCAGCCTATCAAGAGAGATGAACAATGTATACTTGACTGAAACATTACCATTAGATACAGTGGAGTATAGATTATAATAAACAACTGAAACATAATAAGATTTGACTTCAACTTGTTATTCTTTAAAGATTTGCCTTTGATTTCTTTTTAGGCCTCAGTTCAATAAATATGTATGCATTCAATGAGAGGTGTGTATTTCTGCTGGAGGTGTAAAGGTAATGATTTGCAATTGTCTTGCTTGGATGCTGGGTTAGAAGTTCCAAATGGCTGAAGAGCCCTTAGAAATTGTAATTATTGTTGGGTTGAACATTGTATATGGCAGCCTCGTATATTTGGTAGAGGAAGAACCTGGGATTACCCTAGAAAGAACCACTGACCCACAGGAAGCAACAGGCAAGCTTTCTGATGTGTCCATGTTTGCCAAGCCAAGCCAAGATTCACATGAACAGAGATGAGGTGTTTGAGTTATCTATAAGCACGAGCACCTTAGACCACTTGGGTCACCATCTAAAGTTGTAATTAATTAATCAATTAATGCTGGCTCTATTTTCATATTTGAAGGCCCCCCCCCCCCCCAATATTGTATTTAAAAGGAAGATTGTGAAACTTTTTTTTGGATGAAGCAAATCAAGGAAGCTTTAGATTTCAAAAGAGTTGTTTTTCATCATGTACATATCTGCTTACCTACATAACTATCTCCATACATACACTTCACATATCTATATCAATTGCAAATTGCTCATTACTGTGTATGTTTTTCAAATAAATGTCATTTAAAAAATAAAACTTCAGACACACTGGCTGAATGTTGTATTGATTGCATCCCATCTGGTTGAACATTCAAGTTCAATATGAATAGGAATGGCAGCTTGCAGTGTATATGATTTAAGAAATGCAGCACAGGAAGTAGATTATTTTGGTGTAATATTATTTTCATGAAGCAGTGTGTATGATTGTGTGTGTGTGAGAGAGAGAGAGAGAGAGAGCACATTTGAGATGGGCAGGCCAGTTACAAGGATGCCAGAACAACTACCAACTAAAATCTTCTGTGACAATCTGAGGGTAATAAGAAGAATCATTTCACCTGAGTCATCCCTTAAATACTTCAGCATTGACCCTGAGTCTTGGGAAGATTGCATACAGGATTGCTTTACCTGTCAGAGTCTCATCAAAAGAGAATAGCAGAGGCAGTGCAGAAGTAAGCAACAGAAATGTCAGAACTGTGGTATTGGTCAAGTAATCCCAAGTGTGCCACAGACAGTTCAGTATTGATCAAGCAATCCCCAGTGTGCCACAGACAGTTCAGTATTGACAAGCAATCCCCAGTGTGCCACAGACAGTTCAGTATTGACAAGCAATCCCCAGTGTGCCACAGACAGTTCAGAGTATAAATTGGCTTAATCATCTGTTAATCATCTATTCATGTACCCACAGAAACCAAACCAGTTATGTCATGGATAGAGTATGTGTGTGGAACTTCTTCACCTTGCACATCTATGTAGACACCATAGTAGTAATACTATGTCGAAAACAAAACTTTTATGGAAAGTACCCATGCATTAGATACATTCAGAATAATATCATTAAATTCTGACATAGGGCCAATAATAGTTAAAAGGGAATCTGATCCTTTAGCAATGCAGCGGGCAGTGATTCAATAGTATGGAAGGGACAGTAGGATCCATTGCTAATAGTAGCTCAGTGGTTAGGGCATTGAACAAGTGACCAGAAGAGCCTGGTGTGGATTCAGTTCCTACCATTGGATCAACCTGGTTTGGCTATCATGGTGTGTCTTGGACCAAGTCACATCTATCTGCATTCTGCAGCATGATATAACCTTCAAAGTGTCATAAAATATCACATTAGCCTTGCTAAATCCATACATGCAAGTACCAATGAAAATGTAAGTTTTGGAGAAAAAGGATACAGATTCCTATACCCACAGAAATAGATGAATTCATTTTGCCAATTGTCATTTTCTTGAACTGGTAATAATCACAAAAACTCTCAAGGATAATAACATTTGTCAATGTACACATCCCAGACATATTTTTTCTCTTCATTTCGAGCTGAATCAATTATTTCCCTTCATCTGCATACAACTACACTAACAACTATACATACTCGCACATATATATCAGGGAAAACAGCATACAACTTAGACCCATGCACTGCAATCCCATAATGTACTGGCAGATCAGGGTCTTTGTGGTTTGTGTTACTGAACAGACCCAGATTTTCTGGTTCATGATGTAATCATAGATATTAGTCTGTGCTGTTTGCAGGAAGATCTGACTAACAATCAGGTATATTGACAAGCAAAGGGAGATAATGAGGCATCTTCAAGTTTAGCATTTTACTATCAACTTTCCTGCTTTCAAAAAGCAGTTGCTAAAATGTGATTTAAATATCTGCAAAATCTATTTTAATAAGAAAAAGAAACAAGATATCATTGAGCTAAAGTTGATGAGCAAAACTGAACAGCATCATTTACCATGCATATTTCTGTTCTAGGTGCTTTCCAGGTAGAGATGTACAGGGATAGTCAGCGGGATCGTACCATTTTGTGCAGATATGACCCTGTGGAAACGGGGCTATATATCATCAGTGTGAAATGGTCAGGAGTGGATGTTCCTGGCAGCCCTTTCCAAGTACACCTTGTGGACACACAACAGGAATTGGAGCAGGTTTACAACGACCAAGCATATACTGTTCCATTACACTCTAATAAGGCCTCAATGCGTGCGCCTCAACCAATGAACTATGCGCAGTGGCGTGAAGAGCTGTAGGCCAAGGTGTAAATTGTATGAATACTTATGTATCATGCACAGAACTGATATATACTGCAATAAAATGCCAAAGTGTGAAGAAAAAAATATCAGTTATTGCACAGGTAAATACTGATATTTTGGCCTTTTGTATATTAATATGTCATCTATTTTGTGTTTGGTTATGATTAAAGACAGGTCCACTTTTATTTCTGTTGCTAGGCAAATACATTTAGAAATGAGGCAGTAGACTTCAAGATGTGGCTTGGCATCGTATACACTTAAACATTTTTTTGTTTGTTTAGTTAGAGGATGACCATGTATGCATTATCCACATTTGTTGAGAATCAGAATAGAAGGACAATAGTTCATTATAGTCAGCATTATCATCTAAGGAAGATAAAGCGTAGGCCATGAAAAACAAACTGTATGCTCTGTTAAGCAAACTTTTCTTTATCTAGGTCATAATGACACATTGTAGGATTTCATAAAATGGAGATGGAATTTTGTAAGATATTAGCTAAATATAAAGTTAAGAAAAAGTTAAAATCATTTCGTGCAGACTTAAGTAATTTTGGTAAATATTTGCAGTTATGGAAAATGAAAAGCACAAGCAGAAAAAAATCTTTGGTACATTGTACGCTAATATCAAAATATACAACCTAAATAAATGGTCAACAAGAGACATGCATGGTAGATCATGTATTCCATTTAGAATGGCTCTTGAATAATACTAGATAACGAATACTCAACAATTGGATGTCTATGGCATATTGTTCTTTTTCTTTTTTAATTATAGTTAGTATCACAGATAACAGTACAAAACTATATGGTCTGACTAAAATTAGTAACAAAGTACAAATCCACTGGCTTTCTGGCTAGGTTTACATTACACGAGGTGTGACTCAAAATTTGGTAAATGATTAGATCTTATAGCATTTATCTCCCTTGGATATGTTTAACTGATGGAAATACATGAAACACTAGTTGACAATGCTTTTAAAGGAAACCACAACAATAACTGCACAAATGATGTATCAAATGTTAATTTGAATTCATCCATGACATATAAGGAAAGAAAATTTTGAATAATATTTTACAGATTATTTTGAACTTGTTTGAAATGTTAAAATGAATCATAAATAATTTTTGGAGTATGGGTTTTCATATTGTCTTTTGTTAATTTAGTACCCTCCAAGCAATCACTGTTTAAATTTATTTTGGTTCTGTTGCACATTTTTAAGATAATTATTAGTAGATTATATTGATTTCAAATTAAGACCTATAAATGATGTTGGTACTAGTAGTTTTTGACTTATATAGACAAGTATTCCTAAATTCAACAATTTATTACTCAGGTATATCAGATATAGTCTCTGTATCAAAGCTTAAGGCAATGAAATATTACCTTTTAATATATAAGTATTATCACCATTAATGACGTAATAATTTTATTTGAGATTGTAAAATTTATGAACTTAGTTTTTACATCATAGATAAAATCAGAATAACGCATTGACCATTATTCCACCATCTTCAGGCCAGTAAAAGCAGGCTGATTACGAAAGATAGTCTCTTTGGGCAGAGATTGAGTGGATCAGTTCTTTCTGGTGCACTGAGACTTTGCCATATGAGTCGAGTGGCTGTCAATATGTAACTTAATAATTTGCACACATCATCAGCCTCCTCTTTTGTCCTGGTTCTAATGCATTAATTGATATTGCTATGCCGGTTCCTTTAAAAGTGCTAGAACATCGTCAGATATGATGTATACATTATTTTATATTGGAAGCATTACTCTTTAACATAATGTCAATACTGATATTTTTGGAGCGATATTTTGTGTCATACAGCTGTATGAATTTTTTATCACAGCAAACAAAAATACTTATATGTAGATTTAGAGCTACTGTGCTTTGGATAATGCTTGACTTCATTAGGTCCCTGCACTGAGATCGTGAGCCTTATGGGAATTACCTTATACATCTGTCTGTCCATTCATACTGCTTGCATGCTCATCAACCATACACATAATTGGATGCCATTTGGTAGGTAAATTGCCCATTATTGGTTCTTGAACTGTGCCAGTTCAAACAATATCTCATGTACAGATACGATGGTTTTCACTGAGGGGCAAAATTCTATCTAAAATGGAGTTGAAGAGACGAAACCCATTCCTGGCAAATCCAGATGTACAAGACAACGTACACACTAAACTGTATCAGAATACATTGAATGGTTTCTGAACTTGAATGGTTACAAAGATCTGCTGTAGTGACTTACAACTGATGGAATGAGAGAAACAGTTCCACCAAAATTGGACTGAACAAGTTGAAACCTTCAAAAGTCACAGCTATGTGTAATGGGCAATTTACCTACCAAATGGCATCCAATCTGTACATGAGATATTGTTTGAACTGGCACAGTTCAAGAACCAATTGAACGTTCTGCTGTAATTTTGTTATAACATTGATTTATACAGATGTTCTTTGTCTTGTCAACTAGAGTAATGCTTCCAATATAAAATAATGTATACATCATATCTGACGATGTTCTAGCACTTTATAGCACTTAATATTGTCTCATAGACTTGTATGTGCCTTTCATAATTTTAGTTGTATTTATACCAAATAAGACGAGTTGTGCCTCCTGTCAATTAAATCCTTTGTACTCATGTGGAATCTTTAAGTCAAACTTTAGTTTTAGTTTTAGAACCAGTCTTCATTTTAAAAAAATGAAATTTGGTAAGAATATGGCCTCTTAAAGTTGACCACATGTTTTTAGGTTATTGTTTTGTTTACACTAGATTGGGCAGAGTTATGATCTGTATTGAATGTCTTAAGATTTCTACATGGGATGTTGCTTATAATCTGCGTCACTCAAGAACCACTCAGAATATTCTAAAGCGTTTGCTGGACCTGGATATGCCTTTTACTGATGTTATCTTATCAATGCCAGAGGTTTAGTCATTGTCGAACAGCTTGACATCTATAACATGGAACCTTACTTGTACTGTGTGAATGTTACTTGAATTGAGGTTTGGTGCTTTATCGCACAGCAACAGGAATAGGTTATTTAGTGCTAAGGTAGTTGGAATAAAGTGCCTTGTCCAAGGACACACCATGGTAGTTGACCCTGGCTGGTCCGATGGTAGGGTTTGAACCCGGTCCATTTAGTCTGAATTCCAGCGTGCTAAACACGTAGCTCCTTACCTGAATTGACGAGACCTGGGATGAAGCATATTTCAAGCATTCCATAGATTAATGGGCCTTGAATGCCAAACTAACATTGGTTTCCAAAACCAATTCTCTAGTTTAATGCCCTATGGAGCAAAGTATTTTGAGGGAGTCCTTTGTGATGCATCTATCTAGTGATATCTCTAACTTGATATTACTGAATTTTGAACTTTCTCCAAAAGTCTCTCATTTCACTTCAGTAGTTGACTGTTTTACAACTTTTGTTAATATTGTGTCTTTTGTATGAATTGAAGTTGGGGGTTAATACCAACTCATGATTTGAACATTCAGCTGAGAATGACCGCCATTTTGAATTTGAGCATAATGCACATGGTGGCCTTAATCTGACAATCCATATAATAATAATAATAATAATAATGACTTTATTTAAAGAGGATAACACAATTAGCTGAAGAACTAATCTACCTTGAATCATTGCTTAAATGCAAGACAGATAGCTATTAATGACTCAGATGAGAAAATGGTAAAATGTTATTTACTCCCAGAAGATTTTCCATTTGAGAGAGGTTTTGATTTTGAATTTGGAAAAAATTATTTGTATGATTTTTCCATATTTAGTAACATTCCAGAGGCATGAGCTTACATTGTCATATCAAATTTGTTTATTGTTTTTTTACTAGTAAATATTTTTCTTTCTTATTTTCTTTACAAAACTATTTTTAAAATATTGATAAAGCCAAAGGGTAACAAAAGTTAAGGACTGCATTTTTTCAAAATTGGTATTCACAGAAAGTAATTAATTCACAGTATATCTGTCTCACTCTCATGTGAATTTCAAATGGCAAATAGTGACTGGGAACAAAAGAAGTTTTTGCAGCATTTTCTGCAATATATTTATTCAGAATTCAGTCCTTACGATTCTTATGCAAGTACTTGTGTCTCTTTGGGACAGTTGATATTTCTGTTACGTTTTTTTGTATACATTGAAATAACTTTGAAAATTTACAAAGTATGTGAACTTCTATATGGATATTATTCTTTTTATATCTTATTAAGATCTGATATTATATTTACACTTTATGTTTGTATCTTTATCAATATTCACAACACTGCTGGAAAATAAAAAAGCTGTACTTCTCCTTACAACTAAGTGTGTTTGTAGTAGTTCCTGGTCTTATTTATCATATGTATTCACCTATAAGTAGACTCTAATACAAACAACATAAACCCCGATGTGCCATTGCATAACACAATGGCATGTCAGAGTCTGCACTCTGCCGATTACTCTTAACAAACAACATATACACAAGTTGGTAGCAAAAGGTTGACTGGTTTGGTTTGGTGCTTTACAGCACAGTAACGCAAGTAGGGTTATTTAGTGGCGAGGCAATCAGAGTCAAGTGGCTTGCCAAAGACCACATCACAATAGCTGACCCAGGGTGGTCCGATGGAAGATTTGTACCTTCATCCTTTCAGCTGCGAGTTTGGCATGTTAATCACTGACCCACTGTGGTGTGGCTCCTTAAGTTGAACACAATAGCATGTCAGAGTCTGCACTCTGCCGATTACTCTTAAAAAACAACATATACACAAGTTGGTAGCAAAAGGTTGACTGGTTTGGTTTGGTGCTTTATAGCACAGTAACGCAAGTAGGGTTATTTAGTGGTGAGGCAATCAGAGTCAAGTGGCTTGCCAAAGACCACATCACAATAGCTGACCCAGGGTGGTCTGATGGAAGATTTGTACCTTCATCCTTTCAGTTGCGAGTTTGGCATGTTAATCACTGACCCACTGTGGTGTGTCTCCTTGAGTTGAATGGTATTGATAATTGATCTTAGGGAGGATATCTTGTCAATTTTCTACAAACAGAAGTGATCTGATACTTTTATGATACAGTCACCATTACAAGTGTCCATGTTTCTGATTTGGCTATTTGGTATTATTGAGCAACCAGACACTACACAGTCGGAGGATGTGTAATTGATCCAAGGTTAAAAGTAAATACTGTGTTAACCTGTAACCTCCTCCTCCCCACTTCTGCTTACAAAAGATGATCTCTCATGATAGGAAGTCCTTCATATGGTTGATCTGTACATAAAAAATGTGTTCTTGCTTGCCAGAACAGCTGTGACAAGGTTGAGTAAATCAGGGTTCATACAGAATTCTAAATGATAAATTCAAAGACTTTTCCCAAACTTTCAAAGACCACAAACAAGATGTCCAATACTTATTTTTGCTAACATTTTGTAAACAAGTTATGTGATATGAGAAAACAACGAATGCAAGATACTGAATACTGTTTAATGATGAAATGAAACTGAACGGGTCATTGAAAGAAAGAAACCAGGAAAACTCGACTGCATCTGAATCTAACAACCTTGGACAATTTTATTTGTGATTATGGAAAGAAATTAAAATGTTTGGGTTTATTTCAATTTTCAAAGACTTTTAAAGACCTCCAGGTAATCTCGATTTTCCCAAACTTTCAGGGCCTTGAAAATCCTACCTCATTTTCTCCAAACTGTCAAAGACCATATGAATTCCTGTAAATTTCCTGCCATGTCCATGAAGTGTAATGTGAAAAGCAAGTTTTTGTTGTGTTAAGTAAAGTTGTTGCAAAAACCCTTTCAAGTAGAAAAAAAGGAGACTGGTCCATTGTATTGAGTAAATTTTCTAGCACAGACATCTTAAAGCTAAATTGTAATATATACCATTTCATCTGAATAAAACTGAATCTTGGTCCAAAATGTAATTGGATTCCATTAAAACCAAATAATATCAACATTTCTTCTCGCCATGAGCCATGCAATTTCTTCCTCAAATTTTGATACCCTGCCATTTTCCACGTGTAATTAATCAGATGTTGATTGATGATATCCATGAGTCGAAACCTGATGCACAAGATTTGATGTTACCATTGTAAACATAAGAAGCTAACTCCATGCTATGTCATATTGTTTGCCCTTCAGTGAATATTCCTGCACCCCAGCTGATCACCAATATTCACCTTTAAGTCTTATTGTTATCTAATGCACACTTTTTCTTCCAAGATCAGCTTTAAAAAATGGTCCTGCCTCTTCATTCCCTCCTGAATCAATTTGTGTGCCACATGTGAATGTTTTTGTTTTTAGATTTGTCAGTACCAAAATTTATTGCATGTATTACATCAATACTCTTGATACACTCCAGAAAACCAGATCAGACTTCACTGACTTAATTAACGAATATTCAAACATTGTTTTAACCTAACATCTTGATTGTTTGGAAGAATGGTTTGTGTCTGGTAGCTTTTTGTAGCAAATCATTTCTTTCCTTACAAACTTGAGTTAGACAGGAAGAATGGCAAAATTTAGGATGAATTGTGGTATTGAAAAAAAAAAGAGGAAGCCAGCTGATACATGGTCCCCCCCAAAAAACAGAATTAAACGTAACATGAGACACACAAAATACTTAAGGACATTCATTGTAATGAAGTACAGAATTCATTAAGTTATATTCTAATCCTCAACAACATCATGATATAAAACAATGTTGGAGCATCTTTGCGTGTTTTTTGACAACTAAAATTTTTCTCTGAACAATTTATTGTACTTTTTAGGGGTTCTGGACAACCATGGTCAGTTGTTGTTGTTGTTGTCGTCGTAGAGTTTAATGCCATTTTTCAGCACACGATAGGCTATACATGGCGGCCAATATTAATGGTGGAGGAAAAACCCTGGAAAGAATCACCGACCCACGAGAAGCTACTGGCAAGCTTTCTCACATACCCACATTGGCTGAATCCAAGACTCAAACCCACGCAGAGGTGAGATGGCAGTGATCCGTAACAGGGAGCGCTTTAGACCACTCAGCCACTCGGGGGCCCCCATAAATAAATGTACCATTTATAAAATTCTTACAGACTTCTTCATTTACTTACTATTCTTCTCAGTACACTTCTCTTCTTTTTGAAAATTCTTGGAGCTCTTCGTACAAAAAGGCTGAGTTACCAGTAAAGTATGAATAAAATTTGCAAACCTAATCTTGTAAAAATTAAATGACAATGACTTGAACAAAAATAACTATAGACAATTTTCATATTAATTTTAATTTTAGAAAGAACCATAACTATGAAAACTCATTTGGGCAGTTATGGGACAGTGGATTAATTGTACACAATAATTATTTTGCTGAAATGAAAACATTGTGTTTGGTAATTCACTCTGTAGGCACTAGGAGGGCTTTTCTGACTCATTCACCAATGGGTCTAAGTTACCTGGTCTTTGGTCAGGGTATGCTGTTTTGAACTAAATTTGTTTGGCCGCTGAGTGCCCCTCTACGTAAAGTTGTAAAACTCATAGGGCCGGTCCAATGACCTGAAAGTCAGCAGACATTGGTATGTCGGGGGCTGCTCTTGGTAGTGGGATGTAACCGGGATTCATTGCTGAATTTGATTTGCAAGCTGGATCCTTTGTTTCCACAACCTTGGGCTGAGTACTGACAGGGAGCATGACGTGAAACGCGGATCCATCCGGTACTCGGCAACATTGCTCCTCCACATCTGCATCACCAGGAAGCAACCACAAAAGTGTTGGCTAGAGTCTATGACAGTGAGAAACTGCCACTGTACATGGACATCACCTCACATCTGCTTGACTTCTAGATGCTCAATCTGGTACACTTCATTGCTGGAGGATATGACAGCTATTTCGGCATGGAATGTTGAGTGGTCTTCAATAGATGTTGAAAACCACTCCCTTGTAGCTGAGCCATCTGTCTGCCCTCCTGGCTTCAACCTTCCATGTCATCTGTGTATCACACTGAACCAGGCCACTAACTCTTCCTGATGCTGTAGAGCTTTTCAGACTATGTCACACATTGTGAACAACTGTCCACTGACAAAGTTCCCCTGTGGATTGCAGGCTCAGCACCTTGCTGATGATGACGTTAAATGGCTAAGTACGCATTGCACATGATAATAGTATATAAACTTGAAGTGCAGAAACCATTTTTTTCTTATTATAGTATTTGCACACCATCCTGCTTATTTGTATCCTCTTATTTGAATCCTCCTAATGATTTACTTAATTCATCAATTTATAGTTTTAACCTGATTGTCACCAGGAGGTCTCAAAAACTGTCACCTTGTTGGCATTTCGGTTCAGATGGGAGTTTCTTTAGTAACACAACTGTCATATTTGCAAAGTTTTCAAGCAAAAGATATACCGGTATAGTGGTTCACCATTTCTGAAAATATCAATAATTTCATAAATTTTAGAGTGACATTTCTTCAAACATTTGCATACACGTCTCCTTTTTATTTGCTCAATTGTTTGGGAAATATTAAAACTTGACATTACAAATACTGAATGCAGATGATGGTTTTTACTGAAATGGACTGTTCTAGAAACCAGAAAAGGACAGTGAGCAGTGTGTCTGTTTACACCAGGAGCTTCCATTTGCTTTGAAACACCAATAAGTTGATAGTGTTAGGGACCTCTTGGCATCAGTCTGTTTAGAAATTATAAATCAATCAATCAATGAAATGACTAAGTTTTGTGCATTTTATATATATATATATATATATATATATATATATATATATGTGTGATTTTCATTTTTAAAATCAGAGAGTGTACAAAGAAATGGGAATACCATACAGCCCTACTAAACTTGACCATCAGACCTACTAAACTTGACCATCAGACCCCAAAAACTGTAGGTTTCTTCATTAGTGAAAGTGGAAGCTATTAACAATGTTTGGCAATGGAAGTTACTATAAAACAAAATTTATTTTACAAAACCCCTTTTTATTTGAACCACAAGAACCCTGACCTTTGACCCAAAAATCAATAATCATTTTTCACAACTTAAGTACAAGCCAGTCAAAAAATTTGGTCAAGGTGGGTGGTCAAGAACCAAAGTTGTGCAAACAAACATTTTTCTCTTTCTGTGAGTGAACTTGACCTTTTGGACCGAAAAATCAACAGACATCTTTCTTATCCTTACAGCCACAAACTTTGGTGAAGGTACATGGTCTGTAGCTGACACAAGTTTTGTACAGAACTATATTAACTCACTTGCCCAAAAAGCAAAGTACACTTAGGTACAGACTTTCATCCATTGTGCATCATTCTCCATCAAAAACTGGACTTTTCGCTAAAAGATTTATGATATCTAGTTTGATGTAAATGAAGATGGTGCAGATCTGACATACAGTATGGCCACCACAGTTTAAAGTTCAATGATAAAACAGGCATGATCACAATGCAACTTTGTTGTTGTTGTTGTTGTTGTAGGGTTTAACGTCATTTTTCAGCACACGATAGGCTATCCCTTTACCTCATAGAGCATAGTGACAAAGTGCAGCTCGCTATACATAGAACACAGGTTACCTAGTCGACCGCATACGCATAGCTTGCCTGTGAACTATTAAGCAATGTAGTGTATGTTACGTTTAACAGCAATTTTAACCATTTTACATTTTTGGTACACATCTATTACATGTGGAACAATTTAAGAGTAAAGTCCGATTGTTATAGCTGTGTAATTATTTATCACGGAAGAATTTGTTATGTGCTTTAAAATCCGGAGAGAATTCGTTCACCGTCATGTCAGTGAGGCCGTGTGACCAACCGTAGAGCTGCCATTTCTCATACTCGAAATTTACAAGTTTTTCATATGTGTCTACATCACTAAGTCATCTAAATTTGATAATTTATAAAAACTAATTGCAGCCTATATCAATATCAGAGCCTTTACCTAGGTTATTGAATATTTCATAGTTGTGATTATAATCATGAAAACTTCGTAAGTACTGAACGAAATCCGCGACCGCCATTTTGAAGAGTGGAGATTACGACCCAGTTACTTTAAATAGCAGATATCGACCAGTACATAAACAGTGACCACGTGATCTGACGTAATTGTCATTCACAGAAATGAATGTAGTATCTAATAAGGGGTTTTCCCCGAAGGTGGCGCTACGAAAACCGGCTTAAAATGGACGTTGTTTACAGCAGACGTAAAAAGGCGCTTCTATGGGACTTTTGTAGAAGCGTCAAAGTCGCTTCGATGCGACTTTTGTAGAGGCGTCCAAAGACGGTTGTATGAGGTAAAGGGCTATACATGGCGGCCAGTATTAATGGTGGAGGAACACAATGCAACTAAAACAGCCAATGATTACTGAATTTAAAAATTACAAACAAAAAATATGGAAACATTGCTTTAGCAAGATTAATGTGTTTTGCACTGTCATGTTGGCAATTTTCATAAAATAAGTACAACCTGAAAAACTTTATAAAAAAAAAAGTAAAACAAGAGTCCCTCCAAGAGATTGTTGCTCTACTGCTCAAAAAGAATTTCCACTAATTTATGACAAGACCATTTCTTCCTTTTACCTGATGAGTGTTGAAGGTCTCTCTGATATTCTTCACCAATAAAAATATTAACTAGATTTTCAAGATGGTACCTATGGTGGCCATATTGAATATCATTGGCACCATTTCCATTTAGAACCAACCATACATCATAATAAGTCTTGAGGTTGAAGCACAATGCTGATATCCAGCCATCCAAAAGATGTTGCAATTAAAAGAATTTTACTATGTCCACTGTGGTGGCCATACTGTAGGTCAGATCTGTACCATTTTCCTTTAAAACAAACTAGATATAAATCTTTCAGTGAAAAGCCCATGCTGATACAACCATTCTTTCACAAGAGGTAGTAGAAAGAATTTCAAGATGGCTACTGTGGTGGCCTATCAAATGTCTCATTGGCACTTTTTTCATTTAAGACCAACTAGACATAAGATGTCTTTCAGTAAAAATCCCATTTTGATAACAACCATTATCCATTCAGGTAGAGTAGCGATAACAAGATTTTTAAGAGGGCCACTGAGGTAGCCATACTTAATATGCAAGTGGCACCATTTTCATTTGGAACCAACTAGATATCTTAAGAATTCTTTTAGCTGAAAATTCTTGTTAACACAACCATCTATTCAGATGGAGTAGTGACAACAAGACTTTACGCATGACAACTGTGGTGATGGTACTGAATGATGGAGTAGCACCATTTTCATTCAGTTTGTACCTTTCTCTCTGTAATGCCATTTTTCAGCACATGATAGGCTATGTACAGCGGTCCATATAAGCTGGTAGAGAAAGAACCCGGAAAGAACCATTCTTCCACTGGAGCTATTGTGTCACATACCCACATTGGTTGAGCTGGGTATGTGGACAAAAATGATATGTGAGTGATCTTGTAAAGGCAAAAACGTTAGACCACTCATGGCCCCTTTTCAATTAGGACCAACTATACTATCTGATCACTCACCTCTGTCTGTGTGGGTTCGAGTCTCGGATTCGGCTAATGTGGGTATGTGAGAAAGCTTGCCAGTAGCTTCTCGTGGGTCGGTGTTTTTTTCCGGGGTCCCCCCCCCCCCCGAGTTCTTCCTCTACCATTAATACTGGCCACCATGTATAGCCTATCATGTGCTGAAAAATGGCATTAAACCCTACAACAACAACCAATCATGTCATTAAGTTATGGAGGATTAATAATAACGAACGTACTAATGGAAGGACAGATGACAGACCACTTTTGTGGCCTATGACCAGCCGAGTTAAAAACTGCTTTAATGCCTGGAAAATCTAAGCAGGTCATCTATAAATACTTATATACATACATATTTCACTTATTTTTGACAAGCAGATTTTTGTGCAACTTTACGAACAATGCTGAAAACATGGAAGTTAAAAACAAGTTGAAAATTTTAGTCTAAACATTTGTCCCAAGTGGGCCGAAGATCATTAACCTGGCCGACATCTGCCAGAAATTGCCAACTGAAAAAGAAGCTGGCCAGAAATCGAGATTAGCAGAATGCTTTCTCTAGAAATTTCTTCCAATGCCAAAGACTGCACAGGTTCAGAAAACAATGTTGCCATGTCTCTACCTGGTTGTATCATATGTACGAGGTCACATCAGTATTTAACGCAGAAAGGCTGCTATGCCAGTTGACTTCTATCCAATTAGTACAATTCTTGCTATGGTTTTCTGAGATAGTGCTGTCAAAATGTTTGTTTCTAGTAATGTTGGCTATATTTGACCTGGATAAATCCAATAGGCCTTCAAGCTAGATTACTTTTTGTTAAAGTAAATGGGTTTTCTGTTATCAATAACATTGGTCACATTTCATGGCAGATCAGAATCAATTTTACAAACTTGAAAGATGATCACTAAATATGTAGTAATGCATCTGTATCAAACCATCAGTCATTATCACTTTCATGGATTTTAGTATTCAGCTTGAAAAAGTTGGGCATTTTTAATGACTGACAATATCACTGAAGGCTTTACTAAAGCATGCATGAAACAAATCTAATTGAATGAATTCCCCAAAATAATAAAATCTGACCTTGCTGAATTGTCCCAATGATAAAGTTAGGCCTTGCTAAATTGCCCAAATGATAAATCAGGTCATACTAAATTGCCCCAAAGACAAAATCAGGCCTAAGGCTTTCTGAATTGCTCAAAATGATCAAATCTGACCTTAATGAATTGCCCAATTGATAAAATCTGGCCTTGCTGAATTGTCAAATAATAAAATCAGGCCTCAATGAACTGCCAAATGATAAAATCAGGCCTCAATGAATTGCCAAATTATAAATCAGGCCTCAATGAATTGCCAAATTATAAAATCAGGCCTCAATTAATTTTATATATTTAATAGGTTGGACAGAGCACAAGTATCAAATGGCTATCGTTTATGTGCACCCTTCAAATTTTGTTGCAAACAAGGGTGCAAAAGCACATCCAAGCAAAAACATGTAGTGAAGTTGTTTTTTGTAAACGTTTTATTTTATCCGGACCTCCTTTACAAAAACAGGTAAATAAGCCCAACATATTTGATATAAAACATGTCACAACAATATACACAAGACATTGTTATTCATTGATGGCATTTAAATAAAACACCACCATTTAATGAAGTAAAAACATTTACCAGTAACACATTTTCTCAAATAGTCAAGATTTGGATAAAATCATATAATTGCTCTACTAAGTGAAAATGTATGTTATGCAAAATGAAGTCTATCCTCTGGAATGGCAAAATAATGTGCCAGATTAGATCTGGGATGGCAAAGTAATGTGCCAAATTAAGTCTGGGATGGCAAAGTAATGTTCTGTCAAATTTACTCTCTCCCCTAGGGTGGCAAAGCAATGTTCTGACACATTTACTCTCTTCCCTGGGGATGGCAAAGCAATATTCTGCCAAATTTAGTCTGGGATGGCAAAGTAATGTTCTGCCAAATTTACTCTCTCCCCTGGGATGGCAAAGCAATGTTCTGCCAAATTTAATATTACTCCTGGGACGGCATAGCAATGTTCTGCCAAATTTAGTCTGGGATGGCCAAGTAATGCTCTGCCAAATTTACTCTCACCCCTGGGATGGAAAAGTAATGTTTGTCCAAATTTACTCTCTCCCCTGAGGATAGCAAAGCAATGTTCAACCAAATTTAATATTACTCCTGGGACGGCATAGCAATGTTCTGCCAAATTTAGTCTGGGATGGCAAAGTAATGTCCTGCCAAATTTAGTCTCTCCCCATGGGATGGCAAAGAAATGTTCTGCCACATTTACTCTCTCCCCTGGGGATGGCAAAGTAATGTTCTGCAAAAAAATTATATTTCCCCATGATGGCAAAGCAATGTTCTGCCAAATTTAGTTTCCTCCCTGGGATGGCTTAGCAGTGTTCTTCATGTTTAATTTCTTCCTTAGGATGGCAAAGCAGTGTTCTGCAAATGTAATCACTCCCATAGGATGGCAAAGCAGTGTTCTGCAAATGTAATCACTCCCATAGGATGGCAAAGCAGTGTTCTGCAAATGTAATCACTCCCTTAGGATGGCAAAGCAGTGTTCTGCAAATGTAATCACTCCTATAGGATGACAAAGCAGTGTTCTGCAAATGTAATCGCTCCCATATGATGGCAAAGCAGTGTTCTACAAATGTAATCGCTCCCATAGGATGGAAAAGAAGAGTTCTGCAGATTTAATTTCTCCCATGGGATGGAAAAGCAATGTGCTACCAAATTTACCAGTAATCTCTCCCCTGGGGATTGAAAAGCAATGTTCTGCCAAATATTGTCTGTGATGGCAAAGCATGCTGCACATCAGAAAATCTGTCTTAAAAGATTCAATCAAAACTAAGCGTCATTGATACAACTGAACTATTTATTCACATTTCTCATCTCAGCTGACATTTGCTTAATCTCATTAAATATAGATACCTTATTTAACTTCTAATAAAATTATCTACTTGTTTATATTATTCATATGGATTGAAAGAATGAAAAAGGATAAATATTAACCTTATCTTAAGACTTCTCAAGGCAAGTTCTTTTCTAAATTCAGTTTTATTTAGAACAGTGCCACTAATTATAAAATCAATGCTACCAACATTTAAAATATGGTTTGAATACACTTAAGTCTACTAAAAAAACAAATGAATCTAGAATCATTCTGTAAATTCAAAAATATTGCAAAAGAAAAAAAAGTTAAATTTGTTTCCCTCAAACTCCACATTTTGAAATTCAATGTACATGTGAATATTGTAAATATTATTATTATATTTGATTAAGTGAAGAGAGTATCAGAGTGTAATGGCTTGCTACTTGGAAAAAAATCTAGTTGCAAATGTCTTGCCACAAAGAATATTGATAAAATAGAACTGCCCGTTACTTAAGGTTACTTAAAGTACCATAATAGCCTCTTTCTCTTGAAAAGGAACAATGTAAAAATGGACAATTTTCATATAGCAAATGAAATGAAATAGATGTTTTCAGTAACTCTTGCAATTTTCTAGCAAGCAGCCTTACAATGATTATTAGCATGTACCAATATTTTTTGAAAAGCATCTGTAAAAAACAGCTCAGTGTGACAAATACGACAAGCCTGATTCACTGCGTATACAATTATTATTTGAAAAGCATCTGTAAGAAACAGCTCAGTGTGACAAATATGACAAGCCTGATTCACTGCGTATACAATTATTATTTGAAAAGCATCCATAAGATATGGCTCAGTTGAATCTGTAATTCATATCATTTCCACCCACGTGACAATCTTGATCCACATAAATATTTCATGACAATTTAATGTACAGCAAAGACTCAAAAAATGGAGGACTGGAAAGTTGATTTGGTTGGAAACATTTTGCACTTTGGTAAGCCATTTCAAAAGCAGGTAGCAAATATTTGCTACCTGCTTCTTCATGTTAACTTCTAAAGCTTTCATTAACCGAATTTGCAGTTTTGATTTTCAACAGAAAATAACATATTTAAAGCTGTAAACATATCTAACAACCCAGTATATAGACTTTCACACATTTTAACTGACAATCGTGCACACTGTATTAATAATGAGGCAGATTAATGTGAATGAAGCACTGGCTGACCAATTAGTGAAGCCCTTATTTGTTTCCACATACACTATCTTCAAATATTTATCACTACCAAATCTATCCAGAAAACAAATAATATCTTCAAATGTTCATTCTGAGGTGAAATCATGATCATAAACAGCCCATGGATATTTATGCTTGTTTGTCTTCCATTCCATTCGAATTTCTGCATATTCGGAAATTTACCAATTTGATTACTGTGACAACATGTATATACATACCATACGGCACGAGTACACTCGAGGTAGATGAATTCAAAGAACTACAGCGATGGTGTTACATCACGCAGTTATGCATTATCATTAGGAAATCAGCTCACCAAATATTAACATGGTACACAAAGCACAGACAATATAACATTGCTTGTAGACATAAAATGACACCTGAAATTCCCCTTTCCATTAGTTTTAATCAACACAGCCATAGTTGTATCACGTGATATTCTGCCATTATTTGTTCCCAAATTTGTAAACATTTACTGCAAATATCATTTAACTGTACAAGAATTTAGGTGAACAGTGCACCACTGTGAAACAATGTTTGCTGAACTGAATTTGCTCAAGTTTCATGGATGACTGAATTTGCTAAAGTTTCATGGATGACATATTTTAGACCTTTACCAGTGAAATTATGTTTAATTAGTTCATATTTATTCTAATGTTGTAATTGTTTTAAATTTTTAATTATTTAACTAATCTTATCAAAATGTCTTCAAAAAAATCTTTTAACAATAACTTCTGTACCCTTATCAATCATGCCTGCTAACTATAGGTAATAATTTTTGTACATACCTTCACTTTTGTTTCAAGTACTGTTTCGTTCACCAGTTGTCATTTATTTTTTATCAAAATATCACATAAACAGATATATAATTGGATTTTATATACCAATGAACACAAATGAATTCAATAAATAATGATGAATTTCAAAAATAATTACATTAATTGATGAAATGTATTTCTATTAACTTTATCGATAAATGTCGTTTTTGTCAATGCCCTGAAAACTATAAATGACGTTGCCTTTCAAAGATGTTAGTTACATTTGTATGATCCTTTCTTTTATTACTTTTAAACTAATTGATAATGAATTAGTAATTACAAAGGTGATTATTTACTAATTTACTCTTCATCAAAAGTATGAAAAAAAGTTATTTCTTTATTTCTTTCCACAAACTACTTACATTACAAAAATTGCACAAATAAGCCAATATTACAATTTTTTTATAACAATTCTATATTAATAGGTACTTTGTAAATTTCAGACAGAGGAGAAAAGTTATCGTAATACCCATAAGTATATATATTTTCTTCCACATTGTAATCACATATCAACCAGGTAAAACAATTAAACAAATATAGTGTATTAAATGGGCAATTTTCCAAAAACTTGGATATTTCAGTCTCTTTTTCTTTCACAGAAAATATTTTAATTTTCAAACATTTTATGAATCTGCCTTCTTTTAAGTGAAACTTTAGTTATTAACAGGACATAAAATTCCAATGTTTCTGCATGAGAAATACAGACTCTAATTTTGTGGACACGTGTCCAGATTAAAATGTGTCCATCTTTGTTTTTACTTGTACTGTATTCTGATAACTGTTTAGTGTTTATGCAGAAATAAAGTTTATTTATACCAATAAAGGGAAATGGAAGTAATTTTTGTATAACCCATTTTTCTCCTCAGGCATGTACTGAATCTGTACATTAACAACAGATGCATTAAGTGACACAGTGGACAGAGGGAGGTAAATATGGGAGAACTGTTCACTAGAGAGATCCATACAAAGCTTATAGCAAGTTGTATAAACAAGAATATTCAAACTAACACGTCTTGTTTCATGCGTGCACATATGGTTAGTTTTTCAGTCCACCAATTCCAGCAGCAGTGGCTCAGTGTTTAGCATACTGACCCATGCACAAAAGGGTGTGGGTTTGAATCACATCACCAGACCCGCCTGTGTTGTTGTTGTTCTAGGGTTTAACGCCATTTTTCAGCATAAGATAGGCTATACATGGCGGCCAGTATTAATGGTGGAGGAAGAACCCTGGAAAACCCAGGGAAGAACCACCGACCCACGAGAAGCTACTGGCAGGCTTTCCCACGTACCCATGCTAGCCGAGACCCACCTGTGTCAGCTTTGCACTAAATAAGCTACTTGTGTTGCCATCTTGAATAAAGATAGGGATTTCTGAAACTGTTTGTGATGGATCTTTTATCAACAAGTTTCAATAAAGGAAGCCATGCAAGCTTAACCTGTTGCACAAAGTATGCATTTACTTTCTGCAGTGTTGTTCCTAGTGCATGGGATCTCGGGTTTTGCCCTGGTTTTTTGTCCAATGTCCCCCAAATGTTGAAATCTGTTCACGTTTTGGGTGGTTTTTTGGTCAGGAAAACGAACTTTTCTTTTGTGACTTGTTTTTGTTTTGTAATTTTAACATAGCTTTAAAAAAATTAAGTCATATCGCTATGATGTCTGCAGTATGGCAATTTATAGTGATGTCTAACAGTGGGGCATCATGCCACAGACAAGTAGCATGATGTCCCACCCAGTCACATTATCCTGACACCAAGCCAACCAGCTCTAACAAAGCAGGGAACCAGTCTATGCCTATGCTCGAAGTACAGTATACACAATACCATCCCTCATCCAAGGCATTGGACATTAAATAAATCCTGATTGCATTATGTGAATCCTCTGCATAAAAAAAATGCACAGCAACAAAATGTGTGCATCAATTTTCTCAAGCATGCGTCCCTGATGCACAAATGTGCGTAATTAGAAACACTGGCAAACACCACAATATTAAAAATTCAATGACTTAAAATTTCTGAGTGCTCATGATCAAACCTATATTTATCAGTATAGATGAAACCTGGATGTCAGCTTCTGTGTAGAGGAAAGGATATGAACCGTAGCATTTTCTGGACCTGCATGTGTTTGAACCATGTGCTATCAATCCCGCACCAAATAGTTAGGTGCAAAGTTTAGTAATGAGTGTTCCAAACTCAAGGCTATTAAAGGACCGAAATTCCATCAATAAAACAATGTCTCTATTTTTTTCACTTACAACTAGGATAAGCTCTCAAAAGATTCTTTTTCTTTAAACATAACTTACATTATAAACCAATCCTATATATACTCTGTTGTACGTTTCCAGGCTGATTCCCATTTTTCCATACAATTATTACCGTGTGTCCTATAGCAACCATTTAAAAATATTGTTCAGAATTCTGTTTTCTACCAAACACACGAGGGGAAGGAACTAAGCTGTTCTGAACACTTCACAGTTGTCTCCCTTACCATGTAATCGATTATGAGTTTCACAATTGATTAGCGAATTGGTTCGCCCAACCAATTTTCAATTATAATTGATAATTGGAACAACACTAGCCGGTACTGTAACACTGATGAGGCTGAAGGCACACTAACGATGTTGTAACTTATCTCAATGTATGAATTAATTACAACTGGGTCAGTGTTTTTCAAATATAAAATATATCATTCCATTAATAATATATTAATTTGAAAAGAAAAGTAATTCAGAAAAAAATTGGAATTATGTCACAAATTATTCCTTTCTTTTACTAATGCATCAAATATGTTAAGATTCCAAGTATAATAAAGACCTGAAAATATATTATCTGATGTATACTGCACTAAAACGAATTATCTGAAGTTCAATGTAGAACATAAACTCATGTAATATGATCGTGATAGTGGCATAATAGTTCTCACCAGACGAGAAGCTTGTGCACTTCATGATAGGGGTCATCAGTTTAGTACGTATGCAAAAATCTGGCAAAGCTTGACCCCTCCCCCCCTGAACACATGCATACTTTTTACCCCACCCCATTTCTATAGAATGGCCTATACTTAATCCATGCAGAAATGATCAAGAATTAATATTAACATATTTAATAAAACAGAGTCCATCAAAGAAATAAGCTGTGTGACTTAAAGGTTTATCTAGTGTCTGCTAAAATTCAAATGGCTACTGAACCCAGTCAAACTGGTTACGTATTAGACAAATTATTTGAGATTTCACCCCCCATTTCCTATGCATATGATCATTATCAGTAGATGCCCCCATATGCAAGCGTATGCATTTGGGTTAAACCCCCTCCCCCCCATACCTGCAATGGTTAAAAGCAACCATATGCAATGTAAAACATGGGCACATACAATTTCTGGAGATATATGGGACACTGGAGCCCCAGTCACAAGGGCAGACAAACCCAGGATGTCCTAAGAATGTCGAGACATGGGAGCCCCAGTCACAAGTACCCTATAATTCATTATTCAGTGGATAAACCATAGAAAGGCGCACTTACACAATAAATGCGCCATTGGAGGAATATGCAGTGAATATGCCAATGGAGGGAGTGTGTGTGTGTGTGTAATTTGGATTTTTAATGTAGCTTAAACAATTTTTCAGTTACATCGCTATGATGCAGTGTGGCAGTTTATAGTGATGTCCAGCACTGGGGCATCATGCCGCAGACATGTAGCATGATGTCCCAACCAATCACATTATCCCGACACCAGGCTTAACACTAACCTCTTAATGCTGAGCGCCAAGTGAGGCAGCTGGTTAGTACCATTTTTGTAAGTCTTTAGTATGACTCGGCTGGGGATCTAACCAATGACCTCCCACATCCAAGGCAGACGTTCTAACCACTAGGCCACCGGAGTGGTCTCCAATGGAGGGAGTATATTCAGTGAATAATTGTTCAGTGTGGAAGTATCAGTGAACATAAAAGTGCTCTTAACAACTGTAAGAAAAGAAAACATTTAAGAACGTTTTAACTACAGTTTCATATTATTGTACAATATATATATTTTGTATTATTGATCATAATCATCTAATTATATCATCTTAATTTTTTCCTCTCCATAAGTGGCATTCCAACCATCCATTTGTCCCCTCTGTGACATTATAATAGATGCTGCTAGAATAGATAATATTAATAACTAAAGTTACATAAAAGCTGGAATAAAATTTGCTCATTTCAGGGGAAGCCGATTTTTTAAAAACATTTTCAATGCTGTCACAAATTACTTAAGCATTTAATTAAAACATTTATTACAGAATGAGATAGTCCCAGGAAAAGCCGATACAACAATAGTCAAAGGTAAGGTGGTAAACTGTCAAATCACAAGATCCTGTTATTTTTAGCATATTACATTATGCACTATCATTTTTATATTTCATTACAGGGCTGAGCAAATCCCATAGCCCGAAGTCCCAGACTAGTCATTTTTGAAGTCGGACAAGTAAAATATTCCAAGTTGCTAGTCCGGGACAAGTGCTTTTTAAAAAAGTCAGGCTAGTCCTTATTTTCGTGCTTTAATCACTATATCTACCTTTATTTGGTCAATCATGTCCTCTGGGCGTACTAAATACTTGATTATACCCTTCTTCGTGTATAGATTTACATCCTGTTACCGCTTGACTGCATATTGGGCTAAGCGACCAAATTATCGGCAAATCAAAACATGTCAAATAAAAGAAAGCCAGTATGATCAATTAGCAGTGTTGTAAGCGGTTTTGTTGCAATGAGTTTTCTCAATCTTGATCATAACCAGCGACTCACAATGATTTTAATCCAGCGAGTCGGTGTAATTAAATTAATGAAAGGTACTTTACCAACATCAGTGTTGGTTTCCTTTATGAACTGATTAAATAATAATAATAATAATAATAATGGGGACTTTGTATAGCGCCTAATCTTTAGAAGCTCTAAGCGCTTTACAACTTTAGACAACACCTATAAGATAAGAAACATAATAACATTATTACAAAAACAAGCAACATGAAATTAGAAAAACATTTTAAAAAAATTATAAAAAAAACATGCTGAGAATATTTCAGGTAGGAAACATTATTAGTTCTTTAAGCTTGTTCTTGCTGTTGAAATAAGTGAGTTTTGAGAGCCCTCTTGAATGTGATCACTGTGTCTTTGTGTCTAAGTTCAGTGGGCAATTCATTCCACGTTGCTGGGCCCTGGTATGCAAAAGAACGCTGTCCATATGACTTTGTTTTCATACTTGGAATAATGAGTATACGATTGTCAGAAGAGGATCGTAAGTATCTTGCTGGTGTGTACACATGGGCGAGGTCAGATAGGTATGTTGGACTAGAGTCCAACAGTGAAATGCAGCACAAAAAACAAATTTTGTGTCTGATTCTGGATCGAATGGATAGCCAGTGTAGGGTACAGAGCAGCGGGGAGGTGTGCTCTGATCGTGGTACTCTAAGTATGATCCGAGCAGCTGTGTTTTGAACTTTTTGAAGTTTCTGGAGTAGATATCGAGATGAACCAGACAGAAGTGAGTTACAATAGTCCAGTCTTGAAAGTACTAATGAACACACAGTGTTTTAGTGGCATCAACTGAAAGATATTTGCGAATTGAGCTGATGCGTCTCAGCTCAAGATATGCAGCCTTACCTATGTTCATGACATGTTGGTGCAATGTGAGAGTACTGTCCAGAGTAACACCTAGGCTTTGTACTGATTGGGTGAATTTAATGTTGGCGTTGCTGATATTTATTGCTTTAGGTAAAGGATAAATGACAGTAATGATTCTTTAATTTATAATTGATCATACAGATGATTAACTTCCACATGTTATACTGAAGCGAAACAATTACACTAATTAATGAGCTGTTTCAGTTTGTATTTAAAAGAAAATTGATGTTATGATCACTTTCGAAGTAGTTGTCAAGCAAGCTGATAGTTACTCTGCGGATAAAATGAGTTTTCTAAATTATTTTCGCAAGGAAGGTAATAACGGCGATTCGGCGAAGGTAAATTTGTTTGAAAATGGAGGGATAAAACGTAAGACGGATACTGAGTGTGCGGTAGCTATTTCTGAGTGTGAGTTCAATGAATTTAATCAAGACTTCTTTGAGGAATTCCTTAAACCAAATGAGTTTACAAATGCTAATGAACATTTCTGGAAATGGACCAGAGCTTGAGGACTTTAACCCAGACACAGCAATCAACTGCTGGCTTAGTGCTGGTGCAAGTGGCGGACATATACATGGACATATTTTCAAATCCATCAGCTAAAACATATATACATGAACCTGAAGAAGCCAAATGTATAACAACCAATGTTTTTGAAAAATTAAATTCTTTTAAGAAATATTTATGTTGTATATTATTTTTTTTCTTCTATGGATTAAGTACATACGTCTCATCAAATCTCAGCAAGTGATTACCATTTTGGGACCAGTGTAAAGTAAAGTGGGACTAGTGAAGAGTAAGGAGGGACTAGTGAAGAGAAAGGTGTGACTAGTGAATTTTCTGAAACCACTTGTCCTGGACTAGTGGTTAAAAAAAATTTGCTCAGCCCTATCATTACTCAAATTTGGTGGATGAGGAACAATGTGTCCCTTGCCCTTAGGATCCTAAGTGGAACACTTATTATTTTTGGCATACTGTATGTCGTGCTTTATTCATACAAATGGAAAAATTTGATTTTGCATATTTTCACATTACAAATACAAAATTACATTTACACGTATAAATGTGACAGCCCTTGTTCTGAAAATTTATCAACAAATGTTAGAAATATCATAACGTTTTAATCTGACTTGACTGTACATAGTCTAGATTAAAACAGATTTATTTCAATATCTCTTACAAATTTTGGGCAAAAATTGTACTCAGACTCTGAAGGTAATTTTCTGAATAATATTAAATAGCATTTCAATAATGAAGACATTAGCTTTATAAACCCTGAACACATAATCAGTACAACACTGTATTAAGGAACACATAATCAGCTGTATTAAATTGCAACAGGTTGCAACAGTTCATGTCCATATAACTTCTATATATGTCAGCTCTGCTAGAAACATAATTGATTAAATGGTTATCATTTAATGAATGACCACAATCGAACTCAAGTCTGAATACCACTGCAGATCCCGTGTGTTACAGGCTTGGTTTGAAGTCTAAGTTGATTTGTCTCCACAGAAATAAATATGTACCGAAACATGTATTCATGTTGTTGCTTGACAGTCAGCCCCATGATGGGTGTACTGGTCTTAAATACTGGGGCCCATCCTATCAGACTACAGTGGGTATGAATACGAAATTCTTCAATTTGTTATAAACTAAATTTCCTACTGATCATAAACATTAATCAAATTGTTCCTTCCTTATAGATTCTTTCATTTTCTTGGTGAAGTCTGGCAATAACGGCAAAAGTTTGTCCGCGCACATAGCTGCACAAGTTTCCATCTCCATCTTCAGCACTTTCATATCTGCCTCACTGCTGTTGGGTTTGACCTTGTCCCGAGCTTTGTCTTGACAATCCATGAAACAGCGCTGCACTCTCTCAGCGTAATTCTGCATCTGACCGTCAATGAAGGTCTCTGCTCTCTGCAATGGCGAGGAACAATTTTGTATGCAATTTTGTTTATCCTCTATACTGGTTGTTGTATTGTCGCAGCAGGCCGCAGCGCATCTATACAAATCACCCTGCATTTTCCTAAGTAAGCCTTGGTCCAGATCATTTGCTGTTTTAATTAGTTCTTTCTCAACACGTGTTTTTATGGACTCCATTTTGACATCAGTGACTCGGTACCTGACTGGTTTTGGAAGGTATTTGTCAGTTATTTTAATCCGTGTATCTAGTCCATGAGCCTAATCGGCGGAACAGACGAAAGAACGAAACATGGAACATAAATAATACCTGAACAAATTTACGACTGAATTATGGTATAGAAATTAATAATAATAATAATAATAATAATAATAATGATAACTTTATTTCAGACATAGGTTCATAGACAAAAGCCACCAATTTCACACAAGATACGAACAAAAATTAATTTAACAATTTGCTACAACGATTAATTATAATTAAATTACGACAGTATGCAAAGTGAAACGCTTCTTTCAAATTGTTATTAATACTAGCGATTTAGCTAATTAAACTAATATTCTTTATTCAGTGCCGGATTAACGTATTCTATGGCCTTCAGCACTGAAAATATTATGTTGTCCCCGCCACCTACAAAATGCGGAGAAAAAAACAAAAACAAATAAATATTAAAATATGAAAAGGTTGGAAAATACAGTGCTGCCATCATTCCAAAATCAAAGTACTCGTACATGCAGATCGAAATGGTCATATATAATTCATTCAATTTTATTATCAACGATTAATTTAATTTTTTTTCTGGTGCCCCTGTTGGGCTGTTGTCCTAAGCGCGTGTTTAGTGTGCTTAATGGGTAATCCGGCACTGACTTTATTTCTACAGCCAAAATTTTTCCGAAATAAATGTAGTCAAACTTTACTAATTCTGGGTCACAGAGAACGAAAATGATGCTTAAAATTGTTAATTGGCTCTAGTTTTAAAGATAAGATACTGGGTAAGTATATACGACCCTTGACTTGGGAATGGCGGAGGATCAGTGAGTTTTAAAGGGACGGGATCTCAATTTAAACCCGAAATGGCTAAAATACATCTTTGACTTGATCTATAAAGACATATATGACTGGGTTTGGACATTACTTGCATTTTAGGCAAAACAATGAATGATGCAATCTGAAGCTGGTATTGCATCATACATGAGATGAATTGCATCATGTTATTCCTAGAAGTCATGGATGATGCAATCATAAATAACTAAACTTACATCACTCAGCTGAACAAATTGCTCTATATCAGCTCTAGAAATGATACAGTGTCGTGCACTTTTATTTGTCAGTGTTTGTTAGTGTTTGATTTGCAAAGGGAGGCATTTCTGTTTAGCCAAAGAGAGCAGAGATGCCTCGTACTTGTGTGAACAATGCAGATTACAGATAGCTTCTACTATGTTTGTGATGAAGTGACTTGTGTATCACAAAAGCGCAGTATAATGACTATGGTTAAGAAAGCCTTTCACCTTTATTTTGTCTGTAAAATTGGAGATCAGGACGAGAGGTTGTTGGCCGTACACATATGCTGCAACACTTGTGCGCTAAATCTTCGCCAGTCGTTGCACAGGAAAAGGAAATATATGCCTCTTGCAGTGCCAATGATTTGGAGCGAGCCAACATATCATAGCAGTAATTGTTACTTCTTCAGGGTGCCTCCAGCTGGGAAAGGTGTGTGAAAGAAGAAGACAGTAGACTGTACATTATCCAAACATTCCATCAGCTATACGCCCATTAACCCACGGAGAAGGAATGCCGGTTCCTGAAGCACCAGAATCATTCTCACTTGAGTCAGACGAGGAAGAGGATGAAATTTCTAGCCCTGAGGCAACAATTTCCCATGACCCTTATTTTCTCTCCTCCTCCTCCTCCTCTGAACTACACATCATAACACAAAGTGAACTGAATGACTTTGTCAGGGATTTGGAACTATCCAAGAGTAGAGCAGAGCTGTTGTGCTCCAGACTACAGCAGTGGAATCTCCTGGCAGGTGATGTTAGGGTTTCCATGTTCATTGACTTGTTTAAAGGATCTTGTCCCATTCTTTTTCATGGAAGGTGATCTTTTAGCCTGCAACAACATCGATGGTGTACGGGAACATTCTACACCGTTCATGATCCAAAAGAGTGGAGATTGTTCATTGATTTATCGAAGACGAGTCTTAAATCTGTTTTGCAGTAGTTTGTATTAAGGAAACCTAAGAAAACATGATACAACTTTTCAGGTGCATAAACTACGATCAAGATCAGTGGCAGCTTTGTGCCGATATGAAGGTTCTTGGTCTCTTGCTTGGTCTGCAGACTGGATACACAAAGTACTGTTTTTTCTGCAAATGGGATAGTCGTGCAAGAGATTCCCACTACATCAAGAGAGACTGGCCATTCCGACAGTTATTGGAGCCTGAGAGGAAAAGTATTCAGTATCCACCACTTGTTGAATCAAGGAAGATTTTGTTACTACCCTTGCACATCAAGCTGGGTCTGATGAAGAGCTTTGTCAAGGCCACGGACAAAACATAAGCAGCTTTCAAGTACCTCCGTGGAAAATGTCCAAGGTTAAGTGAAGCTAAGATAAAGGACGGTGTCTTTGTTGGCCCTCAGATTCGTGAACTTCTTCGAGATGATGCATTTGACCGTGACAAGACCTAGGATTACAATTTGTTTATTAAAACACTACTATCTGCACAATAGACATAGACGTAAAATGAAAAAACTTAGATATCATGGAAACAGTAGCCAATCAGTTGTTTTTTTATTGTCATATTTGAATTCAGCACATCAAAATCCATAATAAATAGCACATTTTATCTCTGAAACTGACCATTTTTTAAAACATTGTATACCAGTGTTATTAACAAAATGACATTCTCAACAGGTCATGGCGCCTGTCCTAAGACTGACTAAGTTACCAGTAGCAGAATAGCGCCACTGAAAGACAGCTTGTGCTTCGTCAGTGATGCAATTACTTTCATTCCATTTGCATAAAAGCTTGTTCAAAATAGAAGTAAAGATTTTACATATGTCAGTAGTATAGTGGGACACTTTGGCGTCAATGGGAATTTAACATTTGAATGTCAACTGGAGGTCAATGGGAATTGAAGACTGTGTGACGTCATGGGATTTATAGGGTCAAAACTTTTTATAGGGTGAAATATATTTGTAGGGACAAAGGGTTGATACGAACAAGCATAGACATGCAGAAACAAACAAATGCACATCCAAACACACATAAAAGAGGACAGAAATGTTTTAAAGAAACACTCACAGCTAGAACAGAGACTCGAAAAAGAAAAGCATATTGTATGGGTTCAAAACATTTATGCAAGTATATACATGGGCTCTCTGGCCTGTGCTTCGGTCTAAGCACTGTCCATTCAACACATACACATTTGGACATGAAAGAAACATATTTATGAGTTATCTAGTTCTTGGTTCTAGTAAACTACTGTTTAAAATTAAAATGGACTTATTTCTAAAATCACTTCATATGCAAGGTATTTACCTTTAATATTCATTTATAAGAAGAAAAAAAAAACAAGTAACTACCAATCAAATAGGACAAAGTCCTTGTTTCTCTATATCCGTCACATACGTTGTTAAAAACTCTGGTCAGCTATCATTTGTGTCCTAGCGTAGATGTTTTCCATAATGTAATCTCTTTTATTAGTAAATCAGCTGTAATGTCCATCGTGCTAGGTACACTTATTGGTAAGCAGATCAAGTACAGTCATCGTCTTCTTCCCATGGAGGTACTACGTATGCCATATGAATAGTCACTTTTCCATCGGTGATGTCAGATTTTTCTCTCATCGTCTGCACGTCTTCTATAGCCTTCAAAAGTTTGGAAGAAGTTAGTTCTGCATGTGTGCTAAACCCGAGACATACAGGCGAGTTCAAACTGTCGTGACACAGAGATAGGCTCAAACGACCTCGATCTTTGACTTGGCAATGACATTTAGGTTCCTCTGACAGTGAGTCAAGTAGGTCCGTAATGAAACCGGCTACTTCCTTGGCTGGAACGTCAGACACAAAGTCTTTAAATTGTGGGTGTAAGTTGTCGTCCTAAATTTTCTCGAGGTCGCTGTCTGAGTCATTTGGATGCTAAAATACTCCTTTAGGTCTACTGAATCCTTTCCCTTCTTGAACGCAATTTGCTGTGACGGTATGGTGGTGAAAGAGGTCAATTATGTTTGTTTCTTCTCTTTTTTCATCTGGTATAGTGATTCATCTTTCTCGTCGCTTGTCCTCGCAATGAAGTGTCGTTCTTGGAAGTTGTCCCTTTTTATACTGAGTGATATCAGCATGTCCATCAGGTAAAGTTTAGTGGTCTGGAAGTTGCACTGGTTGCACGTAGTTTTTCATGGCGTTAGTATATAAACAACTAAGATGTGGTACTACATTGGTGATGTGTTAGTGAGGCATAGAATCACATCTGATTTTCTATTTGGACTTGAGTCTTACGCTCGATATTTGCTGTTTGAAAGGGATTACTTCTCTCGATTGACGTTGGAAGTGACAATGAATTATTGGTCTTGAACGTTGTCTCTTTTTATACGCTGACCACTATCGACGTGACCGTACGGCAAAGTGAAGTGGCTGGGAAGCATCACTCGCTTCTGGTACACGATTCGATACAGTTTTTCCAAGGGTCGACTTACGATTTGGTGAGAGGGTAAACGTACAATCTTGTGCGGTTCGTAGGTGGTCACAAAAAGTTTCCATCCTGTCCAGACTGCAAGTCTTCTTTCAGTACTCCAAAGTTCACCAGTCGACTGTTGGGATAATTGAGAGTCAATCCTTTTACTTTACACTCGGCGTGAACTTCTCCTTGTGGGTTCCGGTATTCGTAGCCTTAATTTTTGAGACCGCCACTAGCAAAACTTAGAATCTTATCGTCGGGTTGCTCGTCCGTCCAGGCTCCTAAACGGTCTCCTTCGATGTCAGGGTGACTTTGAACCAGCCGATCGATGTAGATGTAACTGTTCGTGTCAAAGTACAGGACGCGATCACCTAACAGTTCTAAAGCTTCGTACAATTTTAAGCGAGCATGGGCTGTCACGTAAGCCGCAATGATGACATTTCCAAATTCGTCGTCTTCTACAAAGTCCAGTTCTTCTTCGTAATTGACTAAGATCATTTCCTCACGAACGACGTCCACATGTTTCACGTATCTGGTTTTGTCGTGAATCATCTCAATGTAACGGGAAGGTTCTGTCCAATACTATGTCTTGGCGAAACACGGTCGTTGTGCCATTTTGCCCCACAAGCAATGTAACATCACTTTGGCAAACGAGCGCCTTCCTTCGTTTCTCTCCACGTGGTCTAAAGTGATGCCTTCTTGTTCCCAATATGTCTCTTTGAATTTCTTTTGGTCTTCGGGAGTGTGGCACCAGGAAGGATAACCGCTGCCTTTGTTATCTATATTTGATTTACTTCTATCTGATTTAATATATATATATATATATATATATATATATATATATATATATATATATATATATATATATATATATATAGATTTAATTGTTTGTCAGTTTTAAATTTATTATTTTTCATTACATTATACTGTAATGTAAATTTATTCACTTGAAATATACTTTTTTCAGAAAATAGTTTGACCTTGACTGTTAGTTAATAAACACCAGGTGTTGATCTAACTACTGACCTTGTTTAAAAATTTGTAGCAACCATCGTAAACAAGTTCTATTTTATTTTAACATGATTGGCTGTTTTCGAGGTCATGACGGGACTTTGTCTTTAAGATCTAAACAATTTATTTTATTTTTTTATTTCTTAGAGTAAAATGATTGATTTTCGTCAGGGTCACACTGGGTAAACGTGATCTGTAACAAGTACTTGCTTCTATAACCTTCGAGAAGATGATCATGTGACCCCTTGTTTACGTTAAGAATACGATATAACCCATGTTTTGGAAAATTGATCTCTGCAGAAGCTATGCTGGTAAACTGTTAGTTTGTATGTTGTGCTGTTTGGAGTTATTTCAAATTACTTGGATTCAAGAGGATCAATTTTGTTATTTTTCTGGAAAATACGTGTGCTCATGTAGCATCGTGGAACAAGAGCAGTTTTTTTATATAAAAAGTTATTCAGCTATCAGCAACTGGAGTGATAATTCTTGTTTCTACAAGGAACAATAGACTTCAACACTACAGATTGGAGCATACGTCGTCGTCTTCCATCTTGGATTCTTCGTCGGGATTCGAACGTGAAATCACTTGAACATTTTGTTATTAGGACTACTAAAGTTTTATTCGTGGATTATTTTTGGACTTGATTCTATAAAAGCGTTCATATTTTTTCGTTTTTACAGAATTTGTCCAGGGAAATAAATTATTGTATTTTTGAAAACTTGTTGTTTCACTTTTTCTTGTGTTACTGTTTATTCGAGCCTACACACGTAACAAAAGACCTTCTTCTTTCAGTTTCAAAAAGACATCAAAGTAGTCTGCGAAAATGCCTTTCTTAGTTTCGTCGCCCTTGTGGTACTGTTCTGTCTTGGGAAAGTGGTAAATTTCGTACAAATCTAACAGTTGGTATCCCAAGTCCAGAGCTTTGAACAATTCCACGCTGACCCACGTTCCAGTCAAGGCCCGTTTTGCCTGTGCTGACATGGTCCATCTTGGTTGCACGTTTCGGCACAAGTACGGCACAAGAGAAACATCAGTTTTCATTGGCAATGGTGAGGTAAAACTGGATGGTACAAGTCGGTGGGAGGCAAGACTTTGCACTTGATCAACCCTTCGTATTGTACAGATCGCTGTGTTCCGTCAGCAATTGCGAGTGCCCTGAGGAAAAGTGACGATATTTGCACACGTAAGGACACAGCCAACACACGTTCAAGTATCTGATTTCTTATTCTTTCTCCTCCTCAGCTTAGCACAGCAAACATGTGGTATTTGTCCTTCCTCCGTACAAACTATCTCGCGGGTTCATTGGGTCCACCAACTTGTAACTTTCCACGATGCGTTTAAACTCGAGATCGGTTTTCAAACAGTGATCGTACTCGTGTTTCCACATTTCCACCACTTGGTATCCTTGCTGTTCTAACTTCAAGAACCGCTGACAAATGGCCTCTTACAAATCTTCCATGTTGCGCTGTAAAAACTGATTTTTAGTGTCACGTTGAGAGTAACAGAGGGGACATTCGTGAAATAAGCATCCGTTAAACTCGTGCTTGTCAGCTTCTGAGATTGTTCCCTACTTGTGGACAAGGCACACGTACCAATAATGCCAAAGCAAACGTATCTTCAGGAAAGAAACGATCTCACATTTGTCTCCAAATCGTGGACTTGGAACACGATTGCTACATTCCAAACAAGAGGAGTAAGAAGATCACAAGAAAGGCAATTTCATCTTTCTCGATTTTGAATGCATGCAAGAGACCGGTATTCATATTCCTAATTTCTGTGTGGTTTTATCGAGCGTGCGAGAAGTGCATATAAGAGCTATCTTTAGTCATTGCCCTCACTGCAGCATGATTCCTGGAGGACGTGAAAAAATCTTTCGGGGACCTAACACGCTAGCCTGTTTCGCCTAATGGATCTTAGACCCTATCGACGAAACGTGGAGCCAAGAGAATATCGAACGTTACGGAGATTGTTATTGCCATGCCACGGTGATGGCTTACAATTTATCAGTATACGACGGGCAATTTCTTCTCAGATACTATACGGAACAAAGTATCGAACGTCCGAAAGTGACTTTGAACGGAGCCAAAATCATTTCCTAGCAAGTGAGACAAGTGCAGTCTAAAGATTCGATGAGTTACTTGGCCATGCCTTTGAGTCGAATGCCTAAAACGTTTGGAATGACAGAAATGGCCAAAGGCTACTTTCCGCACTTTTTCAATACCGACCCAATCAACACGTCGTTCTACCCCATTAGCCTGGGGCACACGACTACAACCACGACAATATGCGTACCGAACAACAAGAAGCTTTCTACGCTTGGTACCAGGCTCACGCCTCGAACCCCTTCGACTTTCAGGAAGAAATGTTAAATGTATTGTCGTTCAAACGTGGACATTTTACGGCGTTGTTGTGGAGAATTTCGAGAACTGTTCATGGAACACGGAGGGCTCATGTCTTCAGTTTGAGCGAACACTTCTTTTCGTATGTGAGGCGATACGTAACGTCACTGCCTCTTACGTTCTTCTTCTCTCTCACTGAAATCGTGCGATTGCTCCATCTCGATTGCTGATTCAGAAATGATTTAACCAGGTTCGTTCTCTCCATATATACCTTCTCTACCTCTTGTTTTCATAATGTCTTGGTATATCTTACAAGGGCAAGTGAAAGCATAACATACAGGAACCCAACGACAGCGGTGCGTCTGAAACCTCATCCATCTTGACAACCTTTCGATTCAAACCCTACCACGAAAGAAAGTTGCAAGAAAAAAACAGACAGTTGGTGTCCTCAAGAGAGCTAGAGACGGCGCTGTGCCGTTAGGACACGTACGTACTCCAGAAAACCACGCTACTCGACAACGATGTCTCCATCTCTCAGTCACGTCTACACTGTCGTCTACCAACCCTGTTTAACACACGTTTTTCTTCATTTGAAATTTTAAAAAAAATACTAAACCCATTTTTAAAAGAACTACCCTTTTACGACAGCAGCGACGGCGTCTCCTCCTGCTGTTACCACTGTTGCTGCACTTACAAAGGTGATCGTTCTAAGACCAAAGTATGAGACCGAGCAAGTAAGTTGTGAAGTTTAGTGGATGAATCTAAACAACAACTGTCATGCCCCTATGTTCCACTTCTGTTTGTGATAATAACTTGTGATGCTTTGCATTTTCTAAAGTGGAAATCTTTACAAGCCGTACAAGAGTTATATGACTTTGGCTTTTGACGCTTGCACAGACTCTTCACTTTATAAGTTTCACGAGAAAATTGTATATCCAATTTCTATCATTTTCCATAACACTCACACACTTGCAACGTAACCAGATCTCAGTACTTTTTTATTAGTGGATATCCTACAGACAAGTCCAAGCATATATAGCTAGTTAAGAACGTTAGGAATATCCCCTCATTTTTTCAGAAATATGAATATTTTTTGTGTATTTTCCCTCTTCCTCTTTTTATTAGTGCTTAGGTGTGTACAAATAAATTTGAAGAAAACTGAATTTTGAATTCAGGTTCTCTCTGTTTATAATTTTTTTCCCAAATTGATGGTGCATGGCAGATTACATTCGCATACCTTTCCAAAGTGAGAGGCATTTCTACACATGTTATTGCCTTTGTCAAATTCAGTTTTGTTGGTTAGTCATCGTTAATCTTTAATTCTATTTATTTTATGTATTTCTTTGTTATAGATGATGTAAGATTGTTCATTGTTGAAACTGTATTTATGTGGTGTACTCTGTTGCTGCAAAAGGAAATATATAGAGCAAAGTGCTTAGATTTGTTTAGTTTTCTTATTTCAAGCTCTTCAAAAGGTACCAAGTTTGTCTTGCAAGGAGATTGAAACTTTAAGTTACGCAATACCTTTGTTACTTCAGTTTGCTGTCTTTGTGTTCGTTATAATCATGTTTGTCTTATATCTTTGTGTTTTAGAGAGCATATTTCTTCTGATGTAAATACACGCATAAATATACAGGCAGCTTGGGTTATCATCCTTGAGGTTCACTGTACTTTAGTTTATTTACTCCATACAAACCCCAAATTCACTAGTTTGAAAGAAAAAAAAAAAAAACTACCACTCAATCCTATATCATTTCTCTCTCTACCTATGCGAATGTGTGCAAGTCAAAATGTCCAGGTGAGAAAAAAAATTGTTTTGGTCAATTTCAAAACGCGAATAATAATGGAACAGTTAATTATTTGATGTGGCAAGAAGAAATGTTACGGTACACAACACAGGATTTTAAGTTCACACTCCAGTCAGTCTGCACTGCAATGGTAAAAACGCAAAAGCCTAGGCAACAGAGGCGTAGCTATGATATTTTGCGCCCGGGGACGAACTATAAAATTGGCGCCTCAGCCCCCTCCCCTTTTAATCACATTTTTGAATATTACACTTGTTTACTTATTATAATGTAACGTTGTAAGCCTCATTTTGGCGCCCCTGTACCTTGGCGCCCGGGGACATATGTACCCCCTGCCCCCCCCCCCCCCCAGCTACGCCTCTGCTAGGCAAAACAATTCGTCAGTCGTTAGACGCAATTTTATTGACTACACCTATTTTCTACCACCTTATCTTCGAATATCTTTCGTTCGCGCATCGCACAGTGACAAGATCAGACATGTTTTTCTGCGCCTGACCACTACACTATATGCCTTGAATTCAGGACCTAACAAATATATCACTCATTGTAAGCGACTTCATTGGCTAACCGATATTTTCCACTGCCTAGGCCTAGCTTCAAATCGTTTTCAGTTGGTATTCGCACGCGAGAGGATCAGACATGTTTTTCTGTACCTGACCACTAGTCACTTCACAAACAATAAAACTAATGTACAATCATCGTACCATGGGCGACTTGTGGAAATAATCATGGCATGTTTGGATGTACTAGTCTGTGAGAATTTTGCATCGGCGTTTTTGACAGAATGATTTTAGTAAGATATGCATCCATTTCACTCTTGTGATATTTTACAAAAGTTGGTTTTTCCTGTAAGAGTAATTATTTCAATGAGATATGTGTTTTTGAAATTTCGTAAGGAAAATATACAATACAAATGTAAGAGTCGTGATATTTTTAAAAGTAGGAATAACATTCTCTCTCTTTGTCTCCGTCATAGTAATTTTGATTGAAATCTAATGGCATCTGTTCCCGTTTGAAGATACCTGTCCAAAATTGTGATCAGTAGTCACCATAATTACGTGAACTGTTCCGTTTATCATGGAATTTTTTTCTCAAAAACTTACACCCAAAGATTTTAGAACGATTTTTTTCTTCCATCAGTAAATTGTTGGATGAAATAAAATCTTGAGTTGACTTGAGCTTGTACAATTCGGGTATCTTAGCTTTATTCTATTTTGGCACTGCTATGTGTCACTGAAAAAATTTCTAATATTAGATCTACCGTTTTTCAGAAAGGCAACAAACACACGTCTTTTTCAAGAATGTCGCGAGTCGCACTGTACATTGCTGACTTTGATTAACTCCGAACTGTGAAACCAAAACATGGGTTCAGAAAATATGTAACAATATTCGACCTATTTTCTCTCAGTTTACACTGTGGATAGAACAAGGTGCGTTTTGGTGCTGTTTTTTTTCCCGCACTTAGATTTGTGAAAATTATGCAACATTGTTTGTAGAGTGTGCTGCGAAACACAGGACATTTTAAAGCTGGGACATGTTAACCAAATGTTAAGCAGTCAGTCGACAATAAATATCACATTACCTTTTTTTTATGAAATTGATGAATGAATGAAAACAATGAACGTTTTTCACATAGAATGTATGGTTGTCTGCATTAATTTTCTCCTGTAATACCGCAAAAACTAACAGAACCAAAAATCAAGTTCTACGTTTATTTTTATTTTACCATTCTTTATTTCTGTAATGTCAAGTCTGTTCGCACATCTCCAGACTAAAGTGCCGCCCGTTCTACTCTCACCCAATGCAGTAAGCTATCAGGTCGATGGGACTTGTGTGCGTGTGCATGCGTGCTCTCGCTTACGCACATATCGTTTGTACCAAAGTTTAATAAAGAAAGAAATAGCAACCATTGACAGTAAATTATGTTACTCCCGGAATACTTACCAGATCACATTAATACTATCTCTCGATCCCAACCCTCTTTAAGATGAAATTTCATTTTGCCTTTATTTATATATATATATATATATATATATATATATATATATATATATATATATATATATATATATATATATATATTAGATAGACAAAGGGCGATAACTCTTATCATTACATTCCGTACCACATACAGCTGACTCTAGTTACAGCAGCGTGGAATTTCGTGTAACGGGATGCTGGAAGTGAGGAGAGGAATGGAGGGAATTAAAGTAGAGTGATCGAGTAAGTATTCTATGAGAAACATATGTTACTGAAAAACTTTCTTCTTTGAATAAGTTCCAGGATCACAACAGCGTTTGGAGAATAGCTAATAGCCAGATGGAATGATGTTGATCATCCACCTTATATCTCGGGGAGCTTCTGAGTGGAGAACTGGATTCCCCATACGAAGGTTAAACCACTCTCCTAATTGTAAACAGCACAACGGAAGGTGACGTGGTTTACGGCTGGAAAGAAGAAATAATGACATATTCTTACCACGTAAATATTCTGGGCAAAAGCTTCGTACGGGTGCCCGTCCGGAGGTTATGCTCATATCATTTAGGTCTGGTATCCGCTTGTGCGACTGCCACTGGGTTCACCAGATCCAGGGCTTATCGCCGTTGAGCCACGTCTCGTAGATAAAGCTTGACAAGGTTGACCGTGCATGTCAACCGATGGCCTCTACAACATCTTTGATAGAGATATAACCATAAAGGCAAGGCTTACAGAGATTGCTCTTATTTCTTGAGCAGCGATCTCTATGATGCGACTCTGTTCTAGTTGTGTTTCATAGTAAACAGTGCATATTGCCCACTTAAACCACGATGAGAGGGATTAATGGGTTATGTTATCTTTCTAAGGTTTGACTGGGCGAAGGATGAGTCTGAGGTCCACAAAGTTCCTCAGTCCACTTCAGATAAATTCTGAGCCAACGTACCGGGTCTTGTCTTGGGTTGTTTCAACACAAGAGATATTTCGAGTGATGAATTTGTGATTGACGTGTAATCAGATCGAAACAGAATGTTGACTAAATCATCAGAGAGGGCATATAATTCATTGACTCTGCATGTCGAAGCAAATGCTGTCAGGGTACATGTTTTGTATAAAAGAAGCTTCAGCGAGGTCCTGGCTAAACGTTTGAATTTGTTCGAATTCAGCCAAGTCAGATCCTAGGAATGATTCCAGTTAGGAAACATTGCGATTGATTTAGGCCTTGGCTGGTCAAAGTTGGACACTAAGTCAGAGAGGTCTATGCTATGACCGAGATTCTCCCTTCCATTAAGACGAACGTGTCGTTAATAGTAATTGTAACCAATTATTTCTCTTCGAACAGGCAGATAAAAAAAAATCATCTACTTATGGAACAGAGACACTCAAAGGAACGATGGTCTTGATTTGCACCAGTCCCTGAAAACGTGCCACTTCCCTTCGTTAGCCTTTAAAGTGGAGGGTCTTCACGCTCGAGCAATTATTTATATGACTGAAGCGTTGAATTATTTCTGGTGCAAGGCTCTTCGGACAAGTGCTAAACGTGAAGAAGAAGGCCGTCCAGGTAAGGATATAATGTGTTGGTCCGAAGCCGTTGGGGAAGATTTGGTCTGGCCAGGATCTTCCTGAGCAGATCTATTACTACAGCGAGGAGAGCGTTGATACAAGATTTGTTCCAGTGGAGAGGGGCAGTCTGAAATAGTTTGCACTCCTGCCCTTCAATTTTGTATATTCTTAGAACTAAGATTCCAAACGGAGAGAAAGAGATTCAAAGGACTATGCCTTGGAATGCGGTAAAGGGGAAACGATAGCGGAAAGTTGGTGATTCCACCTGGTTGTAAAAAGATCAATAATCTGATGCCCCATAGCTTGGCAAATCTAAGAAGAACCAACAAATGGAGGGACCATGCTGTAAGGAGAACATGTCCCCTCCTTGACAGAGAATCGGCCAAGACACCGAGTTTGCCGGAAATATGTCTAATGTTTATGTCGATATTCCATTTTGAACACCAATGCAGAATTCCTAGTCAAGAATGTAGTGATTCTATGATTTTGTACCACCCTTTTTGAGGAGGGATATCACCAGCGCCAAGCTGTTCGACACGATTAACTCCATATCGTTTTGAAGATGTTAGCTCCAATAACGGAAGGCTCTGATGATAGCTTTCATCTCCATGAGCTTAATATGGAGACATGTGTCCTTAGGTGGTCATTGACAGTGTCGGAAGGCTTTTATGATAGCTTTCATCTCCATGAGATTAATATGGAGACATGAGTCTGGAAATTGTTGGGTTCCTCAGCCTCAGGTACTTGCGTTTGTACACACGGTTACATCCGGGTGCGCCTGTTTTTAGAGATTTTCCTGTTCTGAGACAACTTTGGTTGCATGTCTTGTCTAGGAATGATACTCGTTACATTAATATTGAAATCGATCGGCATGAAAGAAAGAAGTCCTTGAGATCGCAAGGTCACATGCAAAGGGCATATAATAGAGGCACTCCAGGGGAAAATACCCGCTGATGCATTGAAAAATCAGAGGAGCTGGAGAAACGCCCTGGTTGTGATCCATTTTGTTTTGGAAATGGACTTTGCGAGAACTACGATTGGGACAATCCAAAAGTAGACAAGACGTACCAGGTTGAGGTGGTCTTCACGGAAAGAAACCAATCCAAATGCTGTTTAAAAATATTATAAAAATCGGGCGACGTTTTTCTGCAGTTGGTCGGGGACGCGATTCAAAGGCGAGAGAGCTGATATGTGAAGTTGAGAAACAATGTTTCGAATCCCCTCGATCTGATTACCTAAGAAAGGGATTATAAGATTGTCTTCATGCATAGGATGGGGATCTTGGGTTGAGCATCGAACGATCCCGTATGTCCTTGTTTCCGGTCATCACGTCATTGAGGGTGAATCAGAGAAAATCAATAAGGGGATGGTTACTGCGCAGAGATGGATGATCCATTCTTGGGCTGCATTCCTCCGCAAGTCCTATATCTTGTCTCCGAACATTAGAGGTCGATTCAAAGGGAGGTTCACATGGTCAGGGTGGGGTATGCATTGCAGACACTGTCTGCAAACCTGAAACATCGATAGAGACGCTGAGTTCAACAACAAAGAGGCGGCTACTATACTGAGAAAGAACATCGAAGTGGTGTTCAGAAAGTCTGTATCAACTGTATTGAAGAAGGCTGACTGCATCGTAGTTAGTGTCTAACGCCGAGAGTTATGCGATGAAGGCATCGGGGTAGGTCTTATACCAGCTAGATCGAATGGAACGCTGGAAGATGACTCCAAGAAGAAATGCTTTGGAATTGTCTAGTTTGCTGGTCTTGGCAGATAGACTCTCGACAATTTCTAGATTTTTCCCAAATGCGTCAAAAACGGAAGGAAGGACTGATTTCATCTTCGTCATGAAACAACAGAGGCTTTGACCCTTGTATGTCGGTGTAGAATTGTGGGTGGTTGACATTCTGAGTTGGATCTATGCATGAACTATTATAGTTTTATTGCCACATTCATGCATGCTGGTCGTCCTGGTCGGGATCAAGATCGATATACGTATAATACATTTCCGGGGGGGGGGGGGCATAGTCTAGGCGTGACCGTCGTCTCTAATTCTGTCAAGGCATCGTCTAAGAGTGTAATCCGCGAGTAAAATCACTAGCAATATCAGCTGGATGTTGTCGTTGAATCGGTACGGACGGCTTGTCGAAAACAAAAACAGCAGGTACGGGTGTCGGGCGTACGTACGGCAGTTAGAACGACTCCACTGCTGAAGTAATTGTAATGTTAAGCGGACGGACGGATCAATTCATAAGATCCCCAGTTATTTTTAAACTTTCAATGACATCAACATTACGAGATCAATGGGCGATATTTAACGGAATCCATTCCGTCAATGAACAGTATGGTTTGAGAGTCAGACGGCTGGATGGTACAGCACGTCTCATTCAAGTCATTTATAAACTCCATGATACCCGAGTTACAGGCACAAAGGCCATGATCGGACATGCAGGTGGTCTTATGCCACCTGGGATGTCATGAATCGGGTGGAACCTCAACGCAATAGATTTTATAAAATATTTCATTATAGTATTTCTTCCTCAAGATAATTTCAATAAAGCTATATTTTTAGCTGGAGGTAGTTATTATTTGTGTCCAGTCTCGAGTCTCAAGACGACTTAGGGTTTCCAACAATTCTCCAAGTTCTCCAGCATCCAACACGTTTCCAACAGTCTTCCAACTTTCAACGGTTTTCTGGCAAAATTCCAACTATACGGAATTTAAGGCTTCGGAAAGTTTGAAACGAGATCCAGAAAGCCGGTGCACAATCAACGAGACAACATATCACCCGAAGCCCACATTATTTGGGTATGTACAGCAACATATAACAGTCGGGTACTCGAGTAAATATAGCTAGACATGTGTGTCTACTTTAAATTTAGATCTTAGTTACCTCCATAATTTACTTAATATTTCTTTTGCAATTATTTTTATTGCATTAACAAGTTTGCTGCTTAAAGAATTTTAGGACACATCTAGCTAATGGTGAAATTTCAGTATTTAAAAAGCACTTCAATTTCTAGTATAATTCTAAAATAGCAATTCCTTCGCTTCTAATATTTCATCTCTGATCCATTTTCAAGAGTTTTAAATATTTATATATTCGACATTTAGTTCCTGTCCTCTAAAATATTTGTTTCCAACTCCCTGTTGAATAAATGGAAAAGAGTTCGCCTTAACGTCGGGATACATTGCAGTTAAGCAACTTCGCTTGGGTGATAATTGCTGACGTTTTCTCACCACATATCGCCCATTTCTTATTAACTGTATGTGGTCTTTGAATGAGTCGATTTTCTCTTCGCACACCACGCTTTTACTAATAATAATTGGGCGAGGTCATTGAATTAGTCAATTTTCTATTCACAAACCACGATTCTGCTGGTACAGATTGTGTAATCATTGGATGAAAATAATTATCTCCTCATATCACACCTATTGAATTCTATAAATTTATTTGTGATCATTGAATGTATATATTTATCTTCAGACATCACACCTTCTTAGACTTAAAACTTACGTGCGTTCGTCACGCGAACATATGTTTTCTCCGGATAACACACCAAACTTCAATTAGTACACGCTTAAGATGACATTCAAGGGACACGACTCTTGTCTGTATTGGAACCAGTCACGGGTTCATTTGTCTACCCTGACCGATTTCAGTCGATTTATTCAAATGACTAACAATCAATAATTAACAATTAACATTTTTTTCAAACAATCCAATAAACTAACAAACATTTTTCATTTAAGAAAACTATTTGGGACAAGGTTGACAACGTTGTGAACAGAAGTTAGACTTCCACTGTTGGAAGTCATTGGGCCATTGATTTACACTACGTTTCCTAGCTAAAGACAAAAGATAACCAAAATGGTCACCAAACCATCGACCTACTTTCCATTTATCTACTTTCTCATCGTTTCTAGATTAGTGACGATAAAAATAAGTCACTAAATGTTCTACAGAATATCCAAGAATGCATTGATGAAGAAAATACACACAATATAGTCCACACACCATGGAATCTGTGCCTTGTAATTTCACATTATTGAATCGTGTTGTCTGGGCATTTCTTCTCATAAAGTCGATGATAGCGTCTTCCAATGGTGGCAATCCATACGAATCAAAATACTCCAAACACCCTTCTTTAGGAAAGTAGACAGCTACCCAGTGGGTTCCAGGGATATGACTGTCGTCCGTGTTGATGACATAAGCTTGACGGTCTTGAGGTTTGCGATGAGGCAGTTCATCTTTACCACACACGACAGGATTCTAAGAAGCAGTGTTCGAACTGTGGTTCAAAAGGTAATAAAGTTCCCAGGCATCCATTTTTGTGTTGTTTTTTTCATGTTGTTTTTCTTGACAGGTCATGATAAGTCATCAATTCAATCCTGACTTTCTGTTTGAAAATGTCTGACAAGTAACCGTGTTTTCGTTTCGTCTCTGCGCTCAGAGCCAAGATGTGATGGATCTCTAGAGTCATCAGTGGAGAAGAGGAATGATCACGCAAGTCTTTATACCACTGATGCAACAAGGCTTCTTCCGGGATGAGACTTCAAGCTTCTTCCATATATTCGTAGAATTTTTCTTCTTGACCCAACATCAGATTTCATCGTATTGAATTTGACTGTGATGGTCGTTTTGACATCCATAGCAACCTTTCTTGATCAATTCCGTAATTTTTCTGGCAGGTGTTTGGCAAAACAGGAGACTAAATTTGCTCTTGTTCTGACCATCTGGACTTCATAACTATGTCCTTTTCGTCTTTGTCTTGGGGTTCTGCTTCCACGGTCTCCTCCCGTTCCTAAGATTTTCCACTATTCAAAGAGGGACAAGAGTCTTCCATATCTTCTAATAGTCTAGAATGACTTCTCTCAAACTTTTGATATCTATGGTATTATCGAATTCGGCATACAGGATAACGTTTACAATGTTGTTTACAGGTATTGGCTTTGTAGACTGAAGTTCCACACCAATCTGGCCGGATTTTCTTGGGTGGAAATGACCCTCGTCGCTGCCTTGGTCTGGGGAGAAATCAAAAGCCCACAAAGTGTAACATTCTTCATAATCCTCGTACGTAATGCTGTAACTAGTGTTGGTTCCTGACTGTCCTGTGGCTTCGTACAGGGACAAGTACGAGCTCAAGTAATTCCTCCTCTCGTCACTAAGTCAGGTTCGAAAGGTCTGGTACACAAGGTTTTGCCATAGCGACTGACTTCGATCTTGTACACATTGTAGTGCTGAAACTCAAAGGGATTTTCCTCGAACGCTCCATTGAATGCTGTATTTTTGACGATACCAATGATCAAACGTTTGGGTAACCGCCCTTGGAACAGATGATCTTCGATCATGGATTGATGCCCAGCGTGAATGGTGAAAGTTTTCAAGTCCAGGCGTCATATCGGATACTTGGTGGTCGTTCTGATCAAACTGTCACTGATGTCGTTTCCCACTTTAGGTAGCACTTCCACACGTCGCACGTAGAGTCTGGCTTCTTGGATGATGGTTTTGTAATAGACAGTATCACTTATCAAATGGAAAGCAGCACTGCTACGATTCAGTTTCAGGCGGACATCCACACCGTTCAGCAAATACTTCTCTTGCAACTACATGTCTAAATACTCATGATCCATCACTTCCACAATTTTGTTAGGGCCTTTGATTTTGTTCGTCGGGCGTAGAATCCCACATTGTGGTTGGAGTCATTATCTGTAATCAAATCTGTATTGTCAAACATCCAGATGGGTGTTCTTGACTTCTTTTCAGTACATCAAGAGATTTTCCAGGTACGCTCGGTAAGGTTAAGTGTCCATGCTGCTACTGACCAGTTTGTTACTCAAATACAAATCGTTGACCGGGGCTACTTTATCTTCGTCCGTTATATCGGGACCATCCGTCGACGTGTCGATTACTTTTACTTTCAAGTACAAGTAACCGCTATTTAGATTGATGTAATCTTCGGGCTGGCCCTTGATTTTAAACTCGATGTGAGCTGACCCTGAGTCCTTGACAGAGGAGATGGGATGAAATTCGACCCACTGAGATTCTTGCATTGCCGTCATAGTAGGTGGTGTTGCAAACAGATCCAGTTACGACTTGGAACATGTGCAAGACTCTCGGTGCATAATATTTGTTTCTATGATTTAATAATCAAAAACGTCTAAGACTCGAGCAGTTTGTCTTTTCTTAGTCTTTCTAGCTTTTCGAGTGTGAAGTCTTCTGAATGGGCGTTTTCGTCGTCTCTTTCTGCCTTGTACTTGCTGCAGCGTCAGGGAAGCGGAAATGCCTGACCCAATAGCGTTCAGTTCATGTATAGGAGTTTCTCGTCGGCCCAAAATGTCTTTGCCCGTTTGAAGCAAGACATGTTTGCCTTCTCTCAAGAAAGCTTCTTTGGGGTTTTGTTTGTCGATGATAACATTTTGGAGAAATTCTTTAACGTGCGTCAATGCGGCATCTTTCGAAGCGTGTTATCCTCGTGTCATCATCGGTTTAAACACGGGACCCACCGAACGAAAGGCCGATTTCATCATATCTCCTAATCCATGTCCTCGTTGACGAGCAACTCATCGGTACACTGGATACATGACTTACAATTCGTTAGAGAATCGTTTTCGAGTTTCACCGTGATGTTTCCTTTGGAGAATGGAATATTTTGTCACAGATCTCCTTTTATAGTAATGTTGACAGTGTCGAAATACGACTTACTGACGGGTAAATAATGAGGATGTAAATATTCGCGGTGAACGTGATAGGCATTTCCACCTTCCTGGTAATTGACCGTGGTACTATCCACTTCGAAAGGAATGACACGCAGTAACGGTACGGATGTGTGTCCAACCACGTTGTACTCCACTACATCGGAGTACACAAGGATCAAATTGAGTCCTTCGTTCAGTTCTACAGGGGATGCAAAAGCTCTGTAAAAATCCATATTATTGTTGATCTTTGGGAGGCAGATTCTGTGCTACTATCTGTGGATGTCCACCCAAAATTTCAAACAAACTACCATTAAACCTGAGGGACAATGTGTCTGTGTCATGCAATTGTATCAGTAGGCGACGAGCCACTTTATGATACTCAATTTTAACACTACTTATTGCTCTGTTCAGGGCTTTGCCAAAGGCTAACTCGAACCTGTCTACAATGGTGTCCACCAAATGTTTACCACTAAAATAATAGCCTGACGGAATTTTGAACGTGTAGATGCTGAATGATGGATTGCTTGCTGACTTTGTGTAACCTGAAACCCGATTTTATTTATTTCTTCTTGCAATTGGGCGTTCAGGATTTAGACCTGGATAGTGTTTTGCTTTTCAGTGATGTTTTTGATTTGTGTAGGGTAAATAATTTCCACCAAAACCATTTCCCAAAGGGCTTCGAGATCTAACTGGATGGCCTGAGATAATTTAGCCGTGTAACAACACAAAGTGTTATTGGGAAACACATCCGTGAAACTGTCACTGGGTAAGGTTAAGTAAAATTGGTTGTTGTTGTTGTTCATGATTCCAGAGTTCTGCTGTGCGAGGGGTCACTGGAAGTCAGAGGAGTGTCTCCGCCCTAAATGTGGTTGTTGTTTTTTGTTGGAGTGGTGACTGACGCTGCACGTAAGATTCAGAAAAGGATTGGCAAGAAGGTAACCGATGCAACTGCTCAATAAAATGGTCCACAATTGTTTGTCTCCTTGTTGCAAACTCAAATTGGCAATGGCCGCGCCGATGACACAATACACTACAAAGATTTGGCAGAAAAAAGCTTTTTAGGCACACGTTCTCCACACCACACCCACAAGGGTTGGATTTGTAGCTCTTGCAGAGAAGAACTGGGTGAAGGAGTGGTCAGCGTTAGCAGAGGTTGTATGGAGGGGCATGATGGTCACTTCTTTTTATAGTCGATGACTTGCGAAGCGTCGATCCAAGAATCAAAACTGGGAGGATATCCTTTCCAACGCACTTTGACTTCTTTGACAAGTCGTCTTCCCACTTTACGGGTTCTTCGTGCGAGAATGCTTTCGATATCGTGCACGTCGTCTTCTGTTTTGGTCACGCGTTGTAACTTGTGCAAGTAAAACGTGCCTTTTAACATATCCCCGTTCATGTCTTCCAATTTATAGACAACAGGATGATGGCCATGCACTCCTTCAGTGACACGAAACAATTCGGTAGTCCAGTTGGGCAAGTAACCTTTGTTAAAAGTGCGTTTGGTTTTGCCAATGCGCACCCAATCTCCTACTGCCAACACTCCACCTTTCTTGGGGACAATCACCGTCGGGGACGTACCAAACAGGCGCTCAGAAACGGTCACTTCGTTGTCGGGAGTCACATCTAGTGGGGCACGTCCGATGCTTCGATGATAAGATTGGTTGTACTCTTGAACCAGGTGTGGTAAGACGTCGATGTACTTGAGAGTGTGGTGATGTGTAAAATATTTCCAGATGCATTCTTCTAAGGAACGTTGAAAACGTTCTACGATGCTAGCCTTGGTTTCGGGATTATCGGTGGTAAAAAAAATGACTTCTTTTTGGAAAGCTTGGTTCAGAAATTCGGTGCATTTTGTCAGTTTCCATCGATGAGGGTGACGACAGCTTTGTTTCGACACCAGCTGGAGGGCTCGCACTAATTCACTGCTCGATTTGGAAGTCAATGTCACTACCCAGGCAAATTTGGAAAAGACGTCGATAACACGAAACAAATATTTATAGCCACGATTGTAGGTGGACAAATGAGAGCCACCAGCTAAATCGGCTTGCCATTCATGATCGATGCCCTCCACTCGGATGCGACTTCTGGAAAATTTTCGTCGATTGGGCTTGTGTAAAGCGTACGTGGTTTTGGCAGCACGATACAATTTCTGAACTCCTTGGTATCCAGCAGGATGGGATGGATAATAGTAAATATTGTCAAAATACAGGACACAATCACCTAACAGTTCTAAAGCTTAATACAATGTTAAGCGAGCATGGGCTGTCACGTAGCCGCAATGATGACATTTCCAAATTCGTCGGCTTGTACAAAGTCCAGATCTTCTTTGTAATTGACTAAGATCAATCCTCGCGAAAGACGTCCACGTGTTTCGTGTATTTGGTTTTGTCGTGAATCATCTGGAAATACCGGGAAGGTTCTGCTAAATACTCTGTCTTAAGTAAACACGGTCGTTGTGCCATTTTGTCCCACAAACAATTTAAGATCACTTTGGCAAACTATCGCCTTCCTTCGTTTTTCTCCACATGGTCTAAAGTGATGCCTTCCTGCTCCCAGTATTTCTCTTTAAATTTTATTTTGTCTTCGGGAGTGTGGCACCAGGAAGGATAGCCACTGGCTTCTTGTTTCAAAAAGGCATCCACGTAGTCTGCGAAAATGCTTTTTTAAGTCTCGTCTCCCGTGTGGTATTTTTGTGTCTTGGGAAAGTGGTATCCCATGTCCAGAGCTTTGAACAATTCTACGTTGACCCACGTCCCCGCGAAGGCGCGTTCTTCCTGGGCGTGCTGACAAGGTCGATCTTGATTGCACGTTTAGGCACAAGTACGGCACAAGGGAAACGACAGTGAACACACGTCCAAGTATTTGCTTTCATCTCCTTTCTCCTATTCGGCTTGGTACAGCAAAGAGGAGGCATTTGTCCTTCCTCCGTACAAACTGTCTCGCGGGTTCAGTGGGTCTATCAACTTGTAACTTTCTACGATGCGTTTAAACTCGAGATCGGTTTTCAAACGGTGATTGTACTTGTGTTCCCAGATTTCTACCACATGGTATCCTTGCTGTTCTTACTTCAAGTGCCGTTGACAAGTGGCCTTGTACAGTCTTCCATAGTCTGTTGTAAAAACTGATTTTTGGTGTAATGTTGAGGGTAACAGAGGAACCATCCGTGAAATAATCAACCGTTAAACTCGTACACGATCTTGGGGTTTTTTAAGTCCCAGCCATCAACCGAATACGTTCCGATGGTCTTTTCGCCTCCTCCGTTGCAGGCGTGCTGAATCCATTTGTCTTCCTTGTCGCACAAGTAATGCAGCCAGTGTAGGGCTTTGACCGAGTATTGATGTTTGACAAAGTTCGTCGTTTGAGGGCTAATGACAGACAGGGTCTTTTTGGGCATGAATCGTTAGCGGTACACTAAGGAACACGCTTTGGCAATGGTGCTGGCTTCTTTCAAAGGATGACCCCCCCACCTATCCGTGTTCCATGAACAGCTCGCGAAATTTTCTACAACAACGCTCGATGAGCCACGCAGAAATTAGAAATGTGTATGCCAGTCACTTGCATGCATTTTAAATCGAGAAAGATAAAATTCCTTTTCTTTTGGTCATCCTCCTCTTTTTGTGATTGGTATTTTTTAATGTAGCATTCGTGTTCCAAGTCCACGATTTGGTGACAAATGTTACATCATTTCTATCCTGAACATTCGTGTGCCTTGGCATTGTTGGTACGTATGCCTTGTCCACAAGTAGGGAACAATCTCACGAGTTGACAAGCACATTTTTGCTGTGAACCTTGCGTCTTCAAATGTTGTTGGTAACAGGTAGGGCTGACAAAAGTGAGCTGACAAGCACGGCAATGCACTCGTTGTTGTCCATCGTCCATACAGGATTTAGAGGCCAGACATCCTGAGCATTTCGACCCACAATGCTTGTGTTGCTCTCGATTGTTATAGCCATAGTCACATTTCTCACAGTAATAACTGTATCCCAGGAATGCAGTGACACTGGTAATGGTATCGAAATGCTCATCGTGATGATAGATGTAAATGTATTTTTCGTCTTTGAAATCTTTGCCTCGAAAGAATAGAGGTCCGCGCACTTCTTGAGATTACACTTTAAAGGTGTAGCGTGGAGCTAAGACGTCTAGCAATTTTTGCAATTCAGAAATGCCACATTCTTTGTCTTTGGATAGCCCCGCTTGCTGTAACAATAGTTCTGAGTCACTTCGTTGTTTGGTTCGGTTCGATTTTCGAATGTTCTCCCAGGCTCTTTTCCATTCTACCGTGCCGTTCGTGTCGGCATACGATCGTCCTACCACGATGGTTCGGGCTAAACATATCTGGTCTTGAGGGTTGTTAATTTGGACACGGCTACGTTGGATACTACGAAGTTTGTCCACTAATAACACCTTTTTGCGTCCGGTCCCTTGAGGAAGAGATACGTGGGTGATAAACAGTGTCGCTTTTCCTTCGGTGATGTGAAACTGGTCGTTGGATTGTTGCACGTGCTGAATCTTGTCGATGACTTTGGAAGGTGTTAATTCTGCTGGGCTTCTAAACTCGATCCAAACGGAGGACTTTAAACTGTCGTGATGAATGGAAAGTCTCAAGCGATCGTCTTCTTTGGCTTGACATTGTCGCTTCACTGTGGTTAACAAAGAATCACACACATCTGTGATGAACTCTTCTGCTTTCTACGATGGTACGTAGAATTTGAAATCTTTAAACTTCACCGTGTACATGTAAGCCGTGGTTCGAAATTTTCTAGAGGAGCGATTTTCAGTCTCTCGAATGTGGTAGTAATCTTCAGGAGTTAATGGTGGTGAACTTTGGTTAAGTGTAGACTCTCTGGGTATGGATTCTGGCTCACTCTCGTCATCTTCAAAATCACTGGCATGAATGTGTCCAAGACTTCAGCTACTGTACGAGGCGATACATCACGTTTCTGCCTCTTACTTTCTTCTCCTTTCTCCGTGACATGATGCAATCGTTTTATCTTGACTGCGAAACATCAAATGACTACATTTTAAAAGCCACGGGTCACTTTATATCCATGTCAGACCAGTGTATATATATAAAGCGTGTGTGTCTTCCCTTTCAGTATTCATTTCACTCTTAAGCCAACCAGAACGATGGAAGAGCCAACACAGATCGAACTTTTGATCAGAGCTTTGCGTGGTGTCATAAGAAACTTTTCTTCAGACAAAGCGACGGACTACTCCCCCTCCTTTCGAGAAATAAATCAAGATACTCGCTATATCTGTAAGAAGAAAGGACATTCGTCTTCAGAGTGTTCAGACCGTCAAAAAAGCAAAACAGGTGCTAGAAGAGACAAAAGTCAAGATACCTGTTTTCACTGTCAAGAGAAAAGACATTGGTCTTCAGAATTCCCTTAGAAACAACAGGAGCAAGAGGAAGAGTGGAAATCTGAACAGGAAGAAGAAGAGGTATCATCCCCAACGGAAGACCCCAGACACGCGCAGAAAGAGAAAAAAGAGAAGAAAAGAAGAAGAGGAGAAGGTGAAAAGGAAGAGGATGAAATACTAGTGAAAGTGAAGAAATGAAAAAAAAAACAGAGAGAGAGAACAAAGACAAAGAAGAAGTCTATGAACTTTTTAAAGTGTGGTGTGGTGAATTGGATTGTAAAATTTGTACCAGAATAAGCAGCGGGGGGGGGGGGGAATCGGACATTTTGTCCAATCGTCATTTGGCTTAATTAATACTTTCTGCACTCAGCGGATCCGGTGTCGTCAGCGCCCGGTAAAAAAAAACGACGTCGTCGTCGGGGGGTCGTCCAATCGTCATTTGGTTTAATTAATACTTTCTGCGCGCCGATCCCAGCGTCGTCAGCGTCCGGTAAAAAAGCGCGACGACCGCGTCGATGTCATTGCCCCCCCCCCCCTGCTGCTAAGGGGCTATTTACAATTTAACCGAATATTTGGTCAAGTCCGATACGATATCGTGTCCGAGGATCATGTAAATTTATCGTTACAAATCCATGTGGGGTCGACTGAGCATGACTAAAAAAGTTTCGAAAACCATTAAAGTCCATGTCACCGCCACACCAAGTTTGCCAGATATTTCGTAGCGTGTGTGTATCAACGCCGTTGAATACAGCAAGAATATTACAGTTGTCTCTGATTACTTTTGGAATCTGAGTGTATCGTTGAGTGACATATATCACGTCGGTGTTTTTATGCCTGCCTCTGGAAAATATCCTAGCTGGGTTTTTTTTGATTGTCTAACATAACATCATCGTACACGACTAGATTGTTAACGTCGCCATCAATATCATCAATACCTGGTGCATCAATGATATCTGTAATAAACTCAATAACATTTTTTTCAGCGATCGCTGATGCATTCTCGTTAAAATCTTTCAACACCTCGTAGCATCGTTGATCATCTACGCTAGGGGAGATTAAATACAACTTATCCCACTTCATCCATCTCATTATTAAATTAAGTAACAATTGCGTCTTGCCGGATCCAGATGGTCCGATGATAATCATCCGGATCGAGTTTGGTAACGCTGCAACATGCTTAACTGGTTCTCTTGTTTTAGTCGCCGAAAAATCAATTATATTCATATCTCTATACATAAATTATGGATTTATATTGTGTGAAGTGTAGAGTGCGTACTGGCACAAATGATATGACAACCGTTACAACAAGAAATAACAGATCGGCACTTACTGGTAAGTGTGCACGATGCGGTACAAAGAAATTTAGATTTATTTCTATTAGACCCGGGGATGTTTTAAAAAAAAGCGAGGAGGTGATATTGCAGCCAAGTTATCAAAACTCCCCGGAACACCGTGGGCAAAGTATCCAGGAGAAAAGCACCTCCCAGGATATAGCTACTGTGGCCCCGGAACACGATTAGATATCAGACTCGATGATCAAAATCAGCCCAAACCCGGTGAGTATCCAATAAACGCTATCGATAAGGCGTGTCATGCTCATGATGTTGCTTACTAAAAAAGTAGCGATCTGCAACAGCGTCATATCGCGGATGTAAAATTAATTCACGCGTTAAATACCATTCCTGATAAATCCCTCAAAGAAAAGTTGGCTTCATGGTTGGTAAAATCGGCTATGAAAGGTAAATTAATGATTGGAAGCGGAGCTTCTCGCGCTGGTAATTGAAAACGCTAGCGTTTATAATAACAACATGGAATCCATCTATTATTCTCCGAGAGGATACTGGAAGGGGAAGGCCGCAATTGGTAAACTCGCAAGCGCTGCAAAGGTAACAAAGGCCGTTGCGGCTAATTGGTTATCCAAACAGGCTATATGGCAAATTTATCTACCACCGCCTAAACAAATCAACTTTTCGCGCTTTGATGTCAGCGTACCTAATGAAGTTCATCAGGCTGATATACTATTTCTGCCGCATGACAACGGTTACAAATACGCGCTAACCGTAGTTGATGTTGCGAGTCGATACAAACAAGCGGAGCCGTTAAAAACAAAGTCAGCAACTGAAGTAGCCGATGCGTTTGAGCGGATTTACCGAAGGGGTCCTCTGCGCTGGCCAAATCTATTACAAGTTGATCCTGGTAGTGAATTTCGCGGCGCTGTTTTATCAACGCTGAAACATCATAGCGTCGCGATACGACGAGGTCATACTGCGCTACATCGTGATCAGGCAATTGTTGAACGATTCAATCGGACTCTTGCTGAACGGTTATTTCGATATCAATACGCGAAAGAATTCATCCAGGAAAAACGATCTCGTGAATGGGTTAAAAGATTACCAGGCGTAATTGCAGCGTTAAATAACGAGATTACCCGAGCAATCAACATGGAGCCCAGCGACGCGATTAAAAAAAAGTATATACCCGGAAGATCAAAAATAGATAGCGTTTCCAAGCCGATTCTCGGCGATGTCACTGTTAGATATCTGTATGAACCAGGAGAGCTTGAAGGCGGTAAAAAAAGAGCTACTGATCCTATTTGGAGTGTTACCACACATAACATATCAACGATAACACGATCAACTGGTAGACCACCGATCTATAGACTGGATTCAACTGCCCCACAGCGGGGGTTTACACGCGAGCAACTACAAGTGATACCTGACGATACTCAATTGCCCCCGCGTGGTCTTAACTAGCGCCATTGCGTCTATTGCACTCAAGACAGGTCAACCTCACATTGTTTTTGACATGACCGAGACTGTTATCGATCCTGTCCACGGTAAATTGGCGAGCGTCTTTATCCGAATAACGCCAGCGCATTACACAATTGCAACTCGCGCAGTGATTATTCTGTTGTTGTCGTAACGCAATTATTAATTCGGCATCAATATCAAAACGCCGCTGTTTTTTTTTTCCTGTTGGCGGTAACCCGAGAGTTTTCTATCAATGACGCTTGCATCGATGATGTCATCGTTGTCACTGGCTTCGTCAATAACAATTCTTCGAAGCTGATTCATTCTCCTTACTCTGGACACTGCAAGATAGACTAGATTTGACCATTCGATGCGATTATCAACCATCCAAACAATTGTGTCCGTGATGGTTAATCCCTGCGAGGAATGTATTGTCGTTGCGTATCCTAGCGTCCACGGGGATTTATCAGCACGTAGCGCGTCCTCGACGACGCTGATATCAACGAGCACAATATCATTCAGCACAAGAATTTGTTTTTTTGTTCCTGACGCTGTCGGGCCCGGGATTTCAACTTCAATGTTTTGCCGCCGTGTATCCGCGGATCTATGACATAACGGCACTGGACGCGTTGGAAACTTTTCCTTATGCAACGCAAACAACTTCCGCTGAAGTGTGTCTCTGACTATCTTTCTACTCGCTACAATCAAATCGTTTGGTCTCCATGTTTCCCAGAATTCATTTAACGGCGTTTCCGGAATCACCTCGCGGATTATTTCACATTGAACTCTATCCGGCTGTAATCTGATTAATTTCTTAACCTCGCGCAGTTGTTCATCAAGTGCTCGGTAATCAGTATCGGTTTCTTCATAATAGTCCACAAAACCCTTTAACCAATCATGTGGACCCTCGCCGACAAATGGTGGTGGTTGGCCATGATCTCCGCACATTATCACCGCTGTATTCGCGCGCAGCAACCACTCAAGAAACATTTGTAAAACATCTAACGAAACAGTACATATCTCATCCCAGATGATAACCTCAGGAATAAATTTTTCCCCCATTCGATCAGGAGTCCACTCACCGCCGCTGTATCGAAAAAAGCTGTGATAAGTAACGGCGTCAACATTTCGTTGTTTTATCTCTCGCGCTAGTCTATGGGTCGGTGTAAGCACGATTATACTTGCCCGCGTTCGAAATAATTCAATTGCCCGAGTCGTCTTTCCTGACCCGCCACAGCCGCTTAAATAAACTGTTTTATATCTACAAATTGGATCAGAACACGGTGGTGCATTAGACCATTCTGATAGATTATCACCGCGTAAGTAATTATTTTCAACGGTGACATCTGCTGACGGGGAATAATCGCGTCGTATTTCATTTTTAATTCTCCATATACCCCAACTCTCGTCCGGACTAGTAAACTCGGCTATGTTTCCCTTATACTTTACGTCTATGTAAAATGAATCAATTGCAACTCTAACCGCGGTGTCGGGAAATCTATTTATCATCGAGAATAAATTGATAGCGGCGTAACCCAGCATAGACGCCCTCAAATGTGGATATGCCGGGCTGTCTCCATGGCTGTAGGTAACAACTGTACCCAACTTTGTTCCATTGGACAAGAAAGCTGTTTTGCAGTTCACGTATCTATTTTTTGCCACTGCGTCCTTGATTACGAAATCATATTCTGCGTCATCTATAATCAGCCGTGAGCAATATCGTTTGTAGTCGCAGTTTTTTCCACCTTGTGTGAACTTACCGATTATTCTTCTACCAAGATCTTTTGCCTCGCGGTTTCGTTGGTTGAATATCTTTTTGGACCATTCGATGATATATTCCTCGTCGGCATCAATGTGTTTTCTGGATTCGTCAATTATGCTATCTAGACGCTCTGGTTCTGGTAACCAGACTTCAGTCTGCGCCCGATATGATATTATTGCGTCGCTGACAATCAACGATACAAGCATGCTACAATCAATCATAAACCGTAGCAGCGCTATTGGAAGCCATCTCTTTTCAGCCATGTGTCTACCGATCCAAATATAACAACAGCGATGAAGTCTTGCTGCGAATTCAAATGATACTATGCGAGCGAATTCGGTTAAATCAAAATCAGGCAGTGGTCCATTAATAGCAACACGAGTCATTTCATGTCTGGGGTGTCCAAATCGTTTAAAGTACTCAGCGGCGGATCCATACCCGAGAAAACTCGCTGGATAACAGGCAACCATATCAACCGAGATCATAGCGTCGCAGTTGTATTCACTGTTCCATAGTCCACCGTGATAGTATTCCAAACAACTGGATTGTACATCCGGTAGAAATTCCTTGCGCGTTGGTCTCCACGCATTTTTCCTTGCTGCAACATGAGCCGCAACCGATGGAATCGTAAAACAATTTGTTAGCAGTTGTTCATCATGCTCTTCAAATTCCATGGCGGTTTTTTCATCTTGTTGTGAAACGATTCAGTGCGATATAATTCACCGTTTGGTCTTACAAACTGATCAAAGGTATCCACATCGTTTTCAGCGCTGCGAAGTAACCACACTGACACAGGGTCGTTTTTACACAAACAAGCAATAGCATCAAATAGTTTCCTCTCCGCGAGAAAACCATCCTCTCCCAGGAATTCCCCCGGGATATACTTTACTGTTCTATCCCGTGGAAATATTGTGACCGCGGGCGTCCACGCGTGTTCGTTATGATCAATAATTTTGATTGGGGCTCCCTTTGATTTATACTTTGATTCATATAATACTTCACCGGTTATTGTTGTAACGGTTATTGGAAATCTCAACGACGTTTCTAATTTCGCTATGTCGCTGATGGTTGCTCCTCGCTCGCGCACTGTCTCCTCCCATTGGTTTATTTTGCTACGTCGTAAATCGGTCAGTTTATTTCCTCGACACGCATTTGTAAAATGCTCTATTACTCGTTCTGCTACACAATTTATCCCCGTTGACTGTTTCATCGGCGCTAGTTTTCCGATATCAGGTTTCTTATTTAACGGGTATATTCCATAGACAACTGCTGTTTCAGGATACGCTCGTTCATAGTATGGTCTGTCAATTCCGGTTAACAACCCCGGCTTGGAGTAGCGGCTAACAATAACTGTTTTCTTGTCGCTGAGAACTGGTTCAAATTTATCACGTATGATCCAATTACCTGATTCCACCCTGACAATGAATTTTACTCTGAAGAAATACTTTTTACCGTCAAGTTGTGATATTATCGTTGCTGCGCGGTTGTCGTTCATGGTAGCATCAACAACACCATCAATTCGAAATGTTGACCAACTATGAGATGCACCATCACGCTTGAATCCATTGATACAATCGCGTATTTTATTCAACAGGGTTCTATCGTTTATTAACGCTTTTGGTGCATCCTTGAGGACTCTATCGAGATTAAACCTAATATTTTTCCAGGGCTTAATTGCTGCTAATCTCTCGAACTCCTCCATATAATTAAAACAAGTATTTAAATGAAAGAATATAGTATAATGAATCACTGCAAATGGTTGATGATTGGGTCGACAACCCCGTGCAATAAATCATGTAGAGGTGAATTCTGCGGGTATCATTTACAAAGCGTTCGTAATGGTTCTCTTGGCCCCCTCCCGTGCTTGGTTTGCCACGTTGGGGTGCGTGGTAAATCACAATTATGTATCAACTGTGGCGGCAAACGATACAGGGAACTAAAACGCTATTATGACAAGCGACTAAAAAACGCCGTCATTGACTCCGTCCTTGACTCCGTCAAGGACAAAATCATCAAAACTCCTCAGGACTACATTGCAGGGTTTATAATTAAACCAAATAATGAATTAGACAAGTAGTATTATTATACAAATGAACCAAGAATTTCAGCCGCATCCTGTGCTCGTTAATTACGAGGCATCTCGCGACGGCGTTGTTCGAAACCGCAGACTGAAGAAGCCGGTTGGTACCGTAAATAATCAGGGGTATTTGATGTTTGGTGCCGGGAAAAAAAAGCTATTACGTTCATAGAATAATCTATGAAGCGTTTAACGGATTGATCAACGACGGTCTTGTTATTGATCACATTGATGGATGTCCTCAAAATAACAGATTGTGTAATCTGCAAGCCATCTCTCAGAGTGAAAATAATAAAAAAGGCCAAACTGGTAAGTTTTCAAAGCAAGCAAGGGGGGTCAAATCGTTTGATACATCAACGCACGAGGAAAATATATTTCAGTCGATGAATGAGGCAGGAAAATATTTCGATATTTGTAGAGCCTCAGTACGAAAAGTAGCAGAACGAGTATATCAAACAGCGGTCTCAAAAAAGACGGGTCACAGAATTCGATTTTCATATATAACATCAAAGGGAGATAACTCGTTTTGTGATAGCGTCGCATGACAAGAGTTACATCCCTTGAAGTCCAATTAATGTTACGATTAATTAATCATTTTACGATGAAAAATAATGAAATACACGCTGTTATCTAACAGCTGTATTCTTTTTTTTAATGTTTTATTCAAATATTTGGTTTCATTTAAATGCTGTGAAACACCATTAATAAGTATTCAAGGATTTAACGATTCAAGGGAATTCAAATTAACACACACCTTGTGACTGACGCGGTTGTATTAGTCACTTTATATATAAACCGACTCGTTATAAGCCTGGGGCTTTCGAAAGCCGATTCGATCAATCAAAACTAACCCACGCACTTGACCCGGGCGTGTGGTTGTCTTTTGTTCACAATCATGCAACCGGGTTAATTTAATTGGGTTGCTTTTGATTCGTCTAATCGGCCGTAGAGTTCCGCCCCGCCATTTTATGTTTGTGCTGTCTTGTGCCGTCATTGTAAATATATCCGTACGTCCCCCCAAGCATATCTTCTGGGCGGTCTACGATGACGTTTGTCACCCTAGGCCTCCCTCCCGGAGATGTATGTTTCGGGGTTCCCTTGGGCTCAGATGGATGCGAAGGCACCCAAGGGGTTCCAAGATGTGAATGTAACCGATGGGCCTCTCTGACGTCATGAATGATTATGAAATTATTATAGGGCGCCAGCGGGGTTGCCAAACGGGTGTGCCGTCCAATCATAATACGCTCTGTTAACACGAAGATGCGGTGGCAACTTCATGTTATACGAGTCCATAATCACGCACATATTTCTCTAGGCAGTAAAGATGTTAACGTGCCTCGAGTTCATTTTTTTTTATATTAGAAATAAAGATGTTTATAAGAATATGAATATCGAAGACATCAATAACATTTTAACTGAAATTTCAAAATTAAAAAATCAAGGAATTGTATTATCTGATAAGCTTGATAACCAAAAAATATTGTCCGATTATGAAATTATTAACGAGCAATCAAAGAAAGGTCGATATACGTGAGTATTCTTTTATAAAGCGATTACAATATACGATCAATGAAAACCTGTATGGCAATGACGTAAATGCATTTATTGGATCGTTTACTACCGTTGAAAAAATACGACAAAAACTCGGACAGGCTTTTGAACGGCGTCGAGAAATCTCTAATAAAATTAAAAACATCAGGAAGATTCTAGACGAAGACGCTGTGGAGGAGAGAACTCTCAATTGAAATCACCGATAATACTCGTGTGTACAAGTAAAAAAAAATAAAACGTTAAAACAACATTTTTTTTTCCATCAGCGAAGTCATATACGTATGCAGGTATATTTTCTCCTCCAAGAATTCTTATCAATCTGGATTTTCCTATACAACTATGTGCGTACTGAATGGTCGCGCGACACCGCCGTTGCTGTGGTGTTATCATCTAACCACTAGTTTAAAACCCTCCCCGTGATTTCCCGGATTGCGTCGTATACTTTGACCTGGTAATTGCAATGACGTGTTGGGGTTTTGTATTATAAAATTAGAAGAATTTTATTTATAATAAATGGTAGGTGAATCACTTACAACGAGATTAGCACGTGAAAGACTAGCAGCGCTTAAAAAGTTTATACCGTTACGAGACAGAGTGAGAGAGAAACTTCAAACGCGGCAACAAATGCAAACTGATTTTGCTGTTGGAAGCGAACAGTTATTTGCCCCGGTAACTAAAGCGACCAAAGATGTTACGGCGGCAACTGTACCCGTTCTCGGTGCGCTTGAAAAGATAGCGGCTCAGACCGAACAAACAAAAAAGTCTTTAGAAACACTTCCCGTGGATATAGTAACCACCTCACGGCAACAACAACGAAAAGAGCGAGTATTAAAAGAACTACAACAGCGCCAACCACGACCTATTGCACCGCCCCCCGATCCACAAGAACCTTATGTTACAATCGCCGACGAAGAAGAACTAGGCGCCACCGCAAGAGAACCAGAAGAAGAAATACAGGAAGAAATACAGAAAGAAATACAAGAACAGGAGGAGATAAAGGAGAATATACCCCGTAATGTACTTAAAAAGAGCACAATAGACACAATCAGAAATCTTGACGATGAAGAATTAGTTAATTTTACTGTTACAAATTTTGCTAAGGGCACACGAGATGAGCATATCAATAGCGGCTACGAGAAAAATGTAAATTCGGTGGAAAAATGGACAAGAATAGTGTATTTAGCAAGTAGATATAAGGATATAATACCACGTGGTGATACCGATTACAAAGCATTCCTCGATAAGGTTAAAAGTAGGAAACCAAAAAAAGGAAAAGGATACTCTGTTGGTAAAGACGTTACTTGTCCTGGTAATGTTCTCAGTGATATATCACGGCTGGAAGTACTAATCGGAGGAAAACGAACCGGAAATAACTCTCCGGAAATAATCAATGAGGCCGCTGATATTTGCAGGCGGTTATTTGCCGGTGGTATCATGGACATTAATGTATATCGAACGCTCATAGACGAACTCGTGGACGGTTTTGATGACCACGGTCATTACAGCGATTGACCAACCACTAATTGGAAAACACTGGTGTTTTTATAATAAAGATGATTATACACTACAACCATGATAAACCAGTCAGCGTCTACGTGGTAAACTCACGATTGCCTGTATACCGCGCGTGGTACGGAGACGGTCTCGGTAGCACCATTGCGGGGTTATTTACAAGAATGGCTCCAAAAGTGGCGCCGTTAGCCAAACAATTAGGAATGAAGGCTATTGATGTTATTCGTGATAGGGGTATTAGTGCTATTGGAGATGTCGCCGGAAGGGCGTTTTCTGCCGCACGAGATAAACTAGCATCGTTGGTGAGAAAAAGAAAACAGAAACCACCGGTGATGCCATCAACGACAGTGATGCCTGCAAATGTCAGTAAAGTAATAAATAACGCCGTAGAAGAAAAACTAGAGTCATTGGCGGCAAAGCCATCCACCGATGCAACAACCAACGCACTCATGAACGCGATAGCGGGAAGTGGCCTTAAACAGGATTCAAAGAATTTACGACGAAAACGACGTTGATGAATTGCAATTGAAAACATCAACATGATAAATAATAAAATGTTTGCGCGAACCGCTGATCCCGCGTTTGATATGGACGCCCCAGTGCGCAGGGATGATTCTGTCCGTGATTATCAATTTTATTCCTATCAACCACCACAAGCCGACCTACGATCGCGAATTGAACTTCAAGTCCAAGATACCAGTAAATACTTTTTACCGTGTGAAGCGTTTATCGAAATTGAGGGAGAACTTATAACAAATGCTGCCGATAATGCACCATACGCAAATGACCCTCGTGTTCGAGTTGGCTTCGTCAACAACGGTATCATGGCGTTATTTGAGAGTGCCAGATATCTTATTGACGGGCGAGAAATTGAATCAATAGAACGCGAGGTTGATGTTGCAACGACGATAATTGGGCTAGCAAGATACTCGGATGATTATACAAGATCGGCGGGCCCATCTATGATGTTCGCGAAGGATACCACTAATAACGCTGATCATATTCAGTACATTAACGTGCTGATGAAAGAAAATACCGCAGTTGACCAACAGGCTGAAGCAGCCAATCCAGACCGCAGAGCAAAACCAGGCGCTGATTTCACTGTTATAAAAAGTACTAACGATAATTTTAATCTAGGGTTTGCAACACGAGTAGCAACATTACAAGGACAACGCCGACAGTTTTCATGCGCGATTCCACTCCATCACATATTCGGATTTTGTAGAAATGTCAGAAAAGTTATCTATGGGGCTAAGCATACAATCGCGCTAACGCGAAGGGGCGATGATAACAATGCAATATGGCGTGCTGCTGGCGTCACTAACGGTAAAGTCGTTTTAACTAAAATAGCATTGTGGATGCCGGTGTTGACTCCATCAGTTACCACGGAAGCACGATTGTTATCATTTATGGAACAGGGAGGGAAATCGTTGTTGAGTTGGCTAGCGGTAACAACTGATGCTAAAGAGGATAATGTCGCTGATACATTTACATGGCACCTGGCATCAAAACAAGGCGTTTCAGCCCCGCGTCATATATTTATAGCGCTACAGAATAGGGATCGATTGGGTAATCAAGAACGCAGCCATATGATATTTGATCGATTAGGAGTCAGGGAGGTTTCGCTGAGAATAAACGGACAACAGGAACCATCCGAGGATATACAGCTTAATTACGACAACAACCATGTCGCACGTGTGTATCATCGGATGCTGTCATATATGGGTCGTGATCAAAACGTCGACACCGGTTTGCAAATATCACAACTTGATTTAAAAAACCTGTATCCGATTTATTACTTTTCGTTGGAACATCTTGATTTAACGAGACAGTCCGTCGTTGATATACACTTCCGAGCTCGTATAGCCCCGGGTGATGTTGATTATAGAGCGGTTGCTGTCATTCTCAGCGATAAATCAATGCTGTTGGAAGGTGTTGGTGGACGAATGAGAATCGTTGATGCACCAGTGGAAAACATGTAATTGAGAACATAAACGCGTTTACAATAAAAATGTCGTATAGTGTTGTCGGTGTAGAGTTGACCGATGGTCAAGTCAAGAAATTACGATCAAAGTCGGCTAAACAATGTGGAACCACAATAACGTTAAAGCCGTCACAGATGGCAGGTGGTAATCATAAGATATCGTTGACGGCGCGTCAAATAAAACATTTCAATGATGCGATGAAGAATAAAAAGGGTGTTCAAATAGATTTTTCGGCCGCAGCGATTAAAAACATGGAAAAGACCGGTGGGATATTTCCGCTGTTAGCTGCGATTCCAGCGTTGATTGCCGCGGCGGCCCCAGCAGTGGCGAAGGCGGCGGCGTTAGGAGCCGTTGGTACCGCGGCGGGAATGGCATTGAAGAAGGCAACCGGGAAAGGCTATAAAAAAAAGAAACGAGGACGACCCGTAGCCGGAAAGGGTCTAAGACTACCGGGAACCCCGTATTCATGGTACTCGGGGAAGGGTCTAAGACTACCGGGAACCGTTTATTAACGCAAGAGTCAATGACTCCTATGTCTAATTTTGATTTAATAGATGCCGCAAACGCGTTAGCGATAAAAAGCTTCAGAGGTGTTTTTATGAGGGATCAATTACCGACAAAACCAAGGAATATTGAAACCGGTATAATTAACCTCGATAAATCCTCCGGAGCGGGAACTCATTGGGTTGCATACGCAATTGATCCGCGTGCGATCGTCTATTTTGATTCATACGGGTTAGCCCCGCCAAACGAGTTCATGCGGTATATCCGGGCGTGTTCAGCCCCGGTTTTTTATTCCACGCTGCCAACACAACAATTAAGTGACCCACCGATATGCGGCCGTGAGGTATTGAACGTACTCGCGGCGATTTCATCATCGCGGAAACCACCTCATGTGGTTGTAAACGAATACACTAGTGGGGTCGTAGAGGCCCGGCGGGTTAATTAAAAACACTGTGTTTTTTTACAATAATAATGATTGATATCTGGGGACGACCGGTTTCGGTGCTGAAAGAATCCATAACGTCCGCCACCGATGACATAAAAAAACTAATCGAGGATGAAATCGCTGAGACGTTAAATCTAACCAGTGTTGACCCGGGCGAAATAGTTGTATTTCAAGATCGTCAGGGTAAATTGAAATCCAGTAATGTGTCGCTGGATGACGTTTTAACACGACAGCGTAATGTCGCCGAGAACACTATCGCGCTATATACCGGCGACGGACGACTTAAATCAGGTGAATCCATCTTGACGATAAATGGAAAAATAAATACACTGGGCGACAATTATATATCCATGTCGAATTCGTTAAAAAATTTCTATGATATATTTAACACGCAAGCAAATCAGTTCGAGGGGATACAAAATTCTATCACCGGTATACAACTCACTACTGCTAGTTTTTTTGGGACCCCGACGGTGACCGAACCAAATCTTGCGGTGATAAAAAATAGTATTTTGGAGTTTACAACGCTGTCGGGCCAATTTACCTCGTTACGAAAAAATATTAACAGGGTTAATGACGCCGTTGATAAATTCTTTGGTAGAAAAAATGTCAAACCGGATGAAATTACAATAACTATAAATGATATCACTGCGTATGGACAGGAAATAAAAACAATCAAAACTGATGTTGCAACGAACAAAAGGAGTGTAGACGTGCATGAACGGGAAATAGAAATAATCGGCGCTAATGTTGCAACGATCATAAATAATGTAGACGCGCATGGACGAAGAATAGAAACAATCAAAACTGATGTTGCAACGATCATAAATAATGTAGACGCGCATACACAGGACATAGAAATAATCAAAACTGATATTGAAGCCAACAAAAGGAGTGTAGACGCGCATACACAGGAAATAGGAACAATCAAAACTGATATTGAAGCGAACAAAAAAAATGTAGACGCGTATTGGCGGGGAATAGGAATAATCAAAACTGATGTTGCAGCGAACAAAAAAGGTATAGACGTGCATACATATGAAATAGGAACAATCAAACTTGATGTTGCAGCGAACAAAAAAAGTATGACCGAGAATACACAGGAAATAGAAACAATCAAAACTAATGTTGCAGCGATTAAGGGGAATATAGACGCGCATACACAGGAAATAGGAACAATCAGAGCTGATGTTACAGATATCAAAGACAGACTACCGGAAATGACAAAAATAAAAATCCCTCATGAGAACACCATCAACACAGTATACACGATTCGGCATGGATCATTCACTTGGACTCCTACACAGAATATAGTAAATATTACCGCAACTGTTAAGGGCATTTATCGATTGACACTGGTTTCAATGATGCAGTTTAATATATTATCGTCGAGTTCATTCGGGTTTAACAATACAATATCAACAATTATAGACAAGGACGCAACTGAACCGTTTACAATTAGAGCCGTTGATAGAAATTTAACCAGGGCAAACATTACATGGTATGTGGAATTTGTAGCGGATCTAAGTAATTAAAAACACTAGCTCTTTTAAAATAAAAATGACCACCAAGGTAATTGAATCAGAGGTATCACCGACGTCACATCAATATCGATTCAATACCGTAAAAGAATTCTCCGCGAATTTGAAAACGCTTTCCGAACAATACCGTGTAAAAATAAAAAAATACCGTCGAAAAATAACCGCCATCGACGCGGTCGTGTACTCGGTGTCAGGTATAGTAGCCGGTACCGGTGTTATTTTATCCACGGTGACCATGATGGCCCCGATCGCTGTTCCAATCGCTATCTCCGCGGCGACAACAATTGCTGAAGTCGCCAACGCAATCACTAGAAAGATATCATCGTGTTCTCAGAAAAAACTCAACGAGTATACAGTAAAACATCAAATAGTATCCGACGCGTACTCGAAATTATCCGGGTTGATCTCGTTGGCGATAGATAATTCGTTTATATCCGATGTTGAATTCTCCACGATGGTCCAGTTGTATGACTCCGCGATGTCAAAAATCGAGGATTTTCAACTGGAAGCTGGAAACCACGTCGCTGAAACCACTTCAATGGGCTCAAAACATTCTCCTGAAAACAAGCAGGTTGTTAATATTCGGTGTTGAAATTAAACACTAGAAACAGCGAATAATAATAATGTCGCTGAACCCCGAAGGGTTTCAATTACTTCAACGGATCGCGGAGAACACCACTCCGGTACAAACAAGTATGATATCGATAACATCAACGAAGCCAGAATTCAGTGTAAACTTCCCTTCTCCGATTCCAGTGAAGGAAATAGCGCTGGCAAAATTGCGAGTATATCACAGTTGGCCTAACATCCGAGCGGATGCATTTAACGGACAACAACCTAATAACTCGCTGGTTTTTGCATGGACAAATAAACCCAATGGGACCCCAGACTGGAAGGAGGTTACAATACCAACTGGGTCATACCAAGTAGAACAAATCAATAAAGAATTTCAACGCAGGATAAAATCGATCACAGGAAAAGAATCAAAAATCGCTATTACGGTTCATGAACCAACGTTATCGTCGACGATTGAAATAAGCACACCGGGGTATATGGTTGATATTTATAACAGTTCAATAAGAACCATACTAGGTTGGCCTGAGAATCCACCTCATGAAATCCCCGCGAACTTGCACACGAATGCGCAATCGTATCATGAAATTGATCCCAGTTATCGAGATGATTTGTCTATTATGAAAAACGCGTTATTACCCAGCAGGTTTATATTTCGAGACAGGAATACCATACAATGGTATTTTCAGCATAATGAAACTCCTGAATTGTCCGTCATATTCACAGTTAATTTAAATGATATCGCTAGTGCTTTTATCGAGATTAATCGTAATTACCAATTGCAACTAGAACAACTACGGAAAACAAAAGCACGAAAACACGTTGAGGTGTTAAATCAACTTATATCAGACATGGAATATATTAATGAACAAATCGTTAAAATAATATCCGCTAACAGCGATGATAATAAACAAAAATTCCTAACCGAGTATAATATCACAGAAGCCGATTTACCCGATTTCAAGTTTCCAGGATACAACGCGCCAGAACTAAGAAAGTCTCTTAATGATTTTCTCGGTCCATCAACTATCCTCAGACACGATAACGGAGATGATGGTAGGCATATTGCCCCATACAACGTAAATATCGCATCGGTGATAGCAATCAATCTAGTGTGTGATGTTATCGAAGGGAGTTACCAGGTAGATACCAAGCAATCAAATCAAGCTCAACAGGGGTATATCCTTTATTCATTTTCACCAACAGCCCCTCCCGGATTCTTAATCGTTGAGAGCCCAATTAATCCGGTCTATATGCGATGCCATAATCTGTTTTTAACAAGAATTAATTTTAGACTTACCGATCAGTCAAATAACCTAATTGATCTACAAGAGGAGGAGTTAGTAATCACTCTGTTTGTAAGATCATTGTAAATAGCCCCTTAGCAGCGGGGGGGGGGGGGGCGATGACATCGACGCGGTCGTCGCGCTTTTTTACCGGACGCTGACGACGCTGGGATCGGCGCGCAGAAAGTATTAATTAAACCAAATGACGATTGGACGACCCCCCGACGACGACGTCGTTTTTTTTTACCGGGCGCTGACGACACCGGATCCGCTGAGTGCAGAAAGTATTAATTAAGCCAAATGACGATTGGACAAAATGTCCGATTGGCCCCCCCCCCCCCCCCGCTGCTGAATAGACCAGACAGAAAACGTAAGTGTCTCTTGGTTTTGATTTTTAGAATAAGGACCTACACTCCCGCACTCACTCACACACGTACATCATGGGTAAAAAGGCTTTTGAGTTTTAATTGATTTTGACAATTGAAATACTGTCTGTTTTCCAGAGAAGTGGGTGGCCCTGAAAAGGACCGTTAGGAACGAGACATAATCATCTTTAACTGCCTTAAGCCTTTGCCACGGCCATGGCCTACTTCTGGACTGGCCCCTGTCATTGATTTGGTAGAAATCATTAGGTGTGTTATCGGAGGCGTAATAACAGGGTTGGGTAGCTTGGCTCGGGAAGGTCTTTTTCTCTTGGGTCGTAATAAAGAAGTCTGATACATTTGTTTCAGACTCCTTAACTCTGCTAAAATGTCTAAGAGTACCGTTACCGTTTGACTTTCACTGTCCTCCTTCTCTCTTAGACCCTGTTTCTTCTCTGTCGCTTCTATCTGTCGTTTCCTTCTTGCCTCTTCTTCTTCTCGCTGCTGTTGAAGGAGAAAAGCTTGTTCTGCTTCCTTCTGCTGCTGTAAACATTTCTCCAATTCTTCTTTCTGTCTCTATTTGACGTGTGGTAAAGAAGGTTAAGGTGGCGACAGTAGTGGTACCAGAACAAATTCTTGAGAAGAAAGAAAAACGACTCAATCCCAATTAAAACTGACCTCTTCTGGAAGTAGGTATGTGTTGACTTTGGAAGCCGCTGCTATACCATCGCTCCTCGTCTCCACAGCCGGTGCACCCCAATTCATTGTCTTATTAGGTTCCGACATGTTTGAAAACTGTGTCGCATGGATTGACTGCGCACAGATGCTAGCGCATCTATATAGGGAATGTGACGAAACAGTCCTCTCATTTCGGGTTAGAAGACCGACTCCGTGCTGTGAATGAATTTTGTAACGCGTGTTTGTATTGGTGAATAAACTCAATCCGTTTCGATCCGCTCTTCCACTATAAATAACCCCGTTCAGTTTATTGCATTCCCTTCACCTGTTCTCGTCACAAGATGCGGATAAAGGTAGAATCCTCTACTCTCGTATCGTCAATGCATTTCCGTACAGACTTACCCATGTATGTGAAATCATTATGGACAATTATCCTGATCTCCGATACGAACGTTTGGAAAAGAAGAATTTATTTGGAGAGACAATCCTGTTTAAAGCGAGTTCTCATCTACAGACAAGAAGTCAGAAGAAGTTTGAGGAAGAGAAGAAGACCCATGCGTTGCCCCCTGTTAACGGAATGATGTTAACATAGACCCAAAGGCGATTTTCAGGGACACTTATATGCCTCGAAAAGATTTGCTTTCTTGCCTAATTTTTTTTAGTTAGTTGTATAGTTGTTTATGTTTGCATGTTGTAGATATACCTCCAAAGGATTTAATTTCTTGCCTAATTTGTATTTAGTTAGTTGTATAGTTGTTTGTATAATGTCTACTGTCTGTGTTATCTCTCTGTCCCGCCAGTTCCGTTCCCGCCAAGCGTTCTATGTTTTTTACCGCTGTTTGGTCCCAATTGGGTCAGTCCCCTTGCTACATTGTTGCTAATCGTTAGTACCGTGACGTCACCTCCCGTTCCATTTCTATTGTCCCTATACAGTCCCAATAGTACTGCTGTGTCACGCATTCATTGACGTGGGTTCGACAAAAACAAGAATTCTGATAGCTTACTATTTTTAATTCTAATGCATAATTAATTCTTTCTAATGTAAAAAGAGTGCACACTTTCTGTCTTCAATATATTTCTCTTGTAACTAACTGTAAAAGTCCTATTCACATCCCTGTCTAGACGTTTCTTTGTAATCATTTTAGTAGCTCGACTTCGAGCTTTTTCTTGTGATCCCGGAAGTTAGAATCAATGGAATTCCTGTTTATAATTCATTATGATACTCATCTATGCAGCAAAAAAAAAAAAAAAAAAAAAAAAAGAAAAAAAAAAAGAATAAAAAAAGCCCTTTCAAACCGGATTTTCCAGCCCGATATAAATTCGAATAATATCACCATTTTTTTCCTGATGCAATCTATGTCATTAGCTACCCAGTACAACCTATTTAGAAATACTTGAACATATAGCTCACACATATAGCAAACATCAGGCAACATTGATCCCTGGCAAGGATGACTCTTTGTAAATAAAGCTCTAAGACCAGCCAGGGTAAAATTGATTATATACACTAGAGGAGGGCGGTGTATAAACCCAAGATCAATATTAATTAAAACTGATATTCTAATAAACTTAATACAAACAACACCTACGTGATGGGGGAAAACAAAAATACATAAAATCTTTTAACTTTCGGCACTAGACGGTCCCTTCTATGATGCAAGTCTGAGAGGGACCACACCAATAAATGAATATACTTCATGGCGTCAAGTGCACACCACTTTACCAGTAAACAGTGAAATATGACCATCACCGCAACAGCCTATTGAAAATGTTCTTGAATTAAGACATCCATTCACTCTAAACGGTATTTAAATATTAACTGTCGCAAAATGCAAAAAGGTCGAAGTTATATAATTTAACTGAGTAAAACGGTTTGTCTAACCAGACCTACGAGCCTAAAAAATGGCTCAAACAACCGAATCATTTACTCTGACACTTAAGATGAAAATGTGCGTTCCTTGATCTTTGTGTTAGAAAACTTTACATTCTATTTCTGATAACGACACACCATACATAATGATCAAAATAAATACAGACTTGACAGCTGCTTATAGCAGACGGATTGGTTGTTTGTATAGAGAAGCTAAGTTTGAAGAACTCATGCACGAGCGGTGGAATCAAATACGCACGGTTAAACCAGCTCCCGATATGATTGATTTCTGTGTCTACAGGAGCAGGACATTCATAGAATTTGTCGACAATACTAAACCCCAATGAGATTATTATTGAAAGGCAGGCCGACAAAAGTGAAAAAGCTATCAGATTTACGGGGCGGCTGCAAAAACTAATTTCTCACAAAGGAAGCTAAAATAACATGTCAAAGTATAAAACGAAATAATCGCTACATCCGTGATCTCAATTTTAATCCGGCTGAAAACAAGGAATACATACAAATCGTATTACTGTGTAATGGATACCCAAACTCAGAACCGACCTTAGGCCGATTGGATCGATTTGGCCCAATCGGGCTTGCGCTCATATTGGCCTCTCGCGTTAGTAATTTTAAAAAAAAAATATATCTATATTTGAAGGTAATTTTAAAATGATGGAAAAAAGTTGAAACTTGTTTAAAAGTTTAGTTCCTAATGCCGTGCTCACAGGGGCCCCCGCGCATAAATTCGGGGGTGAGGGTGGTGGTGCGCACAAATGATCCAAATCGGGCCACATGTTTGTAAAGGACTCTCCTGACCAAACGTTGTCTGTTCAGGCTTTCAGGTCAGTTTGACATGGCTACCAACCAAACTATGTTTCCTCCACTGATATTGAATAAAACAAAAATCATCACGACGCATTAGTACTATGACATGCCGGATTAGTACTAGGTCTTGCCACTTAAGAGGCAAAGCGTGAGTATAAATATATTTTCTGTCAGGCTGCATAACATCAATAGTCTTTGTAAAATGATGAAATTCGGGACACCATCCCTCCACCACCCTATCACCGGGTTGACTCATGGTTGTTCATACAAAAGTATCAACCAGTACGAGCTGTACAGAGATACAAGATTTACTTAAAAGTAATGATCAACGTTGTGCTAGAAAATGCATGTATATATATATATATATATATATATATATATATATATATATATATATATATATATATATATATATATATATATATGAAGAACGTTACGCCTTCTCTCATATAGATTGCACAACGGACATGTAACTAATGTTAATAATCTTTGAATAGTTGGGAGTATTAAAAAACTTTAACCGATTTTAAGAAAGTATTTTCAAAAAAGAATTTTGGAAATAGAAAGACATTTATGCATGTGTCAAAGTCATGTAAAAGCGCGATGACATGCCTACACGCCACATAACTGAAGAGTGTCAAATTAAAGTATAATACCGATCTTCGTTGACTCATATACTTTCCTATGAGATTGATGCAGATTTTGTTTTGTCTATCAAAGCACTTGAGCTCAAGATTTCCATAAAAATAGCCATGATGCAATCAAGAGTGTAGTGATTACAGTATACTGTCTCTACCAACAAATTATTAGTTAACAAGGTTAAAGGGGCCCCGAGTGGCCGAGTGGTCTAAAGCGCTCTCCGTTACGGATCACTATCATCTCACCTCTTTCTGTGCTGGTTCGAGTCTCGGATTCAACCAATGTGGGTATGTGAGAAAGCTTGCCAGTAGCTTCTCGTGGGTCGGTGGTTCTTTCCGGGGTTTTCCCGGGTTCTTCCTCCACCATTAATACTGGCCGCCATGTATAGCCTATCGTGTGCTGAAAAATGGCTTTAAAACCCACAACAACAACATGGTTAAAGGTTAATATGGTGCGTTGTACATTAAGGGTATTTAAAATGGTAAAATGTTAATTATGCATTGAAATTGAATATAGGGAGTGATACGGTGGAGTAATATTGAAATTGAATATAGGGAGTGATACGGTGGAGTAATATTGAAATTGAATATAGGGAGTGATACGGTGGAGTAACATTGAAATTGAATATAGGGAGTGATACGGTGGAGTAATATTGAAATTGAATATAGGGAGTGATACGGTGGAGTAATATTGCTTCCTTATGAGAATAATTGATCTTTTTATTACAAAAGAAAAAAAAATATATCGTTTGCATTGCATTTTCTTTGTTACTTCTATGTTATCATTTTTGACGGTTTGGAGCATGCAACTGAAACGCACCCGAAAAAAGGGCGTACACCTGGAAATCTGGTAGACTCTTCAATAAAAAGAAAAAACTCGTTGGTTGGCATCTGTACATGTCAGTCATCAATCGCATGAAAGGAATGGAAAGAACCGCTGACCAATCAAATGGCCAGTCAGGCGTCAGTCAGTGTATATATTCTATATTTATCCAGGGTGATATAATTAGCTACAATGCATCTTATGGTAATGTAAGTATACAAATAATTAGTAAAATAATGTGTGTGTGAGTGTTTCTATGTTTGTGATTAGGATTTTTACCGTAGCTATAACAATTTTTCATTCATATTTCAACGATGTCTGCAATGTGAGAGTTTATAGTGATGTACAGCACTGGGCCATCATGCCACAAACATGTTACATGATGTCCCACCCAGTCACATTATCCTGACACCAGTCCTAACACTAACATTTTAATGCTGAGCGTCAAGCGAAGCAGCTGTTAGTACCATTTTTATGTCTTTGGTATTACTCAGCCAGGGTTCGAACCCGCGACCTCCCGCATCCGAGGCGGACACTCAACCACTTAGCCCTCTGGAGCTACCTAAAATAAAGTCTACAAGATTAAAAATTAGCACATGAAAGAAAATAAATGTAGTCAATGCGCTAATGAAAACAAGGTTGACATAACGTCGTCTCATTGATGTATTACAGATACCACGTACAAAAGTTATGCTCTCATCATATCAGTAATGTCCCATACAATATTTGCAGATATATAATTTCGTTAAAGCCGAAATATATTGTGTTTGATTTATATCAGGTTGTAAACTGTATCTAAAGATTTTACCAGAGTAAGCAGGATATTTCTTAAGATACTCTGTCCAATTTTGCTTGGTTTGAAGCCATAACTCATTGCGGTCACTCCGCCGTGTATTCTCAGTGCCAATGTTCTTTGCAAACTTGAAAATATAAATCATTGCTTTGCCCTATACTCCTTGTGCTAATGTTTCTTACGAACTTCGAAACACTAAGACAACCTCTTGTTAAGTTAATGAAGAAAATGAAAGTAAGAAAAACCTTTTCTGAAAATAATATCATCCTTAATTCGCGTCTATCTAACAGTATTGAGAAGAAATGATGCTGATATAACAATTTCTTTTGCTTTTAAAATGACCTTGGCTTATCTATTTTAGCTCTAATGATCATAAACCAGACAAGCTTATGCGATGATCTGTTGTTCGTCGTCCGTCTCTCCGTTACCACACATTTGTTATCACTTCTCCTCATAAACTAACTGGAAGATTACCATATAAAACTTTACACACATTCATCCCATGATCTAATTCGTCCTGAATAGAAGTGGTGCTGCTCGGACATGCAATATTTCTTGAAATTTTTGTTATCGCTACTTCTTCTACATGGATGGTCATATGAACATGGGGTTTCCACTACAAGGGTTCTTTTGATGTCAAAATGATCCAATGTGAAAATGGCGCCATTCTGATTTCTTTATGGCCGCTATATAGCAATCTTGAAAATCGTGTTATCACTACTTCTTCTACAAGGATGGTCAAGATGGGATTTGTACTGAAAGATTTCTTGTGATGACTAGTTGGTCATAAATATTGTGCCTTCTAACATCCAATATGTCCGCCATTGTGCTATCTTGAAAATCCTAGCATCGCCCCTCCTCCTATATCAACACGGGATTTGCACTAAAAGACTTCCTATGACACCTAGTTGATCCGAAAGGAAAATGGTGCCGATTTAATGTCCATTATGGTCCAGTATGTTCGCGACAGTGGCCATCTTGACAATATTTTTATTGCTACTTATCCTACATTGATGGTCATATCAACATGGGATTTTCAGTATGGCGCTAATGTTTTCTTCATACTTGTTCCTAAATTTTAAAAAAATGGTGCCTAAAATGGCTGCCACGACGGTCTCACTACTTCGCCTGAATGTATGATCATTATGATATGTGGTTTTCACAAAAGGCGTCTAATGATTTTTGCTTCGTTGTAATTGAAAATGGTGAAACTGAAGTCAATATGTGTACCAAAACTGAAGCAAATAAGAGATAGTTTAAACACTCAACAGTTAAAACGAAGAAATGGTCTTATCTAGAAATTCTCGAAATTCGTTTTTTGAAGCAGACCATCAACGCCTTCGAGGAACGCATCTTTAATTTTTTTCGCAGCTTCCTGTAAGAAGTAATATGGGATTTTTCCGAACAGTACATCAACTTATTAAATGTAGAAAACAAAACTATTTTATTTACTTTTTAGATCAACTGCTCTATCATAACGTCTCAAATCCTGTTCAAAATCCAATTTTCTTAAGTCATCCTTTTGCCATTTATAGACTTATAATACAAAGGTTTTCCACGGTGGTTGGAGCAGGACGCATTATTATCACTAAAGATACTTAAAATGTTGGTTTGAATGGCTGTTCAAACTTTTGTACCATTTACCTCTTGGTACAAATCTTTATATTTGGCTGCACTTTGCACTGAACAAATAAGCATACATTTAGGCTAAGTGCATCGACTTTCATACATGTCACATCCTATTGTAAATCTTCGTTTACTTTGTTTTAAACAATGCTAACGTCTTCCCCATTACGTTATTGCTAACGTCTTCCCCGTTACGCTATTGCCATCCATCATCTACATATATATACATTGAATGCAGTTTCAAGCATTTTTTAAAAATGACCGAAACTTATTTTAAGGAGTCAGTTAGAAGATTGTTCTCGTAGAATCCGAGGCAGAACCTTTCCAACTACCAGAAAACGTCTATAATTTAAATGATGATGATAAAGTCGTCAGTAACTGTAAATTGTTGAAACTGAAGAAAACCGAAAACTCTGTTCACGTGGCTTTCTTAATCGTATCAGTAGTGAATGGGGACACCCTAGGGACCAAGGGACTTCCATGTTAAAAAGGGTATATCCACTCTGGGGACTATGTAAAATTTAACATAGGAGAAAAAAATATCCACTCTGGGGACTATCTAATTTAACATGGGAGAAAAAAAATATCCATTCTAGGGACAAGGGGAATTTAACATGGGAATAGAGTTTGGGCCTGTCTAGGGACAAGGGGAATGGAACATGGGAATACTGTGTGGGCCTATCTAGGGACAAGGGGAAATGGAACAAGGTCGGGACCCTATTTTAATACGGTCCCGACCTGATGGGTCTATGGAAAGGGAACAGGCAAAAAATTGAAACAGGGAGGGGGTCTCTATTTTTTTTAAAATTAAAAAAAAAAAAAAAAAAAGAGGGCTAGGCAATTGAAAGTCAAGATCTTTTCGAGACCTATGAGTGGCCCTGAAAAGGGCCTTTGGGATTCTTCTTCTAATTTCTTCTATTTCTCCACCAGCTTCTTATTTTCTGTCCTACACTTTTTCTATTCTTTTCTTTCTTTTCTTCCTCCTTTTTCTTCTTTTTCTCTTCTTTCTGCTTCTCCCCTCTTCTTTCTTCCTCTTCTCATTTTCTTCTTCTTTTTCAATTTTTTCGTTCCATGCTCTCATACTTATCCTTTCCTCTTCATCCTCCTTCTCCTCCTTTATTTCTTTCAACAGATCACTGATGATTTCCTTTAGTTTTCGTAAGTTGTTAATCTCCATCTTCACTCGATGGGGACTATAAGAATAGTGATCCTCGTTTAGCCTAACTAACATTTGCTCCATCATGCCCAAATTGTCCAGGACGTCTTGCAATTTTTTCATTTCATCAAGTTGGTTTGAAGCCATCTTCTTTTTTACTCTTTGCAGAATGGTGTGAATGACGAACTTCGTGGGTTCTTATAGTTAAAGTGCGGACATGAAGGGAAAAATCCCCCTAAAACATAAAATTTATATTACCTAGATCATGACCAAACAACGCGCGGACGTGAAGGAAAACATCCCCTACTTTTCTCATTTCATATTATCTACTATCCACATTAATTTATACTAAAAGCGCGGACGTGAAGGAAAACATCCCCTAAAACAAAATTTATATTACCTAGATCATGACCAAACAACGCGCGGACCTAAAAGAAACACTCACTCACTTTTTTACTACCCATTGCTATTTTAAAAATTATCATTAAAAATAATATACTATCCACATACGCGGAGCAGCAATAAACAAACCCCAAATCTACTATTCCCACACGTCAAACATCAAAAAACATCATCTACTATCCACACAAACGTACGTGAATGCTTACAAACACAAACATACAATCACACCAGAAAAGAGTCAGTGTTTGTATTCACACTACTCTACATACACACATTGGCAAATCGATTGTTATTTCTTTTCCAGAGATTTGGGTAGCCCTGAAAAGGGCTGTTTTTTTTGTGTTTTTTTTTTGCTTGCGTGAAGTTGAAGCTAGGGCGATCTTTTAGTTTCTAAGAATGCGACGTCCTCTGACGATAGACTTTCTGACGATAGGTCTGCTTCTTCGGAAAGAGAAGAAGAACTCTTTGGTGTCGATACGACAATCGACAAAGCCCCTGTCAGGTTCAGGTTACTGCTGCTGTTGTTGCTGTTGCTGCTCTCTCTGCTGTTTCTGAAATCTGTACCTTTCTGTCCATTCTTCTTTCTCCCTGTCAATTTCTTCTCTGAAGAGCTCTTCTATCAGGTCTTCAGTGACTTGTAACATTCTCACATTATCTATCTCTTCTGGCTTCGGTATCAGACTGTGTCTGACCCTATGCAAATTCACGTAGGCTTCGTTTAGCTTAGCTAGTCTGGAGCACATCTTCGTAGGAGGATGAGTCGACAATGGATGGCTAGACTGGAGGCTACCCCGGCTTTAAAGTCAAAGCGCGGACGTGAAGGAAAACATCCCTCCACGGTTTTCGAGCCGCAACGTTCAATGAGTGTCATGAAAGGGATAGTAAGAAGTCAAAGAGCATGAATCAAGATTCCTATAGCCAAACAAACCACAAAGGCCTTTTTTTCAAAACACATTTTTTTTTAATTCAAAAATCACTTAACACTAACAAACAACTCTAACATTTTTAACAATAATCCAACATTTTTTTCAAATCACAAACATTTTTTTCAATTAACACTCTACTTTAAACAGGGCTGACAACGTTGTGAATGAAATTGTGATTTCCACTGTTGGAAGTCATTAGGCCATTGATGGACACTACGTTTCCTAGCTTGAGACAAAATATAAGCATAATGGTCACAAAACCATTGATCTACTTTCACATCGTTTCTAGAAGAAGAACGAGGATCAAAATGAGTCACTAAATGTTCTAAGGAATAACCCAGGCTGCGATGATGCAGAAAATACACACAATATTGTCCACACACCAAGGAATCTGTGCCTTGTAATTTCACATTATTGAATTGGGTGGTCTGAGCATTTCTTCTCATAAAGTCAATGATATCGTCTTCCAAAGGAGGCAATCCGTACGAATCGAAATATTCCACACATCCTTCTTGAGGAAAGTAGACGGCTACCCAGTGGGTTCCTGGAAGATGACTGTCGTCCGTGTTGATCACATAAGCTTGATGGTCTTGAGGTTTGCGATGAGGGAGTTCATCTTTAGCACAGACGACAGGATTCCAAGAAGCAGTGTACGAACTGTGGTTCAAAAGGTAATAAAGTTCCAGGTATCCATGTTTTGTGTTGTTTTATTCTTCACAGGTAATGATAAGTCATCAATTCGATCCTGACTTTTTGCTTGAAAATGTCTGACAAATAACCGTTTCTTCGCTTCGTCTCCTCACTCTGATTCAGGAGAGCTTCGATACGATGGATCTCTTGAGTGGTTAATGGTGGACAAGAATGTTCACGCAAGTCTTTATACCACTGGTGCAACACGACTTCGTCCGAGATGAGACTCCAAGCTTCGTCCAGATACTCGTCCAATTTTTCTTCTTGACTCAGCATTAGGCATTTATCATGTTGAATTTGACTGGGATGATCGTTTTGACATCCATAGCAATTGTTCTTGATCAGTTCCGTAATTTTTTCGACTAAGTGTTTGGCAGAACAGGAGACTAAATGGGCTTCTTGTTCTGGCCATCTTGACTTCATCATGATAACTTCTTCGTCTTTGTCTTGGGATTCTTCTTCCTCCACGGTCTCCTCACATTCCATGTCCAAAGTTTCTCCACTAGGTAAAGAGGGATAACAGTCTTCCATGGCTTCTAAATATCTAGAATGACTTCTCTTAAACTGTTGATTTCTATGGTATTGTCAAATTCTGCATACAGGAGGACGTTCACTGTGTGAGGTAGAGGATTAGTAAACTGAAGTTCCACACGAATGTGGCCGGATTTTATAGGGTGGAAATGTCCCTCGTCGCTGCCTTGGTCTGGAGTGAAATCAAACGCCCACAAACCGTAGCCTCCTGTATAATCCTCGTACGATATGCCGTGACTGGTGTTGGTTCCTAACTGTCCGGTGGCTTCGTACAAGGACAAGTACGACCTCAAGTAATTTCTGTCACCAAACTTAGGCTCAAACGGTCGGGTACACAGTGTCTTGCCATCGCGACTGACTTCGATCTTGGCTACGTTGTAATGATGAAACAGGAAAGGATTTTCGTTGTGGACTCCGTTGAAGGCTGAATTCTTGACGATAGCAAGGATGAAAGGCTTGGGTAACTGACCTTGGAACAGATGATCTTCGATCATGGATCGCTGTCCAGCAGGAATGGTGAACGTTTTTACTTGCACGAGTCGTATGGGATACTTGGCGGTCGTTCTGCTCAACGTTTGACTGATGACGTTTCCCACTTTGGGTAACACTTCCACGCGTCGCACGTAGAGCCTGGCTTCTTGGATGATGGTTTTGTTATCGTTAGCATGGGCCAACAAATGGAAAGCGGTACTGCTACGATTCAGTCTCAGGCGAATATCCACTCCGTTCAGTAAATGCTTTTCTTGTAACCACATGTCTAAATGCAAACGATCCATCAGTTCTAAACTACGTCCTTGCAGAATTTTATTTCTACGTGTGTTAAACCCCACATTGTGAGGATCGTCATCTGCTGTGAGGGCTGTATCGTTAAACGTGTTATCACCCGCTGTGTCGGGTTTCCATACCACGCAAGCATCCAGATGAGTATTCTTGGCTTCTTTTCCGTACGTCAAGAGATTTTCCACGTAGGCACGATACGGGTAAGTATCCATGCTGCTGCTGACCAGTTTGTTATTCAAGTACAAGTCCACTTCGCTGAACAAGGAATGCATGAAATTGTTGACGGGCGCTACCATATCATTGGCTCCAGGATTGGTGTTGTCCGTTTTGATCACTTTGACTTTCAAGTACAGGTAACTGCTATTCAGATCGATGTAATCTTCGGGCTGACCTTTGATGTCAAACTCGATGGGAGCAGAATCCATCAAAGAGGAGACGGGATGAAATTCCACCCACTGGGATTCTTGCATCGTCATCATGGTGGGTGGCATGGCAAACAGATCCAGTTCCGACTTGGAACAAGCGCAAGACTCTCGGTGCAACTTTTCTGTGTCTCAATATTTTAATAATCGAAAAAGTCTAAGTCTCGAACGGTTCTTCTTTTATTTGTCTTTCTAGCTTTAGAAGTGTGAAGTCTGGTGAAAGGGTGTTTTCTTCGTCGTCTCTTTCTGCCTTGTCCTTGCTGAATGCCTGACTCGGTAGCGTGCAGGGCATTTATAGGTGTTTCTCGTCGACCCAAAAGGTCTTTACCCGTTTGCAGCAAGACATTTTTGCCTGCCCTCAAGAAAGCTTCTTTGGGGTTTTGTTTGTCGATGATGACATTTTGGAGAAATTCTTTGCCTTGTGTCAGTGCCGCATCTTTCAAGGCGTGCAATCCGCGTGTCACCATCGGTTTCAACACCGGAGCCACCGAACGAAAAGCCGATATTAACATATCTCCTAAACCGTGTCCTCGCTGTTGAGCAGCCCCTCGGTACACTGGATACATGACTTACAACTCGTGAGAGAACCGTTTTCGAAAATGGAGTTTCACCGTGACTTTCCCTTTGGTGAATGAAATATTTTGTTCCAGATCTCCTTTTATAGCAATGTTGACCGTGTCCAAATAAGACTTGGCGACAGGAAAATATTGAGGATGTACAAATTCGCGGTGAACGTGATAAGTGTTTCCACCTTCTTCGTCAGTGGCCATGGCAGAATCCACTTTGAAAGGAATGACACGCAGCAACGGCACGGAGGTGTGTCCCACCACGTTATACTCCACCACATCGGAGTACACAAAGATCAAATTCAGTCCTTGGTTCAGTTCTACCGGGGAACGAAATAACTTGCTAAAAGTCTCGTTGTCGTAAATGATTGGTAATTCGTTTTTTGTGATCATGGCGATTCTCATGTCCATGTCTCCGCCAAACATGTCAAACAATTCAGGACAAAATAAAATGGACACGATTTTACCCCCGTCAAATTTCATCAGGAAGTGACGAGCTGTTTTGTGGTACTCCATGGTGACACTTTTTTGACACTTTCCAAAGGTTTCAGAAACACGACATTAAATCTGGAGGTAATGGTGCTGACCAAATGTTGACCACTAAAATAATAGCCTGAGGGAATGAACAAGTGGTAGGACCACTTTTGAGTTTTGTCATCATAGGTTTTGTGATCATATTTGACATGGGTATTCAAGTACTTTTGCATTGGCTCGTCATGAACTTCCACCGTAAAAAAAATTTTGATTAGGAAGGACATTGAGGACTTGAGTCGGGTGAATGATTTCCACTAAAGCCACTTCCCAATGGGCTTCGTGATCTAATGGGATGGCCTGAGGTAATTTGGCCGTTTAACAGCACAACGTGTTCTTGGGAAACACCTCCATGGAACTGTCACTGGGTAAGGTTAAGTAAAATTGGTTGTTATTGCTCATAATTCCAGAGTTCTGTGGCTGTCCTAGGGGTTACTGGACGTCAGAGGTGTCTCCGCCCAAAATGGGGTTATTGTTGTTATTGGAGTGGTGACTGGCACTGACACTGGACACAAGGTTCCCGTTGTTCCCGTTCGAGGAGAATTTCAGGGAGGGATTAGGAAGCAGGTAACCGATGCAACTGCTCAATAAAATGGCCCACAATTGTTTGTCTCCTTGTTGCAAACTCAAATTGGCAATGGCTGCCCCAATGACACAATACACCAAGAAGATTTGGCAGATAAAGACGATTTGCGTTTTAAGCACAATTTCTCCACACCACACCCACAAGGGTTGTTTCTGTAAATCTTGCAGAGAAGAACTGGGTGAAGGAGTGGTTGACGTAGCTGCGTCTGTGTGAAAGGGCATGATGGTCACTTCTTTTTATAGTCGATGACTTGCGAAGCGTCGATCCAAGAATCAAAACTGGGTGGATATCCTTTCCAACGTACTTTCACTTCTTTGACACGTCGTTTGCCTACTTTACGGGTTCTGCGTTCGAGAATGCTTTCGATGTCGTACACGTCGTCTTCTTTTTTGGTGACACGTTGTAACTCGGGCAAATAAAACGTTCCTTTCAGCACTTCTCCGTTCATGTCTTCCAATTTATAGACGGCAGGATGACGGCCATGCACTCGTCCAGTGACACGAAACAATTCGGTGTTCTAGTTAGGTAAGTATCCTTTGTCGAAAGTGCGTTTGGTTTTGCCAATGCGCACCCAATCTCCAATGGCCAACACTCCACTTTTCTTGGGACAGCCCTCGTCGGGGACGTACCAAACAGGCGCTCAAACACCAGCACTTCGTTGTCGGGAGTCACTTCTTGCGGGGCACGTCCAATGCTTCGATGGTAAGATTGGTTGTACGCTTGCACCAGGTGCGGTAAGATGTCGATGTACTTCAGAGTGTGGTGATGCGTAAAATATTTACACATGCGTTCTTTCAAAGTGCGTTGAAAACGTTCCACGATGCTGGCTTTGGTTTCAGGATTCTCGGTGGTAAAAAAAATGAATGTCACGTTTCTTTAATTTTTTTTTTGGAAAGCTTGGTTCAGAAATTCGGTACCTTTGTCCATTTGCCATCGATGAGGGTGACGACCGCTTTGTTTCAACACCCGTTGCAGGGCTCGCACTAACTCGCTGCTCGATTTTGGAAGTCAAGGGCACGACCCAGGCAAATTTGGAAAAGACGTCGATGACACAAAACAAATATTTGTAGCCGCGATTGTAGCTGGCCAAATGAGAGACATCGGCTAAATCGGCTTGCCATTATGATCGATGCCTTCCACTCGGGTGCGACTTCTGGAAAACTTGCGTCGAATGGGCTTGTGTAAAGTGTAAGTAGCTTCTTCTTGTAACTATCGTTGCACTTGAGGTAAACGGAGACTTTTCAGTCGCGTTTTGGCAGCACGATACAATTTTTGAACTCCTGCGTAACCTGCAGGATGGGAGGGATCGTAGTAAATGCTGCCTAACACCTTCTCCATTTTGTTTGTTTGTTACTCACTCTTCGAGGATGCTACTTTGGGTGGGACGAAAGGGTGGTTTAGAAACGGATTTACGTGTACGATGGGCTACTGGAGTAGAAGTCGAAGGTAGTGGTGGTGGTGGAGGTGGCAATGGAATGGCTTTGGTCTTCTTTTCTTTTTTCACTTCTGGTTTCCCTTCTTTCTTTTTCACTTCTGTCGAAGGAGGAGTGGACATCATCTTTTTAACCCAAAATTTCATTTCTTCTCGTTGGGGTGTGGGGGACGTGGTCAACAAGGATGCGGCAATCTTACTTGACATGGGAGCTGCTGACGGTGTTTGAAATACTTCTCGTATCTCTTCTTCCTCAGCTCTTCGTGGGGTAGCATCTCTGGTGACCCCTGGGGATGGTAGTAGTGGTGGTGGTGGCGGTAGTGATGATGGTGCTGGACTTTTCATCAAGATCTTAAAATCTTTCAGAGTGGGTAGAGCTGTTTCGTCTAAAGCTTTCTGGTGCAAGAGTTGCAGTCGTTGCAAGAGTTGACCGTACTTTTGCGATTTTTCTGTTTCTGACAAATCTTGGCGATCCATCAAGGACTGCAACTCGTGTTGTAACTGGGACATTTCACTCAAATTAGGATTGGAGGGTAAATGTGGGGTGTGTTGTTCTTGCCAACGATGGTATTCCATCCATCGTTTGTAAGGCACTAAAGCTAGTTTTCGTCCTTCCATGGGATGTCAAGGGTAGATTCTGAGATCTTGGGACTTCAGAGGGCCTTTTTATCTTGCTCCCACCAGTCCTCCCAACATGGTTCCCAAGACTCCTTTCAGTAAGGGGCCTAGCAAGAGGGGTAAAATTCCTCCACTTTGGACCAAGATCTTTTTCTTTTGACGAATGGGAATTTTCTTTTGAACCATTTGCGCAGAACGTGACGATGTTTGCCTAAGCATTGTTTCTGGTGTTTGGACAAAGGGATCGTGCCTTTCAACACGTTCAAACAACATTCGCACACCGTATAGATGACCTCTTTGGAGGCTGATTGAATGAGTTTTTTTCGTAGGGGTGGAGAAGCTTTGGACAGGACAGATAACATGTCCCCATGTTTGACTAAACTAGGAGGCAGTCCTTTCCTTTTCTTTCCTTGGGTTTTAGAAGAGGGATGTTTTCTGGAGAGTGACATCTCTGAGTCTTCAGCACCAAAAACACTGATACCCCTACTTAGTCACAGACCTTTTTTATACTGGAACGCGTCGCCACTGATTGTCTTTACGTCGTATCAACTTGAGGACAGGCATGACACGTCGTGCAGGGGTACGCAACGGACTAAATCGAGACAGTTCTTGCTTGGACAAATCCAGTAAACTTTGTAACATGCCCGATCTCTCTTGGACTTTGATTTTGGGAGCAGGTACTTTGTGAGTCGCGGACACTGCCGCTAAACTGGAGGATCCTGCCACTGGGGAAGTTCTTGGGGTCATCAACGGAGACGTTCTTGGTGTGATCAACGTATCCAATTACTTTTCAGTTCTTGGTGTCATCAAGTGAGAAGTGACTGAACTTGAGGCTACCGGAGACGTGGTCACCGTCGTGACAGGTCGTGGTTTGCGAGTGTAAGGTTGCGTACTGGTTGAAGTGCCTCTCTTGCGACTAGTTTTCTTCTGTGGGCTTTTCTTTTTCTGGGGACATTTTCTCTGTTTCTTTTTCTGGGGGATTTTCTTTTTGCGGGGTGATGTCTGGTAAGAGGAGGGTCCCGCCACTGGAGAAGTTCTTGGAGACACGGGTCTCCTTGGGGACATGGCCTTGCCACCGTGGCTCTTTTTCTTCTTCTTCGAGCTTCGTTTGACTTTTTTTTTTGGGAAGAACTTTGGGAGCATTAGGATCCCATCTTAAAAGAGAGCGAATGATGACCCCTCCTAGAGTACCGCTCCCTCCAGGTTTCAAAATGATTTGTTTTTTGGTTTGAGTGTCGATGCGGGGATCGGCCAGTTGGGTCAAAGCGACTTTGTTTCGATCGAAAAAGCGTTTGGTTTGATGAGGAATCTGAATGATCCCTTGGAGTAATTGACGTGCTGTCACCGTGAACCATCGTATGACTTCTTTGAGACTAGCTTCTAAGACACGAGCCCGTATTTGTGGATTTTTTTCTCGACTGATGCCATACAAGGCACGAATCAATTTGACGGGAAGATGAGACTGAAGGGACGTCATGTTCAAAATGTGTGTGAGACAGACGAAAAGGGTCTGAAGTTTTTATAGATTTTTTTGTGGAGTGAAATTAAGTCGAGGACGGAGACGTGTACAGGACAGGCCCTGTCTTGGCACCAGTGGTGAAACAAGTGGGCACGAAATCGGAAATCATCAGGGGTCGTAGGTTTCAAATCGACGAGTAAATAGGCGTGTGGCGTTTGAGTGGCATCGTCGTACGCCTGAGTCAGCCAAGGCGTCCCTAACTGTTTGGCTAAGACTTGCACTTGCGATTTATCTCGAGGGCTTTTAAACAAGACCACGTAATGCGCATTGAGACTGATGGTGCGATGGGCTTTACTTTGTTGAAACAAATTTTGGGTGATGTAAACGACACTGGCATTACGATGATGCCCTTTGCGCGTGAACCACAGTTTAATTTCTTCTTCGTCTTCTCCTAACATGTCGTCAAAAATGACCAAATGGGTTTGACGGGAGTCAGAGACGATGCCGTCGTCTTCTTTAGGAATGCCTTCCACAAACACGATGGAATCGCCTTGACTTTCTCGCAAGAGGCTGTACGCCGATTGCCACTCTTTGTAACACCACACGATCCGCTGGTCGATCGATCAAATGATATTTATGTTCGATCAAACGTTTGACGAATTCGGTTTTGCCTGAACCGCTAGGTCCAGCAATGAGCATGTTAAAGGGATGACGAAGACACAAAGCCTCCCAACTGGCACGATCTAAGTGTTCGTTTATGACTTTGACAGTAGAGGAAGAGGAAGCAGAAACAGCAGAGGTAGCCATAGTGTGAGGAATGTCACTTGTGACACGAAAACAGACAAGACAAGAGTTTTTATACTTTTTTCAGGACACGTTTATTGAATGTTTTAAACATGAATACGAAAGACAAAATTACATAAAAGCCAAAGGCTTAAGTACAACGATAAAAGGCACATCGAAATTATCAACGTGGAATAGAAACAAGTGTCTGTACAACATGTTTTGGGTAATGTTCTGACCAGTTCTATAGGGGGTAAGGTCACACAAGTGTCCTCCCGAAAGGGTTTTTCAGGCATGTCCACGACAGTCCTGTCCTGGGTGACGGGTTCTTCTGGCACCGTCACTAACACAGGTTGAAAAATGACTTTTTTCCTTGAACAACTCTCGTGCATACTGGGCCACTTCTTGGGTCCAAGCCTCAAAATCCCATTCTTTCCACGCACGGACATCTGTCCAATGGGGGTGTAAGTCACAAGCTACACACACACATCGTCATACACTTCTTGGGTAGCTAAAAGTTGACGAATCTTTTTTTCCCGTAGAGGTCGAGAAGTATTCAGATGAAACCTCAAAGCTTTGAGGAAAAGGAGTCTTTCGTGACCATTTAAGGCCATTGGGGTGGTAAGCACTGATCGTAAAGAGTCCACAAGGAATAGGCTGGTAAACGAAATCCTAGAAAACAAGTCACTAAGACACACACCACTTGTCGTCCCAAATTGAACGGATACAGTTCTTGTAATAATCGATGGTAATGATCCACGGTTTGAATATGGTCATCGAGTTCCTTCCACGGAATCTGTTCAATTACATGTGACATAAGTCGTGGCATGGCAGCCTGTTTTTATAGTCTCTTTGTTTCGGTAACAATACACGTACTTTCTAACCAGAGATCTTTGTTCTCCAGTGGGGAATTTAAATCTTGTATGCTGTAACCGAAACGTCAGAGTTCGTTTAGAAATTTCCTCTTCCACTAAGTAGATTCCACATAAAATATGTTGGTAATCCTTTAATTTGTCTTCCTCAATGCGTTGCTCTAGGTGAATCTCGAAGTAACCAAAATTATGAACACGTGGATTATCGGGGGCCTGGAAGTATTGAACAATGTCTGACCACTGAAACAATTTCTGACGAATCAGTTCTTTTATACCATTCAGGTACCAGTGGTTAAAGATCTGGTGACGTAACGGATGCAACTGTTCTTTACGTTTGACTTGTATATTTACCAGCTCTCGGTAAATCCTTTCTCTCAACTCCACAGGCAAAGCACGAATGTTCTCTTGTAAAGTATCCATAAACAGGTCATGGTAAGTTACTTCAATGTCTCGGTCCCACTAAGGGTAAGTAATGACAATTCGGTGACCATCGAGCATGTTCTACGTAGGCCGAATCTTGTGGCTCCCAGTGGTGAAGTGACACACCGCAACCGAAGCATTTGACTTTATCCCCTTCGACCAAGTAGAAAAATCCGGCTCTGGCTAATTCTTCGGGGGTCGGTCCTCCCAGATACTTAGGCCATTTTCCTTTGAACGATTGAAGACGATTTTCAAAGTCGCAGTATTCCGACAAACGCACAGGAAACGAAAATTCGTCTTTCACAGGTTCGTTTCGATGAGGGTTGGGTGACATGGACAGGAATTTGCTCAGGACTGGATGACATCCGTAGGAGGGTAGACGTGAAGGTGGACATCCACATTGGCCATGAAGCCCAATACAGTGTACACGATGACCAAGGACATCGATTTTACATCCCTCAGGTTTGACACGCACAGCATCACTTTCCATGATAGGGGTAGTGACACTAAAGTTCCCATGATGCTTTACGGCATCGCTAAGGTCACAGTGTACAGCATCGTTCCGATCGCAAGGCTCACAATCGCATTCTACTTCAGAAGCCCCACACTTGAAGTGTGCCTGTCTGAACTTGTTTTGTGTTTATCTGAAAGTATTCATTTTGTTCGATTAGTCTTGGTAGTCACAATGAACTATCGATCTTGCCTAGGGTTCCTTTTTATATACAGACCAATACCGACGTGTCCATACGGTAAGGTGAAATGATTGGGAAGTCGCACTCGCTTCTGGTACAAGATTTGATAGACTTTTTCCAAGGGTCGACTGACGATGTGGTGAGTGGGTAAACGTACAATCTTGTTGGGTTGATAGGTGGTCACTTTAAAGTGTTCATCTTTTCCAGACTGCAAGGCTTCTTTCAATACCCCAAAGTTCACCACTAGACTGGTACGATAATTCAGAGTCAATCCTTTCACTTTACACTTCGTGTGCACTTCTCCTTGTTTGTCCCGGTATTCGTAGCCGTAACTTGTAGGACCGCCACTGGCGAAACTTAGAATCTTGTCGTCGGGGTGTTCGTCTGTCCAGGCTCCTTAACGGTCTCCTTCGATGTCAGGGTGATGTTGACTCGGGTGATCGATGTAGATGCAACTCTCCGTGTCAATGTACAGGACGCGTTCCCCTAACAGTTCTAAAGCTTCGTACAATTTTAAGCGAGCATGAGCTGTCACGTAAGCCGCAATGATGACATTTCCAAAGGGGTCGTCTTGTACAAAGTCCAGATCTTCTTCGTAATTGACCAAGATCAAATTCTCGCGAACGACGTCCACGTGTTTCATGAATTTGGTTTTGTCGTGAATCATCTGGAAGTAGCGGAAAGGTTCTGTCAAATATTCCGTCTTGGGTAAACACGGGCGTTGTGCCATTTTGCCCCACAAACAATTTAACATCACTTTGGCAAACGATCGCCTCCTTCGTTTTTCTCGATGTGATCTAAAGTGATGCCTTCTTGTGCCCAGTATTTCTCTTTGAATGTCTTTTGGTCTTCAGGAGTGTGACACCAGGACGGATAGCCACTGGCTTCTTGCTTCAGTTTCAAAAAGGCATCCACGCAGTCTGCGAAAATGCCTTTCTGCGTGGGTCACCTTTGTGGTATTGTTGTGTCTTGGGAAAGTGGCAAATTTCGAACACTTCTAACAGCTGGTATCCCATGTCCAGAGCTTTGAACAATTATACGCTGACCCACGTCCCCGTCAAGGCGCGTTCTTCCTGGGTGTGCGGACAAGGCTGGTCTTGGTTGCACGTTTCGGCACAAGTACGGCACAAAGGAAACATCAGTTTGCCTTGACAATGGTGAGGTAACACGGGATGGTACAAGTCGGTGGGAGGCAAAACTTTGCACTTGATCAAACCTTCGTATTGTCGAATGTTTTTCAGGCCGATGTGTTCCGTCAACAATTGTGGGTGCCCTGCAGGAAAGCGACAATATTTGCATACGTAGGGATACAGCGAACACACGTCCAAGTATTTCATTTCTTCTCCTTTTTCTTCGTCGGCTTGGTACAGCAAACAGGTGGCATTGGTCCTTCCTCCGTACAAACTATCTCTTGGGTTCAGGGGGTCCATGAACTGGTAACTTTCCACGAGGCGTTTAAATTCGGGATCGGTTTTCAAACGTGATCGTATTCGTGTTCCCACATTTCCACCACTTGGTATCCTTCCTGTTCTAACTTTAGGCGTCTCTGACAAGTGGCCTGGTACAAATCTTCCATGGTTCGTTGTAAAAACTGATTTTTAGTGCCACGGTCAGGGTAACAGACGGGGCATCCGTGAAAGAAGCAACCGTTAAACTCGTACACGATCTTGGGGTTTTCTAAGTCTCAGCCATCGACCGAATGCGTTCCGATGGTCTTTTCGCCCCCTCCGTTGCGGGCATGCTGAATCCATTTGTCTTCCTTGTCACACCAGTAATGTAACCAACGTAGGGCTTTGACCGAGTATTGACGTTTGACATAGTTGGTCGTTTGAGGACTGATGACAGCCACGGTATTTTCAGGCGTGAATCGTTGCCGGTACACTAATGAACACGCTTTGGCAATGGTGCAAGCTTCTTTCAAAGGATCGACCCCTCCGTTTTCCATGAACAGTTCTCCAAATTTTCCACAGCAACGCCGTAAAATGTCCACGTCGGAACGACAATGCTTTAACATTTCTTCCTGAAAGTCGAAAGGGTCCGAGGCGTGAGCCTGGTACCAAGCGTAGAAAGCTTCTCGTTGTTCGGTACGCATGTTGTCGGGGTCGTAATAGTGAGCCTCAGGCAAATGGGGTAGAACGGCGTGTTGATTGGCTTCCGTATTGAAAAAATGATTAAAATACCCTTTAGCCATTTCTGTCATTCCAAATGTTTTAGGCATTCGGCTCAAAGGCATGGCCAAGTAACTCATCGAATCTTTAAACTGTACTTGTCCCACTTGCATGAAAATGATTTTTGTTCCGTTCAAAGTGACTTTAGGACGCTCGATGCCATGTTCCGTATAGTATCTGAGAAGAAACTGTCCATCGTACCCGGAGAAATTGTGAGCCATCACTGTGGCATGACGATGACAATCTCCGTAACGTTCGATGTCCTCTTGGCTCCACGTCTTGTCGATGGGGTCTAAGACCCATCGGGCGAAATCGGCTGGCGTGTTCGGTCCTCGAAAGATTTTTTCACGCCCTCCAGGAATCGTGCTGCAAGGAGGGCAATGACTCAAGATAGGTTCTTGAATGCACTTCTCGCACGCTCGATGAGCCACGCAGAAATTAGGAATGTGAATACCGGTCTCTTGCATGCATTCGAAATCGAAAAAAATGAAATTGTCTTTCTTCTTGTGACCGTCCTCTTTCTCTGGTTGGGGTTGTTATTTTTGCACGTAACATTCGTGTTCCAAGTCCACGATGTGGTGACAAATGTGACATTTTTTCTTTCCTGAACATACCTGTGCCTTGGCACTATTGGTACGTATGCCTTGTCCACAGGTAGGGCACAATCTCAGCAGTTGACAAGCACATTTCTGCTGTGAACCTTGCGTCTTCAAATGTTGCTGGTAATAGGCAGGGCTGACAAACGTGCGCAGACAAGCAGGACAATGAACTGGTTCTTGCCCTTCGCTCAGACAGGATTGAGAGGCCAAACATCCTGAGCATTTCGATATTAATGTTTGTGTTGCTCTCGATTATTATAACCATGGTCACATTTCTCACAGTAATATTTGTATCCCAGGAATCCGGTGATACTGGTAATGGTATCGAAATGGTCATCGTGATGATAGAGGTGAATGTATTTTCCGTCCTTAAAGTCTTGGCCTCGAAACAACAGAGGTCCGCGCACTTCTTGAGGGTGCACTTTCAAGGTGTATCGTGGAGCTAGGGCATCTTGCAATTTTTGCATCTCAGGAATGCCACAGGGTGTGTCTTTGGACAGGCCTGTTTGTTGTAACAGAAGTTCTGCTTCGTTTCGTTGTTTGGCTCGGTTCGATTTTCGAATGTTCTCCCAGTCTCTTTTCCATTCTACCGTGTCGTTCTTGTTGGCATATGTTCGTCCCACCACGATAGCCCTGGCTAAACACATCTGGTCTTGAGGGTTGTTAATTCGGACGAGGCTTGTTTTGGTGTTACGAAGGCCGTCCACCAATAAGACCTTTTTGCGGCCAGTCCCTTGAGGAGGAGAGACGTGGGTCATGTCTAGTGTGGCTTTTCCATCGGTGATGCCAAACTGGTCATTGGATTGTTGTAGGTGTTGAATCTTGTCCATGACTTTGGAAGCGGTCAATTCTGCAGGGCTGCTAAACTCGATCCAAACAGGGGATTTCAAACCGTCGTGTTGTATGGAAAGTCTCAAGCGATCGTCTTCTTTGGGTTGACATTGTCGCTTGAGTGCGGTGAGCAAAGAATCCCACATCTCGGTGATAAACTCTTCTGCTTTCTCCAATGATACGTCAGCCTTGAAATCTTTAAACTTCACCGTGTATTTGTAAGCCGTGGTTCTAAATTTTCTAGAGGAGCGCTTTTCCGTCTCTCGAATGGAATAGTACTTTTCAGGGTTGACTAAGGGTGGTGAACTTTGTTTAGAGGGTTCGGATTCTGGTTCACTCATGTCCTCTTCAAAATCACTGGCATGAATTTGTGCCAAGACTTCAGCTCTGGTGCGAGGCGATAGAACACGTTTCTGCCTCTTACTTTCTTCTTCTTTCTTCTCGAATGAATAGGATCGTTTCATCTTGAGTGCAAAACGTCAAATGACTCAAGTTTAAACACCATAGACTAATTTATAGTCATGGCAAACCAGCGTATATAAAAGGGTGTGTGTCTTGTCCTTTCACTATTCATTTCACTCTCAAACCGAGCACAACGATGGAAGAGACTAGCCAAATCGAACGTTTCATCAGAGCTTTGCGAGGGGTCATTAGAAAATTCTCTTCAAACCAGCCGACGGACTACTCTCCTTCCTTTCGAGATAAAAGTGAAGATACTTGCTATATCTGTCAGAAGAAAGGGCATTGGTCTTCAGAGTGTCCAGACCATTTAAAAAGAACAAAAAGGGGTTAGAAAAGACAAAAGTCAAGATACTTGTTATTATTGTCAAGAAAAAGGACATTGGTCTCCAGATTGCCCTAAGAAACAAGAGGAGCAAGAAGAGAGGGATTCTGGGGAGGAAGAAGAAGAGGAAGAAAGCAGACAGGTGAAGAAAAAGAAACAGGAGAAGAAAAGAAGAAGGGAAGAAAGTGAAGATGAAGAGGAGGAAAAGACTGTGAAGGTGAAGACATTGAAAAAACAGAGAGACTAAACAATGAGACAGAAGAAGTCTATGAACTTTTTAAAGTGCTCTGTTGTGAATTGTGAATTGGATTGTAAATATTTATAAAAGAATAAATTAGGTATAAAAAGGTAAGTGTCTTTGGGTTTTGATTTTAAAATAAGAACGTGGGCTCACACGTTCTTACACACGTACTATAGGGGTAAAATGTTTTTTTTTTTTTTTTTTTTTTTTTTTTTTTTTTTTTTTTTTTTTTTGAATTGATGTTGGCAATTGAAAGTCTATCTCTTTTCGAGAGACGTGGGTGGCCCTGAAAAGCTGAAAAGGGCCTTTTTTGGTGTAGGGGTGAGCTTAAGCAATCAACTTTAACTGTCTTAAGCCTTTGCCACGAGCAAGGCCTACTTCTGTGCTGCGTACTGTTGATGATGATTTGGTTGAAATCACTAAGGGTGGCACGGTAGGCTTAGTCACAGGGTTGGCGTGTGTAGCTCGGGAAAGTCGTATTCTCTTCGGTCGTAATAAAGAAGTCTGATACATTTGTTTCAGACTTCTTAACTCCGCTAAAATGTCTAACAGTACCGTGACCATTTGATTTTCACACCCTTGTTTCTTTGCTGCTGCTGCTTCTTCTTGTTGTTTTTTCTTACCTCTTCTTCTTGCTGTTGTTGCTCTAGGAGAAAAGCTTGTTCCGCTTCCTTTTGCTGTTGTATAAATTTCTCCAATTCTTCTTTCTGTCTCTGTCTAAAATGCTCCACGTGCGGTAATGAAGGAGACGAAGGTTCCGGAACAAATTCTTGCGAGGTAAGAAAATCCACAAAATCCCAATTCACCTCTTCTGAAAGTAAGTCCGGGTTCCCTTGGGCGGTCTCCACTGCTGGTACACCCCAATTGATCGTTTTCTGAGTTTCCGTCATGTTGAAAAAACTGTCACATGGATTGACTACACACAGGCGCTAGCGAATTTATATAGGCCACGTGACGTCACAGACTGCTCTCTTCCGATTGGACGTGGGCTGACTGAATTTTGTAACGCGTGTTTGGATTGGTCAATGAACTCAATCCGTTTCAATCCTTCCTCTACCTATAAATAAACGCAGTTCACTGCATTGATTCACCTGTTCTCAGCGCCTCAACATGTGGACCGACGTTCAATCTTCTACGCTTGTGTCTTCGATGATGTTTAGGACGGACATACCGATGTATGTCCGATCCAAGTGGACAGTTGTCCATAGGACCGACACCAGCCTATGGATACGTAGGATTTACGTGGAGAGGCAAGGATGCCTCAAAAGAGTTTTAGTCTATGGACCTACCATTAGACGAAGCCTAAGACGAAGAAGATGTCGCAGATGCCCTTTATGTTAAGGGCATATTAACATAAACCCAAAGGCCCTTTTCAGGGCCACTCATAGGTCTCGAAAAGATCTTGACTTTCAATTGCCTAGCCCATTTTTTTATTTTTTTATTTATTTTTTTATTTTAAAAAAATAGAGACTCCCTCCCTGTTTCAATTTTTTGCCTGTTCCCTTTCCATAGACCCATCAGGTCGGGACCGTATTAAAATAGGGTCCCGACCCTGTTCCATTTCCGCTTGTCACTAGATAGGCCCACACAGTATTCCCATGTTCCATTCCCCTTGTCCCTAGACAGGCCCAAACTCTATTCCCATGTTAAATTCCCCTTGTCCCTAGAATGGATATTTTTTTCTCCCATGTTAAATTTTACATAGTCCCCAGAGTGGATATACCCTTTTGAACATGGAAGTCCCCTAGTTCCTAGGGTGTCCCCATTCACTACTGGTATCACTGTATGCATCGACCACACCTTAGTCAATTTTTGTGCACATATACTTCAATATCATTTTGTAAATGGAGATCAGGAAAATTGTTTCCTGTTTCTGAATCCAAAGGAGTGTTGACACCGGCTTTGAGATAATGAACCTTAAGTCACACAAGTAGAGAGTTATTGTTGCATACTTAAGTTTCAAACTATGATAACAATGAACAACAAGGTACATTAGCATATCATTCCTAAGTAATGACACCTGCGTAGTATTTGATGTTACGCCGCTTGGAGCGAGAAATAAGTAAAACAAAATTGCACATATGTTTCACACGCTCGCTGTGTATTACCACTTAGTGCCGAGTCCACTGGGCATCGGGACGATGGGTGGGTTTAGGTATTGAGGACCGCATTATTGTTCAGGCGTTGTGGGCGCTTCGCCTATGGACCAGCATCCTGTAATCTGAGCATATGTTAATTAAAAAAAGATGTTGAACTTGATATTAAAAATTATTCATGTCAGTATGAATCAGTCAATTTCAATAACTCTACCCTTAGTATAATAAACATGATCTTCTTTGAGTAGCACCACTATCTACCCGATAGTATGACATCCGCCATTGAAAGCCGCGATCCGAATCTTGAAATTCTGCAGGCTAGGACAATGCGATCCCGTGGCCCTCAGAATAGTGGAAAAGGGACATTCCATTCCAATCTTTCGAGAATTAAACACATATGCTGAGATCATTCTGGCAATTAGAATGTAAAGGAACATTGAAGAATATTTGATGATTTTTCCACAGTTGTTGAAAATTTCATTATGCTTGACAAACACGATCAGCCCAATATCACAGGAGATGCAGATTCGAAAAATCCCAATAGCTGCAGCAGTTATCGTTTGGAACAAGACCTCTTGCCTAATAGATGTTCTATACACCGAATAATTCTGTTAGTTTTTATTTTTTGGTAATCTAGATTATATCTGCCGAGAATCCAATATAATTCCTAAATATTCTAACAGAATAACGGGTCCAACAGTTTTGTGAATAGACAAATTACACAGAGTACATCCACAGGTCTCTCCGCAGCATAACCGGGTCTCTCTATCGTATGAAAGTCATCCAATAAATGAAACAGTAAGTTTGTACAGCAATTATTTGATACTATCCAACGCATGGTTTGAAAAATGTATTAAAAATGTTAGACGATGATGGGCACTAAAACGTGTCCAGCATCATCATAATACGAATCGTTTTATTTTAAACAAAAGAAATCTCATTGTGAAAGACGAATATTAATACGTATATATATGCTATATCAGTTTTACACGTAGTGGCTAAAGCCTTGCATCATCTAGTGTCACAGTGCGTGGTCCTCTTTGTCTATTAGATCAACGACGCTATAATGAAATGGATCATTACGAGGAGATGACAAATAAACTCTCAGTCGTTTCTTCTTGGAGAAATTTTCTTCAGCAATGCGGATATGGCTTCCTGGATAATTGTGAAGAAGTTGAGAAGTGTAAGGGTCTTGAAGAAAATCTGTATCTATCTCTTTCTTCATAAGTTTATCATTTTTTTTCCTGGTTGTATTATAGCAGAAAGGAGATATTTGCATTCTTCTGTTGGAATGTTCAATCAATCACCCTGGTATCAAAAGTATCTACTAGCTCTTCACGCAGACAACGTTCAAAGTCTCTATCAACTCTTGTATTAGTTTTATACTTTTATAATAGTGTATGGGAGCATAGGTGGTCACTGTGTCCACTCTGTCAAATGAAGTGATAACTGTAGTGGTAGTAAAGGTCACTTTAGTTTTCTCTGAGTTTGCGTGACTGGTGGGTGGTGGAATAGACTGGAATTTCAGTGCTATAGATGTTGTGCACAATTCAATTCCACATTATTATGTAATTAACATCTTTTACAAATGTATAGCACCGGGTACATACCGCGAGACCAGGAACATGTATTAATATTGACGAAATTGTATCAATTTTAGTAAAATACCCTCTTACTCCGATTATTTTGGCTGAATACAGAGGTGGACTTGCTTGATTGCGGGAATGGATTATAATTTGACTGGCTTTGAGAAAGCTTGATATATCGGGGCAAAAGGCTGTTTCATTGCATGTTGTAACAAGATAACCGGTTGGGGTAGAATTATAACGAATAGCACTAACGATTGTAAAACAAAATGATTAAATAGAAAATACTGTTTGATTCGTGTGCCAACAAAATCCAAATACTAGATATTTAACAAAATATGCACGAACCTGATATGTATTGCGATTTAAATGAAATATGAACTAATATACCATAAAAAAAAACTTAAAGAGAAAGAAGATACAATGATTAATGATTCAACACAAACAATGGAAAAATGATTCACGTAAACATTGACAATTTCCACACAAATAGTAATAAATGATCTAGTTCACTCAAACAGTGATGTATGATATGTTTCACTCAACTAATGATGTATGATATATGATGTATTTCACTCAAGTAATGAAATATGACGAGTTTCCACTTAAATAGTAAAATATGATATGAAACATTGGGACTTACATCTTGCAGAGTCGAACACAAATCCAAAAGGTCTTCTCAACCCCAACGCTCTGTTGAATGGTGGAGGAGACACCACGAACGGCGGTCTGCCCCTCCTGGTCTGCCTAAAGATCAGTAAAATCTCTTGCTCCCTGCAGACCCGTTGGTCCAGAAGCCTTGGTTCATCACCTTGTGATGACCTTTATTTTCTTCCGGGTCAACGTCACTCCCGATAGCAGAACACTGGGTTTAACACAACCTAAATTAGCACCACGGCTAAATAACACCTTAAATACGATGTATATACGTAGATACAGCATAACTATCAGCCTATCCGTCCCTCCTTCGCTCCTTCAGCACTACAATCAGCATTCACCAGTCACCATTCACCGGCCATCAATCAAGCAATCACCGACCAGTCAGCAATCAGTCAGCTATACAGCTGGGGATCATGCGTTATAAAGTGGACTGCTCAATGACGAGACTGTTCGTAATGTGATGTGTAGCTCTACGATGATGTAATGTATGCACAGGCCATGTAGCCACACACTGCCTGTGCGCTCAAGGTATATCGGTTTTCCCATCGTAAGCACTTTGCTCGTGCAGCATGGAATGAACTGAACTCACCATTTTGAAATGATATACGCTATACTTAAACCACCCACAGGTAACTCTGTACACCAGGAGAGAGAGAGAGAGAGAGAGAGAGAGAGAGAGAGAGAGAAAATTTATTCAATGCTTTGACACAGGTTGATTGGCTAGAATCACAAGTTATAGGTATTGAACCTCCAATGATTAAGTGTAGCAGATTTTCGTAAGTCTACTTTCAAACCCATGAACAAAGCTGGAGACAGAAGTCCGAGGGAAAAGAAGGACGAGATCAGACAAAAAAGAACCAGGAAGTCCATGAAGGGACAGAGCATAGAGCTTAGGAAGGATGAACTAGGAGACGTTGATATAAGGTCCAGACCTGAAGGTGATGCAAATCGGTCGTGGACATTGTGCTCTTTTCACCTCTCGTTATGATGATGATAATGAAATGAATCCAAATTGGACACACCTGTTAAATTCTATTGATATAATCTAACTTGAATTGGAATTGCCCTTGTCAATTTGTTCTGATTAAATTTGTTATTTTCTTGTCAAAAGGGGGCTTGTATTGCTTTATTTCTTCCCAGTATCCTCGCTCAGTTCTCTGTTGAAATTCAATTCTTCTTTCACTGCCGCCGGGCTATAATATCGAGGGAGGTCATCCTTTAGATAACGCCAGCCAAATCCAATTAACCACCCCTCTTTCTAAGAGGGCGACGTTACACTCTTCTAGGTGTCAGCCTTATTCCCTATGACTTTGCTTATCTTAGCAAGCAAGCCAAACAGGTTGTAAAATTCGTGGATTATTACCAGGTTGTAAAATTCGTGGATTATTACCAGGTTGTAAAATTCGTGGATTATTACCAATAATAACTTATGAAAGTGAAGTGGCGCAAGCAAGCAGTCAGAGTCATTCATTGACGCTGAGCCTAAAACAGCTCTTATTTGTTTCCGACTTTCTTGTCCGTAAATCCGCAACGACACGAATTTTTCTCCTGTTACAACTGCCACACAATCCTAGAAAATATCGTCTTAAGGAATAGTTAACATTTCTGGCGATTGTACTTTCTGGGGGTCTTGCACCCTCTTTATTTAAAAACACACTGATTGCACCTATTCATTTATACCTCGTTGTCCAATAAATGTTGCATCTTTGTTCAATAACAATCGAGATCTTTCTTTTGTTGTCTCAACAAACGGTTGATGCATTTTGGAGCGGACAAAATCCGAAGGTGAAACTTTATTGCAAGTGTATTTTTCAAAGTATGTAACTAGTTTGCAAGCACCACCTTCACCAGACATTGAAAATGAAACAGAGGAAGTGATACAAATGTGTGACCAACAAAGAAAGCAAGAGGAATAAAATTTTAAAAAATTTTGTGCATATCGCGAACACCAGCAACGTGTATATGATGAACAACAACAACAACAACATGAGTTTCATCACTAACAAAAACTTTGTAAAGCATCAAAACAAAATGTGAACCACATCCACCCAAAAGCGAAGAGCAACACACATAAGAAACAAGTTCACCTATAAACCAGTCAAAACGCTATCACCTTCTGCTAAATCGCCAAAAGAACAATAACATGAAAGAGAACACGAATTCTTTAAAAGTGGCAGGAGCTACAACAACAGAACAACCTACATCTAAATTTCGTACAGAGAAAGAATGATAAGAATGCATTGGTGAATAAATAAGAAAATGACGCCAGCAACAACAGAAACAAGGAAAAGATATTGCTGGACTGTGTGACTATAACGATCTTACAGATCGGTTAGAAATACCTGTTGAATCAGTTGGCACAACGTAGCAGAAGTCATTAATAAAGCTGCAGCAATTTGTTAGCGGACATCATGGACACAAACACATATCTCACTTTGATATATGAACGTGTTGAAGATATCACTGATGATTAAGACAACACCAATGATGAGCTCTGAAACGATTGAGACGCTGCGTGTGCTACCAGAAATGTATGGTGTGATGCAACATGTTTTTGTAAATACAGCAGAAGTCATTAATAAAGCTGCAGCAATTTGTTAGCGGACATCATGGACACAAACACATATCACACTTTGATATATGAACGTGTTGAAGATATCACTGATGATTAAGACAACACCAATGATGAGCTCTGAAACGATTGAGACGCTGCCTGTGCTACCAGAAATGTATTGTGTGATGCAACATGTTTTTGTAAATACAACAGAAAGTGTTGTCCCGATGATCACAATCTCATCAACAAAGCCAGAATTCGGCCTGATTTTTTCCACCTGTTAGGCCACTTCACTTTCATTGATTAACGCTATTAATCGACGAGTTGCACAACGTATGTGGCTTGCATGCTAAAATAAGTAAAGTCATGAGGGATAAAGGCTGTGACCCAGACTAGAAATACAAGTTCAAAATATCTATTATGACACTATTTGATTAATTCAAAATGTTAATGTAATGCTTTTCGTCAGTAAGTAAATCTTACCATAAACTTTCCAATAAAACTACTAAAAAATACATAGAGAATTCATGTAATATACGAATATGAAGAAGAAAATATGGATGATCATGACAAGGACGATGACGAGGAGGAGGAGGAGAAGGAAGTGTGGGGCGCTTGTTCACGTACGCTTCCTTTCAGTATTCCCAGTCCACGTCTTACAGTATGACTAACTTGAACTATTTGAAGCCGACGTTAAAGACATAAATTTCAGTGACGTATGTTAAATATGTAAATGAGGTCAAAGATATTATCTTTTCATATGACAGAAAACCTCATATATCAGAACGAAGTAATGATGAATATAAATATGTGTAAAACCTCACTGTAACATGTTTAGAACCACTCTGTAATATGTGTAAAAAATCACTGTAATATGTGTAAAACCACTCTATAATATGTGTAAAACCTCTCTGTAATATGTGGTTCTATTTCATAGCAATGCAGTTTTGTAAGAGTTTTAATGGAATGGGACAGGACAGGACAGGACAGGCTACTTCCGTTTGTAAAGAATACATAGTTCAATCATTCATGTATGAAGCGGTGTTGCATTGAGATAAGTAGATAGTAAACGGCGACATAACTTTAAAAGTCAGAGAGTATAATGGTGGTAATTATTGGGCTAGGAAGTTGCTCCTTGGATCATCGTATTTGAATAACACAATTCAAAAGGTTCAAAGACCATCAAATTAAGTGTTTGTCTATATATCGACTGTGTCTTACAATGGTTATTAAGTGTGACGTATTTCCATGCACGAACATACACAGGTGTATTCAACTTCCTCGTCATACAAAGGTTACCATGATAAATTGAATAATCTGTCAAATCAAAAGGGTACAAATGGTCCTAGGATCATGAATTAGAGCACTAAAATGAAGTTTGTGCTTAATTTGTTAGCATGTTTGTCTTCTATTATTATCTCTTCTTGAAAATTTAGGGTCAAAAACATGTTGGCAGTACCATATTTTCTGTATTTTCACATACATTATTCATTCTAAATGAAATAGAAAACTGGAGAAAGAGCTGAAACAAAAGATACCCCAAAAATCTAAAGAATCTTCCTTGCCTGGAGGACTTTTGAACAATCGAGGATGTGTTAATATAATTTTGCCTAAGACAAGAAAACCCTCATGGCTATTTTCAATCCAGATACTTAAATGTGATGTTGAAAGAAATACACATCACAGGGTGCAGGTGATAAACCGATTCCTTGTAACATCTTTTATCGAGTCACCTATTATAAACTAATTCGACATGGTTTCTAAGCACTTATAATATACTCTTGTATTTATAACGAGGTGCGAATGTAATATATTTCAATAAAAACAGATTTATCTTCATGGGAACATACACTTGTCATTCTGTATTTTGAGTTCCTTTCTATAAAAATCGAACATATATGTTAAAATACTTTAATTGTTTGTTCTTCAGACCAACGCTAAATAATTTGTAATGCTCTACACATTGTGCAATCCCTATTACGCCGAGCACTTCTCTCAAACTGTATTGCTGAATCTCAAATAAAACACCATTTATTCACGTATTTCCAGTTCGCTACGGAGTAATGTGAGTTATTGATTGCCATTAGCAAAGTACGCCCACATAGTTCTCATTATAAGACCATTCAAAAGGTACGGTTTAATCTAATTTTATAACGCATCCGGGTTTTCAAGATACAACAATTAGCTTATCGTGGGAAACTTAAAATAAATACAGTAGACGGTGCAATATGTCTTGCATTTTATACCCGAATTATCATTTAAAAATAATCAGTTGTAATTAGTCGATTCGTACGCCGAATACAAACATTCATATAGTATCCTTGACGTAAAGGAAATCAGAGGTCCTGTAGAAATATGTCAGCAACAGACGACCCGTTACTTTGTGATCAAGCAAACTAAATCTGACTAGGGCAAATGCAAAGGAGCGAGCGGCTTGATCAAGTCGCTGTAAGGGCGGCCACTGTATTTGATACAATAGGAACTGTACTGGTACATTCAGTCAGCAACTAGTAGAGTCTCAACATTAAACGAAGGAAATGGAATTGTCACGGCGGGAACATTATTTCCGGCAGAGAATGAATCAGAGGCGTAGCTGCGGGGCGGGGGGGGGGGGGGCAGGGGGGTACATATGTCCCCGGGCGCCAAGGTACAGGGGCGCCAAAATGAGGCTTACAACGTTACATTATAATAAGTAAACAAGGGTAATAGTCAAAAATGTGACTAAACGGGGAGGGGGCTGGGGCGCCAATTTTATAGTTCGTCCCCGGGCGCAAAATATCATAGCTACGCCTCTGGAATGAATGGTCCGTCACGTAAAATTTTGAAGAATATTGAAAATCATAATAAATGAACTCGATATGCGTGATTTTATAGCCACAATATTATAACTGGCGAGAGAGAGAGAGAGATTCCAACCCTTATAGCGCTTAACGGCACATGACGCCTTAGCATCATGCACCAATATTCTAACCAACAATGTCACGCGCGTAACTTCAAATACAGATGGAACAGGGTGTCAGGTAAGGAAGTGAGGTACACGAAAATTCACGTTATAAGACTTAAGAACAACCCCACTAGATTTCCATTTCCATTTAGAAATGCAGGTTGTACACACATGAAATTATAATTACAAATGACATCACTATTCCAATCAGAGAGGAAAGCGAGTATCCCTGCATTCCACATTATATGTTGGGGTACATGATCTAACGACAAGCGTCAAGACCTAGCCTTTAAGACCGCTCCCCCCCCCCACACACACAAAGTAGTGACGTCTGGGCTGGATTAAAAAAAGACTTCCCTTATAATTTAGATACCACGCTGATGTATAAATAGTGCACATTCTCTGTCTGCTCTACACTTCTCTCGAATACGATTGGAGCGGGTACTGAACGGACTTCTCTTCTCGGATCATTACTCTGCATTTGGTAGGTGGAAATAATTACTGTTATTTCTTCATATATGAAAACGGAAATCTTTATACCTAAGTTAATCTTCATGGCGCATGTGACATTATTTCGACTGAGACAGTATCTATACAATCGTTACTGTATTCTTTAAAACAGCCATAAGGACGATTATATATTTAACCAGACAGGATTCTCCATGTGCAGGTAACACGACACAGACACTATGCATGGTAGTAGAAATGGATATTTAATTCATGCAGATTAAGTTTCTTGGATCTAATATGCATTAGAACTTGTACGCTTTATTTCGATTCGTGAAACTGCATTGATCCTACTATTGTCTTCATAATGGTGGATTACTGAGTAAAACAAACGAATAAAATCAAACGAATAAAAGCAACGATTGTTTCAGTAAGAAATATGATAATGTGTATCGTTTCTTTGGAGTTACCCGCTTACCAGGATGGAATTTCCACAAAATTTAGCTGATCGTTCTGTAAAAGTAGTCGAAATGTCTCCATGCTTTCTATTACGAACTTTATTTTCCTCGCTATTGAGGTTATTGAGGATTTATAGATAAATACATAGGCAAATAAGAAAAGAGGCTAGTAGGTTGACAAGTATATAAACACACATGCAAGTAGGAAGGGAGGCTAGTAGGTTGACAAGTAGATAAACACATAGGCAAGTAAGTAGAGAGACTAGTAGGTTGACAAGTAGATAAGTGTAAAGGCAAGAAAGGAGGGAGACTTATAGGTTGACATGTAGATAATGGCATTGGCAAGCAAGTAGGGAGACTAGTAGACTGACAAGTAGATAATCACATAGGCAAATAAGTAGGGATCCTAGTAGGTTGATATGTAGATAATGACATTGGCAAGCAAGCAGAGAGACTAGTAGGTTGACAAGCAGATAAACACATAGGCAAGTATGTAGAGAGTCTAGTAGGTTGACAAGTAGATAAAAACACAGGAAAGTAATTTTAATGACACTAGATGGCTGACAACTAGATAAGCACATAGGCAAGTAAGTAGGGAGGCTAGTAGGTTGACAATTAGATAAACACATAGGCAAGTAAGTAGGGAGCCTAGTAGGTTGGCATGTCGATAAACACATAGGCAAGTAAGTAGAGAGACTAGTAGGTTGACAGGTAGATAAACGCATAGGCAAGTAGGTAGGGAGACAAAGAAGATACATTGGCGCATTGGCATACTGGAAATGAGTAGGAAGGCAGACAGAAATCGGTTTAATTATTGATAGGTAGTTTTGGGAGTGGGTAGGTATACAGATTAAAAGATGGTCTGGCATGGAGAGAGAGAGAGAGACAGAGAGAGAGAGACAGAGACAGAGAGAATTAAGATACTATGTCGTGGATTAAAACTTTAGACCATCACTATTTTCAGCTGGTGAATTATTATTGAGACAAAATGGGAGCAAACTCAGGAAGGGTCGCACGCCTAAAGCCGCAGACAATAGATGAACTCAAGAGCCACGTCAACGTTGACTTTACCGCGGACGAGATAAAGGAATGGTACGATGACTATAAGTCACGTTTACAACCTGGTCAAAAAGAACTTACCAAGAAACAGTTCGTACAAGTATATGATTCCGTATTTCAAGGTGATGCTTCCATCTTCGCTGAGCACGTGTTCCGGACATTCGATGCGAATGGAAACGGCATGGTCGATTTTAAGGAATTCATCCTCGGACTTTGCATATCGGGAAGTACTGACTTCGAAACCAAGTTGAAATGGGCCTTCAGTATGTATGACATTAACGGAGATGGGTTCATTACAAAGGATGAGATGCAGGACATCATAGAGGTAAATCTTTCAATCTAATTTGGCAGCCTTCTATTGGCACCCCCCCCCCCAAAAAAAAAAAAAGGAAAGAAAGAACGTCACCAAGTAAAATCAAAAGCTTTCAAAAGGGGTCACCAAGCTCTTTAATATTTTAATACGTTTATTAAATCCCAAAGTGACTATTTCACGAAATGAATCACATTTTGAGGTGTAGATTTCTCTAGGTGATTAACTTTCTCATATTTGTACATTTTACTAAGTTTATACAATTTAGGAAGCAGTCATACACATGAAAGCTACAATTTTTCAAATCATTGAATATCTGCAGTAATACATCCGGGCTCTTGTTTATAGGTCATTTTAGGAATATACATCTCAAAACTTTCCATGGCAGGTGTTTCGTTTATTTTTCGGTCTATTCCTTTCCCACTTTTAATTTCTTAGGTTGATTAACATGTATTACCAAAACAAAATTTAACACACACGGAATTTAGGAACACCTAGGAACTAACACTGTTATGTAGACTATGTGTTGGAAACAATTATGTTGATTTAAATCACAACACCATTATCGAAAACACTAAGATTTAGTCAGCAAATAACGAATACTATTCCACTTTCTTCTTGCACAAGTTGACTTATATGATTCATACTTTCTTAGATGATAATTGTGTTGATGCTGGATAGAAGATGTTTGATAAGGGCATTCAGTAGACGTGTCTTCAACTGATAGAAAATGTAAATGTCCATGTTTTTGAACACTAGAATACATTATTTTGTGCAGAAAAGAAAAGACTTGATAATAATAGTTAGTGTTTATAATTTTATCTCTGGCCAAGTAACTCATATTCTAAATAAGAGTCACGAAATTCTTCTATTATGAGAAAGTCATACAATTATTCTCAGACACAATTCGACACCTTTCTTCAGAAAATAATTCAAAATGATACAGCTATGTTTAAATAATTCACGCCTGTATTATGTCCAGAAAATAAGTAATTGGGTGCGAAACCATGGAATAAGAAAGTTATTCAACAATCTAAATTTGAGTAGGAAACCTTTATATGTTTAATAAAACTGTAACCCGGTCATCTCAAATCTGTTTCAAACTTGTATATGTTTCATAATCTGTATCCCGGTCATCTCAGATCTGTTTAAACGTGTATATGTTTCATAAAACAGTAACCTGGTCATCTTAAATCTGTTTTAGACTTGTGTGTTTCATAAACTGCAACACGGTCATCTGAAATCTATTTTAAACTTGTATATGTTTAATAAAACTGTAACCCGGCCATCTTAATCTGTTTTAAACTTGTTTATGTTTAATAAAACTGACCAGGTCATCAAAAATCTGTTTTCAGCTGTTATATGTTTAATAAAAATGTAACCATGTCATCTCAAATCTATTTTTAACTTACCGAAAATATAGATATTTTCAACAACAGTAAGAAAAAAAAAAGACAACCGTACCTTTATTCTTTTAATTGCCAAATTATTGAGAAAATCCCGTTTTGAAAATTCGTGCGTTATGACCACACACACACACACACACACACACACACGTGGGTGTATTCATGTCACCATCAAATGAACGGAACAAAACCTGTTATTGATGACTTAGAAAACTTGCAATAAGAAAACGTTTCGAAAAGAATTATTTCCCTGATTAGTTATATTATTTTGACTTGCGTTGAATGCACTAATAATTTACTGACGGATCAGTTTGGACAAAATAATAAGAAAGGTGTGTTGCAGTGGTGGTTGTCATTTTAGAAGGTGACTTGAAGTGAGTCTTTTGGGAAAGAGACTACACAAGGGCAAGAGACACTTGCCTTTTAAATGAATATTAATTTATTCAAAGGACACAACCGGGCCACAAGTGTAAAATGTTTGTAATGTCTCAAATATGTATTATACTAGGTAAAAGAAATTTGTGTTTTTTAGACCATACAAATCTTATTAAACCAGTTTAAGGTCTTATATATATATATATATATATATATATATATATATATATATATATATATATATATATATATATATATATATATATATATATATATATATATATATATGTGTGTGTGTGTGTGTGTGTGTGTGTGTGTGTGTGTGTGTTGGAAAGAGAAATCTTGCAATGTATGGGAAATTTTGTTAAAATGTGCGGCAACATGAGATGAAAATGATTGATCGATATAATTTTTTATATCTGATCTATGTTGGTTAGTCCGTTTAGATATTTGTTGACTGGTTTGTCCAACATATTGGATGCCACAATTTTTGCATGTCATCAAATAAATAACATTTGATGTTGCACAATTAGTATCACAACGCATATTAAAAGTTTCTTTCGTATTATTACTATTGAAAAAAGTATTTTCATTATTAAATGAACAGTGTTAACATCTAGGTCTATTACATTTAGTTGATGATCCTATTTAATATGATGTTTTTTCTAAGTTAGAATTAGTTAGGAAATCTTTAAGATTTTTAGTCCTTTTATAAGCAAGTGTGGGTTTGCTTTCGTGTAGCGATTTAACACTTGGTTTACATGATAAGTTTAATAAATCCCAATATTTATTGATAATCTTACCTATATTAGGCAAACTTGGATTATATTCAATAACAAAATGAATGATATCTTCATTTCTACTTTTGATTTTATATTGTAAAGATTCAAGCTGTGTAAGAGAAGATACTTTTTGGAAAGCAATATTAATGGTGTCAATAGGGTAATTTCTACTTAAAAAATGCTGACCTAACTCTGTCAAAGATGATTTAAAAACAGCGTCATCCGAAATAATTCTTCTATATCTTTTTGCTTGACTATATGGTATCCTGTTTTTACATGATTTAGGATGGCATGAAGAATATTCAACATATTGATGAATATTCGTGTTTTTAACATGAACCATGTTAGTAATGTCATTATTTTCATTTTTCACGACATCTACGTCCAAAAATGATACTTTAGTTTTAGAGACATTGAATGTAAATTTTATTGTTGGATGTATTTTGTTTAAACTGTCTATAAAATAATAAAGGTCTTCTAATGAATAACTCCAAATCATAAAGATATCGTCTAAAAACCTTAATCATACATCCGGTTTTAAGAGGCATTTATTTAGAAAATCATTTTCTATTTTTCCCATAAAGAAAGATGCATAAGCAGGTGCCATAGGACTACCCATTGCTGTTCCCATTTCTTGGAAATAGTTTGTATTACCAAATTGAAAAAAGTTATTTTCGAGCACAAGTTTTATCAAATCACAAACATGTTCTTTTGATAGTTTATATGTATATTCGTTTTCTTCAAGATAATATTTACACGATTCGATACTATCATTATGTGGTATATTCATGTAGAGTGAAACCACATCAAGTGTAACAAGGAATGAATTTTCAGTTAGTTTCGGTAAGATTTCAATTTGGTAATGAAATCAAAAGTATCTTTGACATATGAAGGTAGTGATTTCATCAGTGGTTGTAAAATGTGATCAATATATTGCGATATATTATTTTTAATTGAGTTATATGTAGAAATAATGAGTCTACCTGGATATCCTAAAGGTAGTGACTTATCAACCGTTTTATGTATTTTTGGTAAAATATAAAACTGAGGTGTGTGTATTTTATTTGGGAAGATATCTAGTTCATCATATATGGAACAATTGTGTACAGAGATTTGATTAATACATTGGCTTATTTTTTCTTTAATTTCTTCAGAAGGATTATAGGAAAGTTTTGTGTAATATTCTTCATCATTTAATTGTCTTTCTACTTCTTTAACACAATCCTCCTTATTCGTTATTACTGTGGTGCTAGACTTATCAGCTTTTTTAATAATAATATTTTCATCTTGTGATAAGCTACGTAAAGAATTTAGTTCTTCTTTAGATATGTTTGTAAAATGTTTTCTTTTAGGACTGCTATTTAAAATTTCTTCTTTAGTTGCTTCAATATAAAAATCGAGATAAATATCTCGTCCACTAGAAGGTGTAAATGTTGATCCTTTTTTATTGTAAAAGGGCTTATTTTGTAGATGAAAACTATTTTCATATCGTGAAGATGTACATGATTGTGAGAAAAATTCTTTTAATTTTAATGATCTTGTGTATTTGAAAAATACTTCTGCTAAATTAATATTATCATGCACTTTGGTTATCGGACAATATGATAATCCCTTACCTAGAAGAATGTAATCACTATTAGTTAGAATTCGTTTAGAAAGGTTTAACACAATTTTTTTCATCTTTCGATTTCCTTTTTTCTTTTATTTTTCTTTCCTCCATCTGTTCTTGTTTTGTATTCTGATAAATCTCCTATTCTTTCTTCTGTTTGTGTAGTTTTCAACAGATCCTTGAGGGTTTCCATTAGACTTTGTATTGTTGCTATAACGGTTCTGTTGGATTCTTGTGTAGTTTTCTTCGCCTCATTTTTTACTGCATCTGCATAGGTCGCCTTTTGTGTGCCCGGGGCTGTTAAGTTTTTTGCTTGATCATTTTTGCAATTGTTTCGAATGGGTCTATTATTTTTTCAATGTGATTTGGTTGATAGGTAATTCTTGCTCTTGGTGATGCTTGTTCCATTTCCTTTTCATGTCTTGGTTGTTGGTTATTCCGTGTGTGATTCTTAGTTACTGCACGTTTTTTTTTTTTTAGCATTGATGAAGTTAATTTCCTCTGCTGATATATTTGGTTGTTGATTATCTCTTTCGGATTTTCCTCTAGTTATTTTCGATGCTGAAGTTTCTCTTTGGCCAGGAAAATTGTTTTTCTCTCTCTGTAAATTCTGTAACTTTTTGAGTTGACTTGATAATAGTTCGTCTTTTTTAGATTAAGTTTTTTTAAAAAGTTCTTCATCAAAAATGAATTCAGTTTGAATTCATTCTGATGAAGCATTAAAGCGAAACCGGTCACACATTCTACGTGTTGGTATTGTTTATTTTATTATACTCTCGGAATAAGGCAAGGAGAATTTTTCAAGAACTGTCTAGATGGAACTCTTTTGAATGGAATCAAACTATTTCGGATTGAATAAAATATTTTAAAATAACACATTTATATTTATCATATTCATTTTCCTCAACAGAAAACCCGTGCAACCGATTTACTGCAGGTAGTAAATCGCTATGGATTTCCAAAGGTCTCGTACACGTTTTTGTTTTTATTTAATAATACAATCACAGGGTTGTTATTGGGATTATTCCAGCTGAATAAGATTTGTTTCTCTTTCGGTATTCAGTAAGAGACACAACGATGTTGTCTTTCGTCCAATATTTCTGATTGTTTATGGCGCGATTTACTGAAGCAAAAAAGTGACGTCAAAAGCCATACTGCAATGATTAGATCATTTCGCACCGTATAATAGGCATTCATACGAACAGACTACCATATTTAATATAAGGCATTCATACGAACAGACAACCCTGTTTAATATAAGGCATTCATACGAACAAACCACCATATTTAATATAAAGCACTCATGCGAACAGACTACCATATTTAATTTAAGGCATTCATACGAACAAACTACCATATTTAATATAAAGCATTCATACGAACAAACCACCATATTTAATATAAGGCATTCATACGAACAAACCACCATATTTAATATAAGGCATTCATACGAACAGACTACCATATTTAATATAAGGCATTCATACGAACAGACTACCATATTTAATATAAGGCATTCATACGAACAAACCACCATATTTAATGTAAGGCATTCATACGAACAGACTACCATATTTAATATAAGGCATTCATACGAACAAACTACCATATTTAATATAAAGCATTCATACGAACAGACCACCATATTTAATATAAGGCATTCATACGAACAGACTACCATATTTAATATAAGGCATTCATACGAACAGACTACCATATTTAATATAAGGCAATGACTGCATCCTCGCTAACTTTCTGTCATCATGGAATACAACTCATCCTTAGACATTTACACCTTTAAGAATTTGATGACCATCGTCAGCAAGGCATGTCATTTGACCTTATTTTCTTTGAAAACGAAAGGTTGTAACATGATTAATCATAAGATTTTGCTGAGAAGGCCACAATTTTACAAAATTTTTATTCTAGTGATCAATTGTCCTCTTAAGAAAGTTTTCCCATAACAATGCAGTTCATTTAACTTTGAAACAGAACGGGAATATGCCATCTTAATTTTCTTCTATCAACAATTGCAATATGTTTTGTTAAAAATATTTATTTAACTAAAATTACAGGCACACTTGGCAAAATATATTTGAGCCATGTAAAACCTCTCGACGAATTACGTACTTGTTCTCAATACTTGAAAGATATCGTACATACATACATACATACATACATACATACATGCATGCATACATGCATGCATGCATGCATGCATGCATACGTACATACATACATACATACATACATACATACATACATACATGAAAACAAACTAAATGATAGATAGAGACAATAATGGATAGATAAATATAATTCTTTAGGAAGGTAGATCTAGATACGCACGTTCCAGATGTTATTCTAGAAGAAATTACGCACTTAGGATAACTAATATCTAGCAAACAAGCTAAACCATGGATGGCATCATATTTCGCATTTACCGAGAGATTATATGTAAACTGATGTTTAGACCATTGGCGAAGGATATGTCTTCACACCTGTGAATACATTTTATAATTAATCATCTTTCTTAAATAACTTGAGCGAAATATTATCCCACCTATTTTGAAATAGGTGCTGCTGCGTCAGATTAGGAGATGACGCACTTAGACCGATGTAATACCGTTTCGTATAATCTTAAAAAAACCTGTTTGGGTCACGTGCAAATTAGGAAAGGTGTTATCTTTTTAGATGATAGGACGTCTAAAATAGTTGCTTCTTGAAAACTTGAATGAGGTGATTTTCCTAAAATAAAATCTAGCACTGAGTTCTTAAGAAAATCATATATATGTAGAGCAAAACACAATGGAATCCATGTGTCTATCATCCATAGTAAAGCAGACTAAACCGGATGTGCTGTACCAACTCAAGGATACTAATTCTTTGCTGAAACGAAACTACTCTCGAATCCACAAGTTACCTATGGTTTGTTGAAGACAAACATACTCTCGAGCCTGATGGACATAGTGATATTTCAATTTTGAGCCACTTGTGTATTTAAATAATACGGTCTACAATCTAGCACAATAAATGATTACTCTGAGGAAATATATATTTGCAATATTGTAGATTCAGATATCGTGCTATTGAATTATTGAATTCTTCTTACTCCAAAAAAAAATGAACTGACAAAATGCTACAATTTTGGTAATGACAAAGTCACTGAACAAAACCGAGAGAAGGGATAAAAGATACCAAAGCTGAAGAGAAGGTTCATTTAGGAACAAGTTAATTAGTGAAGATCATTTTGATGAGTAAGCAAAATCAAGATGGTTGTATTGAAATTCTTTTTCAGAGCTAACTTTTAGGCTGAAAGAAAATTTGATATTAGAAATGTACAGACTCTCTGTCTATTTCGTAGGAAGAGGTTACTCGGTTCATCCATGAAATGCGTTATCCTTTAGACAAAAAACAAAGTGTTTTGACTGACAATCAACCTGTATAAACACAATTGCTCAAACTGGCATTCGTTAGGATCTCATTTTAGGACTTTCTGTGGGCTTACTGACATAACAGGCAACCTTACAAGTGTCATTTGCTGAAAGCTCATCTTTGTGATACAGAATTAGCTAATTATTGGATATACACCCGACGATGACTGTGGCTGGTAAGACTTAGCCCTTACAATACTCCTTGTGAGTTTTTCTTTCCTTTCTGTTAGTTATAATGACGTACCTTCTAGTTTGATGATTACTGAAATCAATTTGTTTGATTACCTCAAACATATCGTCAAAAATCCAGGATCTACTTAGAAACTGACAAAACATATACATTATTATTTATTAGTACTGCAAAAACAAGCAAGCCGATATTCTACGAAAGCTAAAACGTACCGTTGATTGGTCAACTCTTAATATAACTTATCTGTCATTCGTTCCATCAGAATTTTGAATATACCTGCAAAATGTGAGATAATCTCGCTGAATATAACTCATGTAGGTTTGAAATGTTTCCATTTGAAACGAACAACAAAGTTCCAGGCTTGGCAACCAGTGCTAACATAACTTTGAAAAGGGATAATACACTTAAAATCAGTTTAAAAAATAGCGGTGTTCTATATTGCTATAAATGGTATGGCCCGATCATGTTTATTTAAACTTCCTCCTTTGCAGCGGGGAAGTATCAAATTACTACGATAGTCAAAGATAATAAATTGAATTTTATGCCGTCTAGGCAGTGAGTGCGTTTCTTGGTTCATTCAAAAGTTCAGTTACATTTTAGAATTCCCCTCCTTTAGAAAATTCCAATTCCCGTAATTACGCGTGTTTAAGAAACATATTCCGCCTAATACGGAAATATAGGCCATATACAATTTAATACTGAACCCTCTTCGTGTAGCTTCCAGTGTAAAACTTCACCCCACTATTTTTAGATCCCCATTTACCAACGGCTGGTAAAAATCCGAATGTTTCGATCTATCAGTGTCTATATACCCGTCATTACCTTTAAACTTGCAAATGGTATACCTGGTGGTTTTCGGACTCGCATTGAGTTTAATCTATAACTATCCTTGATTTAGGGAATCAAAGAATCGACGTATAGATTTGATTTTGTTTTGCGTTGTACTCTAATTAATGCTAGTCTTGTTTGTCTGTAACAACCATCTTTCTTCCTCTCTTCCTCTTGTTTTTATTCTTTTCCATTTCTTTACTAAGTAGTTGTTTTTGTAGTTTGATATTGTTTTTCTCTTTTTTCATATTGCTATTATTAAACTGTTAGTGACGCTTATTGTACTTAGAAAACTATGATAATATTTACTGGACAAGAACCCTTAATTAGTTGCAAGTTGATCTTGTATGTTGTAAGGCAATGCATTTTAAAACAAAATGAATCAATTGCAACAATGAGATTTCAGTCCGATTCATGAATCCTTTCTCACCTTGGACTACAAGATTGCGAAAGACAGCCGTGATCATTCGTAAACTTGTTTAATTTCTTTACATTGCAGAGATTGCTTTTTGCTGTTCAATTAACCAATTTTTCAACGCACCATTGTAAATGCTTTAGTCCAGTCAACGCGTTGCATGCTGGGAAGAAGACTTTATTTATATCCGAGAAATCTGATTAACGAAAATAGCTGGAACAAATATTTTTTGGATGGTTGCGTCTTTAAAGATGAAAATGTTTTAAAGGTTGCGTGAGTTAAAATCTAATTATGTAACAGATATAGCTTATTTATTAACTACTGACGAATACTGGGCACAAGATTATCTCGCGTAAATACGGCACCGAGCTTTTATGCTTCGATTTATTTTCCATTTTTGATATTTCCTTTCCTCTTTCTTTCTTTCTTCTTTAATCTGATGTCCAGGTTGATAATAAGCATTTGTTTGCACTATATCTATGTTGTAAGAAGCGATATAATTTTTCAAAAAATCAATCTCATTAAAATCATGATTTGATCAGATAAACCCTGGTAAAATAAAATTCTTTGCTGACCTTTGTGAATCAACAATCAAATTTCAGCTTTTATATTTAATACTGTTGAAAAGGTCATTTGAAACAGACAGTAACTAACAATATTCCTATCCAATTATCAGTGCACTGCTTTATCTGGAAGGCCATTAAAATAATAAGATAAGGAATTCCAATGGTGAGCAGAGCAATGCAGTTTATTTGATTCCTGTAAGATCTCTGTCATATCAGATTTCTCTATTCTAATCCGACTGTAAAAGGAACATTTACATTGCATTAATGTGTGCTATATTTCCAAAACTTCCTGTCACGAGCGAAAAACAAAATGTCAATTCTTCCCAGAGACCAAATACACTAATACAAACCTTTCTTCCACCAAAGATCTTTAGAAACTAAACCAAAGTCATCCCGAACATTACTAGATATTGACAGGTACAAGGTGAGGCATGTGTAACGATTTCAGCTCATATGAAACAGCAGTCCGAATAAAATAAAAAAATGCCACGTAAAGAACACCTGTTGCATGGTTGCCTCCACAAAAGTAACAGGTATATTGGACTTCAACAAGACACTTTTTTCCTTTCTCGTTCGCAAGGTAAACGACAAATTTATATGCTAAATTATGCTAAGTTGTACCTCTAGGAGGAAAGTTTACAATTTCTATGTTATAAATAGGTTCGTAAACCACAGGTGTCTGTGTCAATAAATATTTGAGAAGCTTAGAGTCATACAAAACTTTGAAACGTATTTGATAACAGAGTATCTCTCAAATATATGTGAGAGTAGAAAATATTTAACGCGTCATGTAAAGGGCACTTCTGACGTTGGTTTTTATTGAGTCCTTATGGGTTTAATGCATTTTGCGCATCGATGCATCAAACAACGTGAGCCCAATGTTTCGACAGAAATTTGGATGAAATAATAGAAGGGGTATAGATGGAATACAACCCCTCTAAGGTAGCTATGCGTTATAGTGACTCAGTTTGTGTGTTCATAGATGATATAATCTAAGTTAAATACAATGCAGTAACAATAACAATAACAATAACAAACTCGAATAAAATTGCCGCCTTATGATTCGTTTTGTTTTCTTTGGAAAAGAAATTTTGAATTAGCATTTTATTGTTTTGTTATTCCAGTGTTATCAGTCTTTATGGTTTTGGAGACAAATTAAAACACTGTACACTTGAAAATCCCTGACAGAAACTTGCATGAAAGATACGTTGAAATGCGGATGGCATCTGTATACGACATACAGTCATCTCCTTGATTTATCAAAGATCCCTAGTCCAAGTGTCATCCTGTCATCTCACTGATACGTCACTGTTCCTACGTCCTAGTGTCATAGACATCTCATTGATATATCACTGTTCCTACGTCCTAGTGTCATACAGTCATCTTATTGATATATCACTGTTCCTACGTCCTAGTGTCATAGTCATCTCACTGATTTATCAAAGATGAGACCCACGTCCATGTGTTACACTGTCATCTTATTGATATATCACTGTTCCTACATCCTAGTGTCATACAGTCATCTTATTGGTATATCACTGTTCCTATGTCCTAGTGTCATACAGTCATCTATCTCATTGATTTATCAAAGCTGAGATCCACGTCCATGTGTTACACTCTCATCCTATTGATATATCAATGTTCCTACGTCCTAGTGTCATACAGTAATCCAACTGGTTTATCAAAGCTGAGACCCACGTCCATGTGTTACAGTCATCTTATTGATATATCACTGTTCCTACGTCCTAGTGTCATACAGTCATCTCATTGATTTATCAAAGCTGAGACCCACGTCCATGTGTTACATTGTCATCTTATTGATATATCACTGTTCCTATGTCATTGCGTTATACTACTATTACATGGGTTTTTGGGTGCTAAAAGTACTCGCAGAATGTTATTGTCTTTAAAGTGGAAACACCAGGCACTTGTTTTATATCATATTGTAAACTTTTCCATTCAGATCTACCAAAGTAAACAAAGCAGTCTTTAAAATGACTTTTCTGAACGATTGGTATGTATAAGTACGGCTTTAAAATGACTTTTCTGAAGGATTGGTATGTATACTTACGGCTTTAAAATGACTACTGAACGACTGCTGTGTATAAGTACGGCTTTGAAATGACTTTTCTGAACGATTGGTATGTATAAGTACGGCTTTATTTTCACTCTCATATATTCGCCATGTGTTAGATCATTATTTTCACTTCATTCTCTACTCTACAGTCTGTGCTAATGTGTCTTAAAAGATTCGAATACTCTGTTGCTAAATTGCTTAAGACCTAGAAATTAAAAACACATTTTTATACAAAATCATCAATCTGTAATTATTATTTGCTACTTAAATAATGGTTTCTTTTCTTGTTTTGAGGTATTTTTGCTTCGTGTAAGAATAATTGTGGCGTTCTCCTGATGCGTCAATGTTGCATATACAATGTTGCATATAAAATGTTGCATATACAATGTTGCACATACAATGTTGCATATAAAATGTTGCATATACAATGTTGCATATAAAATGTTGCATATACAATGTTGCATATAAAATGTTGCATATACAATGTTGCATATACAATGTTGCATATAAAATGTTGCATATACAATATTGCACATACAATGTTGCATATAAAATGTTGCATATAACAGCATTAACATTTATGAGATCGTCTAAAACTCTAACACTATTAATAACAATTATTATCTTATAATGATTCTATAAAAAATCGTTTCAGTTGGGTTCGAGCATGGTAAAGTATTACCTAAATAGAATTCCTTCTATTTGACTGTGAGTTGAGTTGAGATGAAGATGCGTTGCGTGTTCTATAAAGTTGAGCATAGTTGTTTTTATATATGCATCTTGTAAACCTAGGTTTTGTTAGCTCTAACCAACACCAACCTTCACGCTTATCCTGCAAATCTCCATTTAGTTAGCACTAACCAGCTCCAACATATCCATTCCTAACTTTTAAATTTCCATTTAGTTTGCAGTCACCTGCAAGTGTATCGTCAGTCCTAGCTAATTGCATCTGCATATGTAGATAATGCAGACTATTGCAGACCACTTTGAAAAGTCATTTATAGATGAAACCGAAAATGGTAAAATGATTTAATCTATGTGGTATTACAGTGGCTTTATTTTCAAAATCAGAGGTTTTACTTTTCCAAGTTAGAGTCTCCTTCAGGGCTACGACTAATGTCATAGCAATGATGGTTTTGTAGCATTATATGCTAATAGTGCATGTTGCAGTTCTTTATGGTTCAGTAAATCAAACGTATTATACATGTCTAAGACAATAACTCCACGTAATTTACCGTCGTTAATATTCATGAACCAATGATCAACCAAACAAATGAGTGATGTTTCGTGGTAAGATATGGGGACAAATCTTACTGAGGTGGGGTAATCAAATAACGATTAAAAGTCATAAAAAATGAAATGATCCAACTTTCTAGAATTTTGTTGACAATAGGTTGGGCATGTGCCAATCAAAGATTATTTATAAACGACCTGACTTAAAAAGTTGGTTAATTCTGGCTTTTTTACAATCTTATGGACATGTTAAATATGTAAGTGTTTTAACAAAGCAATGTATTCACAGATTTAATAATTACTCATGCAAGCTATCAAAACAGCAGCCTTCGAATTATAGTTTTTCATCACATCATTTATTATAAACTCTTTACCTGTCTGAAAGAAGGTTTCATTTAACAGTAGTTCAGTATCCCTTAGTAATGAATCAAAGTGATTACTAATATCTAACTTAATACTAGGGAAGGAAACTATTTGCAACTTTTGTATAACCATTAACGATTTCATCAACAATGTAATTTCGATCAAGGTCGAACGTTTTTCAATTTGTCCACATATAGTTTAGTTGCATCTCTAATATTTACAAGAAACTTAATTCTAAATCTTAAGATGAGACCAATCCTTTTCACATTTAGAATTTTTGTACTTTCTCGTGTAGGACATCTCTGGTATGCCTGAAAAAACGATAACCCTCTTCTCAGAGTTTGATATAATCCTGCATTCTTAGTATGGTAAATGTTGATGATTTATATACAATAATTCCTTCAATGATAACCACACATCATTTTCATCATAAATCGTAAGTGCATCCCGAGGAATTTGATTTTGAATCTTCCTTCAACATTTGCTCATTCATATTTTTGAAATCGCGAATTCAATTAATACATGAGCTTTTGTATATGTTTTCTTTCAGTTTTCTAACTGATTATATCATGTTATGTTCACTAATCACAATGCAAATAACTCCAGCAGCAACGAACACAAATCTGCATGACATTTATACAAGGTCATTTAATGTGCTCGTGTCCTTCATTTTACTAGTTCCTTTTGGTATCAATTGATTCCCACATGTATTCTTATATATCTTAAGGGAGACATTTTACAACTCTGAGTATTGGAATCTCACATCGCATTTCGATTGTTTCATTTTCTTATCACTCTTCCATCACAAATTGAAACTAAATTAGTTAAATTCCATATCCTTAAAAGTAATGTTTAAATCAGCTTTGTTTCGAGAAATTGTTTTAAAAAATTGTAATGCTCGTTTGAATAGCCAGTTTTTTCTTTTTCTGAGGGGTCAAGAGAAAGATGTGTGTGACATCCGAATATCAGCATTAGTACCACGTGACTTAATATATTAGTTTAAAAGAAATTCGATTTCGTGAATGGCAGTGCCAAAATAATAAGAATATCAGCATTGGTACCACGTGACATCATATATTAGTTTAAAGGAAATTCAATTTCGTGAATGGCAGTGCCAAAATAATATCAGCATTAGTACCACGTGACTTCATATATTAGTTTAAAAGAAATTCGATTTTGTGAATGGCAGTGCCAAAATAGGACGTTTGCAGATATTTCTCTTCCTCACATCGATTTGCTAAATTGTTTAAAACAACTAATTAAGTCATCATACTATTCTGGATGATGTTAATAAGGTATTCAGTGCCATTCTTGCGCAGTCCACCTTCAAGGCTTAAATTCTGTGAGATAATCTTGAGACATGAGGTTGCCGTTACACTGGTGGGAGTGATGAAGGGATTTGTGGGGAAATTTATTTTCCTTTGCTATTGTTATCATCTCCTTTCACGTGAGATTGCAGTGTAGGGTGGAAATTATGGGAAATTTCTTTTCTTTTACCATTATTAGCACCTCCTTCCAGACACAGTACAAGATATGTTACTGAGCAGCATACTAGTATATGGGAATTATAACATTATTGACACACCGGTAACTTATAATAGCACGTTCTTCAAATATGCATACTAAATAATGATATTGAAAAAACATTATACATATATACCCTACCATGGATATTGAAACAACAACATATATTAATGTTGAATGATAAATAATATATAAATAAATAAATGATGACATAATGCTACATGGTGATATTTCAAATGTTTTCAGAGAGGTCGTATATTTTATGAATTTAACATTAGAACAACAATCTCGGTATCAATGGATACGTGTATTTGTTTACAAATATCGATGGGATAATACTATGAAAGCTAGTTTAGTTAAAAATAACATTCAAGAGAACACTATTATTAATTTGTCGTTTTAAGCATAAATCAAGACCCATGCACTATTTCAGAATGCATTCAGCGAGTGTACTGAATGATCATAGCTTAAAGATAAGCATCAATACCATCACTTGAAAGTCAATATAAGAAGAACCATACGAAGAAGGAATACTTTGCGTGTTGATAATTTAGTTGCTTATACATTCAAACTTGCAGAGTAAAGTGAATATTTCGTGAATTTTACATAAAAAAATTCTACAACAATTCAACTCTGCTCGATATGCAAATTATGGAAAACAAACTTCAAAAATAAGACAAAATGGAAAACAGCAGAAACAAAAACAGCAAAGACAAAAAACAAGTCAAACAAAGAATCATAGAGTGACCTTGTATATGCTTTCTAAATAGTTTACTAGCTTTCACTGATTAGGCCTCTAAACCACAATACAAATGGCACGCATACGAATGCTAAATTAGGCAAAATCAAATGTTCGGGAGAGGAAAGAAAATATTTGTGTAGTACATGTAGTGCATGTGTATAACCAGCTTATCAAACAGTAACAGCAAACAATGCTGCTACTACTGGCTAAAACAAATAATCGGTTAGATTCTTAAAGCCGTTTTTCATATTGTCCAAAACTAATTCAACTGGAGTAGGAGGATCAGGTGAAGGATTTATAGGAAGTGGGGGAGGTGGAGATTTTGAAGTTGTGGTAGCTGAAGAAAGTTGAAGCGTAGGTGGTGTATGATCAAAATTGGAAAAAAATCTGTACTTTTTACCATAATTTCCATAAATTAAGAATGTGATTGTATAGTCATTGTTTTCACTGCAGCTAATAGCTTATGTTCTTGTTTGGAACCAATTTCAACTTTTCACCTAATAAATCGTTTTACGTAAGCTTAAATTTCTTTTTCAATAATTTCTCTAATACGGTTTTCCACCCGTTTTACACATCCAACTACAACTTCGAATGTTTGAAACTATTATTGTATAAAATCCTTATTGTTTTGCGTTGTTATTTACTGTTGTCAGGTTTATAATCTGCTTTCACTTTTTACTTTTAATTTTTTTAAAATACACATTTCAACCTTCCATTTCAAAACTGTCCTTTTGTTAGAACTTCTATAACATTTACCGAACCTATTCATTCTTTTTCCTCTTGTATAAAATAATTTCTTCTCCACCGTTGGAAGTTTTCCTTCATTTCACATGGTAGAAATGCCTGTTAATTAAACGATTCATTTGTGTCTTTTGCCGGATATTATCAGGAACTTGGTTGTCTTATGGTAACTGGTGGTTCAAAAAATATTTATGCGTTTTTATTGCAATACGAGAAACACACCACCTTCGTATGCAGGGATAACAGATGAGTCACTTTGCATAATTAGCATAGATTATGCAATTTGTACTCTTTCCACTTCAGCAAAACACTTTAAATCCTTTTAAGTCTATTTAATCTGTGCTGAAAATCAAAGATGGTTGAATATATTCTAGTAGTTTTTTATTTTTATCTCTCAATTTGTTGACAAAAGCAGATTCCCCGTTATTTGTCTATATTTTTATAGGGTATATTATTATTGGCACATCATCTTGAATAACATATCTCCCTCAGAATTAGATTAATTTAGATGTAACGGGAATTTATAATAATTTTTATAACCAGAACTTATAATAATTTTTGGCAATGTAATATCGTTTTATATTATATATTGCTAACGAATTAAGTTCGTCGAAACGTTTCAATACTTTAAAATAATTGTATGCAATCTTTAATGGAGTCTTCAGGACCTTTATTCTCTTTTAGTTTTAATGTTCACCATATTCAGCCACCATTTCCTGTTTTTTTTAATGCAACTTCAAACACTTACCTTCACAAGAAGTTCCAGCTCTAACAGAAGAGCATTTATCTGGCCATTGGATAGTACAAAAAACAGAAACAAACCAGCAATTTAAAATGCAACACAGAAAGCGAAAACCGGTACAAAGGCGACCGAAAACGATTTAGTAAATATTTACGAGAAGCAAATTAAAAAACATATGAAATTTATGTACACGTTAGATCTGTCAAAAACAAAATTATTTTCAGTTATTTTAATGTATAGAGAGATTGATTATCAGCTTTCTTCATATTGACTACTTGGCAAATATACTAAATTAAGACACATCGACATCGAAATGGAATAATATACTTCACCGTTTCTTTTATTCAGTTTTTTTCTTTTAAATATGGGTTGCTTCTATTTGTACCTAGTAATGTTTGAAAGTTAAAAATTGTAGATTTTAATAAGATTACAGAAAACTATGAGGGTGCTATTTTGCAACAGTTCTTGCACCAACGGTGCAGCTGCAGAATACATTCTAACCGGGTGCCGTTAATCACACTAGCTCTAGTAGTTATTGTTACAAGAGTAGTTGTTTACTATGCAATAAACAGTTCAAAGCAAGCCAAGACTACACAACACATTTAAAAAATTTCATCAATAATTAAATGGACAAACATGGATGATTCAACATTATTATTAGGTTTCTTTTATCTCTTTCCTCGAGGCATTATCCAATATTTATACTTCTGCTTGCTATCATATACCTATATTTATCAACAGAAACATATTTGTTATTAACGAGCAGAAAATGCAAAAGAAATAAAGGAATAGTGCGATGAATGTGGAGGTCATTATCATTAACACCTACGGTGTGTTTTTAATGTTTATGCATATATCAAATGTATTTGAAGCCATGTCAGATTTTTAATGTTCTGACTCAACACTTTTTTCCATTATGTGAATTAATCATTCCTTTTCACCACAGTGTCTCTGTATATGTATACAATTTTGGATTTAGTGTTTTCTTTTCATCTCGTCAATTTTTTATTTACTTATTTTCAAACTCCTTGCTATCATACCTTTTACTAAAGTTTTTCATTTGCGTCCCAAATGTGCAGTTGTTTGTTATCTTGAAGACGTCTTTTTTCAAATTATTGTTTTTTCTTCTTCTTCCCCAAACTGGTATTTAACGCATCGTATGATCTCGGACAAGTTTGTTGTTCCTACAAAGCAACTCTACTTGTCCCTTTTGGTTTATATAATGTATCACTTACATGTTTTAGCTTTCAATGGACTCAGTAGTTTTGGTTCAAGTGATTGAGTACCTTGCTAATGAACAATCAATTTTGTTTACGAAAGGGATCATTCTTTATCTTATAAATGTATTCACTAAATAAGACTATCTTATATCGCTATATTCGTTGTCTCCAAGGAATGATCATTATTGATTTTTAACAATATAAGTTATTTCGAGAATAATTTCTGTTACAATTCGAATTTTCATCATTGCCAATTTGCAGATTTTGTTTCTTGTTACCAGCTTGTATAAGCTTTGGCACAATCATATAAATTATTTTCCAAAATTGAATACACTGGACTTAAAACAACAACAAGAACAAGAACAACAACAACAACAACAATAATAATAATAATAATAATAATATCTTTACCAGGTAGAATCAAAGAACAATTAGTAATACATTATTAAGTATAACAGTTAAGTAACATTGGCACAGTAAGTTACTTAAGCACCATAAACTGTTGAGATACATACATACATACATACATACATACATACATACACACACACAGACAGACATACAGACAGACACAGAAATGCTGCCATGCAACTAAATGGAAATAATAGTTCAGGAAACAAAATTTGAACCCCCAGTGTTCATAAAACGTCTCTCCTGCCATTGAAGTCATGTTGCTAAAATACACTGCGACCAAAGCGCTTAGTACGTACTAATTTTTCATTACATAAACAAACCATATCCTAAATTAGTTCAATCAACAGGTTTTATTATTTCTTTCTCAAAGCTGGTATATGTTCTCAATGTTTGTGGGGCCTTGTTAGATTGACATTCTTACAAATTAAGCATTATTTTTGTGGCATCGTGTGAATCACATGTACCAGTCAACACCTCGTTGTCAATGAAAATTATTATAAAGGAGTGTTTCATATTCTTGAATAATATCGTTGAAATATTAATATAAATAATCTCGATAAATTCATTTTGCATTAATTAGGAGTGAATTTTGTTTTTCAGGCTATTTATAAAATGACGGGCTGCAGTACGTCATCACCAAAAACTCTGACGGAGGATTTGTTCAAATTCATGGATTGTAACAAAGACGACAAAATTTCACCGGATGAGTTCATACAAGGTGCAAAACAGCAGCCACTTATTGTTAACCTGCTGGAATGTGACCCAGGTCTCGATGACAACTGATTAGTTACGAATAATATGACATAAAATTGCAACAATTCAAATCCAAACATGTTGACTTTTGTTGATCAACGCACAGCAATTGCAAATGCAATTTCGTTAATATTTTCTTGACATTTTTGATAAACATGAATGGTTTGTACATATTAAATTGATTAATGTATTATTGTCCTGTATTATTGTCCTGTTAACACAAACGCTGTTTATGTAAGCAATATTGACATCTTGTTCATAATGAAACCTTTTGATGCTTTGTGATGCTTTATGATGCTTTGTACAATCAGATTAAACAGATTAAAGAGTTTCTTATTTAACTGTTTCCTTTACAATATTTATACTACAAATTCTCCTTTTCGATAATAAGTCAGCTCTAATATACTTTGAAGAAAAATATAATTTGCATGGCAGAAAAAAACCCAAAGAAGGATACTGTTATTATTGCACAAGCACTTATCGAGAGCAATTGTCGACGAGGCAGCCCAGTGAATGAGCTTAAACAGATTTAAGATTTTATTTTCCTCCTCTGGTTTACATCACTTATAGAAAGATTAATGCGTTGCCTTTAAGCAGGAAGGTATTCCTAATATGCTTTCAAATCAGTTCGGTAAAACTAACATGCCAAATGTAGAATTCGCGTTATGTACTTGGAAGAAGAAGAAGAAGAAAACCAATAAGAAGAAGACGATGATGATAACGGTGGTAGTGATGGTGACTTGTACGACTCTATTGTCTTAAGCTGAGTAACAGACACCAGAGAAAACCAACCAAGTTTTGAAAAATTCAATACATAATTGATTTCGCTATAATACAAAGTGACACTTTAAGAAGAATTTATAATATTGCGAATTAAATACCATATAGTCCTAAATGTTCTATTGTAAGTCCAACTGAATGAAGTTCCAATTTAATTATCGTGGTGTTCCAAATTAATTCCAGTATTAAATATGTTGATGCGCATGTAGTTGCGAATGTGCCAATGGTTTTGAATGTGGCGACGTCCTAAGAACCTTTTGATGTATTTCAATAATATAACTTAAATGTCCTTGAATCAATTCACTATAATTACAAATTAATGTTTTAGTCCAAGAATATTACTGAGCACCTTGTAATTCCAGTAAATAATTCTGAATAAACAAATCGACCTAAATGAAAAACTGAAAACAACAATAAAACTGATTCCTCTACGAATGTTAAGGCAAGAATGAATAATCCTCAAGTAAGCAAGTTTATATACCCATCCACTTGTCCTAGGTTGCAATTACCATTTTCTGCAAGTTCTCTGTCAACGTAATGGAAATTTATTTTCTGGAATTTTTAAGGTCAGAATCAAGACTGTATCTTTAACACAAACTGAAACAAACATGTTTACAATTAATAACGATCTGAATATTTACACTATAATCATAGAGAAATATTAGCTACGTATTATATTATTTACAAAATATCACTGGTCAAGTAAGGTCAAGTACAAAATACATATATACATAACATATAATCGTTGAGAAAATCCAACAAACAATACAAATTTTATATATATATATATATATATATATATATATATATATATATATATATATATATATATATATATATATATATGTGTGTGTGTGTGTGTGTGTGTGTGTGTGTGTGTGTGTGTGTGTATAATGACAATGATTGATGAAAGCATCACCCGTTCTAAGTGAACTTAAAAAGAGATTCAGTCCACCGTGTATTATAGACTATGTATAGAAAAGTATGCACATCCCGTTTGCAATAGTCTGAATAGTACATGCCCATATGAAACAAATGAAGTACATTGAAATTATTTAGCAATTTTGACTGTATTCACTCCTTATAACGTGTTTTTCTGTGAGAAAATACTTTATACTGCAACATGTAATAACGATTGCTATGAGAAAATGTAAACACTGTCCGTACGTTACGATTCCCGAAAAACGAAGATTGTAAATTTTTTTCTGTCCGATGGGGACCGAGTGGGTGGAGAGAAAATATGGACTTCATTCTTTATAAAAATTTAGAGATGTTTTGTCATTCACACTTCGTAACATAAATATGTCGTTGAAATTACTGGAACATGAGCAGGCAAAGCAAAACATTTGGAGCGCTAACTTATGCTTTCACAAAATCATATAGATATCGGAAATTCTGCCAAATTTTGTTTTAACAAAACAAGAACATTAGCACTGTGGTAGACTTCCCGACAGGGAATTCTTGCAATCCTGCAGACTTACTGCACCAAAACAAAAAGATAATTTGAAAGGTAATGTAAATGAATACAAATCAAGAATGAGGATTAACTATTTGCTGAGTATAATGTCGATAATAAAATAGCAAACGTTGTACTGGGAAGATCCTTTTCTAATCATCGTTTCTAAAGTACAAGTGCACATATTCAAACGCTTTGAAGACCCAAATGAGAGAATTTAATTCAAAGTCAAATATTGACTCTTTCGCTCACCATATAATAAGTGTGACGTATTTTCATACATAAACTATATAGGTGTATCAAACTTCCTGATCGATTCAAATAAAGACCTCTTTTCAATCAGCTTGCAACAATAAGTGTGTAAATGGATATGATAAAATAAAACTATACATTAGACTTAACTCCATGCTTAAAATTCAGGTAACTCTTTTCCAACATGAACAGAGGCGTCATGATCTTTAAATTCGCGTTTTTATGTGTGTTAGTGTGGTAACAATCATTTATAGAAATAACAATTAAACATAGACCGGTATCACAGAATTATACATAGTGAACATGAAAGTGTGGTAACAATCAATTATACAAACAACAATTAAATATAGACTGGTATCACAGAATTATACATAGTGAACATGAAAGTGTGGTAACAATCAATTACAGAAACAACAATTAAACATAGACTGGTATCACAGAATTATACATAGTGAACATGAAAGTGTGGTAACAATCAATTATACAAACAACAATTAAATATAGACTGGTATCACAGAATTATACATAGTGAACATGAAAGTGTGGTAACAATCAATTACAGAAACAACAATTAAACATAGACTGGTATCACAGAATTATATATAGTGAACATGAAAGTGTGGTAACAATCAATTATACAAACAACAATTAAATATAGACTGGTATCACAGAATTATACATAGTGAACATGAAAGTGTAGTAACAATCAATTACAGAAACAACAATTAAATATAGACTAGTATCACAGAATTATACATAGCGAACATGAAAGAATCTGATAGAAAATAACAGCTCATGATCGAATATTAAAAACAAATCTCGCGTGACTTAAGTGTAAAAACAAAGTTTTGACATAAACAATCGTAATCAAGAAATATATTCGTGAACTTTATCGTACTAATTGGAACAACTCACGGGATCACAGACATCGGGTGATACACGTGTTCACAATACTGAGAATTATGTCGATTATTATGATTAAAAAGTTGGATATCGCTGCGATAAGTGAAGAGCAACGATTACAATTTTTAAGCGCGTATATGATGTGAAATCTATGACGCAAGTAATCCAGATTTGCTGATGAGACGACCATTAATTACACCCTGCAGTAGGAGCTCCTATTATCGACTGTAACACTGAACTAAAACAGTCAGCCAATGAGTTTGGCTATTGTTGAATAGTACACACCTCAGTTTAACAGAGACCTTTTCTATGCACGCCTTTTTAAACCACAAAGAAGAGATAACGTTTAATATGCTAAAAGTCAAACTTAATAACCCTAGCCAAAAATCAATCTATATTAGAAACGGTGAGCGCGACCGTAAGCTGATAAAATAGATTTCTGAGGTTTTTGTGTGCATAGGTATTAAATGGCTTAACTGGTTAGAAGACTAAGCTGTTAATCCCGATATTTCAGGTTCAAAACATGTCGCTGTGAAAAAATAGTTTTCCTTGTTAATTGTGGAGAAAGCTGAGGTTGGGTTGTTGTACCGATATGAAAGTCAAATTGACGTAAATAAGTGTTAATCTCCTACAAGAAACGCATAATTCTTGGAGAGATAGACAGGTCTGAACCATCCTCTGAGCCTTGTAGATTGTCATTTGGCACCCTGGGAATTCAATGGAGTTGCAAATCACACCGCTGTAAGGAACATTGACTGAAGACACGTCGGTTCAACGTAAGAAAATATGTGAATAGTTTTAACAGCAGCGTGCCAAATCTATAAGAAAATATGTGAATAGTTTTAACAGCAGCGTGCCAAATCTCAAAGAAAATATGTGAATAGTTTTGACAGCAGCGTGCCAAATCTCAAAGAAAATATGCGAATAGTTTTAACAGCAGCGTGCCAAATCTCAAAGAAAATGTGAATAGTTTTAACAGCAGCGTGCCAAATCTCTAAGAAAATATGTGAATAGTTTTAACAGCAGCATGCCAAATCTCTAAGAAAATATGTGAATAGTTTTAACAGCAGCGTGCCAAATCTCAAAGAAAATATGTGAATAGTTTTAACAGCAACGTGCAAAATCTCAAAGAAAATATGTGAATAGTTTTAACAGCAACGTGCAAAATCTCAAAGAAAATATGTGAATAGTTTTAACAGCAACGTGCAAAATCTCAAAGAAAATATGTGAATAGTTTTAACAGCAGTGTGCCAAATCTCAAAGAAAATATGTGAATAGTTTTAACAGCAGCATGCCAAATCTCTAACAAAATATGTGAATAGTTTTAACAGCAGCGTGCAAAATCTCAAAGAAAATATGTGAATTGTTTTAACAGCAGCGTGCCAAATCTCAAAGAAAATAGTTTGCATCACCACCGGAGCGAACATGTTTCCTTTTTGTGCGAAAATATCAAAGTCATGTTTAACATTCATCAAACAGAATTTGTGAAACAACAATATCAATACATGACAGAATCCAAATAGGACGCGATAGCGCTGATGCCATTTATAACAGATATTAAACGCGCGGTTCTATCGCGTGAGTTTGAAAAAGGAACTCGGCCTGACAGTGACCACAACAGCTGAGAACACGTGTCGAATAAAAAACATGGTCGAACCTGCTTTTAAGATGCTCGAAAATCGCAAGAAATGCCTGCCCAAGAGAACTTTGCCCAATATTTAGTTTTATTTGCTGTGTCTGTGTGTACGTGCATGCAGCGTTGATGTCAGACATTTACCATCCGCAGATAGCTAGTTCATAGCTAACGATTAAACAGTATTACAGTACAGTATTACAGTTTTACACAGTATTATGAAACAGTATTAAACAGTATTACACATTATTATGAAACAGTATTAAACAGATACCAACGTGTCTGTCGATCATAGACGTCACATGCAGCATCGTCGCCGAGTTGACGGTTGGGCAGGGTTTGAATGCGATTTCGACGTCGATGACCACGGCTGTCGATCAGCGGGTTAATCTCGGACAGATCTGGACTCACCGGCGCTGGTGTCCCAAAATACTCATCCATAGTTTTATCGAATTTATTCAAGTTCTTACGCAACAGTGTAAAACATTTTACGTAAATGGTTTGCAACGTCCGGATCACGAGGACGCTCTGGATGGTTACAGAAGGTCAACAGGATTTTTCTTTTGAATGAGGACATGGAAAGGGGGTTGTGAGGCGCAGAAAAATATATTTTAGGGTCGCGACTGAAAGATTATTTGGAACCACTGTTTGATGCGATCGTCATATTCGGTCTAGAGTGTCCTAGTGTTGAGCACGTATCCGTTCGTTGCTATATCGTCGTCGCCGTTTGGCACAATCTTGTTTTTACTCTTGAAGAGTTCGCCTGAGAGTTTGTAGCCGGACCTTCAAAATTGACTGATAATCTCATTTCGTTCCCAATCGATTCTGAAACACAACGAACACCTCTTTTCCAATTGCGAAGAGGTTCATGAGTTGCACGAGAACGTCTTTGGACGCGAGAATAACCTATTTCTTTAACATTTTGCACTGCTGTTTTTAATGCCAATCCATTATCGGGTCCGATTCAACTGCGTCTTCGAATTTTTTTCTTTTAGCGTGACACGTAAATCTCGCTTAAACTCGGCGGCGTCATCAGCGACTTCGGCATTTGTTACGAACACTCGTTCCTAAGGATTTGTTCGAACCATGTTTGGCACGCGTTCTAATGGGTAGTACTTTCGCCCCAGTTACAACAACGATGGGACCAAGGCTACCGGTCACTCGTTTTAGTGTTTGTTTGGTTGCACAGGTTCATGCGTCCATGCAAATAGTAGAACCTGCATGACGGATTTGAGTGAGAAGATATGTTTGCACAGCTTCGAGGCATTGTTATGCTAATTGCTCTGTTTGACTTAACGCGTTACGTTGGCATTTTATTTTTCTTTGAGCGAATGCGGTCCAGTGTTACTGCAAACCGCAATTGGGACTCCCACATGGACCTAAAATATGTGACTGAAACGTGTTGACCAGGCAAGCTAAGGACTACACGTAACCAGTTGTGAAGCAACTCCTGCCGCCGATGGCGGAAAAGTGGGGCCAACTTGGTTACTCGCACGAGGGTCACAAATTGTTTCAAGATGTGCAATAAAGATGGAATTGGACTAGAAACAAATTCAAGTATTCATAACTTTGGCGATACTAAAATGGTCAAAGTATATATGGTTGCTGACATTAAAATTTAATAAGAAAACTTTAATATGACAAAACTATAAAAATTGACGATTAGTCAAGTTAAGGGTATTTTCTTTGAACATTAACATTTAGATAAGGTAAACAAAAGCAAAGGTAAACACCGACAATGTTGATTATATGTGAAAAAAAGAAAAGAATTAAAATAAAATCAGAAACTATTAATTCATAAATGTGGAGCATTGTGTTTAAAATTGAACAACCTAAAGAAAGAGCGAGAAAAAAGTGAATAGTGCTTCTATGTTGAAAGAGTCACTGCAGAAGTAAATGTTCAGATCCGCGTCATTGAATTGTTATGTACATTTAATTTGCATTGTTTGTGATTTATTTTCTTTTACATTGTTTTATCTCATTATATGCTATTGTAATATGGTATTGTATGTTGGACTTAACTTTGTCCAAAATCAATTTGATTTTCTACTTGACCTGAAGTATTGTTTTTTTAATACTGTGAAGTGGCAAATTTCCGGTGATCTAACAAGAATATATTAGTTGAGACGAGAGAACCATTAATTAGATTTATGGAGACAAGCGCGTATCATATCGCCATACTACCGTGTACGGTAATGTCCTTCAGAGGGAGAATTTTGTTCCTAATTAATCACTTGTTTATACAGCAGCCAGGCGGACTATTAGGGACACTTTGGCGCCTCTAGAAAAAGGCGGCAGAGATATTTGATTCTGATTGGTTACGTTAAATAAGGGGCGTGTTTCCCACACAAAATTAACTAGATTTTAAAAATTGCCACATCGGATATTCTAATCAGTCTAAGCTTTTCCTATAAGAGGAAACCCAAAAAAGTAGGACTCCTTGGGATTTGCAAGAAATTCCTCGTAAAAAGAACCGTTGTCCAAAGGGGACTATTGTCGAAAGGAACCGACGAACTAATTTGCCGATTAGAGGGAGGAACGTTGAACGCAAAGGTAGTGTGACAATTCCATGTAATTTGTTGATGCCATATATAATGCTTTGCTGAAGTTATTTACTTGTAGTTGCATGAATATTTTTTCTACATTCGTGTAATAATTTGCTTTATGAAGTATAACTGTGTTGAGTTTATGCATAGGAAGTCGTACATTAATGTTCTTTAGATAAGTTTGACGAATTGTTTGAATTTGTCGTCTTGTTTGCATAAGAATTATGTTCTAAGAATTTAATACATTACATTAGTTAATAGGATTACGAGAATCCGTGTGAATTCGCCGAATCTAGAAGATTTCACTAACTAAGGTCATTATAGAACATGTGGAGTCGATTGATAGCCTTAGCATCTGTCGAGCACTGATAATAAAATCTGATAACGAGGGAGAATAATGAAGAATTAACTGTTTCATAAATAAATCCTGCGACGTATTAATTTCTGAAACGTATTCTGAGAGTATCCTGAGACGGATGGTGGAAAGTATCATCCTGAGATCCAAGCGTCTGAACAGCTACAGTGGCAGCAGAACAACTGAGGACGAACAGGTTATGCAATCGTACAAGACGTTGACTTCGATTGTTCACTCGATCCTATGATGAGCTAAATCTATCAGTAAACAGATCGGCTATTTTATTTAAATCTATTTGTGTTTTCTTTGTATTTCGGTGAAAGTTTAAATTTCTAAAAGCAGAGTATATTGCTGATGTAATGAATTTTCACAGTGTTTTTTATGTAATGGATTAAATTGTTTGTTTACATGTACCGGGACTCGTGTTGGTTTGTTCTATATACCTGCTCAGGTCTCTGTCTATTTCACATATAAGTTTCACCACTTATATTTATATTTACTCGAACCGGGCAATAACATCGAGGGCGGTCAACCCCTAGATAACGAAAACCAAATTTGGCGGGACACCCACCAGGGACAATTCTCTCCCCCATTACAAATACAAATTCTGTAAACAACTAATATATAGCTAAAACAACGACAGGGGCCACCACAGGCACATCACTGTATTTAATTTGGATTTCCATTTTGGATTTCCACTAAAGTTTATTCAGAAAATTACATTATTAGGAATTGTGTCTGTAATTCTAGAATTATTGAGATTTAATTCGCAATAGCTACGTTCTTTGTTTCATTTTCACTTTATATTATAGGGAAATAAATTATTTGTTGAATTTTACAAAGCTTGTTGCTTCGCACTCTTTCCTATTACTTGTTTTAAGACCATTGTGTTGTAATAGAAAATAAAGCTAAAAGTATCAAACGAATTAGGTACTTTTACTTGTATATTTAATGACGATGACGCGAAAGTTTTCTGAATTTCGATATGATCAAATTTGTATGATGCGTGGAGCAAACTATAACAGAAAACACTACGTTCTTCAAAAATTGTCAGACACCCACAAGCAGCCCCACTTGAGTCAAACATTGTAAACAAATGAAATTCCCTGCACTACCATTCGGATGATTCATTCATCAATCCACACGATGTATCACAAGAAGATTTCTATGTAGCTGATCATTTTACCTGAAATGGCATCACATGCCATATTTCCAGGACAGAAAATATAAATGTTCAAGAATATCATAAATTAGAAGTCTCTTCACAGCCATTGCACAGTTAGAGCTGTGTACTTTATCGAACCGTTATCTACCATCTATTAAATGTGACAATATAGTATTAATATCAAGGATTTTATGTGACTATTTTCTCATGCGTAGAACTTGTCTATTTAGAATCGACTGGGAACCTATATCCCTCATTAACATATTCGTATTAATGCCCGTTTGCAAAAAAAAAAAAAAAAAACAAAAGCACGTGGCTCGAGACGCTGATGATGCAATACTTGCAACAAGTAACAATTCTAACTTGCGTTTTTCTTTGAATTCTTTTTCTTTTCTAAAAGCAGGATATATAGCATAATTTTGCTTAAATAGTTCTTCAGATGTTCATAAAAATTACAAAACCTGATAACCTTTATATACTGTTAAAGGCAATACTAGTACCTGACGAATATTGTGTTTTCAGTACCTAATGTCATACCTACTTTACCATTTCTATGTTTCCTGTAGTAGACCCGAGTACCTAATGTCATACCCACTTTACCACTTTTATATTCCCTGTAATAGGTGATAGTACCCAATGTCAAACCCACTTTACCATTTCTATGTTCCCTGTAGTAGACCCGAGTACCTAATGTCATACCCACTTTACCACTTTTATATTCCCTGTAATAGGTGATAGTACCCAATGTCAAACTCACTTTACCATTTCTATGTTCCCTGTAGTAGGTGATAGTACCTAATGTCAAACCCACTTTACCATTTCTATATTCCCATGTAGTAGGTGATGTTACCCAATGTCAAACCCACATTACCATTTCTATGTTCCCTGTAGTAGGTCAGAGTACCTAATGTCATACCCACTTTACCATCTCTATATTTCCTGCAGTAGGTCCTAGTACCTAAAGTGAAACCCACTTTACCATTTTTATTTTCCCTTTAGGAGGTGATAGCACCCAATGTCAAACCCACATTACCATTTATATGTTCCCTGTAGTAGGTGACAGTACCCAATGTCAAACCCACTTAACTATTTCTATATTCCCTGCAGTAGGTCAGAGTACCCAATGACATACCCACTTTACCATTTCTATATTTCCTGCAGTAGGTCAGAGTACCTAATGTCAAAGCAACGTTACCATTTGTATGTTCGTGTAGTAGGTGATAGTACACAATGTCAAGCCTACTTTACCATTTCTATGTTCCCTGTAAGAGGTGATAATAACCAATGTCAAATCCACGTTGCCATTTCTATGTTCCTTGTAATAGGTCCGAGTACCTAATGTCATACCCATTTTACCATTTTTATGTCCCATGTAGCAGGTGATAGTACCCATTGTCAAACCCACTTTACCATTTCTATGTTCCTTGTAGTAGGTGGTGGTACCCAATGTCAAACCAACTTTACCATTCCTATGTTCCCTTTAAGAGGTGACAGTAACCAATGTCAAACCCACGTTACTATTTCTGTGTTCCTTGTAATAGGTCCGAGTACCTAATGTCATACACACTTTACCATTTTTATGTTCCCTGTAGTAGGTGATAGTATCCAATGTCAAACCCACTTTACCATTTCTATGCTCCCTGCAGTAGGTCAGAGTACCCAATGTCATACCCACTTTACCATTTCTATATTCCCATGTAGTAGGTGATGTTACCCAATGTCAAACCCACATTACAATTTCTATGTTACCTGTAGTAGGTCAGAGTGCCTAATGTCATACCCACTTTACCATCTCTATATTTCCTGCAGTAGGTCAGAGTACCTAATGTCAAACCAACTTTACCATTTGTATGATCGTGTAGTAGGTGATAGTACCCAATGTCAAACCCACTTTACCATTTCTATGTTCCCTGTAGGAGGTGATAGTACTCAATGTCAAACCCATTTTACCATTTATATATTCCCTGTAGAAGGTGATAATACCCAATGTCAAACCCACTTTACCGTTTCTATGTTCCCTGTAATAAGTCAGAATGCCTAAAGCCATATCCACTTTACCGTTTTTATATTCCCTGTAGTAGGTCAGAGTACCTATTGTCATAGCTACTTTTCCATTTCTATATTCCCTGCAGTAAGTCCGAGTACCTAATGTCATACCCACTTTATCACTTTATATTCCCTGTAGTAGGTGATAGTGCCCAATGTCAAACCCACTTTACCATTTCTATATTCCCTGTAGTAGGTGATAGTGCCCAGTGTCAAACCCACTTTACCATTCCTATATTCCCTGTAGTAGGTGATAGTGCCCAGTGTCAAACCCACTTTACCATTCCTATATTCCCTGTAGCAGGTGATAGTGCCCAATGTCAAACCCACTTTACCATTTCTATATTCCCTGTAGTAGGTGATAGTGCCCAGTGTAACACCCACTTTACCATTTCTATATTCCCTGTAGTAGGTGATAGTGCCCAATGTCAAACCCACTTTACCATTTCTATATTCCCTGTAGTAGGTGATAATATATATATATATATATATATATATATATATATATATATATATATATATATATATATATATATATATATATATATATATATATAATCTGCATGAAAATCATTTGCAATAAGTACTCATAGAAAAAATTAGAGCATATAACGAGAGCTAAAAACATGCTATACAATTCTTTAAAAAGCAAACAAATGTAAATTTATACAGTAGCTTCTATTGATGTTTCTCTTAAATCATGGTATCTAATGATCCAAAGCTATTGATGTTTCTCTTAAATTAGGTCATCCATTGATCCAAGGCTATTGATGTTTCTCTTACATTAGGTCATCCCTTGATCACAACGAGTGAGTAACAAGTTTATTTGCCTTAAATTGCAACATGGTCACAGTTACATGATATGATACAATTATACCTATTGTCCTGTTAAAACTGTTATGTGGGGTAATGTTTCTTATAGCGACAGATAGTGAATGTCAATATTTTCTGTCATGTTCGTTTTCTGTGATGAAAGGCCAACTTGTATCGGGTATTATTACATTTACGGGACTAAAGTTCATCAGTACTACCAATGAATGAATAAAGTTAAAGCACGATAGGTGACAAATATTTGCAGGATCTTAAATGACATTTTCCATTTTTTTAATCCCTGTTAAGACCCCCTCTCTTTGTAAAGGGTGAGGGTTGATTGGCGTATTGTAACTTCTTTCAATGTGTCCGCTTTATTCGGTTTTCGCTATCTAGGAGATGATCGCCCTCGGTGTTATTGCCCGGATGGAGTAAACTTATAGATAGAATAAACTGAGATCTGAGCAGATAGACAGAACATAGAAAACCAAAATTTAATCAATTACATACACAATGGTGATACCACAATACATTAGGAAGATACACTTCTTTTGGAATAAATCTTTCACCGAATTTCAAAACACAAATATATTTATAAAAATAGCTGATCTGTTTTACTGATAGAATCAGTTCATCACACGATCAAGTGAAGAATCGAAGTCGTTGCTTTGTACAATTGCATAACCAGCTTATCTCTGGTTCACTCCAATTTCACTGTAGCTGTTCTCTGTCCTTTCGCCTTTCCATTTCCTTCCTTTTCCTTTTTCTCTCCAACCTTCCTACTGTTTCGCCTTCCTTCGGTCCTCAAACTTTGTGTGAGCAGGTGGATATGTAAGCATGTAGACACACATATGCTTGGATACGTCAATGCGTAGGTACACATGAGGATACTTCTGGGAATACGTCTAAAGAGCTATTTTCCCCTTTTGTGCTAAGCGTTCCTCGCTTCTACCGCCAAGATTGTGTCCGTCAACCTTACAGACACCCGGTTCCTTGGACAAATAATTTACGAGAAGATTTCTTCCAAATTTACTCTCAGAGTCCCCTGTACCTTTATTTTTGCTGCAAAGCTTAGACTAATTAGATTTTTCGATGGGGGTAATATTTACAGCCAGGAAATTTCTTGTAGGAAAAACGCCTCTTATTTAGCGTAACCAATCAGGATGAAATATATTTACCGCATTTACCTCTAGGCACCAAAACTGGAGTTAACTTGACCTTCCAGGTTTTCGACTAACGGTTTCTGGAAAATTTTTAATTTCGTCATATCCAAAATGAAATCGAAGTTAGCCGTGTCCCTAATAGTCCGTCTCGGGGTTAAGTAAACGAATGCTTAATTTAAAAATCAATACCACTATCGACAAGACATTTGGAATCACTGCAGCATAGCGATTTAACAAGCGCCTGTCTCCATAAATCTAATTAATTGTTCTCTGGCTCAAACCAGTGTGCTTTTCGAGATCGACATAAACTTGCCCATTCACACTGTTAAACATTATGTAATGATATGCTCTTATTCTTATATACCCCATATCATGTAAGATTTACAACCACAATATAATGTCGTGTCCTGTCTAACTAGATAAACGAATAACAACCAAATCATTGTAAGACAAAAGAAAATGTGAATTAATTGATTGTGGAGAAAACTGAACGCAAGCATTCATAGTTTTATAAAAGAACCACATTGAAAAATTCCAACATGGGAACGAAAACTCACAAATAAAGTTACTGGTGATGCAGTTTCTGTTTTGTTGCAGACAAATTCACTGAGTTTGTCTAAAACTGTTCCTCAAATAAATACTACCATAAGACAAGTCGACAGACAATTCTGGTGCACTTATGAAACGAATAGGCTTTCAGACTTAAGTTGCCCTTGGGAAAACAATACTGTGTTGCAAATAAAACTGACAATAACTGAAGGAAATACATAAATAAATAAAGCAAACGTTATAAAGTGATGAAACATGTCAATAAATGTTGATAGATCGCATTTTTGAAACTATCAGTCAGAAACTACCTCCCCTGTAGTCTGGTGGTTAGAGCGTCCGCCTCGGATGCGGTAGGGCACGGGTTCAAACCCCGGTCGAGTCATACGAAAGACTTATAAAATGGTACTAACATATGTCTCGCTTAGTGCTCAGCATTAAGACGTTAGTGTTAGGAGTGGTTGGTCTGGTGTCAGGATACTGTGACTGGGTGGAACAATATGCTACTGTCAGCGGCATGATGCTTCAGTGCAAGACATCACTAAAAATATTAAAAAGGAATTTTACGTTAAATAATTCAAACTATGAGTTAAACTGGATAGAGCAATATTAGTTGCTTATCCAATCCCAAAGTCACTGTATATTCTTCCGTTTTATATACTTTGTTGAATTTGTATATTTGCTAACCATTCTAATGTGACACAGTGCATTGACACACTCATGTCCGTCATTCGCTCATATAAGATACGATATGGTATCCCATGTATGGTTTCTTGATATAGAGGAAATATTCATTAAAAATATCTAAATAAATTCAGTACACATTCTTAATACATTCAGTACACATTCTCAATAAATTCAGTATACATTACTTACGATTCAAAGTCTGAAGGCTATTTGTAAAATGCCGATGTGCACAAGGAAAGACAAACGAGACAACCGCCCTGGGCCCCGCGCTTTCAGGCAATGCAATTTTTTTGCTTGGGGCCCCGCGCTCATCGCTTGCTACCTTGGGCCCTGTATGTTACCTTGGGCCCCGCACATCCTAGGGCCGGGCCTGGATGTGCATGATACCCTCTCCCGAGCAGCTCATGAAGTATGTGTTCAAGTTAATGGATTGTAGTCAATACGGGAAGATCTCGTTGGAGAAGTTCATAAAAGGAGCAGCCCAGGACGAAACCATTGTCAAAATGTTGCAGACCCTGCACCCGGAAGGAAGAAGAAGATGACGAAGATGATGATGGCAATATCAATCGTTCTAAACGGAATACGGGAAAATACTCTCTAAACCCTTCAGCACTTCCTGTTCTAGTTTTGATAAATGTATGCTCCCCCCACCCCCGTATGATTTAACATAAATATTTAATGACTTCACGAATAAATGAATTACAGTGAACGATGAGGACGACATGAATAATGACATTGACGATTGGCAACATCAATCTTTCGAAATGAAATACAAACTGACAAGAGTCTCAATTTATTTTTCTTACTGACTTCCTGACATGATAATTCTAACCATTCAGGACATAAGAATTCTAACGATTCCGGACATAATAGTTCTAACCATTCCGGACATAATAACTCTAACCATTCCATCGCAATAGTTCTAACCATTTAATCACAATAGTTCTAACCATTCCATCACAATAGTTCTAACTATTCCAGACATAATAGTTCTAACCATTCCGGACATAATAGTTCTAACCATTCCGGACATAATAATTCTAACCATTCCGGATATAATAATTCTAACCATTCCGGACACGATAATTCAAACCATTTAGAACTCAAAGTCCATATCTTAATATAATGAACGCTCTTCCTGTATGCATTAATCTGAATATGTAAGGTTCATATATATCTTTCGTATGACAATATTCTTTTCATTGCAATATAAAATACTGATTGTAGAGACAACTGTCCGTAAGATCCGATTCTCATAAACAGTGAAGGGTATTTTCTTAAGGCTTTAAGAGTCAAGGGACAAAATACATCATTGAATACTTCCCTTGTTAAGAAAATAGAATCTTTGTCATTCAGACTTAACCTTATAAACCCAAACGTGGTTCGGTACCGGTACGAACGAGAGATCGAATGTAAACGGCACATGGTCGATGTTCTAACTTATATTTACACTGACTCATGGAGATATACGAGATTCTCCAATTTGGTTACGTGGTAAACAAATACATTCGTGCAGCATTAGACATGCCAGCAAAGGTTTACTTGCAATGAAGCAAACATACTTCACCGGGTAAAGCTCAATACTTTTTTGAATCATGAGTAGCATTATTGAAAGTCAAGAAGTACGTCATAATTAGTCATTGTGTTTAATGGTGATAAAATAACAAATATTGTAGTAGGACAGCGGCATCACTAGGATTGGTGTCACCCACATGCACCTCCTTCCGTAACAGACCATATGGAATCCTTAGTAATGTCGTTTTGGTGTCACCCCCTCTGATGGTGTCACCCGGTGCGGTCCGCACCCCCTAGTGACGCCACTGAAGTAGGACATTGATATCTTAAATCAACGTTACTCAAGTACAACAGCAAACATTTAACAAATTCAGAAACCCTCAATTAAAAGGATAATCTATTGATAAATATTGTCTCTTTCTTGAAACGAATAACAAGTGTGACCGATTTTCGTACATGGAGATGGAACCACTTCCTCGATTCACATAAATACCTCTTTAGCAGCTAAACTGAAGAAATATGACAGCTTGAGATCGAATATGAATGTCTTAGGGTGTGGTCACGAAAATGAATACTAAAATAAAACGTATATTCGAATTTCAAGCAGTTTTGTCTCATATATTTTTTCTCTATTAAGAAATGGAGATACGACCATTTTTAAATATCCTCTGATCTGTATTTCGATATGTATCAATCATTCGGAATAAAATACGAATGTTAAGAAAGAGGCCCAATACGAACGAAAGCATAAACAATAAGACCCACAAAATACGTAAAGAAATTTAGCTTATAGACTTTTGGATATCTGAAGATGCGTTAATATGATTGCACTCTATTGGACTGGCTCTGTAAATATTGTATGCCGAAACTGGTGTCAAGTCTGGGAAATGTCTGCAGGATGTATTCAAGTGTACAGCTATATTATTCTTTACAGTTATAATAATGTTGTACGCAAAATTATTAAATGATTGCTTAACGTTATTTTCTTATAATAAAAACCTTTTTGCTTTATGACTACAGCAAGTTTTGATTCACTAAAAAGACAAAATAAAAACCGGTCTCTGTTATAAATATAGTTTGACTTTAACATCCCACTCGTGTGAATGTATCTTTTAATTTTGCACAAAATTAAAGGCCACGTCAAACGGTATTCATTCCAAGCACACGTAAAATATAATTTCCGCTTTATTAAAAAAGATCAGACATATTGGCCACAAAAAAGAAGGAAAGAAAACGGCATAAGGAATAAATGAATGAACGAATGAATGAATAAATCAATCAATCAATCAAAGTATAGAAATCATTTAGGCTATTGTCTCAAGACTGAGAGAGACAGGTATAACTTTTCGGGCAGCAGTGGCGTTGTCGTGAACTTGGAAGTTTTGTGACAAATGTTTTGTTATAAAGCGCTTACAAGACAGGTAATGTCGTTGAATGTGAGAGTAAATATATCTTAGCAAGGGTGCAATTAATTAACGAGTTTCCGGAGAATGCTTTTTTTCGTGTTTTTTCGGATCTTAAATAAACACCCACATTCGTCTTTCTTTCTGTGTGTAACGCTTGCCATACAAACGGTCGCGAGTTCAAAATGAGCGGCGGATATCCATTGTTTTTAAACAAAATGCTTTTTGCATTTTAATTTCCAAACTTCCTTTTAAGCTTGCTCATCCCATATGTTTTTAATCTATATTTTATTTTTATTTATAAAAAAATACTAATTCTCTTAATAGGACGGGCAATTAACCTAGTTAGAAATTTTTTTATATGGACTGTACATTTGTTAAATGTACTGTAGTGATTATAAGGAAGGGCCATTGTAATATATTTCATTACAAACAATTTCAGCATTATGGAAAGTTTGCTAGACATGACGGTTCTGTTTTCTATGGAAATCAAATAAATATGTAATAATTGTGTAGTTTTGTAATCCTTCAAAGTAACTCAGAATGAGTGGACGTGCATTATACATGAACAATCCCTATTTACATCAGTGGTTTTCCCACTATTACTTCTATATCTCACCAAAGCACCGTCTGATTCATTGCACAAAGGATATTAGTTTGCCACCTCATTGCAGTCAAGAAAAGGGTATGCCATTAAATCAAGGTAAGCCTTCGTGCATAGACTACTGATTAAAGGAACATGCAAATTAGTCGGCACATTTTCAAAGAATTTCTACAAAGATTGCTACGGGTTGCTGCATAAGCCGACATCAAGAAGTGTATCAAAGTTTGTATCTAGTACCTAATGTGTAATTTGATTATAAAAAAACCCACACACTAACATCAATTAGAACAGACCGGGGACAGTGTATTTAATTCAAATTGACCTTCAAGCTAATTGTTTTGCAAACTTACTAACATCCTACACACGAACTATTACGGAGGACACGTTAAAAACGATAAAATTGCTATGATGCTCCGCTTGTTTTTGAGCAAAAATTCCCCTGAAGGGGTCCACTATCAAATCCGTCCAGATGAAATCTATCTGTTTCACATTCCGGTAGTACATGTGCGGCGGATGCTATAAAATGAATTTGGTTGACCTTTCCGGCAATGTATTAAATGTATTTTACCGATATATAGTATTGTTCTTAGGAAAATCCTGAGATAGCAACGACACTAACTTTTTCTAATGCAAAGGAACAGAAGATAAACTGCTCTGACCTTGACCTTGAGGTTCTATCAGCCAAATCGCCATGTAAATGGTAACCTCTAATTCTGTATGCAAAGATTAAAAGTTGTACAAGGACAGCAAGGATCGAACACAGGACCGCATACATGATAAGGATTTTCGCGCCTTTTATGAGATGCAATTTAAATTTAGTTGGGATATATTCCTGCCAACACTGATTTCCTTATACTGCTAATTTAATGAACGTAGACAATGCAAGAAAATAATCAGGAAACAAGCTACTACGTCATCTATTGTCTGGGACTCGATGCTAATTCAATCTTTTATAGTTAGATGTTCTGGCACATCTTCTGTCATACATGATTCCTGTTAATTACGTTAAACTTTCTCCTTGAACTATGTCGATATAATAAACAATTTCGTTCAACCATATATCAGAAGATGGTGATGAGGCATTTTCGGCCACTGTTTCAGAAAGTAAAAAAGATTGTGAGCGTGTATATCTGCCTGTGTTATCTGTCTGTCTGTCTGTATGTGTGTGTACCTGTCATTATAGCTGTATGATTGCATTCATGGATGTTTGCATGTGTATGTCTTTTGTATGCATGTATAGATGAGAAATTACTGGTGTTCTAATTCCATACCGCTGCAGGAAAATGTTCGCGTACATCTTCTAAATATTCGATATAACTGAGAAACACTAATTGTCGATAATTGGAAAAGGATGACTGAAAATGGTTATACTAGTCGAATAAGCGCAAGAACCGAAGCTTTCTGACCAGCAGGTATGTGGAGTAGGGGAAAGCAAATTGATCATTCAGTGGTCAGGGAGTAGTGGACTACATGAGATCGCTCGTCAGTCAATCAACGCGAACGGTGAAGTGGTGACATTCAGACTAGTTGTTGGGATGTCATGAGATAACATCATAATATTTTATAATGGGAAATGGAATGTAGCATTAGTCTTTCATATACATTCGATTGGGAAACAATGGCGAGAAACATTTACAAGTCTATTCACAGTGCTAGGTTAATATAGTTTCAAACACATATTAATTCATTGAATATTGGCAAGGAATGAAGATCTGACTAAATTTGGTAGAAAGAATAAGGCATTGTGCTCTTTCGCTAAATTAATGGCTGAAACCCTCTTTGACATTGTATAATTGCGAATGCACATTTTCTTCCTGTAAATTATAACGAAGAACTATTCTGCTTCATTTTAAGAATGTGAAGTTCACTATCACTGGATTGAATTAGAAAACTGAATAACACAAGTCATTTTAATTTTTTTTTTCGTAAACTATTCCTATTAAGGAAAAACCATACGTGATGATCCTTGGCTTCAGATACGAATCTTTATACTCACCCCCATTGACTTGTGACGGCCACCCACTCACTCTGACTATGTTTCATGAAAGAATGGAAATGGAATGGTTAATGATTCTTCTTCCCATGCTGTTCTGGTCGTAGATCGAGAGAGAGAGAGAGAGAACGGTTACATTCTGACTTCCTTAAGCGGCGGTGTCACTCGAGTGACATAGGTGTTACATCGATAATAAGTGCGAAGAGGTCCTGGGGTCAAACTGGAAAACAAGAAGTCAAGGTCAAAGTCTACGGCAGCAATTCTTTGTCAAAATTAACTACGCTAGATATAGATGACAATTTACACATAATTCATTTAAAATATATGATAAAAATGTTTCATTTAATTACAGTAACCAAATGCACACATTTCTATAATATCTGTATTTTAGAATTAAAAGCCAAATAAATTGCCAATAGTGTAAAATGCTCAAGAGTAAAATATTTCAAATTAATATCAATGTTATTTTCAATCAATGCATTTTATTAAATCTTAATTCTAAAACATAATATTATTTCCTGTAATATCGAAGGTATTTTATTTCTAAATAATTTTTTTTCTGTAGCATGAAGTTGGTAGCAAACTATTTCAACAAAAACCAAGCTTAATATTCTAAATTAACACAAATTCTCAATAAATTTAAACAAACCAAGAAATACTATATTTAAAAATTTATATACTGGATAGTAATACTAATAATAACATGTTACAAGCTTTCCAGAGGCAGATGAAATAATCTCTTACTGTGTTACACAAAAATCTCTAACTATAACTAATTACGTTACTCTCCTCATGGAAAAATAAGGTCTAAGTCTACAACAATAATTTTTGAAGAAGCCGTGAGGGCATAGGGTATATATAGTGATTTCTGTTCTGGGATACGTCGGCTTTACCATAGTAGGGCATGCCTTAAAATCTCCAGCTTCACCTTAACCTTGGATCACGCATGACCCTCGTGTGTCAATGATATCTGGCCTGGTTAGAAACCGCTCAATGTACACTCAGACCCTGACTAGCTTTTGTTTACGTCAATGTCTGGGAATGCGTAAATCATAGTTTGTACTGAATATAGTTTTATTAGATACAATATATAGCTGTAGTACTGATGGCATTGTTATAATATCTACTTGTTTTACAATATATATGTGTAGTACTGATGTCTTTGTTATAATATCTACTTGTTTTACAATGTGTAGTTGTAGTACTGATGGCTTTGTTATAATATCTACTTGTTTTACAATGTGTAGTTGTAGTACTGATGTCCTTGTTATAATATCTACTTGTTTTACAATGTGTAGTTGTAGTACTGATGGCTTTGTTATAATATCTACTTGTTTTACAATGTGTAGTTGTAGTACTGATGTCCTTGTTATAATATCTACTTTGTTTTACAATGTGTAGTTGTAGTACTGATGGCTTTGTTATAATATCTACTTGTTTTACGATGTATAGTTGTAGTACTGATGGCATTGTTATAATATCTACTTGTTTTACAATATGTTTTTGTAGTACTGATGTCCTTGTTATAATATCTACTTTGTTTTACAATGTGTAGTTGTAGTACTGATGGCTTTGTTATAATATCTACTTGTTTTACGATGTATAGTTGTAGTACTGATGGCTTTGTTATAATATCTACTTGTTTTAAAATATGTAGTTGTAATACTGATGGCTTTGTTATAATATCTACTTGTTTTACAATGTGTAGTTGTAGTACTGATGTCTTTGTTATAATATCTACTTGTTTTACAACATATATGTTTAGTACTGATGGCATTGTTATAATATATACTAGTAGTATGATATAAGCCGGTTCTGGCGCACCACAACTTAAACCGCCCGCCAGAGGGGTTTGAAACCCCCACAGGAAACAAAAAATGTACAAGGCTCGCTGGTGGGCAAATCCGGCTTCTGAATGACTAAAAAAAAGTGTGCAATGACAACTTCATCACGTAAACAATTTCTGGCGCACTCGTAGATTTCAAAAATACCGGCATCTGCAAACAAAAACGAGCACAAGAGGCCGGATCGACGATCTGAAAAAACACATCGGCGACAACTGCCCGAGGTGACTTTTTAAAAACGGCCGTGGAGGGGTTTTTAAACTACAATGAGACCTGCAGCGGGATCAGCGGCGCCGTTGGTATAGGTTTTGACGATTCGAGGGCAATGACGGCGGGCAAGAAATTCTTCCACGGTTGGGGGCCCTTTCACGAAAACATAATTGGGCTTTCGACGCTGATAATAATTCAGCAAACAACGATACGCATTCGCGCCGCAGTCACGACAGAGATGAATTTTACCACGAACTCCAACTCCACAGCCAGCGCAAGGATTAGTGCCGACGTTAGGACTTTTTCCGCAACAAATGAGCATGAATACCGCAATATTGACCAAAACAGCGCTTTCCACACATCGCAGTAGAACCGGCAATCAGCCACTGACACGTTGATAACGAGCACGCGGGGCCAATCGTATATAAAAAAAACTTGGTTTAATTGTACAGTAATTTTGATTTAAAGATATAGTAACCATATATTATGGCATCATCGAATAGCAACACAATTCGAGATGTAATTGTGGCGTCAAAAATGACCCGATTGGAATTTGTCCGAGACATGATCAAACAAAACTTCGACGAAACCTGATTGGCCACGGAGCAACATCCAGCTTGAGGAACTATACCGCAGAGTCACAAACTTACAATTACGCGGACAAGTTCATGAAGAGCTAAAACAACGAGAAAGCGGATTTGTAATCGATGAGGCCTTTGATGGCCGAGATAAATTTATCAAAAATTTATACCGCACGACCTCGGTCGCGGACGTGGCCCGGGCCACGGATACAACCACTTCAAGTATCAGGATCTGAAAAAGATCATTACAACAACCATTACGAGGATTTTAGCAAAACATCCCGCGATAAAACTCACAGTGAAATACGAGATCGGCATGTTCAAGGCGACCGATCCCAACATCACACAGACTGCACTGATCAGCTCACACACACAACTCGTATACAGAAACACATCGTTGGAAGAAATCGCGGATAACGCATACCAAACAATATCTGCAGCTATTGACGCTTTTACGTCGTACGGATCCGGTTGGGTTGTAGATCGCATCAATCACATCATGCTGTCCGTGGGAACCTTTGAGATGCAATCAGGCGGATCATACAAACCACTTCCTGGCAAGATTGCGGCCACGAAATCATGTATCAACGTGCAAAACTCCGACAATAAATGCTGCCTATGGGCGTTGCTATCTGCGTTGTATCCACCAGAACGAGATGCTGACCGTGTGACAAAATATAAGCCATACCAGGATAAAATAAACATGACCGGGATCAGCTATCCAACACGGGTAAAGGACATCGAAAAAATAGAGCGATTAAATCCTGAACTGTTTCCTGACGGTATTAACGTGTTCTCGCTGGATGATTCCTTGAAGGTATTCCCGATGAGAATATCGGCGTTGTCCAAGCATGACACCTCAGGTACTGCAATCAACTTGCTGTGGTTTAACAACCATTACGTGTGGATTAAAAATTTTAGTCGGTTTATCACCTCATCGCTGTCATCACACGAACATTGGACATAATTCTGCTACAGCTGCCTGACCGGGTTTCAACAACAACAGCAGCTGCACGAACATAACAAGCACTGCTACGAGATGAAAAAGTCTGTTATGGCAGAACCAGGCAAAAATATACTGTCGTTCAAACACTGGTCACGAACAAAGAACGTGCCATTTATTATCTATGGGGACTTTGAGAGCTTTATTGTCCCGGTGACGCCGACAAAGTGCCTCTGCGAGAGATCCCAATGCGGGTGTGATTTCAAGACAATACGGGTGCAGCACCATGTGCCAGCGTCATATCGACTAAACACAGTATGTGTCAACGACGATCTGTCGAAGTTGTCTCCGATTTACAGAGGACCTAATCCAGAAGTGCACATGCTGAAATATCTGTTTGCGGAGCTGGCCAGGATTGAGCGATATGAGGCCATCGCGGACAAACTCGACATTGATTTACGCAGATACGAGAAATGCTTCGTCTGTGGAAAAGACCTCGCGGACGACCGAGTGGCGCACTTTGACTTCATCAAGGACATTTTTAACGGGGCCTGTCATCGCCGCTGTCGTGTAATTCAGAAACATATCCCGGTGGTCTTTCATAACTTACGAGGATATGACGGACATTTTATTGTACGAGCGCTGGGGCATCCAGAGATCGCATCATACATGAATATTCATCACATGAAGATATCGTGCATCCCGAACAACACTGAGAAGCTGATGTCTGTGTCAGTGGGCCGACTGCGGTTCATAGACAGTATTCAGTTTATGAGCGATTCACTGGATTCACTGGCCAAGAATTGCTCTGAGTTTCCGATCACCAGCAAATATTGCCAACGCCATGGTCATGGTGACCGTGATAAACTAGCGTATATGACCAGTAAGGGAATCTTCCCGTATGAGTTCTTGACGGACGCGAGCAAATTTGATCTGAGAGCGCTACCTTGTAAAGATGAATTCTACTCATCGCTGACTGACAAACATGTTACGGATCAAGAATATGCTCGCGCGATGACTATTTGGAATGTATTCGAGTGCCGCACTTTTGGAGACTATCACGACCTGTATTTGACCGCGGATGTACTGTTGCTGTCTGACATCTTTGAAGAATTTCGAAAGATATCAATGACGAATTATGGACTTGATCCGGCACATTACTTCTCTGCACCGGGGCTCAGCTGTGACGCACTGTTAAAAACGACCGGAGTGAAACTTGAACTCCTCACTGATATTGACATGTATCTGTTTATCGAACAGGGAAATCGAGGTGGTATCAGCGTGATCACTCGCAAACACAGTCGCGCCAACAACAAATACTTGCACGATTTCGACGCCGATAGCGATGTCAAATTTATCACTTACTTGGATACTAATAACCTCTATGGAGCTGCGATGTCGATGCTGATGTCATACAAGGATTTCAAATGAATCACCGAAGAGGAATTTCTCAAATTGACATGCGTGGACAAAGTCCGCGGTCAGTTTCTTCCGATGGATCCTAATTATAGTTTTTATGTCTCCGTGGATGTTGATTACCCGGATCATCTGCATGACCTCCACAACGACTATCCGATGCTGCCTGAGCAATTTCAAATTCGTGATGAGATGCTTGCCCCAGAGCAACGTGCGCTGGCGCCGAACAGAGTCCAGACAATGTCTGGGAACAAAGTTCGGAACACAAACAACACCAGTAAATTAGTGCCAAACTTGTACAACAAGACCAACTACGTGTGTCATTATGCGATACTGAAACAGGCGCTCGATGCAGGGCTCGTCTTGAAGCGGATTCATAAAGTTCTGCAGTTTACCCATGACACGTGGATGAAACCGTACATCAGCACCAACACGACAAGACGAGCTGCTGAAAAATCGGACTTTGAAAAGGACTTCTTCAAGTTGATGAATAATTCTGTATTCGGGAAGACCATGGAGAACATCAGAAAGCGTGTTGATGTCAGAATTGTAAATAACCGTCGTGCCCGAGATAAGCTTATCAAGTCGAACTGCTTCATCGATAAAACCCTGATTGGGCCTGATCTGATGTTGATGAAGATGCAACAACCGCGATTATTCCTGAACAAACCGTGGGTGCGGCAGTGTTAGAGCTTTCCAAACATATCATGTATGAATTTCACTACGGGTTTGTCAAACAGAAATGGCCAAACTGTAAATTATTATTCACGGACACTGACTCGCTGGTGTATGAGATCCCGGGCAGCGATTGCAACAACGACCTGTACAAGGACATCTACGACCATCGGGAATTGTTCGACCTGTCGGAAGTCAAGGGGGGATTCAACGACAACACCAACAAGAAAGTGATCGGAAAATTCAAAGATGAATTCGCGTTTAATCCTGTCTGGGAATTTGTGGGACTTCGATCTAAAATGTATTCGGTGCTGACAGAATCATCGCCGAACGAAGTTCGGGAGACCAAAAAAGCTAAAGGGATCAATAACAATGTGGTAAAAAAAAAACTAAAATTCCCGGACTACTTGACGGCGCTGCATCGGACACCAACACAGGCACTGCCAACCGTGGTCTCTTACGAGTTCAGGTCATACAAACACGCTGTTGTTACCGATCGACTGTGCAAGACCGGGCTAAACAACTATGACGATAAGCAATGGTGCTTTGTTAACACGCTTGCGTTGGGTCATTTTAAGATACGGTAGTTGTATATGAGACCAATAACCGCTGAGGAATTCAAGAATATACTGGCCGATCACAGTAAATTAAGACCAACGACAACGTTGAAAGTGAAGCACGGAGGAAAAAAAGCTTTATATATTTGATCGACTTCCAGATGGTATGAAGCACTGGCTCGCAAAGATCGAAAATCGGAGCCTACACGCGAGACAGCGTCTGGCTGATACACACCAATTCCGAATTAAGACTAAACAACCCGAACTTTACCCCGGACAGAGTCCCGAACGATGTTCGGGGCAGAGTTCTGTGCAGGTGATACCGCCTGTGCAGACCTTGTCTGGGACAGAGCAAGATGATCCCGACACAGTTGATCCAGTTGATGACAAATTTCAGCATCTTCAGCTATGATTGTTTGGATGATTGGTTCTTTCAGGCTGAGTATCATCCGCGCGATAGCTTCATTGATAATATCGTCCGGACTTTGTCCGGGACTCTGCCCGGGACTCTGTGAGGCGGATTGTGCAGACGGTGTCACAAACACTGTTGCAGACTTATCTCCCCATATTTGATATATACGCGCAAATCCGATTCCGTAGTCTTTTGCGATTTGGGCGATCGGGGTAATATTTTTTAGCGACCTGATTTTAGCGATATCAGCTTCAGACAAATGCATTATCTTTGGCATTGTTTATAACAACAACAATATCAATAATTGATAACTCGGACCCTAAACTCTGTTACCCGAACTTTGTTCGGGCAGCACCCAGATCCTGTAGAAATATTTTTTTACATCACTGATAGAGAGGTTTGTTTAATAATTTGACCCCGTTATGTGTGATTAAACTGTAATAACTCGCAGATAAGTGATTGGATAACATCAATAATTTGGAAAACGACCTCAGTTGATTCCAAATGCGGAAACTTCCCAAATTCCTAAGAAAAAATTGATTTGGGAAGTTTCCGCATCACTTATACAGGACATAATTTAGTAATCTGATTCTTCGTACAATGATCAACTGTGAGTAAATATCCGACTGCTGATTTAAGACCTCTATCAGTGCTGTGGAAACTACCAAAAATACAATATATATAGTGTTTATGGTAGTTTCCACAAACCAGGAAGTAAATTAATACAGCCTTTAAAACTCATTGGGAAGGCATCCTCACGATCAGACCCCCAAACAGAGTTTGGGACAGTGTCCTTGACATCCTTACAAAGTGAGGTCAGGGCGCTGTCAGGACAAGGTCCTCACAAAGTGAGGGTCACTAATGAGTGCCTGCATCACAATCACCAATTCTGGATTTATTTTTAACACAAAATTCCCCGAGACATCGTCTCAGCGGTACAAATTTCATTTCGCTGATCTTCAGGGATCTCTAGCAGAGTTAAAAACGTGTTGATGTAATTAAGATATTCACGCTGCCATAAATCATGTAACGACCGTGGAATCCACGCTGAAGGTTTCATGATCTTAAATCGAGTAATTTCGTCACCAATGCCAGAGTCACCAGGATAAACATCAAACCGGAATAATTTTTGCCGATCCAGCAAATCGACGTTTGGAAGCTTCTGCAAGTAAAATTTCCAGGCCAGCTTAAATCTTGCCATGGTCCCTCTATTCTCGTACAGCGAGTATGTTTCTGGGGTGCCATCACGAAATTTACCATTGGAAAAAACAACTTTGTTTTTTATGATTTTCATCTTGAACGATTATCATCTTTGCTACGTCGTACGGGTCAAGGCCATGGCAGGCCATATATTATTGTTGTACTTTAAACCAAGTTTTGACGATAGCAAAGCTATTGGCGCCCAGCAAGGAATTCCTGCACAGTTGGAAGCGGCTTTGATCAATCATGAGTAAATATCAGATAAGGCCAATCACGTGACCGTCATTGGTCGTGGCTTATGCCCGGCAAGAAATTCCTCGACGGTGGGCGGCCTCTTCGTCATAGGTTTCTCAGGCTTGCTATTTCTGTAGTAGGCCAGCAGACACTGATAAGAGTGTTTACCACAGCCGTTGCATATTTCCAATTTACCGCGAGCACCTGCACCACACTTGATACACGGGCGAGGTTCTGCGGCAGGGTTGCGCCGTAGCATCCAAGCATGAACCCAACAATACTCCTTCGTGGAGGGCTTGTCACAGCGTTCTGTTGAATTAGCCATCAGCCATTTGCAATTAAACTTCAAATTATGAGGATTTGGCATGATATATTTGATAATAGATCTTTAAATAAAATGTGATATAACAGGGCTAACCAGCAAGAAAACCTTGAAATCGTACTTGTGTGATGATCGATCGGATACAGTAGATCAGATCGCTGAATCAAAGCCTGTATAAGTTAGTTTCGGTTTTTGTTGAAAGTGTTCCAAATCATATAAAAAATTGTTTAGGACACTGTCAACAAACCAGGAAGTAAATTAATACAATGCTTGATTTAGTAATCTGATTTTTGTACAGCGATTAGCCGCCAAGTAAATATCCGACGGCTCATTCTAGACCTCTATCAGTGCTGTGGAAACTACCATAAACATTATATATATTGTAATTTTTGGTTGTTTCCACAAACCAGGAAGTAAATTAATACAGTGGTTAATTCGGTAATCTGAACCCACCATGTGACCGCTAATGGATGATCGATCAGATACAGTAAATCAAGCCCTGTATAAGTTAGTTTCGGTTTTTGCGGAAAGTGTCCTAAACAATTTTTTTATATGATTTAGGACACTTTCCGCAAACCCGGAAGTAAATTAATACAGGTGTTAATTCAGCGATCTGAGCCCGCCACGTGGTCGCTAATAGACGGTCATATATGTCTAACAATAATAAAAAAATCAATTAGAAGAATGACCTCTTATATTGTATTAAAATTATGTATTCGCTTAAGGAGCTTCAGGGAATACTTGCAACCCCCATAACCGATCCATGCCCGGGTGAAAAACCTGACCAAAATCATACTGAGTATGCCACGCTGGAATACGTTAATTTATATCGGTATTACCAGCAATACAACGAGCCGATTTTTGTGGACAGCAAAAGAGCCGCAAGGAATTTATTGACGGTAACATGCACCGATGGTACGTATCTGATGCCCGCAAATGTTATCCAGGAATTTAACAAGTTTTACATATTCCTGAAGGGATCGCCACAGTCTGTCATTGCCCGATTTGCTGGAAAAGCTGCTGTAACTGAAATTATCTTCAAAGAACACCGTCGTTATCCCGTGATTGACATTGACAGTAAAAAACCAACCGTGAAGGAAACCACAGACTATTTTTCACAGCTCTGCCCGGACGCTGAGGGAATAACTGTGTTTGAAACCACCAGCGGGTATCACGTACAAGTTAATGCCAGTACTGTAACACAGCGTGAACACAGTGCGTTATTGATCAAAGCTGCCGCGGATAAACCTAATTGGCGTATTGATATACAAGCTGGAATACACAGCATTAAATTACCTGGAACTAAATCAAACAAGCAGGGCGCAGTGTGCAAGAATAAAATCGCAGAAGTTGGTAATTGTCACGGCGCAAATATATTCTGTTGCCCGCTTGATATTCAGGAGCCCGTCATTTTAACTGAAACAATTGATGATGGTCTTGTTATTTACCCGGATAGCAGTATTGACCCGCAAGAGTTGCAAGCGATATCGACAGCGCTGACTGGACAACCAGATCAGATCACACATTAGGTCTGTGTTAGTGGGAATCGATTAACCTTTCAGCGAGCGCCAGGGCATTATTGCAACCTGTGTAACCGCCGCCACGGATACAATGCCGAACACGACTTCATCGAGGATAAATGCGACAATTTTCTTATATACGAACATCCTGACCGCTACGAGGTTGTTTGTCCGCGTTGCAACAGTAAAAGAATAACGGTCGCCAGAGCTGATTTATCAGTTCAGATTGATGATCATCTACAGGGAAAACTTTACAACCGTGCAGTTGCTGAAATCTGCGATAGTCTTCCAGAGCCAGCAAGAGATCCTGCATATATTAAATATCGGCTGTCATGGAACCAATTAAGGCAACCTGGAGAATTTATATCAAGAACACCGGATCTTGTGTATACGGCGGCTCCAGTCCATAAAGGTGGTCCAGGATGTCGTGTTATCTCGGAGGGTGATTACGCAGATGGCTCAGAATGTGGCACGGGAAAAACAGAAGCAGCCTGGAAATCAATCAAAGCGGTCCAATCTGTAGTGTATGTCAGCTACAGAAAATCACTCAGCGATAAAATCGTGGCTGACTATAGTATTGAACTTTACAGTAACATCCACGGTGATATTGAGTTTAAACCCGGTGATGCCCGCCGAGCTGCTATTCAAGCCGAATCATTGAAACGAATACGAGGATGCCACGACGTGCTGATCGTAGATGAATATCACGGAGTACGCCAGCAGCTTCTCTCGTCGGTAAAATAATGCGAGCAGTATTGGAAAGTATTTGAGGGACTTGTAGCAGCTGCAGAACGCGTTATCGTGTTGGTTGCAAATCTTAATGACCGTGACATCACACAATTTCGAATGATGGGTCGCACCGAAATACAATTTATCATCAACGACTATAAATTCCACCGGAAAATTAAGGAAATTGCTACTCACCGAGAAAATGATCAAGCACAGCAGGAATGGCTAGACAACAACCCTGATTTGGCTTCTGGAGCATTTTGCCATTACAAATCACACGGTCTGTATTCGGTAGAAGGTAAGGCGAAACGAGAACAACAGAGGAATACACTGCTATCATATTATCACGCAGACACTGACAGAAAACAGAAACAACTGGACTTTTCTGATCCCGCGGCAGCGTTCAAGGACAAACGGCCCATCATTTACAATCACACCGTAGAAGCAGGCGTTAGTATAGTTGATCCGCGGTTTAAACGCCTACATGTATTCTCGGAAGAAATTGGAACCGTAGAAGCGACCATGCAGGCGTTACATCGGTTCAGAAACGTAGAAGAAATTTATTATTCTGTGGTGCGAAGACCCGCTTATGGGTTACCGTTAAATCTTGAAGATCTCCACAAGAAAATTTACGACAACGAGAGAAATCTTTCCGAATCAGAAAGATCAAATAGAATTCCTCGCATTGCTGATCTCAATACCGCCTACGGACACGCCTGGTTAGATGTTGTCCTGGAACAGAATCTGTCAAGGTGTTATTTTACTCCAAGGCTGTTTGAAATGATGAGACGTGCTGGATGGGAAATTATGCGATCTACCCGGGACGATTACGAAACATGGCTGGCAAAAAAAGCCCAAAAAATCTGAACTCACCGCCAGTGCCTCCGGCACCGTCTTCGGCACTAGCACCATAGACGCATTTTTGTTAAGCAGCCTTGGTGAGTGAATAAAGGCGGCTGGAACTCGTCAGCAAGCAGTAGATGCCGAACTTAATGAAATCCTGGACATCCTTTCCCAGGAGCCTGAGGACCCTGACAAAATCCAGACAACGTCTGGGTCATCAATACGAGATTACAAATACGACCCTGACAATAAACTTGAACCATACCAACAGAAGCTGAGTTACATGAACTCGGTGTATCAATGTGATATGAGTAATTTTACCCCGGATGAGATTGAACACGCGTATAAGAAAACCAAGGCTTTTCAGCTGGCACATGAGAAGATCGTCGCAGATCGTAACGGCGGCAAGATATACAACCAGAGCAAATTCAGGACTGATAGTATCTCTCCGAGGCAGCGCGATGAAATCGTATCAGAGATAATCAAGAATCTTCCACTAGCTGCTAATCTGACAAAATCAAGCATCACAGTAAAAAACCTCAAAGAGGTTGTCTTGGAAATCATAAAATCGCCTGCAAAATACAACGAACTCATAAAATACTTCAAAGATATCTTTCCGGAAATAAAGATGCGATCAAGGGCTCTCACTGTGAAAGTGTCATTGAGAAGATTAAATTAATTTATAAAAGCTACGGTGCAGAATTAACAGCTAATAATAAAAAAGATCCTTCTCGAGGCAATTATACACTGCATTATCCAAAATGGCCAAAACCAGACTGTTTTTACAACGACGAATGGCGAAATACAATCATCGAACACACCGCTGATGATGTTGGTGGGCCTGATATCGTCGCAACCGATGACTCATCTGCATGGCTCAAATTTCATATCTGGAAAGCTAATCACTGGCTAACAAGATACGAAGAGTCAGATCATTAAATCAAACCCTGTATAAGTTAGTTTCGGTTTTTGCGGAAAGTGTCCTAAATCATATAAAAAAATTGTTTAGGACACTTTCCGCATTTGACTACAACTGAAGTCACTTTCCAAATAATCAACCTCAGCCAATTGCTCGTCTGAGGGCTTCACGGTTGTTAGATCATCTGTGGTCGATATCAGACCCAGTTGCTGGATCATCTGTGTATCACATTTAAATTAAAAATGTATTAACTAATATATGCTGGTCTCAAACAAGTGTGTGTGGGTCAAAGCTGGCTCAACAGAACGCTGTGGAAGATCTTGTGTTGGCGAATATTGCGGTGTGCACGCGTATGCGATACGACATAAGCCCGATTCCGCTAATCGTTGTTGTCTGGGATGCGGTGTTGGTATTCTTGGTAAACATCAGATCTGCGTTGAATGTGGTCGTGGCGCTTACAGACGTTTATTGCAGTCTTATCGGCGCCGTGTAGGTAAGTCTCGTAATGATCCTCTTCCAACCGTGCAGGAATTTCTGGTTCGTCAGTCACAACGGATGTGGAGTTGTCCACCGCTGACTAGTTAACAAGATACAAAAGTCAGATCACTAAATCAACCCCTGTATTAATTTACTTCCGGGATTGCGGAAAGTGTCCCAAATCATATAAAAAAATTGTTTAGGACACTTTCCGCATTTGACATCAACTGGTGTCGCTGACAAAATAATCGACCTCAGCCAATTGCACATCTGAAGGTTTCACTGTTATTGATTTATCTACAACCGAGATTGGGTTGGTTGGAGTCCTGGGTCCGGGCTAGTTTTTCCGCAGGGATAGAAACATACATCTGACCGGGTAAACCGCTTTACAAGAGATGTATCCAGCTTGATGCATCAGCGTTTCCAATCTAGGTATATAAAATCGTTTTGATAGGTTTTTTTCAAGTGTGTATCTGATATATAAATGCCCGTAGCTGGTTTGCAAATCTGCAATCGTTGGTAGGGTTTTATCCTGCTGTTGTTCAGGTAGATTTCGCTCGTTGTTAATTATCATTGCTGTGATATCTTCACGGGTCAATGGCAGATTTTTGTTTTTTTCTTCCTCGTCGGGTAATGTTTCTATGAATATAGAAACAGTTTTCATGTCGCCAAATCCTCTCATAGCTCGATGAGTTTCTTCCGCGGAAGCCTGATTTCCCGACAGCACATACAGTCGAGGTCCAACTCCTACCATGATTTCACGTCGCTGTATGTGCGGTATTATTTCGCCGGATTTAATTTCAGCCGGAAGCAACTCAACCGGGTTACCAAAATCAGGATCTCCTACCAGCAAACTGAAGTCTGTTCGTAGTTGTGTAAGTTTATAAATAGACTTAGGGACGTCCAACGCGGCCAGAATTGACTTTATTGTTCTACTTTTTCTTGTCTTTCGCAGGATATTGAACCGGTATACCGCGTCATAAACGCTCAACGTGACATCATCGCCAAATTTGGCGCTGAGTGGTTCCATGTTATTAATAACTTCTGTCTTTAAGATTAAAAAATGTCTTCTTGGTGATTAATCAACGACGAACAGTCAGATTATTAAATCCCGACACTGTCTGGACTTCGTTCGGAACTCTGTTCGGGCACTGTCAGTGTTGATGGCACTGGCGCTGTCCAAGGAATCTTACCGCTGGTTTTATACCCATATGTTTCATATCCACGGATTTCATATCCGCGCTGTTGCATTAATTCTGACCACCTGGATATATCAAATCGTTTATTTTGGGCGTTTCTCACAAATACCCGGATAACATCAATGTCGTTGAATTTTGTCATGCTGGGATATATTTCTTCCGTGGTAGCGTTATTTCTCACGGATATATACAGTCGGTGTCCAACTTCGATCATGATTTCATGTTGTTGTCCTGTCCTTGACAGGGGTACTGTTTTGCCGGATTTAATCTCGGCCGGAGATAACTTGACCGGATTGCTGAAATCAGGATCACCTAAAGTTTGTCAATCCCTGTAAGTGTTCAGGAACGTCCAGCGCGGTTAAAATAGCCCTGATCATCACACGCCAGTCAGAGTCCGGCCCCGGCTGTGGATCACTAAATTGGTATATTCCATGAAGGGTTAGTTTCATATCATTGATAAAATCCGCATTCAAATATGTCGAGTCTTTTTCCTGGCCGCGCTTGCCTCTTCAAGTAGTTTGATCTCGTTATGTGCCTGTATCAGCGCGCGCTTGTAATATTCGTTCCCCTGTTCCAACCGCTGATATCGTTCTTGCAACGCTTGCAGATCTCTGGTTAGTTGCACAATTTGTTCTTGCAGTGCCTGCCGATCGCTGGTCAGCTGTGTAATCTGTTCTCGCAGCGCGGTATTTTCTTTCAACACAGCAGTGTTGTCCTCGGTGTCTTTTAACGGTGCAGTCTCCGCGGCCGCCCAAATCTTATAGATACGGTTGAATCCAATCTTGTATTTTCTGGCGATGTCAATCAGCGGCAGCTTGTTTTTTTTAACTCGATGATATCTGCGATATCTGTCGATGATAGCTTAATTCGCGGCATTATATATTCAAAATTAATCTTATTGAAATTATTTATTACCTGAATAATAAGAATAAGAATAATAAGAATCTTACCAGTATTATCAATCAGGCCCACATAGAGGCCTCGTAATAACTTATCGGCGGTTGAATAACGTTGAATAATTTTGATAAATAATTTCGCGAACAAATAGCGTCGGATAATCACATCAATAAAAACTGCCCCGGATGTTGTCATCGACGTCTGTCAAATAATTTTACCAAAAAATGTCACAGTGAAATAATCCTGCCCGGGTAATGATGTCGGTAATGCTGTCGTAGAAATACCGTCAAGAATTGTTGCCGACGTCAATCAGAAATAATTTTACCGGAATCATGTAATCGAATTACGAAGGAAATCCCAACAACGAATAATGTCCGGCAATAATAACCTCGCTGAAACCCGATTCCCGCTGAGGTTTCCTCAGGTGATGGTTTCTTGCCATTATTCGATTACATGATTCTGGCATTATTTTCACGCTATGATTTCCATCACAGGGTCTTTTTTGGCGTTATTCCAGTCAAAATATCCGCAGATTGTTTTCCGAGGTTGTTTCCCTGGATTGTTCCCAATCATGATTTCTCAACACTGATTTTTCGTTCTTCCGCGGTTGTTGTTTCCCAGCAAAGTCTCCGATCATGATTTTCCGCCGTTGTTATTAATGTTATTTATTTATTTTTTATTCAATAATATTCGCCCGTTATATAATTTCTGAAGATGCCGAACAAAGCAAGATATTTAACTCCACAGCAACAGTTGGATATTATCGAACTCCGCGGCAAGGAGTCTCCCGCGAAGATTGCCGAACAGTACAAGATTGGTCTCTATCGGCTGTATAAAATCTGGCGCGAGGCATACCCGGACGATAAGTTTATTGGCGGTTATGCTGGAACAGAACGCGGCAAGAACCTCACCAAATACATCGACCGGATCAAGAAAAAGATCAACACGAAGGCAGAAGAGTATCAGCGCTGGCAGAAGTACTGTGCCGAAGTTGATCAAGCAATCAAAGATCTCCGCGGCAAGTACAACGCTGACCACAGTGTGTTTATGTCGTTGGTTCAGAAGAAAAAAAAGACCCAAGAAGACCTTGCTGACCAGCAGAAGAAGATCGGAGGTGCTCAATCACAGATGGAATTGATTCGTAAAGTTCTAATTCTTGAAAATATCATCTCAGAGTTTCAGCAACAACTCGCGGTCACTGTCGGTGCCTCCGGCACTGACGCTGTCACAGACGGTGCTGGTGTCAAAGACAGTGCCGGAGGCACCGACAAAGACAGCGACGGTGACGGTGACGCCACCAACACTGATCACAATGAGTTAGATTTTCCCAAATTAACTTTTGGTCCCTTGCCGCTGTTGTGATAAAGTCATTGCCCTCGAATCGTCAAAACCTATACCAACGGCGCCGCTGATCCCGCTGCAGGTCTCATTGTACTTTAAAAACCCCTCCACGGCCGTTTTTAAAAAGTCACCTTGGGCAGTTGTCGCCGATGTGTTTTTTCAGATCGTCGATCCGGCCTCTTGTGCTCGTTTTTGTTTGCAGATGCCGATTTTTTTTTAAATCTGCGAGTGCGCCAGAAATTTTTTACATGCTGAAGTTGTCATTGCACACTTTTTTTTAGTCATTCAGAAGCCGGATTTGCCCACCAGCGAGCCTTGTACATTTTTTGTTTCCTGTGGGGGTTTCAAACCCCTCTGGCGGGCGGTTTAAGTTATGGTGCGCCAGAACAGGCTTATATCATACTACTATACTTGTTTTACTATATATAGATGTAGCATTGATGGCTTTGTTATAATATATACTTGTTTTACAATATATAGCTGTAGTACTGATGGCTTTGTTATAATATCTACTTGTTTTACAATATATAGCTGTAGTACTGATGGCTTTGTTATAATATCTACTTGTTTTACAATATATAGCTGTGGCACTGATGGCTTTGTTATAATACACTGGTCAACAGTGAAATCATTACTGACTTGAAAAGGCCCTAATCTGTAGTATTTTGGTGTGCCGAACACGAATATAACCGTGAAAAATTTGTATTGGCTCTCGTTTTGAAGATATTCATATACCTCATTTTCTATGTTTCACTGTGTAAATTTCTCCAGTAGGACTGCAGCAACATCCGGAATAATGATGTAACATTGCATAATACCATCATGCTCACATCATCCACAGTTGATTGCATCATTTTCTGATGCAATGCAATACTAATGCCATGCGGCTGCTGAAGTAAGTTGACGTCAGCAGTGTACTATACATGTGTAGGCCTATTATACTAATGCCAGGCGGCTGCTGAAGCTGACGTAAGCAGTGTACTATATAAAGCCCAATCAGATAGGTTCAGCATTTAAAATATTTTAGACGTTGTGCGAGACAGTTCAAGCTACTGTTACATAAAACTTATTATTTTATCCATTTACGTACAATAAAGAACAGTAATGCCTCGAAAGTGTGTTAATACCGCGGACAATTTTTGCTATATTTGTGGGGAAGTGACATTTGCCAACCAGAAGAAAAGTATCAATTCTCAAGTGAAGAAGGCATATCATCTTTACTTCGGATGCAAGGTTGGTGACCAAGACAAGCCTTGGGCTCCGCATATATGCTGTGCTACATGTACAACACAGCTTTCACAGTGGTTGAATTGCAAAAGGTCATCAATGCCGTTTGCAGTCCCAATGGTGTGGAGAGAGCCAAGCAACCACCTAAATGACTGTTACTTCTGCTTGGTTCCTCCTCTTTCCGGCGGAATAACGAAGCGAAAGAAGTCGAGAATAGTCTACCCAAACATTCCGTCTGCATTGAGACCAGTTCCACATGGTGAGGGACTTCCTATTCCAGAACCTCCAGCAGAATATTCTCTTGATTCATCTGACGAAGACAAAGGTGAGTCGACCTGTTCTTCTCCTGGTCCATCAGCATGCAGTGATCCAGATTTTCACTGTGGTGCATCATCAACCCCACACAGAATAACACAGGAAGAACTAAATGACCTGATTCGTGATTTGGACTTATCAAAGAACAAGGCAGAATTGCTAGGATCAAGACTCCAACAATGGAATCTTCTAGAAGAAGATGTCACAATTACTGCATATCGAAAGCGCCACCAGCAATTGGAGCCTTTCTTCAGAAAGGAAAGTAATCTGATATTCTGTTCCGATATTGAGGGCCTCATGAATGCTTTAAAAATCACTCATGACCCACAAGAATGGAGACTATTTGTGGACTCTTCGAAACTGAGTCTCAAGGCTGTGCTTTTGCACAATGGAAACATTCTTCCATCTATTCCAGTAGCGTATGCTGTCCACATGAAAGAGACATACGATAACTTAAGGCAGCTACTGAATTCCATTGAGTATAACAAGTACAGCTGGCACCTCTGTAGTGATTTGAAGGTAGTTGCCCTTTTAATGGGACTGCAGCAAGGATATACAAAATACATGTGTTTCTTATGCGAGTGGGATAGCCGAGCAAGGGAAATGCACTACATGAGGAAGGAATGGACTCACAGGCAGAATGTAGCCATTGGAGAGAAGAATATCCAACACCCAGCTCTGGTTGAGGCTCAGAAAATCTTGCTACCACCCCTTCACATCAAACTAGGTTTGATGAAGAACTTCGTGAAAGCCATTGACCGGACTTTGCCAGCATTCCGATACCTGCATGAAAAATTCCCTCGACTCAGCGAAGCAAAGATTAAAGAGGGAGTTTTTGTGGGTCCTCAGATTCGAGAGCTTTTCAAAGATGACCGATTCAACAACTTGCTGGAAGGTGACGCGAAACAAGCATGGAATGCTTTTCGCCTAGTTTCTACAAACTTCCTCGGAAATGTTAGGGCAGAAAACTATAAGGAACTAGTAGAAGACATGTTGATGAAGTATAAGAAACTTGGCTGCAATATGTCTCTAAAGATTCACTTCCTTCATTCCCATTTGGATTTCTTTCCTAGCAACTGTGGTATTGTTAGTGATGAACACGGCGAACGTTTTCATCAAGATATCGCAACAATGGAACAAAGATACCAGGGAAAATGGTCCACTACAATGCTGGCTGACTACTGCTGGACACTCCTCAGAGATGCTCCCGAACAGCTGTACAAGAGACAGGCGAAGAAATCTAAGATGTAGTCAATGACTTGATTTTTTATAGGTAGGCTATTACAGTTGACCTTTTACTATTGGAATGCATTTCGTTATGTAAACATTAATTTCTTGCAGATTACAAAAAAAACTAGAGCCAATTTTGCAATTTGACTGTCATATTCGTGTTCAGCACATAAAAATTGATAAGAATTGACTAATTTTATTTCAGTAACATGACTTTTGTAAAAAATTGTTGTCCAGTGATATCTACTTGTTTTACTATATATAGCTGTAGTACTGATGTCTTTGTTATAATATCCACTTGTTTTACCGTATATAGCTGTAGTACTGATGTCTTTGTTATAATATCTACTTGTTTTACCGTATATAGCTGTAGTACTGATGTCTTTGTTATAATATCTACTTGTTTTACAATATATAGCTGTAGTACTGATGGCTTTGTTATAATATCTACTTGTTTTACCGTATATAGCTGTAGTACTGATGCCTTTGTTATAATATCTACTTGTTTTACCGTATATAGCTGTAGTACTGATGGCTTTGTTATAATATCTACTTGTTTTACCGTATATAGCTGTAGTACTGATGGCTTTGTTATAATATACACTTGTTTTACAATATATAGCTGTAGTACTGATGTCTTTGTTATAATATCTACTTGTTTTACCGTATATAGCTGTAGTACTGATGTCTTTGTTATAATATCTACTTGTTTTACCGTATATAGCTGTAGTACTGATGGCTTTGTTATAATATCTACTTGTTTTACAATATATAGCTGTAGTACTGATGGCTTTGTTATAATATCTACTTGTTTTACAATATATAGCTGTAGTACTGATGGCTTTGTTATAATATCTACTTGTTTTACTATATATAGCTGTAGTACTGATGGCTTTGTTATAATATCTACTTGTTTTACAATATATAGCTGTAGTACTGATGGCTTTGTTATAATATCTACTTGTTTTACAATATATAGCTGTAGTACTGATGGCTTTGTTATAATATCTACTTTTTTTACTATATATAGCTGTAGTACTGATGGCTTTGTTATAATATCCACTTGTTTTACAATATATAGCTGTAGTACTGATGTCTTTGTTATAATATCTACTTGTTTTACCGTATATAGCTGTAGTACTGATGTCTTTGTTATAATATCTACTTGTTTTACCGTATATAGCTGTAGTACTGATGGCTTTGTTATAATATCTACTTGTTTTACAATATATAGCTGTAGTACTGATGGCTTTGTTATAATATCTACTTGTTTTACAATATATAGCTGTAGTACTGATGGCTTTGTTATAATATCTACTTGTTTTACTATATATAGCTGTAGTACTGATGGCTTTGTTATAATATCTACTTGTTTTACAATATATAGCTGTAGTACTGATGGCTTTGTTATAATATCTACTTATTTTACAATATATAGCTGTAGTACTGATGGCTTTGTTATAATATCTACTTGTTTTACTATATATAGCTGTAGTACTGATGGCTTTGTTATAATATCCACTTGTTTTGCAATATATAGCTGTAGTACTGATGTCTTTGTTATAATATCTACTTGTTTTACCGTATATAGCTGTAGTACTGATGTCTTTGTTATAATATCTACTTGTTTTACCGTATATAGCTGTAGTACTGATGGCTTTGTTATAATATCTACTTGTTTTACAATATATAGCTGTAGTACTGATGGCTTTGTTATAATATCTACTTGTTTTACAATATATAGCTGTAGTACTGATGGCTTTGTTATAATATCTACTTGTTTTACTATATATAGCTGTAGTACTGATGGCTTTGTTATAATATCTACTTGTTTTACAATATATAGCTGTAGTACTGATGGCTTTGTTATAATATCTACTTATTTTACAATATATAGCTGTAGTACTGATGGCTTTGTTATAATATCTACTTATTTTACAATATATAGCTGTAGTACTGATGGCTTTGTTATAATATCTACTTGTTTTACTATATATAGCTGTAGTACTGATGGCTTTGTTATAATATCCACTTGTTTTACAATATATAGCTGTAGTACTGATGTCTTTGTTATAATATCTACTTGTTTTACCGTATATAGCTGTAGTACTGATGGCTTTGTTATAATATCTACTTGTTTTACAATATATAGCTGTAGTACTGATGGCTTTGTTATAATATCTACTTGTTTTACAATATATAGCTGTAGTACTGATGGCTTTGTTATAATATCTACTTGTTTTACTATATATAGCTGTAGTACTGATGGCTTTGTTATAATATCTACTTGTTTTACAATATATAGCTGTAGTACTGATGGCTTTGTTATAATATCTACTTATTTTACAATATATAGCTGTAGTACTGATGGCTTTGTTATAATATCTACTTGTTTTACTATATATAGCTGTAGTACTGATGGCTTTGTTATAATATCCACTTGTTTTACAATATATAGCTGTAGTACTGATGTCTTTGTTACAATATCTACTTGTTTTACCGTATATAGCTGTAGTACTGATGGCTTTGTTATAATATCTACTTGTTTTACTATATATAGCTGTAGTACTGATGTCTTTGTTATAATATCCACTTGTTTTACAATATATAGCTGTAGTACTGATGTCTTTGTTATAATATCCACTTGTTTTACAATATATAGCTGTAGTACTGATGTCTCTTTTATAATATCTACTTGTTTTACAATATATAGCTGTAGTACTGATGTCTTTGTTATAATATCCACTTGTTTTACAATATATAGCTGTAGTACTGATGTCTTTGTTATAATATCTACTTGTTTTACAATATATAGCTGTAGTACTGATGTCTCTGTTATAATATCTACTTGTTTTACAATATATAGCTGTAGTACTGATGTCTTTGTTATAATATCCACTTGTTTTACTATATATAGCTGTAGTACTGATGGCTTTGTTATAATATCTACTTGTTTTACAATATATAGCTGTAGTACTGATGTATTTGTTATAATATCCACTTGTTTTACCGTATATAGCTGTAGTACTGATGGCTTTGTTATAATATCTACTTGTTTTACAATATATAGCTGTAGTACTGATGTCTTTGTTATAATATCTACTTGTTTTACCGTATATAGCTGTAGTACTGATGGCTTTGTTATAATATCCACTTGTTTTACAGTATATTGCTGTAGTACTGATGGCTTTGTTCAAGGCTCCATAGAAAAATCAGATAATACAAAAATTCTAACAGTCATATTCTTTCTAATGTGAATTTTAATCACAATTCCAAAAATCATACTTTTTTTAATATTATATGAATTCAGATTGCATCTCCAGCAATTATACGTTCTAAAACTTCCTACACAATTCACATCCTATTATATACAGAGGGATATCCCTAGGACAGGTGGAAATAAAAAAAAACTCTCTTTCTATGAGAACGTGTGTGTGTGCGTGTGTGTGTGTGTGTGTGTGTGTGTGACAAACGTGTATATTTATATACAGTGTAGGCACATGTATTATAACTTTGAATAGTGTCTCCTCGATTTCGATTTCGACATGAGAGGATATTTTAAAATATCTATTGACACCAAAGCCTCTACATTTCTGACGATATAAATAGTGAAGTGAAAATTCAATATTACCATAAATTTCTTTCTTTTATCTATTCATAGGATTGTTTTTAAATTTGTCAATTTGATAGATGTACTTTTTGAATCCCTAGAAATGTCGTGGGGCATAGTCGTCTCTGTTATTTGTTAGCGTAAAACTCGTTAATAGTTTTTTGGTTTTTTTTTTAATTAGATGTTTGCTTCAGATGTCCCACAAAAAGATTACAGCATGTACACTGTGCGTGTTCGAATTAAGCCGAGTTAAACTATGTAAGGATGTCCTGATTGGTCAATGTGCTGATTGGTCAATGTCCTGATTGGTTAATGGCCTTATCATTTATCAGGGTTGATCAAGGTTAGAATTCAGAAGTTAACAACATTACATTGAGTGAACATTCAAGGTGATGATGGTCCCTTTTAAGACAGTATAGTTTATGATACTGCAAAAGATACCCATTTTACTTATTGGTAGTGTAATCCTGCTTCTTTTGAGTAATGTACTTTTACAGATTTTTAGGTGAATTTTGACGACCCATTTTCCTCACAATCGTTTAGGAATATTGATAATTCTTTTTATAATGCAGGTAATCGATACATCATGCTATTTGGAGAGTATCTCACCAAACTGCTTTATGCTAAAGAAATTCCTATCAAGAACACGGATCACCCTCAACTGCTTAATAAGATACCCATGTACCTATGAATTACACGAGAATTTGATTACAGGTCAAGGAAGAGAATTTTGCTAAGACTTAAATCAGATGTATGATGGGTATTAAGTATAGAATTTGACACTATATTAGTAAAATATGATATAATTACAAGATGTGAATTATAACTTTAAAGGGGCTTTCGAGGCTTTCAGATGAAATAGACACTACTGTTTTGTATATTTTGCTTGATGAAGAGAATTTTGCTAAAACTGTTGCTAAAACTCTCTTGCAAATTCAACATACGAGTGAGATGAGCATAAATTTAACATTTTTGTACCTTCGTATTTTTCTGTAACGTGAAATGAAAGAAACTGAGGCAGCAAAGAAATAAAGAATTTAGTCAAAACATACTTATTCTTGAGATGTAGATAGTTCCATCTAGACACATTCATTTCAAAGTCTTCTTCAAATAAATGACAAGCTAAAATAGTTTATCAATAAATTGTTATTTTCTTTTATTAGCGACCTTCAATAGAACAGGTTTATTTATATATCGTGACAGCAATACCGAGATCTGCGAAACTCTAAGAAATAGTTAATATAAGACTACTTGTGTGTTTATTTTTCTTCACTACTGCACATGATTTGTGCACATTCCTCAAGGTCAAACTGCCAGCATAGGCATTGTTCTTCTTTTGACTGCTCAACCCATAACGACAGACCTCAATACCCCAAATACGTATCAGTTTGCTTCCACTTTATCTGTGAGTAACGTGTATTATTCAAAACCAAGACAAAGATTAACGCTTATTGTGAGAAAATACAAAAAGTGAAATGAACTGATCTGCGTGACACTAGAATCGAATAATTATGAATCAACAGAGCATTTAGACATCTCTGAATAGGTTATTGTTAGTAACGTTAAAGCATTACAATGGGAAGTATGCGACTTTTCATTTGTATCTGTGTTGTAACGTGAAAATAATAATTTGGAATTAGTCTCCACTTATGCTAACTATACAAGTTCTACTAACACAGGTAAGTGAACTACTATCGCTCTTGCTTTTTATTATTGCATTTATGAAAAATTAAGTTACATTGCTTAACCAATGATAATGCTGATACCATCGCAATGCATCATATTACTATTTTTCATTTATTATTTGAGAATGATACTGTATTGACCTCAGTCACTAGAAATTGCCAGTGATACTGTATTGACCTTAAAGTCACCAGAATTTGCCAGTGATACTCTATTGACCTCAAAATGACCCTAAGTCTTATAAGGCTTAGTTAGTAAGCTGAGGAATCATTATGAAAACTGGTTCACTGAGTAAAATAGTAAGGAACCAAAGTAATGCATTTTAGCCTTAGATATCAATGTCCAATTGTGTCACTTTTATGTATTTCAGTTATTAGATGATACTAGGTGGAATGAAAAATTATGTATCGTAAAATAGAATGGTAAACCAAGTCTCAAATACAATATAAAGATTCGAAAAGTCACGATATTATGACGACCGCACAAACGTTCTATTAATTTGACTAGATTTTGCCTATTATATAATGTTGTCGGATATGTTTTTCATAGTGCAAAGGATGTCGAATATGTACATATAAAATTTGTTAAAAATGTGTTAAATACAAAGCCGAGAGAGAGAGAGAGAGAGAGAGAGAGAGAGAGAGATTCAGAGTCACGAAATATAATGACATCCTGGAAGGTGGTAGGTAGGGAGACAAATAAATAAGTAAACATGCATACCTATGTTGGTGGGGGGAAAGAAATATTACGGATAATCTGATAGAAGGAGAAATGGAGAGAGTAACTTGACTGAGATAATGTGTCCTGGAGTTAGATCTCTGGTGATTATTTTTAGAAGATGGTAAATTATAGGTGAGACTAGATGGGGGCCAAATCAGGAAAGATCAAGAGGCTAAAGCCTAAGACGATTGCGGAACTCAGGAGCCATGTAAATGTTCACTTCACCACTGAGGAGATACATGAGTGGTATAAGGATTTCATGGCACGTCTTAAACCAGGACAGACGGAGCTTACCAAGAATCAGTTTGTACAAGTCTATGATTCCGTCTTTGAAGGGGATGCTTCTGATTTCGCTGAGCACGTGTTCAGATCATTCGATGAGGACGGAAACGGTACAGTCGATTTCAAAGAATTCATCCTCGGTCTGTGCATATCGGGGAGTTCTGACTTCCAAACTAAGATAAAGTGGGCATTCACTGTGTATGACGTTAATGGAGATGGATTCATTACAAAGGATGAGATGTATCAAATTATCAAGGTAAATCTTTTCCTTCTAATTTGGTTACCTTCCACATTGTATTATGGTAGTAGCAAGAAAATTAACGAGCAAAAACCAGAAACCTTCAGCACAAACTAACGTCCTTTGCAATGAAAATCGTAATAGATTTATTCATCCGTGCAGTTATTATTTCTTGGGATAAATTACGTCCAACACATATGTGATGTAAATTGTATACAAGTCATTCTAATGAAAGGCAAAACTTGTCACATCGTTGTGCTCCTGGATCTGTATCGGTAGGTCTTTTCCATGCTTATGTCATAAAAACCTGGCATGGCAGCTGTTCTCCTTATGATTTCTGTTTGTTCTTATATCCTCACTTGATTGGTGACGCATACAAAAGTGTGAATTTAGAAGTTTCCATCAAGTAACAATTTTATAGACTCTTATGAAATTGAACATGAACTTTATTTAAACACATTCGAGTCTTAACTAACTCATAATTCGACTGTCAGCAAAACTGGCAACATGTTTTCCATCTGTAACGACGTATCAACAAACAACGTATAATGTTCGATTTTCTCTTTCAGAACAAGTTGCTTGGTACACTTCATACTTTCTTATATCATACTTTTTAGGTGTATGGATGATTAAAGTTGTAGATGACAATTCGGTAATATATTTGGTAAAGATCAACTTTTTATTTGGCACAATTTCTGTTTTTAAAAAATACAGGTATAATTGTCACAGTATACAAATTCTACAAAACGTTTGCGACATTACGCTGTTATAGAGAGGGGCTGTCTTTATCTTATATATTTGAAATGCAGTGTTTTGTGCGGAGAAAGATTAACAACTACAATTGGAAAATTATATTTATAAATGATCATGACACATCTGGTAATATATATATTATTTAAACAAGAGTTAAGGCATTCACAATATCATAGAAAGTATTAATTAATCTGAGATGTACTCTAATACATTATTTTCAGAAGAATTTTAAATGTTAAGACTGTAATTTAATCATTTATGCGTATTACATGTTCAGTACAAAAACTGTTGCAATGCACGAACCAAAAAGTTTGTTCAACACTCTGAATTTGAGGAAGACATTTTGAGATGTCCGTCAGGCTCTGGCTGGTTTTCAAAGATCTCAGTTTCTAATCGTTGATAATTTAATGATATTTACATAGGTAGTGAATAGTTTGAATCAAAACTCTCTGTAATTCTTCATTAAATATTGTTCATGAGAAATCTTAACAATTATCTAACATTTATCGAAATTCCTGCTTTATGAAAATATATAATTTCATATGAACATTAACAGAACAGGACAACGTTTTCCTTATTTGTGTGCATGGGTTTGTTTTACGTAATAAGAACCTTTTTTTTGGATTTTCTATTTAAACTATTAATTGTAACAGACTCTTTTTACCAAATTTAAAGCACTTTTGTTATATATATATATATATTAAAAATAACATGGCACTTAAAGTATTGATATATTATAAGGCAAATTGATATACCACTAGATATGTACTTAAAGTCACAGAGGCACCGTGCCCCATTCCTTCTTCATGTTAGCATAACATTGTTTTGGGGCTTATTTTACAATGTAAAACCTGGAACACATCTCTATTCGAATCGATCTAACCCACTTCGTACAGGCCCCGGATGACTGAGTTGTGTAAGGTGCTCGCCTATACAGATCAGTGACATCTCACCTCTGTCCACTTGGGTACGAGTCTCGATTCAATAGCTTTCTGTGGTTCGGTGATTCTCCCGGGATTTTTCCGGGTTTTTCTTCGACCAAAATATACTGGCCGCCATGTATAGTCTATCATGTGCTGGAAAATGGCGTTTAACCCTCAAAACCACAACCACTTCATGTGTCTAGGCTGCATATCGATTAACTCAACACGAGAACTCACGTGTCTGTTTTGCTGAAACATTACTCCTGGCTGACTCCGTGACAACAGTATGCAACGATGAAATCCAGACTGAACAAACCGTCCGCACCAGCCTAGACATTGGAAAGGGTATCCTGGTCCTGACCAAAATTTAGTAACGTACGGTTGATTTTACTATCAATGGAAGAAACTGTAACTTACTAGTACAATGTACCAGTTTATGGCCCTATATTTTATAAACGATACCTACTTACTGCACGGACAATTCCAGGCAAAGTAATCGTTACTGCTGCCAGATGTTTCATTCTGTTTAACCACAACCCAGGACTATTCTCGAGCCGGAAGGCGAGGAATAGGTGCCGACATGCCTATATTCGCCATATATATATATATATATATATATATATATATATATATATATATATATATATATATATATATATTATTTAATTTATAGTTGATTTAATTTAATTATCTGTAAGTTTTACAATATTTTTTAACTACATGATAAAGTAATGTAATTTTGTTTACTGGAATTTGATATTTTCAATAATTAGTTTGACCTGACTATTTAGTCGAAAACAGCTAAAAATAGAACTATGCATCTTTTTGCTGACATAGTTCCTGACCTTGATTGAGAATCAAGTAAGCAACTTCCTTTTTCTTAAAATTCATTCGTAATGTGTGATTGATAAAAGTGAAATCGAGGCTGACTGGGACCACGTGCCTTTAGATGTAAATAGCTTCTACGATGTTCTGGTTTTACCGGAGGGCTGACACTCATCCAGGCATCTACTTTGCGCAGTATTCATGTTTTATACCTATGTCCATAGAGACTTTAGTCAGTCGGGCTTCTAAACTCTTGATGTCAAGGTGTTCATGAGGTTGTGACCAGCTGAGTCGAAATTTTGTTTTTGGAATTATTAATTCTTTTTCCTGGAAATATTTGAGGGCTGATACAGAATTCTTGAACGAAGACATTACTTGAAATTTTATTTGAAAATTCAAACACCGGAATATTATATTCTTTGGTACAATAAATAACTGTAGACACATCAGTTTTATACAAGTTACATTATACGTCATCACCTTCCATTTAAAATGTTTTCGTCGGGACTCGAACTTGAAGATATGAGAACATTTTATGACTAGAACTTCTAATTTTTTATTCTGGGATTATTCGTCGATTATTTTTATATTTGATTCTTAAGACCGTAAGTTCTTTTTTCCATTTTTCCATTGTTTATTTCCAGAGAAATAAATTATTTGTTAAATTTTACAAAGATTGGTGTCTTCACTTTTTCTTACTGTTTATTAGAGCATAAACACATGACATAAGAATATATATATATATATATATATATATATATATATATATATATATATATATATATATATATATATATATATATATATATACATACATACATACATACATACATACATACGCTTTTTATCTAAAATAATGGTCAAAGCTATTGATAAAATCAGCAGTACAGTACACCAGTCAAGAAAGTTATAAATGTTTCTTTCACAAGCAGATTCAAGAAAAAAACCCACAAGTTTTCAATGGCAACGGGGCTTGGAATATATATAATTATTAGAACATTTTAAAACTTATTGTAAAATAAAAGATCTGCATTTAATTCTAGTAAGCGTGTTTGAGTTCATTTTTCTTAAGGTCAATGACAAAGGACGGCTTGGATGAATTTGACGGTGACTCCTGGATTTTGCAGAGTGGAGAATCTCTAAGTGAAACACTGTACATAATAGATTATATATATTTATTCAAGGACTTGGATAGTTAGGCAATTTTATAGGGTTATGTTAAACTTTCAAGGACTTCAGTGATATTCTATTTTCACCTTGAAGTAAAAACATTTGGATTTTGGTGCTAACATGTTAGCACATAAACACACGAAAACCCTCGTTCGGAATTCCTTTGGACAGTTTCCGGATTAATGAGAAATTGATAGTACAATTTAGTCAAATATTCTAGTAAAGCATACACTGTAAGTTATTTTAATTCATTCACTTTGTTTAATTTTATATTTTATTTAAATAAATTTTAATTTTGGAAAATTGAGTGTGTCACGTTTGCAAAGCCCCAGCAATAAATTCATGTATAAGCTACAATTTTAGACACATTACTTCTGCCATATGTTCGAGGTCTTAAGATTGCCGGAAACTTAAGCTGGCGAAGGCGACCGCTCGCATCATTTGACATCGGCTTGCCGTATCACACCTATGTGTTACAGCTTAGTTCCAAGATTAGAGGGAAACTAGCGGGGTGAACGAGGCGTGTTCTTATCCGTACCCACGTTGACAGAGAGCGAGAAGGACATTGTCCGCTAAGTTTGATTGGATCGGTTCATAGATATATCCAATCGGAATTGAAATAGATAGTATGATTACAATTCTGATCCGAAGAATAACTTTCCGAATTTGTAAATAAAAAATTAGTTTCGCCTAGACAGATTGCTGATCAATAGGGTTCCTCCGAAAGAGCCACTCGTAATTTGGCGGCATAACCTAGGGTAGATTCTAAGGAAAGAAAAAGGTTCGAAAAGGAATCTCCTTAGGGGACACAGCATTTCGGGTTTGATTGAGTCCCAAAGTCTTCAAGAGTTGGAGAGGGAAGTGAGTCTAGCTGAAACAGTCGAAGTTGACGGAAGTCTAGTCGGTGGAGAGAAGGTGGTTGAGGAAGAAAAGGAGTCTGGAGGAGAAAGTGGAGGAGGAGGAGAGGGAGTACAGAGAAGACGAGGAGGTGGAGAAGGAATATGGAGAAAATCGGGGAGGAATAGGAGAAGGAATTGGGAAAAATAGGAGAGAGAGGAATAACGCAGTTGAGTAGAATACAAGGACAGGTTGAAATCGATTTCACACTGCTAATCAAGTGATACAACAGGCTATTAACGAGTCAAGCAGAAGGAGTGTAATTGGGAATTTGAATCATTTGATTATTGAATTGTTATTGAATTGTCAAACGTTGTACTTTAACCTTTTTGTATATTTAACCATCTAACTGTCGGCATTGCTGACTGGAGTCTCGGAGTTTTTTATCTATCTTTCACTAATTTAACTTCCAACCAAAATCAAGCCTGGGTGGGACTTTTATAATAGTTTAAATAAAATATTGGGAGCACCCCACCCCACCCATAATAACCCTCACGGAGTGATTGTTTGGTTTACCTTGTCTTGTTACTTAAGTTTGAGCTCCTAGACGTAACAAGTAGAAATGCTATATGAAACTACGGCAATAAATTCAGCTTTAATTACTTACGATTCAATATTTTCAGGCATTTTACAAAATGACAAACTGCAAGACACCGTCTCCACAACAGCTTACTGAGGATTTGTTCAAGTTTATGGACTGTAATCAAGACGGAAAGATCTTATGGGAGGAGTTCATTCAAGGCGTATCCCAGGACGACACCATGGTCCAAATGTTGCAGGCTTCCTCTGATAGCAATGAGGACTAGCTGTTTGGGCAAATATGATGAACATTGCAAAGATTTACAATTAAACAATATTCTTTTTTAAGGAACAAAATACTGTCATCATATACGTAACTTTGATCATTATGTTGAGATTATTTATAATTACATGTTCTCCCTTGAACGTGGCTTTTATACTGTGTCATCATTTTTCTCAAGTTTGTTGTCCATGTTTGCAAACCGGTAATAATATATACAACCAGAACAAACATATTTAAGTTTTGCTCTTTTGTTTTCGTCGGTTTTTACCGAAGTTGTATGCGTTTATTTTCGTGAATACGTCAACTATACTGTTTCAAACGTTTTCAATAACAGCGTTAAAGCAATAATATAAATATTGTCATGCAAGAAGAAGAAGGTTATGATGATTATGGAGAGGAGATTTGTTAGAAACATTAATTTAAATGAAACACAATGATATGAGAAATGGGCTCAATGTATCCTGACTTATAGACCTGATAATCCTAATCCATCGGTACACATAATCCACGTCTTAATCTAAACTTTGCTATTTATCTATAAGTCTGAATATTTAAGGCCGGCGTAAAATAAATAAATTACTGTGAACGAAATGACGGCGATGATGATGATGATGATGCGATTTGTTTTCCACATCAGTCGTTCTAAATGAAAGATAAAACGCGATAAAAAGATAGAAACTGACGAATAGACTTCTGGACATGATGAGTATCACCATCCAGAACTCATAGTTGACATCTTAAGAAACTGCATTCTCCTCTGGTATGCTTTAGACTGAATATTCAAGGCTCCCGTAAAATACATCAAGTTTTAGACTGAAGCAATATGAAATACCTTTTCATGTGACAACATACTTTTATCTGAACTATCAAATAGTGATTGCTATGACAAAATTCCTTATGAGTCCCTTAGATGCGAGTCCCATTCACATACAAAATGTTATGGGCTTTAAGGGTAGAGGGAATGTATACCATGGACTACTTTCCTTCGTAAAGAATAGACAGGTCCTAAACACTCAAATTCCACTGTGTAAGCCTGCGTCGAAGTGGCTCCCTAAAATTCGACGAATAAGAAGTCGAACTAAATGATGTACAGTCGTCGACTTGGTGTACATTTAAACAGTATCGAACAAACATAATATATTCCCCAAACTCTGGTGTGATAAAACTAGTACATTTCAACTACCGAAGACATCCCAACAGTGATGTGTTGCAAATAAAATGTACCTGATTCAAGGAAAAACGTAATTTTTGGTCACGAAGAATATGATTGTATTCGGAGGACCTTATAATTATCTGCCGCGTAAACTGGCCATAAAATAGCAAACACTGTATTAATAATTTCCTTTCATAATCATCGTCTCTGAAGTAAAAAGAGAGAAGATTCGAACGATTAAAATCCATTCAAATAAAGAGGTAATTTAAAGCCCAATTTTCTTATTTGTAACTATGGTGCATTTTAGAACAAACTTCTAGGTGGAATGATTTATTCGATTTATCTCAAGATCTCAGTAGCAGCTATATTGACGAACCTGTTAGGTTTTAAATCAAAATTGCTTAACTGGCGCCACGGTAGAAATATATCATTTCACGCGTGCACATGCTTTCGAGTTATCAGCTATTATATATATATATATATATATATATATATATATATATATATATATATATATATATATATATATATACACACACACACACAGATACATAAAAGTCCTCATTTTCGACATTTACACTAACATTGTTTTGTAATCTTGTCATTATGAGAACGAGCCTATGTAGGATATGCCCATGTGTACATATTCAACTTCATGCAAAGTACACGGAACAGGGAAATCGAGCAGAACTGTAGCAATTCTGCAATGTCATAATTCTACATACCAACACCATACGATATGCCAAGCTTTACACGTGTACCATCCTCTATTCTACAGACCAACAACATATATGCCAGGCTTTACACATGGACCAATCCTTTTCTACACACCAACACGATATCATATGCCAGGCTTTACACATGAATCAATCCATATTCTATAGACCAACATCATACGATATGTCTGGCTTTACAATTCATATGCTGCAGGTCAACACCATATGTGTCAGGCTTTGCACATGGACCAATTCCTGTTATACAAAACCAACACCATACGATATGCCAGGCTTTATTCATCGACCAATCTATAATTCTACAGACCCACACCATAAGTATGACAGGCTTTATACATGGACTAATCCCTATTAATTTGAGCGTTTCACACAAACTGTACGGTCTTATCTCACACAAAGCATCTTCTGATACATTGCACAAAGGAATTTAGTGTGCCCACACATTCGTACCAAGGGATGATGGTGACGGGGCCGACAAGGGGGGGGGGGGGACAACCGGGGATATATCTATAAGGGGCCCAGGCCGAACAACACTTTATTTTATAAAAAAAAAAAAATTGATTCAGCGAGAACTATGAGAGATACGTGTGTTTCTGACCCCAGGGCCCGTAATCGCTCTCTACGGCCCTGCATGTAGATTACGTAAAATCAGGGCAAGAATTCGTGTATAGACTGCCGATTATATAGTCATGCGAACGGGCCAATTTGGAGTCATTACAAATTCCAAGCATTTATAAAATGATTATTGTCCGACTTATATGCTAGCAAAATTTCCGTTGTATGTGCTTACTATCCTTATCAATGTAAGGTTCCCCCGAATTACGCCAAGTATTACCCGTGCGGCAACGACTATAAAATGAAAATGGTTTTAGGTTCGTTGCGAATATTTTTGCCACACGTATGGTTCTTCATAAGAAATTCCTTTGCAAAGTGTTCAACTCAAAGAAACAAAAAGTACAGATTTTCTTACGCTGACCATGAGCTTGGGTTTCATGAACAAAAATGTTCCAAACTAAATTCCTAGATGAATATATAGGTGACTCTAACTCCATATAAGAATAAAGATTTCTATACAGAAAACGGAGATTGAAGATGGGACAGCATATTTGCTACGTGAATGACTTAACCACCATGGCATGCAGCTGTGTTTGATACAATTTGAACTTGAATGGTATATATTTCTACCAACATTAATTTGCTTGTTAAATTTCTTAAACCAACTTAGAAAAATGCGCAAAAAATAACCAAAAAGATAGTGATTTGCGTCATTTTATGATCTTTAATACCATGTTCGTTTACCCTGGGAAGGTTTTGGGATATCGTCTATATAGCACAACACAAGTTGAATACATCAATCTTTTCCCATGACTACATTGATATAATCGATATAGTCAAATTGATATAATCGATACAGTCAAAAGGGATTTCAGGCACATATTGCTAGATGGTGACGGGACACCGCATGGGTTCCAGCGATATTTTCTCCATCAGATAGTCTGTAGCATTGTGTAGATGCTCATATGCCTTCCGGTCTTTTTTCTGTCTGTCTGTCTGTCTGTGTATATGCTGCTAGTCAACAGTAAGTATTTCTGTATCCTCTTATGCATCTGCCCCCTCTCTCTCCCTTTCTATCCAATATATATATATATATATATATATATATATATATATATATATATATATATATATATATATATATATAACACTGAGAAATACTAATACTAGCTATATACTATTAACTGAGGATTATGATAATTTGAATATGAAATTATAATTGGAGTATGTGATGTCATGAGCCATCACCCGACTCCACCAACCCAAAGCAATAACAATAACAACGACAATAACAACAATACTGCTACTACTACTGATACTACTTGCTAACAAGAAATGTGTTAATTCTGAACATACGTGTGTATCTGTTTTGATGGGATAGGCGGCTTAAGCAGCCAACTTCCCGAACACAGCTAAGGTCTAGTCTTTGAATGCTTGATTCATTCATTTTGTTTGCATGTAACTGCTCATTATCACATGAAAGGCAGCAATGTTTATATGTGACTGTCCACTACAACATGACAGGCAACAATCTTTGTATGTGACTGTCCACTACAACATGACAGGCAACAATCTTTGTATGTGACTGTCCACTACAACATGACAGGCAATATAGTATTTGAATGTAACTGCCCATTAACTCATGAAAGGTTATAGTGTCGAGAACAATGCTCCGAAAGAGATCTTCCCCAATGATCAAGCGAATCCTAGCTGGAACGTAACTTTAGTCGTATTAGCTCGGTACACTAACCATTATGTTATCTGGCCCACCTTAAAGATGATAGGAGTATATTCGTATTTTGATCCACTTCCTGGAAATGGGCAATGCGGCGGAGATCGGGAAAACGGACGAGTGATTGATAAAAACATAATGACGGTGTTTCGATAGCCATGCTTCTTGGAAGACTTGTATTATGTCGTAAGATCAATTAATTTAGCCGTTGCCTCGAAAGAAATTTTCAGTGTCTTGTTATAGACACTACATATGTTTCATCCTTTTATCGAAGATTACGAGGAAGACGAAGCTTTGAAAACTGTACTTATTGTGAAAGAGTAGAGACAATTTCACCAGAACAAAGAACTCCTGCTTCAAATAGTATTCAGTATATGCTGTGACAGCAATATCGACCTTTTCCAACATTTGACATGGCAAATTTATTTTGGTTTTCTTTCTTCTACACAGCAACACACCATTATTACGCACCGCATAACGACAAGACGTGCCTATGCACTGTTATTATTCTGATTGCTCCATTCACAAAAATAGACATAACCTAATTGAAGATTCAAATCAAACATTAGTGTAAGAAGGATATTTATTAGTGAACAGTACGTCAGTGCTTTCCGTCAAAATATTGCACGTGTCCCATTCACCTATACACATTGGTAAGTATTTTAATGTGAATATATATACATGTGGTCCGCGTGCCACGTAAGTTTATAAACTGCACTTTTGTAAGAAAAACAAGTCTAAGGAAACATAAAAACGTTTCAAATATCCCTAGTGCATACACATTTATTTAACCAAGGAATAGGAATAATTCAAAGCAAAGACAAGGGTGTGCTTGTAACATCAACGAATGAAATTAGCATAAGTATCTAGGACTAGAATTACAATTTGTAATTACATTGTGCAATTCTAGCCTTACCTATTGTGAATTTAACACAGATTTAAATAAATCTTTGTGAATAGGTTAACTTGTTAAGTGCAAAACTTAAAGTTGGAAGTAATAATTACTGATGCTTATTAGTCCCACTAACAATGGTAAATATTTTGGATGTCAAGACGATTAGAGAATACTGATAACAACAGCATTAACATTCTATAAAAGGAGCTAGGGAAACGAAAAACTCCATTTGGAAGGAATTCGTAAACAAGACTGGTGAAATGCAAGAAGCGTGCAATTAATTGCGGGCGACATTTGATATATTTACAATAGTTGTGCAGATAACATATCTGCATTTTCAAAGCATGGTATTTAAAAGATGTAGAAACATTGTGAATCTATTTTCCGAAAATATGATACATTTTGTGAGCAGTTCTGAAAATATTATTTCAAACCTGCATCTAATTTATACTACTGACTACCTATAATCAGTCTTATTATATTAGCGGCCAATATTCTTAAAGAGATATTCTTATGAATGTAACTGGAAGAAAATATAATTCTTCGAAAAGAAGCGTAAAAATTTTAACGTTTAACTTATCATCATATATCCAGAGTGGGCTTTAAACACTGAATATGTTCAATAACAAATTTGTTTTTATTATAAGACTGAGCAATTGCTGTCTCAGATACATAACATCCAAAACTACATTTATACTAAGAAATAATATTCTCATACAGGTTAGAGAAGTTTTAATTCGTATCCTAAGGAGTTTCGAACATATATACCAATAATACAAATGATGGGGATTCGTGCTCCTAATAAACTACAATATTGTTCCTTCGAGGTGTCGTTAAAATTGATTGACAATAACAAAGAAAATACACTTCAAGGGATGTTAATGTGCATGATAAGCCATTTCTTGGCGCATGCTACTTTAAGGTGATTTTGCATGAAAATCAGGTTTGAATACCATTTATTAGCACATCACACCTTATTCAGTTAAAGGTTCATTTAAGACTGCCACATGGTACAATAAACATCTTAATAACCCGGATGAAGAAGTCTGATTTATACTAGCATCCGGTATCTCATGAGTTGAACCAAAGTCAAGCTAAAACTATCTACACAGTACATTCATATTTATAAACAGCGGAAAGACTTTACCTATAATTTTGATGTCCCCATATGTACCAGCCGTGCTCCTTCTGTGCGGATACTATCGTTGCTAAATCTGTGAGGGCAGTAGCTATAATCTGCAGTCTGTTTTTCGAGGATGTTACTGGTCATCACGAAGACCATTATGAACTTTTAGAGTGGTATGTTTAAATTACCCTCCCAAGGGGTTGATGGTTTGGTGGATACTTCAATCTAACCAATATCTCCACGACCAAACCCTCAGTTCACACTTAGCCGAATATTCAGCTGACTTTCCAGTCTCCTCTAACACTAGCGACTTGTTCTCAATACAATTCGAATTTTGTTTAATGTTATTGGTAAGTCAATGTAAGTGAATCTTGGATTGGAAGGATAGATGACTCTATGAATTCACTGAGTGCTACAAGCAAAAGATTAGTCAAGTATGACTATCACTTTATCAGATGATGAATTATAATTGGGGTTTGATGGAAATCAGATCTGGAAAGGTCGCACACATAAAGCCGCAAACTATTGAGAAACTCATGAACTACGTTGTTGTTAACTTCACAACGGACAAGAATCATGATTAGAATAAGACTTCAAGAAACTGTTCAAACCTGGTAAAGAGGAACAAGACAAGTCTTTCTTTATTTCAGGGGAATGCTTCAAACTTAACTGAGAACGTGTTCAGGACATTCGGTAACAACGAAAACTGTGCTCTTGATTTCAAGGAATTCCTCCTTGGTCTGTGCAGATCAGACAGTCCTAACATCCAAACCAAACGGAAGTGGGTCTTCAGACAGTATGGCATTAATGGAGATCGTGTTGTTAAAAAGGATTAGGTTTTTCAAACCATAAAGGCAAATCTTTTCCTTTTAATTTGGTAGCATTCTAATATGTTTTCTAGTGGCACAAACAACGTGAACTCAATCTTTTAGTAAGGACATTACAAAAAGAACACTCTCTATAGTGAAAATTTGTGGATTAGTACTCTATATAGTGAAAGTGTAAGGATTTGTTAATCTCCATATTGATTACTTCTGATGACAAATTGCACGTATTATAGGTACAAGTTTGGCGTCAGACATTCTTAAAGAGTGCATTTTATAGATGCACTTGTAACATATATCAATTTTAAATTGATCTATGCGAATAGGCGAAAAGGCACCTTGTTAAATCCGTGGAATGTTTATGGATACTGCACTTTTGTGCATCCGGTCGGCACTTTATTGATTGTTAATGAGGTTCCATTTGATAACGACTTCAGGAGAAACTGGACAAGGGTGAAGACTGGGTTTTGTTTATCGAAATACAAGGGTTGAAATGTTGCAGAAACGGCATTTTAACTGTCGTAATATTGTCATAGGTTGATATTTTGTAGAGATCCGTATATTAAGGGATGTGGGAATGTGAAATTTTCCCAACCCTGCATGGGCGTGTGTTGTTAATGGCGGTTTATAAACTTGAATTACGATTGGGTACTGTCTGGTTTGGGTGTGTTATACCGAAGAAACCTTGTATACAGCAAAATCAGACAGTCCAGTTTCTTTTTCCGCGAGGCTCTAAGGCCTTGACTCCGAGGGAGGAGAATCTCTGATAATGTTTATTGAAAGGACGTGTAGTTGAGAGTCACTGAGAGATAAGTAACCAAATGTGTAAAGAGACCATTGCGGCTAAAGAGAAAAAAGAGCTGTGAATTCATCTCATAAATAATTTTTTTATGTGAGCCTTAAGTATGCGTTTGAACTGATTTGTCTTAAATGATATAGGAGTCGTGCATGCTAAAAATTTATTATTATTAGGTTTGTGGGATGATTTATGCAAAGGAATTATTAGTTAGCGATAGTGTAGTTAAGCTAAGAAGTGATGTTTGTTTTGATTTATTTGTTTAACTAAGATGTGATTTCTTTTAACCTATAAATTGGTTGTACTAGCATGAAATCAGAACTGTGAGCTGCACGTTAGTTACGGACAAGCCGCATGTGTACAACATATCGTCCAAGCTACTAATTAATAGTTCACACTGCATGAAATTAATTGTCATTAAGCGAGAGTAGACAATGTTATTGATCAATATTTAATGGTAAATAATTCTATTTGAAGAATAAATTAAGGTTCCTCTATTATGTTAATTTTCTACGGAAAGAGAGAAAATCGAGTGTACGTAGACAAATATGGCACTTTTGTATCGAATGTAAGTTTATGACCTGAAACCTTTAGCAGTAGAGGTCTGTTGTGAAAAAATGAAACTGGCTATTCTGAGTAACAGAGAGTGGACAGTATACTAAGTTTAGTGTGTGAGGAAACGATGAAAAAATTAGGTCGCATTTATTTATTTTATCAAGAAAATAGCTTCCACGACAGAGCGTAAGAATGAACGACCAGTATAATAGACTGGACGACCAAGAAATTCCCCTAAGGGTGGTGACGTATTAGTAGGTCAGAGGGGACAAGAGTGGTCCTATGCATGTCGACCCCAACCGACGAGATGTGTTGATTCTGGAGAGTGACCTGCAACCAATTATCAGGTTATGAAGATATTCCGGACAATTACAGTTCGAAAAACTCACTCAATTCCGTGATGAAGTTTGATGAATCTATTTAGAACGGAACTACTAATTGCATTTTATAACTCTAATTTAATTCATTTTTGTGTTAAAGGTGCGTTTTACAATTGGTCTTGTTCAATTTTATTCTGTTTATCTAATTATTTAAATTGGTATATTCTGTATTTAGGGGGCTCGTGTTGTTATACTATATTCCAGCCAATAATTTCACATGTAATATTCGCTCGATCCGGGCTTTTACAGCATAGTCGATCATCCTCTAGACCTTTACAACCAAACTAAGAAAAGAAATACTCCACCACATTCGTTCATTTTTAAGGCAAGTATTTTCAAATTGTCCATTTCCTGGGTATCTCAGAATATCATATTTTTTTGGGCAGTCTTTTCAAGTAAGTTACGTTCACAACTTTACGTGAAAACATTTTTCTTTCTTAATTTTATTGACGTATCTTTCATATACAAATTACACATGCCATAAAGTTAGAAATACAATTCTCGTAGCTATAGTATGTGTTGTTGGCTACTGAAGCAATAATTTTGGTTTAGCACAGGTGGAAGTCACAAAACAAATATGAAAACACTGATGATTTATTTTCCCATCTGTGTCAATTAATCAGCAAATATAGCAGAATATTCGAATATTCGAGCACATATTTCAGAACAAGTTATTTTTTTTTACAACTCATGATATGAGTGAAACCGCTGTCAGTCCTTTATGCATGTATATGTCAATTTCAAATTGTTGAAATAATATATAAATTTGCTTAAATAGTAAAATGTTGGGAACCAAGCTAGCTGTTTATAAAAATATTTGGAAATGTTGTTCTATTTCTCAAATTTCGTGCTTTATGAGAATGATATACTTATACGTCACCAGCATCAGGATATGAAAACGCCTTTTTTTGCATATGTGGTTGTTACGCGCAAAAAGAATGATTTTATATGTACAGAAAGATAAATCAGAATACAATTTTGATCATTTTATTTATATTTATTTCTGTGTTTAATATGTTAACAAAATGAGTGACAGACCAGTTTGGAAAAAGGTAAAATATAACGGGCAGAGGCTGGGTTGTTTCAGAGTGTGACCTCTAGTGCGTACTGATGCGAAAACTACTCCATACATGAGATACATGCATTTTTAATTCATATTTAGGGACGAAAAGCTATCACTGTGCCAGAACTGTATAGTGTTTCAAATGACAAACATATACGACAACTTACAAATAAAATTACAAATTAATATTTAATAAACATAGGCGATGGGACGATTGAAACAGAGATAAAGTTTTTGAAATTTATTATATTAAATAGAAACGGTTGTGCGTGTTATATGTTCGACAAAAATTAAAATATCTTGATACGTTGAGTCCGAAAATTGGCCAGGTTGTACTTGAAATTAAATGAGAATTTTACGCTAACTTGTGCTTCGGGCTCACCGTTTTTCACATTACATAGACCCCGTACCATTGTTATTTGCAAGTTACGAACTTTACTGTATATTACAGAAGGGGATAGCGCTTTGTTGAGTATATTCCCTTGTGAATGCATATTGCCAATACATTTTCTATTATATACATTGTCTTTGATCACCAGTTCAATAGCTATGAAAAAATATTTTATCAACGGCTAACTGGCACATATTGCGCTGCATCTTTAGGCACAAAAGCGACGAGAAAAGGAAGATTGGGCAAGAAGGGTCTGTTCTGGGGTCATCTGGGATCATCTGGGGTCATCAGAGTAGTTTCTAGCCAAATCGGTGGAGATTATCTTCCTAAGCCTTGTCTGAAAATCGAGTTGAAGATTAATGGCAACAACAGTTAAAGGAACAAACATCAGTCCTAATCCGCAGACCAAAATTGACATTGTTTTGGAAGCACATGTCATTGACCGTAGATCACTTGCTTTCACTTTTAAGTTATATATATATATATATATATATATATATATATATATATATATATATATATATATATATATATATATATATTGCTGAGCATCATATATTCCTCTCAATTCTTCCATTTTGACACTTATGGAGATCGCATCATTAACAACACTGCTTAGTCACTCAGCCGCAAGTTTTATTACTTTCGGTACATGATACTTGTCTTTGCACATGTGACTAATGTGTATCACTACGCCTTTCGTTAATAACCTGCACGATATGTCACCATCAGTGCCAGCGGAAATTAAAAAAGGTAGCACATACGGAAAACTGACTTTGTTGATATGAGTAGTACTTTTGTTGGTGGTAGTGTCTAATTAGAAAACAAAATTAGAACTGGACAGGTAAATCATCGAGCTTCATTCAGATCAGCATGTAACTGATGCAATAGCACGACCAGGTGAAAATTTGGACGGCGTCTTCTCGTGGCACTCATACAATTTACAGCCCATGAAACTGCAGTGTGACACCTGCCGCGGGGAAGTCTCAGATTACAACAGTATATCAGGCTATTTTACTCCGAATTTGACGGATACAGCCCTAAATACATTCGCTACATGATAGCAATAACAATGAATGGAGATTATTAAAGTTAGTTCACCCCAAGTTCTTGGTATTAAAGGTTAAATCCGGCTTAGATATTATTAATGTTATTCAACGGTAAAATGAAATAGAAGTTGAAATTTTGAAAGAAGGAACGATTGAAAGGGTACAATTACTTAATTCTGGATAAAATATGAACTTTAATTTGTTTTTTCACATATTTCAAACTCGATTTTTTATGAGCTTATCATCTGTTTATGACATCACCGTTGAATAACAGTAGGTTTAAACATGGATAATATGACATCACCGTTGAATAACAGTAGGTTTAAACATGGATAATATGACATCACCGTTGAATAACAGTAGGTTTAAACATGGAGAATATGACATCACCGTTGAATAACAGTAGGTTTAAACATGGATAATATGACATCACCGTTGAATAACAGTAGGTTTAAACATGGATAATATGACATCACCGTTGAATAACAGTAGGTTTGAACATGGAGAATATGACATCACCGTTGAATAACAGTAGGTTTAAACATGGATAATATGACATCACTGTTGAATAACAGTAGGTTTAAACATGGAGAATATGACACCGTTGAATAACAGTAGGTTTAAACATGGATAATATGACATCACTGTTGAATAACAGTAGGTTTAAACATGGAGAATATGACATCACCGTTGAATAACAGTAGGTTTAAACATGGAGAATATGACATCACCGTTGAATAACAGTAGGTTTAAACATGGAGAATATGACATCACCGTTGAATAATAGTAGGTTTAAACATGGATAACATGACATCACCGTTGAATAACAGTAGGTTTAAACATGGATAATATGACATCACCGTTGAATAACAGTAGGTTTAAACAAGGATAATATGACATCACCGTTGAATAACAGTAGGTTTAAACATGGATAATATGACATCACCGTTGAATAACAGTAGGTTTAAACATGGAGAATATGACATCACCGTTGAATAACAGTAGGTTTAAACATGGATAATATGACATCACCGTTGAATAACAGTAGGTTTAAACATGGAGAATATGACATCACTGTTGAATAACAGTAGGTTTAAACATGGATAATATGACATCACTGTTGAATAACAGTAGGTTTAAACATGGATAATATGACATCACCGTTGAATAACAGTAGGCTTAAACATGGAGAATACAACCAGCACACTATAGGATTTACGGTACTAATTATATCGAAGAGAGGGAACCAGTCCGGAAACGGGTGAAAACAGAACGTATATGGATTTGGCTGGCCAGAAATGTTCGATATTAAAAGAAAAAGAATCGATTGAGAGATTATCCGAGATGTAACTGAAACAATAGAACCAATGTTTAATGGATGGAAATACAGTCCGTTTACAAAATTAGGTTTGGAAAACTCATTACTGAAATTAGCAGTTGGTTCTTGGTTTCTGAATTTTAAAACGCACGTTTCAAACACATTTAGATCCAGAAAATGCCCCGGCCCGTATGTTGTGCTCTACGCACAAGCTACATCAAGGATAGGTCTATACTTATTAATATAGGTTTCATTACAAAACTCCTGAAATCTAAAGTTATATAATTTTAATGTCATGTTGCCATGATTTACTAACTCTATCAGTACCGTAAGTCCTATAGAAAACAACCACCTTAGAGTGGTTGCACACTGTGGTGTAAAATTAAATTAAAAGAAGATGCAAAATTCTGATTCTATTCGTGGATATCAAAAGAAAAATGAGTACATTTTGCCTATTTCAGAATTATTTTCAGCCTGATATTAAACACACTTTCAAATAGAGCCACTGTTTCCATAAATGGGTGAGTGGGTGGGGAGGGGTAGAGACATGCAGTTTGTAGAGCGTATAGATTTGACTATGCTAAGTTGGTTCTTTTGCACATTGGTTAAATATGCAATCACAAATATAGTTTAGACAATGTACCATTTATGGCGTAATTATGACTACCCATTTGACATTTTACAGTTGTTATTTGAAACATTATGTTTCAGATCTGATCGCCTAGGTCTCTACCAACATGCTTAACGTTGATAAGTCCTCAATATTTTGTGTCCCACCAATTCCATGCAGTTATTTTCATATTTTGTGCTTTAATTGACGTATGCCCACTTACTTTAGGTTTCAATTTTACGAGGGGGAGCGGATACAGCTTTTAATATATTTCTTTTGGTTAGATTTTGCTTATCCAATCACGGATTAGTTTAAATGTTAAACATCCACTGGACTGCTTTTACAGGAAAAAAAGGGTCAGGCCACTGTAATGCTATTATATTATCTCGTCTACACTTTTGTAACACGTGACTTTACCAAAATGCTGGTGATGAGCAAAATTTCGTTTTTACTTATAATAAAATAAAGATTTTAAGATAATTTCAAGCAGAATTTAAATGATAGTTTTGCGAATTCATCAAGAGATGCTTCGTACCAAACTTTGCTAAGTTTAACTATCAGTCATATAAAGATATTAGGTCCGAAAATATAATCTGACACGCCAGGGGTCTAACATCACATCACAGTAGTATAGGTAAAGGGGGATGCGGCTGTGACAATACTAGTACGTTTCCATATGGTCTCGCTCCACCTTTCCGTAAATTCTGAACTGCGGAGACGATGATTGCTTTCATCTGAAAATGATAACGCCGCCATTATCCCCCATGAGAGGAAAGGAATTGTGTCTGCAAAATTGTGTCATCGGAAAAAGCTCCAAATCGCAACGTAACCGGTTATCTCGAATAGCCTCCTTTACAAATACTACCTATTAGTGGCGTCTGAATTTTGTTCGCACAAGAATGATAGCCACTTGTGGCTATATAATGATTTTACACAAAAATGGCGGCTTGGCTAGCAGACAAGTAGGTGGCAGATGATATATTATATGATGCTTTTACATTAAACTGAAGGCAAAGGTGGCCGCCATTAATACTACTACCTATCAGAACCATTTGATTTACGTTTGTACAAGAAGGATATATATCTGTGGTTATATAACGCTTTTACATTAAACTGAAGGCAAAGGTGGCCGCAATATGTGGTTATATAACGCTTTTACATTAAACTGAAGGCAAAGGTGGCCGCAATATGTGGTTATATAACGCTTTTACATTAAACTGAAGGCAAAGGTGGCCGCAATATGTGGTTATATAACGCTTTTACATAAAACTGAAGGCAGCTGTTGATAGCCCGCTTGTGATGATACCATGTTTTTATATAAAACTGAAGGGCTGGCGAACCGATAAGATGGCAGTTAAATATTGATTTCAGATAAAAGTTAAGGCTTGTCTGGTGGATGACAATGATGCTTATATACACAAAACGCTGTCTAATGAAGATATATAGCATAATAATGGATTTGATTGCTAATTTAGAGAATTTGGAAATCACATCAGACAAAAGACGAGTCAGAATAATGATTTTCAATTATGCCAACCAGTTTGTGACTCTGAATTGACCACAGTTCTTGGTATCTGCTCATTTGCATCACCTCAAGACATAGCTAAAACAAAATATGGCACGCAGTAAGCAATTGAAATTAGCCTTGCATCTTGAGACTGTTATTTTAGTCCGTGATTAGAAAGTATATTGAGATTACTAAAGGTGCAAAAGTTATCTGCAGCCGAAATATAAACAATTTTAGAGACATCCCATATGGCTATATAGTGAATGACAATGCAATATACTTTCTTTTTCAACGTGCCGTCTTCAAATAGCGACAAATTATTCTCGCGCCCTTTCCTCACAAACTCTAACATGATATAAGTTATTTTCTTTACAAAATATCATCAAGCGTACAAGTTGGAAAGTAGCTTAGGCCAGAGTTCATTGGCCTCGCAGAAGCAAAAACAATACTAAAGAGCTCGTGTTGTTCATGTGATTGCATCATTCGCCGCCTCAAGCCTCATTTATTCATAAATTCGTTGCCAACCATTCTACTCCCAAAAGCAAAACGGCAGATGCATACCGCTACTGTCCAATCTATCCGAATCCAAACGTTATTGTATATGACAGCAGTTGCCCACTCATTTCATGGAGTAGAATGTGGAACGTGACCGGCAAACGCATAGAAGGGGCTTGGTCAATACTTGAGTATTCGGACGAAGCGTGTGCATGAAAGCCACTTCTATTCAAAATATTAGAAGACAGCGGAGGAATATGTCCCACAGTATTTTTTACGCGCTTGATATTTGAATAATTATTATACTGTGCGCCATCACGAAATTTAATCGAGTACAATTACTTCGTTTAAACCAAACTTCCGCAGACAAATAGGTTACTTTGGCGCAATACAATTCCATATAAATTTACCATCGACATATTTCTTGTTTGTCGCCGCAATGTCAGCAGCAAGCGTAACCAAGTTCATGGTCGTTCTATCTCATTTGTTGTTTTTGCGTGTCATTGTTTCACCAGATAGCGTTAACACACCTGGTGACGACAGCACCATCTGATTGTCAATGGTATATGATAATAGATTTTGCTGGTGGAAAGCTTGCAGTCTTGAGAAATATTAAACCTTCGGCATTAGAATATGTCATCGTATTTCTTATTGGAAGCATCTGTGTTGACTGTAGGCACATGAAGTTAATTCTCTTATTGGGCGACTCTGTCAACATCGTATGGCACGATCTACTTTTGGTGTGATCTAACATCTTTTCAGTTATGTATTTTATGTCGTGTTAGTGTATACGTTCCAATTTTGTCCTTTTTGTATTTAGATAATTGACTCATCTAGTAGAATGGAGAAGATGTCTAAAAAAAAAAGAAAACACTCAAAACATTTTGCAATAAAACTAATGCCTTACTTCGTCTAAAGCATCATCGCACTCTTTTGCATCATTTCCTCGAAACAAACACTCACTAAAGGTCTTCATGTTCATGTCAAGCAGCAAATTATTGGCAAGAGGTCAAACAGATTCAACAAGAGATGGAATAAAATAACTCACGATGCGTCCATGAAACTCACAGCCCTACTTGGGGAAAAACATAAATCATCAATATCTAGTCAAATCAGCTACCATCAAAGTATTATAACAGCAGTTGAATTCAGTTTCCACAGAGAAACAATTGCAAACGTTTTACTCTAAATTAAATAAGGATCAACAAAGAACTCTGCAAAACTATACAAAGTCAGAGAAAGAAAACTTAGAAGTCATGATCTAAAACCAAATCACTGTTGTGAAGAAACTTCAGATGACGAAATTTCTTCTAAAAACAAGGTAAGAGGAAAATTCGCCGCAAAAGGAAGAATAGTAAGCACTCTTTAGTAAAAATTAATTCAACTGTTAATAGCTCAGTGGTCAATATCACAAAGTTAGAACTTACGGAGGCAGAAATCAGAGGGAAGCCAAAGAGATTAGCCGCCGATTAAGACTCAAGGCCCATTTTGCCTTGAAAATAAATCAGATGAAAATATCAGCTGCGACCAACCTATATTCAGAAAGAAAAGTAACTGGACCCCACTAAAAAGTTCAATTCCAAATCTAGAAGCATTTATCAACTCAATTGAAAACGACACTTCCAGACACATCAACCATACTAACAGATACTCTAATTTGACAAAAGAAGAAACAGATGCCCTACACTTACTACAAAGCAGAACAGACATCATAATTAAGCCTGCAGATAAGGGTTCCGCTGTGATCTTTGTGAAAAGGGAAGGGACTATATCAATGAAGCAAGTAGACAACTAAGTGACGGTATGTTCTACCAAAAAACTAGACCATGATCCAACACTGGAATATGCAAAAACCATCATTAATATTATTGACGAGGTGCACCAATTCAGGCATATAGACCAGCAAACGAGAAACTACTTTTCAGCTCAGAAAACCCAAGGACAGGTAAATTTTATCTTCTACCTAAAATCCACAAAGAAGGAAACCAGTACAGACCTATTCTCTCCCGTAACAGGCTTCCCACAGAAAGTATATCAGTATGGATTATTTTATGAAATCACATGTCCACAAATTACCATCATATCTCCAGGACACGACATATAACTTCATAAAAAGCAAAGCAAGCAAACCACTACTGCCAGATACATTGCTTGTTTCCTTAGGCGTCACATCTTTGCATACTAACATACCACACAACGAAGGTATACAGGCGTGTGGAAAAGCATGGGAAACTAGAACTGTAGACAATCCACCCACACACTTCCTAGTCCAACTCCTGGAGTTTGTCCTAAAACTCAATAACTTTGAATTTAATGAAGAAAACTACCTCCACATTAATGGAACCGCAATGAGTACAAAAATGGCCCCTTCTTTTGCTAATATTTTTATAGGAAAACTGGAGGGTAAACGTTTATCATCGGTTGAACTTACACCACACCAGTGGGTACGCTTTATCGATGATATAGAAATGAAGTAGCAACATGTAAGAGAAAGTCTGGATGATTTCATATCAAAAGCAAACAACTTCCATCCCTCAATTAAATTAACGGCTGAAGTCTCCAACTAAAATCACGTCTTCTTGGAAACAACAACCAGACTGGTAGAAAACAAACTCTTTATAGGCATCTACTCGAAACTAACCGACAAACACCGGTATCTCCTCCAAAGCAGCTGTCATCCAAAGCACCGCATTAGGAACATCCCATATAGCCAGGCACTGAAGATACTCAGAATTTGCTCCGACGACGAAACATTCCTAAAAAGCTCTGAAGAGCGATCTACACATTTAGTTTACCGAGGCTACGACAAAGACCTGATTACGGAAGCAACCCAATGGGTTGAACAAACAAACCGCGATGACCTACTAAAATATAGAAAGAAGGAAAAGGCTGATAAGATACCATTGATCCTGACCTACCATCCAGACAAGACCAAAGTAGGTAAAATCATCGGGAAACACTGGCCCATCGTGGAATCGTCGGACGCACTAAAGTTAATCCTCCCTAACAAACCTATAGTAGACTACCGGAGACCAAAAAACCTCAAGGACATCCTAGTCAGGGCGAAGTTAACACCAATCACTAATCAAGACCACCCTAGTTAATCTGGGCCCTGTGGCGATGAAAGGTGCCAAACCTGTCAACATGTGATAGAGACCAGGACATTTTCTAGCACAGTGACTACAAAAAAACTAAACATACATGGTCCAAATAAAACGTGTAAGACAGAATGTCATTTATCTCATCACATGTAAGATCCGTAGCCTTCAGTATGTCGGAGAAACTGAAAAGCTACACAAAAGGTTCAACCTTCATAGATATAATTAGATGACAAAGAAGGTGTTCAGAAGCCCGGTGGCAGAACACTTCTCCTCCCCTGGCCACACTTTCAGTGATATAACGCATTTTGCAATTGCTCACAACCCCAACTGGAGTTCCCAAACCAGGAAAGAAAAGGAACCTTAGTGGATACGTTGCCGTAGAAGATTAAAACCAAGCGGTTTAAATCAAGAAGACTAGATAAAGACAACCATACAAAAATTTATCTTTTTCAGCCGACTTATTTTCTTTTAAATAATTCTCTAAATTTGCTTAATAGCATATGACTACTACAACAATGAAATATCTGGGATATAATTTGGGCTTACATAAATTTTCAATAACAGATGTCGTTATGGCTCATCAATTTCTAGGTCAATACAAATATTTTCCAGTATCAGTAAGATGCTGAAATACACTAGTTGACACATAATCGAGTTAAAAGGTTGAATTCCTGTAGAAACGGCAATGTAAAGTTTCGCAAACATCACCGTTTTTCTGTTTTACATGTTTGTCTTCTCTGTGTGTTGTATTTGCCTTTGTAAAAGTCTCATTAAAGAGTCGAAAGCGCTCAGGCTACTTAGATACTAGTTATATATATATATATATATATATATATATATATATATATATATATATATATATATATATATATATATATATATATATATATATATATATATATATATCTGTGTGTGTGTGTGTGTGTGTGTAATGCAGGCATCAATTTGTCTTAAAATGCCTAGTAAATGTACATTGGTCATAAGGTGGGTGGTCCAGGTACAACATATCTGGGAGGTCCGGTCATACATGCATACATACATACATACATACATACATACATACATACATACATACATACATACATACATACATGTATGCAGACAGACAGACAGACAGACATACATACATACATAGATTCATACATACGTACGTACATACATACATACATACATACATACATACATGCATGCATGCATGCAGACAGACATACATACATACATAGATTCATACATACGTACGTACATGCATGCATACATACATACATACATACATACATACATACATACATACATTTATTATTATTATTATTACTAGTATTTTTATTATTATTATTATTATTATTATTATTATTTGTTGGTGTTGTTCTTGTTCTTTTGGGAGAAAACAATGTTTGCTGTTCGTAAACGTTGCCAAAGTATAAACTTAAAGCCGTTTTTCATCAATTTCGCTGTTTTTCAAATCTAACTAAAATTTGGAAAGAAGAAAATGAATTGTTTGGAGAAGAAAAAAATGTCTGACATTTACGGCTCTTTGAAATAAACAAGATGTTATGTATTAACGACGTTCAAATATTCTTAATAGAATTCAGAGGTTCCACCTCTTAATTCAGTTACCGAATTCGCTCTTAATTCCGTTCCTTTTCGGGTGTGCTCCAAAAACTAGTGACTTACCGACAAAACGTGCATTACATAATAATAAGACGACTAGAGTGAATTATGGTGATCAGCTGGTTCGCTGGAGTACTTTGAAGAACGAACTTAGTGTGATCACAAACACAGCTGTTGCGGATTTTCATATTAACTAATAAGCAAACGACACGAGCTTGTAAAACAATAATGTACGTCAGTTTTTATGAACACATTTTTTTCTTCGGTTCTTGTTCAATTTATTTATATTTGCAACAGAGGAATCTAGAGGAATAGCACTTAGGGATAACCTACCGTATCCAAAATAGCATGGCATTGGCTTATTTTGTTTACAAAGGGTGACGTCATCAAGCCCGGTGTTCATGCTTTCGACTGAAATAAGATGACCCACGGATGTCGCTGAACAACATCGGATTGATTCGTACACATGTGAAAATTGACCGCGTTTCTCATTTCGAGGGAGAAATTACGTGGCTCATTATGTGGTGAAACGTCTATACGTTCGAGTTTTAATATAGCACGCAACGATGTCTTGAGCCAATGTCTTTCAAGATTCTGTATTATCTTGGTGATTTGGCATTTACGAATTTTTGCATGTAACATTAACATTGGGGATTTAAGCTTGAGTACGACGGGTCACAATAATAAATAATTGTAATACTGGCATTAGAAGAAGCTAATGACGATCAGATGACGATCATGACGATGATCATGACGATGATTTATGCTGATTTATTGAAAATGTTCTAGCAAACATAAAACGAAATGCCTCCAAACAGGACGAAGTAAATAAGCTGACTTAAGTGCAGTAGATATGAGTCACAGTAAATCAGAGGAAATCAGTGCCCCCCCCCCCCCCCCCGCACTTATATGATACCTACTACAGCAGATGTATGTATCTAGTTTCAAGTTCAATAAACTGGATGAAGGAGAAGGAAAACTCCGATTCCAAACCTCTGCTGCCTTGTGGCTATACCCACTCATGGGAAAGGCTAAGGGAGTAAACCCCGACAGAAAATCCGGAGATGGAGTCCCTAAGGCGGTATGACATTGACTTCAACGTCATTCCGGCAACTCCTGCGACGCCGTTGGTGCCAAGCTGTATCGGCATTCGTCGTTCCCTTGGGCACACCAGCTGCGTGGAGAGGGGGGATCTGCTGCATGGGCAACAGCTGATTCTCCATACCACGCTGCCCAGGCTTCATAGCTCCACTAGAGAGGACACTCCAGCGTCGTGGTACGGCGTCGGCACAACACGAGAAGTAGCAGTTTACCGGTTCTAAGTCAAAGCTCGATTGGCGTAGAGCTTGGCGCCAGGGGTTACTTCTGACGGTGGAAGAGATCACCAGGTCTCACTGGACAGCTACCGCCCGCCTCAAGCTGGGCAGCCCCCAGTCAGTAAGGTGCTGCCCGCCATGGCCTGCCTGCTTCACTGGGTGCGTGGAGCTTAGAGAACCATCTCGACAAGTGGGCCACAAAACTCTGCACCAGGAAAGACTAAAAGAAGAAATAAGAAGACTCCAACTCTTCGTTTTGCAACCTGGAACATCAGGACCATGTGTCCTGGATTGACCGCCGACCTACAGCAGATCGACGATGCACGGAAGACTGCCGTCATTGACATAGAACTCTCCCGACTGAACATCGACATTGCCTGCCTCCAGGAGACCCGACTGGCTGACAGCAGCACCATCAGGGAAGCCAATTACACATTCTTTTGGCAGGGGAAGCCCTTGGATGAACCTAGGCAGCATGGTGTAGGCTTTGCCGTCAAGAACACGCTAATCGCCTTCATTGAACCTCCATCATCAGGTACTGAGAGAATCCTTGCCCTCCGGTTGTCAACATCCTTAGGCCCGGTCAACATCTTCAGCGTGTACGCCCCAACCCTCTGCTCCACCTAGAGTGGGAGCTGACCATGAGGCCTAGTCCACCTGTCTCGGCTTTTACGGAAGGGGCAAGATCAATGAGAATGGTCAGTAACTGCTGGAGATGTGCTGCTCCCACAGCCTATGTGTGACCAACACTTTCTTCAAATGCAAGGAGATCCACCAGGTGTCGTGGAGACACCCACGTTCACGCCACTGGCACCAGCTAGACCTCGTCATCACCAGGCGTGCAGAACTGGCCAGTGTCCTCGTTACCCGCAGCTACCACAGTGCCGATTGTGAAACGGACCATTCCCTCGTGGCCAGCAAGGTACGAATATTACCCAAGAAGCTGCACCACGCCAAGAAGAAGGGTCACCCACGCATCAACACCTGCTGTGCAAGCAACCCAGAGAAAACATAGCAGTTCATCAGCAAACTGAAGGAAGCCCTCACCAAAGTGACACCTGATGACACCATTGACTCCAAGTGGTCCCATATCCGCGACTCTGTGTACAATTCAGCCATCACAGCTTACGGGAAAAGGGAGCGAAAGAATGTCGACTGGTATGAGGCAAACTGGGAGGAGATGGAGCCCGTGACTGAGGCAAAGAGGAAAGCCCTCCTGGCATACAAGGCTGCACCTAGCCCCAGAACACTACAAGCCCTCAGGATTGTAAGGAATAACGCCCAGAAGACGGCCTGCCGCTGTGCCAACACCTACTGGCTGCACCTTTGCAACAGTATACAGACAGCTGCTGACACCGGGGATACAAGAGGAATATATGAGGGTATCAAAAAGACGACAGCCCCCCCCCCGCTACAAGACCGCCCCCTCAAGTCCAAGACGGGCGAATTCATCACAGACCAGGGGAAACAACTGCAGCGATGGGTTGAGCACTATCTCGAGTTATATGCAACCCAAAACATTGTCACTGGAACTGCCCTGGACGCCATTCCAGACCTGCCTGTCATTGAGGAGATAGACACACAGCCCACCCTGGAAGAGCTTGGAAAAGCCATCGATTGCCTTGCCTGTGGGAAGGCTCCTGGAAGCGACGACATTCCGCCTGAAGTCCTCAAGAGCGGAAAAACCAGCACTGCTCCAACCCCTACACACACTCCTTTGCCTTTGCTGGGAACAGGGATACATCCCACAGGACATGCGTGACGCCAACATCGTCACTTTGTACAAAAACAAAGGAGACCGTAGCGACTGCAACAACTATCGGGGCATCTCCCTCCTCAGCATCGTCGGAAAGGTTTTCGCACGTGTTGACTTGGCGCGCTTGCAGATCCTAGCCTCCCGCGTCTACCCAGAGTCCCAGTGTGGATTTTGAGCCGGCAGGTCAACTGTAGACATGATCTTCTCACTACGTCAGCTGCAGGAGAAGTGTCACGAGCAGTAGATGCCCCTCTACATTGCCTTCATAGACCTGACGAAGACGTTTGACATGGTTAGTCGGAGTGAACTCTTCAGACTCCTGCAGAAGATCGGCTGCCCCCCTGCCCCCAACGTCTGCTTGCTGTCATTATGTCGTTCCATGAGAACATGCACAGCACAGTGTGCTTCAATGGCGCAACATCTGAAGCATTCCCAGTCATCAGCGGAGTCAAACAAGGCTGTGTCCTTGCGCCGACGCTCTTTGCCATCTTCTTCTCCATGCTTCTCCAGTACGCATTCAAGGACTGCAGCGAGAGAGTGTACATCCATACCTGGGCCGATGGCAAGCTGTTCAACATCGCCTATCTCCGTGCTAAGACTAAAGTCACAGAGGTACTCCGTAAATTGCTCTTTGCCGACGATGCAGCCTTGACATCACACACGGAAGATGGACTTCAGCAGCTGGTATGCCGCCTCTCCATTGCATGTAAGGAATTTGGACTGACCATCAGTTTGAAGAAAACGAATGTCATAGCACAGGACACAGACTCCCCTCCCTCTGTCTCCATCGATGGGTACAATTTGGAAGTTGTCGAGAACTTCACATACCTCGGATCTAACATCTCCAGCTCACTCTCCATTGATTCTGAGGTGGGCGGCAGGATTGCCAAGGCAGCAGCAGTGATGGCCAGACTTAACCAGAGGGTCTGTAACAACCCCAACCTCACAGAGAAGACCAAACTTCGTGTCTACCAAGCCTGCGTGCTCAGCTCACTTCTCTACAGCAGCGAAACATGGACCACCTAAGCAAGACACGAGAGGAAACTCAACAGCTTCCACCTGAGATGTCTGCGGCGCATTCTGCACATCCAGTGGCAGGACAGAGTACCCAACACAGACGTTCTAGAACGCGCCAACATGAACAGCATGTTCTCCATACTCAGCGAGAGGCGCCTTCGCTGGCTTGGCCATGTCAAGAGAATGGACCCAGGTCGCATTCCCAAGGACCTGTTATATGGGGAGTTAGCAGAAGGTGCACGACCAACTGGACGACCACATCTGCGCTACACAGATGTTTGCAAGAAGGATATGAAGACGGCAAACATCAATGTCAACGACTGGGAGAGCTGTGCAAACAACCGTTCCAGCTGCCGTCTAGCTGTCAGGCAGGGAGTTTAAAACGCAGAGGAAGAGAGAAGAATAAAACAAGCTGAAAAGAGAGCTAAAAAGAAGGATAAGCAAAAAGCGTACTTTGGAGCTACGCCATCGTCTCCCGTAGATTGACGGATGCCAAGAACCTGGATGAATGCTAGATTGACTGATTGATTCATTGATTCATTGATTCATTGATTCATTGATTCGTTGATTCATTGATTCGTTGATTTACGAAACTACTTAATTGATTGAGATCCATAAAACAAAACTGAATCAGATTTCTTCAGGTAATCGCATCAGAAGTAACCGTTATGGTGGATCTGCTTAAATAAGTCAGTCTAAAAGTCTATAACCCCGTTTCGTATCATACCCCACCAATATTATATTATTTAGTTACTTGTGCTACTTCCAAAAATAAAACTTATGTATACCTTGCAAGAAAATTTGTATTTGTTGAACATAAAGATCTTCTGTTACGGCATCTGGTGGGATTCTCTCTGGACATCCGTATTTTGTTGTTGTTTGTTTTTCATCTCTCCAATAAAATTTCCCCAGAGAACTCGAGGGTTATTGTTTGTATTCCATGCTTCAATCCAAATCACTTGCCATCCATGAATATTAACGTATCCATCAATGAGACAAATTGGGTTCGGTCTAGGAGAGAGATACTGACGTCGGAGAAATCGTTTACTCAGTTATGCTAGGACATCGTTGTGATCATTCCTTGGAGTTATAGCACTGTTCTGTGACAAACACGTAGCTATTTGTGAATGCATTTAGAATGCATCCATCGGTTATCAGCGCGATTGTCCCAAACCTTTAATTTCTTTCAATATAAACATGGTGATAACTAAAATGTCAAAGTTTGTTTTTTCCTCTGTATAACTACATATTTTGGCTTTCCTTTGCAAAGTTTGTACGCTAAGTACAAGTAAACCTTGTTACGTTTCTCAAACGAGTCCTCCAAGTATTGGCCATTACTTCTTAAAGACTTTACATCTGCACAAAGTACCAAAATTCATTATCTAACAATGTGGGCTAAGCATCTCAGAATTTCGAGATAATAACTCGAAATTTTGAAATATTGAACCGAATGTGTTCGAGATAACAACTCGCAATTTGAAACGTTCAGCAGACATTTCTAGATAATTAGTCGAAATTTGGGCAGTATAAATCAATCTAATTGTTATAATGTTCTTTCGTAGTTTTGTGTGGGGAACAACTGAATTATTTCTCTCCCACTGCGAGTCTTCACGGTGAATTGCTTTTAGACACTTCAAGGACAAATTATGTGAGTAGATGAATTCTCATGCAGCTCGCATAACAATAACGCTCCTTATAAAATGAATAAATTCAATGCAAAGAATACCTGTCTCATGATCTTTAACCTAAAAGTATCAACTACAATGGGCTGCACGCATATGCAACCTCTATTTGAGATACAATCAGAATGTTTGCTAGAATATGCAAAATAGTACACTTGTACTATAAATTGTACACTTGTACTATAAATAGTACACTTGTACAAGTTCTCTTTGATAAATAGATGTCACAAAACATATATTATTAGAGCAATAGCTCTTTGAAAAAGCGATGTTATGAGAAAACTTCCAAACTTGTTTGACAAAACAAATATTATTTTTACTATATACTGTTGTAATTTTAATAGAAGCCTTTTTCCTCCCCCTTTATTCCTCCAAATACGAAATTCCTATCAAATCGAGGCTTACAAATCCTTATATATTCATTATGGTATAAGCAAATAATTAAAACAGTACATTAGTAATCAAACGACTGTTAGAAAAATCAAACAGCTTAATTTATGACAGTTTCAATCAAACAGTGATGTACGGCATTCAAGGACCAACTCACCCACCGGAAACTGCACTACGATATATACAGAAAGTCTTTTACGAATATTTGCATTCGTTTATATCTACTAAAAGTGTCCTGTCAAACATGGTTGGCTCGTTTACTTCCTTATGAATTTAATATGATCTTTACAATGGTGTATAAAACCATGTTTAAGCAGTATTTTGACAGATATAGCTGTAATATGATAGTAATGCCTATAGAATACAGTCTGCTCCAGTGATTTAATATCCTAGGAGATAAATTGCTAAGATAAAGTATGGCCCATTATGTATGTTTCTAAAGGGTAAAATTGTAAGCAAGTGAAGTTGAATACCAAGGACAGAAGCAGTGGGATTAAATGAAGAGTCTATTTCATTCTGTCATTTTATATTTTAAAAAACGTCTCAATATCATTTCGCTTGTTTTTTTACTATACTTTTATCAATATGGACCGTTTTGTAGGATGCAGTTCAAATACAGAAGATTTGCCGCTAAAAGTCTACATAAATAGTCAAATGAAAGAGTAGTTTGCACGCAGTTGGCATTTTGTATATATAAACCAAATAACACAAAACAAGAATCAAAACTAGTATTTGACCAATCAAATCACCAGCTAGGTGTGAATCATTTTGCAATGGAGTCTTGACTAGGAGCGGTTTGGTGGCGCACAAGAGCTCGTCTGTAGTTTCGCTTTTATATCGTGAATAGTTTCAGATTGTTATAACGTTGACCTTTATGAAATAATAATAATAATAATAATAATAATAATAATAATAATAATAATAATAATAATAACAATAATGTCACGTGCCTCCTACGGTAATATTTTTAACACCGCAGAAGGTGAACAATTAAAATTTAAATATCTCCGAGCCCCCAGTCAGCAATGCTAACGGTCTAGATGTAAAAATACTCAAGGTGAAAGGTATGACAATTTAATAAAATATATCAAATGTGTTCAATAATTTTATTGACGAATTTCTCAACTGCAAATTCTTCGAACAAATACAGTCAATTACCTATTCACAGTTGCCAATTACTATTTCATCATATGAATTTAAGGTCTTAAATGAGAGTGTTTTCCTTCATTATTGTCTCTGTTACTCATCTATTAGCCTCTTGTTTCTCTTTTGGTACCTCTGGTATCCTTGACTACGTGCTGTCCTGGCACTTCAGAATCCATCCTTTCGACACTTATGTTCCTCTCTTCCACGCTTCCTTCCAGCACTGCGCCTCCACACAAACTGCTGACGTCACAATAGACCTCATACGTGCTTTCAACATGGCTTCCCTCTCTCCGACCATCGGGTGTCGCCTCTCACACCCACCTGGAAAGCTTCCTATGGAATTAGAAGGGACGTATATTCCTGTCTCCTTGCTGTAATCAATGGAGGAATTAACTACACTCTCACAGACCTTTCATCAGAAAAATGGCGAATACATTGTCAGGTCAACTCATGCACTCGCATTTAAATATCCCATACACGCTTCGCTCTTTATTGTGCTATACCAATAACAATAGTATCAACGAGTTCTAATATATGCATACACATCCCTAATTATTACCTTCTCGATATAGGAACTTTCATCATCAACAACAATTACACGCATTTCCTACCCTACGAACTATAAAAGACACATACAGATATACAAATACCTAATTATATGTGCTCAAGACCAGCAATGACTAACACTGCATAATTCACTATATATTCATATACTAAAAAAGCTAGTACAAATTCTAACACAATTCACTAATAACTTCAGTCATTTATTACGATGCAACATACTAAATTACACAATCCAACAATCTACATACCTTACTTTTGCATGTTATTAATTCGCTATATACTACGTTACGATATGTTGATAATTCAGCCATGCAAAACAGATTCCATTTCTAATAAATTAAATTTACAAAATAATGTATCAATCTTACATCACCTAGTTATGAAAGTAAGACAAATTCTGGCGAAGATATGTTACCTCAAGAAGCCTTTGTCCGCTAATCCAAACTTAGAACTTCGCTAGAATTCCTTCCCGCCTTTTAACGAGCGCACAACTCGGAGTACAGTCTAATGTCTTTCAGATTCTTTACGATCCACATCTGGCGTCCGGACAAATTGCTTATTGAGAGTTCGCCCTAGGTTTTAATCTCTCCGTTTCAATTGGATACGGTCTGGTCTCTTTGAAAACTGCTCAGGGGTAATTTATCACTTACCTGTTACTCTCGGCATTCCGGCCTCCAAACGCCCAACAATGCTTTCAAGCTGGTCGTAACATCACGACTGATTGCAAAACAAACAGAGGAGATTCTACCTGGCAGTAGAATTCCATTTAATTTTAACAGCGAATGGGATTTGCGTAATTGTTAAACAACAGACAGGCAGTTTCTTTTCGTCCAGAATCGGTCAAAAGTCGTAATCTTACATAATACCTATTGATATTGTCCCAGGTGCTCTTAACCACGAATTAACTGTAAGAAAATATGTGTATGCATGAAGCATCAGAAAATTCTACCCACAAGGTGACAAATAATAATAATATCCTTCATTTGTCCAGGGTAACATACACAGCTCTAAATTAGTTTACATTGTGGCCCTGAAATCAAGCAAATATTTTTGTAGTTAATAATGGTTTACAATAATAATGTTTACACAGTTAAGAAAGCTCGTTTTAGCACTTTCTGTTTTGGTTGTTGTATCTTCATCCAGAATGCTCTATTTCCATTATTTTCTATTTTCTATTTTATGTTCTCTGGTTTATTCATACCGTGTTTTGTGGCATGCATATCTACAAGGTTCGCAGCAAGTGCCAGTTCTGTAAAAGTCAATGATACCCTTCTCAACTTTACACTTAGAATATATCTTGAAAGTTTCAGTTGACAATAAGCCGAGATGTCTAGTCAAATCACATGACTAAAGCAACATAAACTTTCAAATGAGTGGAAGTAGATTCTAAGTGTTTGCTATATCAGACAGAACAGTGGTATATAGCCACAAAATTTTAAAAGACTGCAGAGGCAAGGTCGCGTTATTCCACGTAGATTTGCAAGCTGGCAAACATGGGATTTGACCCGAAATATTCTATATATGTCGATGAAAGGACATCTCAAGAGCCGCGAGAAATGCCATTACGTGTCTAAAATGTACATTCACTCATTGTGGAGAAGTTTATCTGCACCATATGGGTGTATGGGGTGTCCGGGGAGGGGTAGCACTACTGGTTGGGGGAAGCAATTGCACTCATTCAGGGGTAGCTCGCACACCTTTGATCCCTACTTGGGACTCAGCTGTCACCAGTGGATCCAAGAAGCTGTGGCATGCGCAGCGGTCACATCCCGGAAAAAGTCATCGATTGGCCGGCTAAACCAGGCTGAGGGTAGCCGACGGGTCTTATACCCTCGGTGAGTTAGACTTTGTCTACCTAGCATGTGAAGACTGGATTAGGCAGCCTGCGTGGAGGAACCACCAAATGGTCAACTGACAGAAATGCGATTCCCAGCAAAGTGCCATGGAGCACTAAGAGCTCGAAGAGAGAAGTAAGACGTCATCCACTGTTCTCAACCGCTCTCCGGCCGTCTCGACTTTGTCATACTGATGAACACAGATGGCTTAGGGCGAGAGAGTGAGGTCGACGAACTGCGCAACTCTTCCTCACCTTGCAAGTCATTCTTGTCATCCATCCACCCATTTCATCACCCTCTAATGTTCTGTGGCGACAGGTCAGCGACGAAGCGGCAGGTGTGGGTACACTGGCAGCCGTAGCCGCAAACCTGCACGCAGGCGGCTCAGGCCATATGGGTCGTTCACCACTGACACGGAGCAGCAGTGGAGTCCAGCAGCCCCCAGAGCGACTGAGCAGCCCTCCTCAGGAATGCACAGCTCACCTCCTTGGCACGAGGAAGGGGCTATAAATGGTGCCCTTTACAAATGCATGCTCTAAACCTCTCTAGTAAGCTAAACGCGGTTGGCGGGGATCCTACTCCAGTGGTCGAAATACAAAGAAGAAAATGAGGATGTTTCCTCTCACGCTTGGCGCATGGAATGTACGCATCTTACTGAACGAAGACAACGCGTAAAGATCCCAGAGGAGAACCGCCCTAATAGAAAAGAAACTCGCCAGATACAACGTGAACATTGCTGTCTTGAGCGAGAACCGGCTTGCAAGAGAAGGCGAATTCTATGAAAGGGGCTCCGATACACTTTCTTTTGAAGCGGCCGAGAAAGTGAAGAGCGCCTTCAGGATAGTTTTGGTTTCGCAGACAGCACTGATTGACAAATTGGCTGCACCTCCCAATGAAATAAACGACAGAATTATTACAATGAAACTCCCCCTACTGTCTGGAAGAAAGCACCTTACCATCATCAGTTGCTACGCTCCAACCTTGACTAGCCCGGAGGAAGTAAAGGTCAAGTTCTATGAGGATCTTCACTCCGTCATTGCTGACGTTCCAATGGCTGATAAGCTCGTCATTCTTGGCGACTTCAATGCAAGAGTAGGCTGTGATCACGCTGCCTGGGATGGAGTGCTAGGAAAGTGCTGAGTGGGTCACTGTAACAGCAACGGTCTCCTTTTGTTCCAGACTTGCGCCGAGCATGAACTGCTGATCACCAATACAGTCTTCCGCCTCCTACCCGAAACCGGACGTCATGGATGCACCCTCGCTCTAAGCACTGAAATCTCATCGACTACGTCATTTTCAGGAAGAGGGACAGGCAGAATGTAAGTGGGACCATGTCCTTCTGCGGCACAGACTCCTGGACAGACTACCGTCCCATTATCACCAAACTCAACATCCGTATTCAGCCCAAAAGACGCAAACAAGGAAAGAAGGCTCCTAAACGATTAAACATCACCAAGTGGACACGTGCCAGTACCAAAACGTCTCTCGTAGACGCCCTGAAGAACTTCTGAAATCCACCCCTCTGGACAATCAAAAATGTGGAGACCGACTGAGTGACATTCAGAGAGCTCGTCTGCAGCACAGCTTCGGAAATCCTAGGACCCTCTACCAGGAAACACCAAGATTGGGTTGATGAGAACTGTGACGAGATCAAGCAGCTGATGAATGAGAAACGCCGTCTCCACCAAAACTACCTCAACAACCCCAAGTTTGCCTCCAGGAAAGATGCGTACAACAATATACACAGAACTGTACATCAGAAATTGCGTCAGATGCGAGACACATGGCTAAGCGACAAAGCTGATGAAATCCAGCGTTACGCAGACAGGCATGACATGAAGAACATCTACTATGCTTTGAAAGAAGTGTATAGACCTACATCCTCTGGATCATCCCCCTTCTCAACGTAGACTGGAACACACTAATTACTGACAAAAAGAAAATTCTTCAATCTAGGTCTGAACACTTTGAAAGCGTCCTTAATCGGTCTTCATTCATCACCGATGAAGCCATCAGTAGTCTCCCCCAGTTGTCCATCAGTGAAGCACTGGATGACCCCCAAACCTCGCTCGAGACACAGAAAACGATACGTCTGCTCTCCAGTGGCAAAGCCCCTGCTTCAGACTCCATCCCAGCTGAAGTCTACAAGGAAGGGTACACAGCCCTGATAGAAAGGCTCCAGAAACTTTTCTTACTGATGTGGAAGCATGAGACGATCCCCCAGGAATTCAAAGACGCTTCCATAATCCATCTGTGTACGAGCAAAGGGGACAACCAGGCCTGCGAGAACCACCGGTGTAGATCCTTGCTCTCAATCGTCAGAATCCTACTGAACCGCCTCACTACGCACCATGACCAGGGATTCCTCACAGAAAGACATTGTGGATTCCGAAAAGAACGTGGGATTATCGACGTGGTGTTTGCTGCGAGGCAGCTACAAAATAAATGTCAAGTGCAACACGCCGACCTCTTCTTTGTCTACGTCGAATTGACAAACGTCTTTGATACTGTCAACAGAGAAGGAATGTGAAAGGTAATGGCCAAATAAAGGTGCCCGAGAAAATGTATATCCATGGTGAAGTTTTTCCACAACGGCATGAAGGCACAAGTCCAGGACAATGGAGAGACATCTGAGTTATTCCCAGTAATCAATGTCGTGAAGCAGGGTTGTGTTCTGGCACCGAAACTGTTCAGTCTATTGTTCTCCGCTATGTCGACAAATGCTTTCAGAGACGGAGATGTTGAAGTCAGCATCAGGTACCGTACAGATGGAAAACTGTTCAACCCCAGGAGACTTCAAGCGAAAAACAAGGTTATGACAGACACCATCGGGGAATTCTTATTTGCTGATTACTGCGCCCTCAACGCTGGCTAAGAAGCCGACCTGCAACGCAGCGTTGACAAGTTCTCTAGCTCCTGCACAAGATTCGGTCTCACCATCAGTACCAAAAAGACTGAAGTCCTGCATCAGCCAGCTCCTGTGAAGCTCTATCCTGAGCCCAACATGACCGTCAATTATCAAAACCTCAACGTAGTGAACCACTTCACCTACCTTGGCAGCACAATGTCACAGAGCGTCACTATTGACGACGAAGTGAACCTCCGCAATGCCAGAGCCAGCTCAAATTTCGGCAGAATGTACGCACACGTCTGGAATAGAAAAGGCATTAGAATCCAGAACAAACTAAAGGTCTACAGTGGAGCTGTACTCACCACGCTACTTTATGCATGCGATACATGGACGGTGTATCAACGCCACGCCAGGAAACAGAACCACCTTCACATCACAAGTCTCAGGAACGTCCTCAACATCAAGTGGCAGGACAAGGTTTCAGACACTGAGGTACTCGCCCAAGCAGGTCTACATAGCATCCACACCAACCGGATGCAGTCCCAGCTACGCTGTGCTGGACATGTATCCAAGCCAGAATACTGGCTTGCCTAAGACATTTTTCTATCGCGAGCTACAGAAAGGATGTTGATCCCACGGAGGTCAGAAGAAACGCTTCAAAGATAGTCTGAAAGCTGCATTGAAAGCGTTCAACATAACCCTGATTCTTGGGAGCAAACATCAAGCGATCGTGTCACTTGGTGTTCCTCCGTGAACAAAGGCTCCAAATTGCGCGAATCTAGCAGGACATCAGCTGCATAACTGAACCGGCAAGCCAGAAAATTGCGTGCCATCAACACTCCTGGAGATGTCCCACTCATCCCTTGTCCATTATGCAAAGGAATATTCCGTGCAAGGATTGACCTCATCAGCCATATGCACTTGCACAGAACAGAACCTTCCCCTCCAACCCTCGGATGACTAGAGTGGTCCTCGTCGACTCGACTCGACGGACGAACAACATCTGCACCAGTGACACGATTTAACGAAGAACGTCCACTGCGCCAGCTCATTTTCTTGGTAGAGTCGATGTAAATTTACATCAGTATACGAGGACGCTGCTTTGCTACATCTTTTGCATATTTGGAGAAACAATATGGCAATAATAACACGGAAAAATAAATTCCACCCCTTTTCCAATTAGTGTTTTTTGTTTTTGTGGATTTTATTTGTTTCCTAATCTCAGAACTACTCTATAGTCTACATGCTTTGTAAATTGTCTTGGAGCTAGTTTTTTGGGACCTTGCTAATTTTTGCCCCAAAAAACTAACCGTTGTTATGTGACACTTTGCAATCACTAACTAGTGGTCCTGCCATTAGTCATATAAAGCATCATAAAGGCATGTAAAGTGTGATTAAATAATATGGCGGAAATAATACCTAAAATGATATCATTAGATTTAGTTTTCAGGTCTTATGGCTAAACTTACACTCATATATATATATATATATATATATATATATATATATATATATATATATATATATATATATATATATATATATATATATATATATATATACAGAATGACACATAGATAGATGTATACTTTTATCTTATAGCAGAATGCTGGAAAACATGTTTTTCATAACCACGTTTATCACGTGTGCAATGAAGTATTTCCTCTTCTACCTCATCACAATGTCTACAAACATTTTTATGTCAATGTTTGTAATTTTAACGTAAGTTTTTTTCTAGTGCTCATTTTCGTGCCCCCAATGGTTGGAATTGATAATGCACTTACAGCTGATGGACAGATCAATGTATGAAAATAGATCACACTTGTTATTAGGTGCAAAAAATAGTTATTGTTTGACGTTGAATGAAACCTTTCATTGCTGGCCTTGAACTTTTTTGAATGTTTGCTCTTGTACTTCAGAGATGACGAGAAGAAACAGAACTTATTAATGCAAGCCATGTCATTTTGATTTCAGGCTAAACAAATTCTAAAATGTATTCGGCACAGAGGTCTTTATCTGAAATCAGGAAGTTGGTAATCCTTTAGACTGTAATGTATGAAAATACGTCACACGTGTTTTTATGTTTGTTTGACTCTGCGGGAACCCTATAATTAGGATCTTTTAATCTTTTGAATTTGTTATGCTTCAGAGACTATGATTAGTAAAAGAACTTTCTAGTCCTTGCTATTATGCCACCATTTAACAAAACGCCAAATTACAAACGTCCTTTTTGTCAGAATATTATTTTCTTTCTTCAGATTAGTGCCGCATGCTTGCAGCTTAGGAAGTACAACCCTGCCTCGATGTGTACTGAAGTGATATTTCATATGTTTGATCACTCCTCTACAGAATCTATGATATTTGTATGATGCACTGAAAGTACATTCCTGTCTGGATGTATACTGTAGTTCTATTGTTCTTGTTTTATCACACTTTTGTAGACTCTCTTTTATCTGTATTCGTTGTAAGTACAGCTCTGTCTGGCTATCTACTGTAATGTTATTAAACTTGCTTTATCACACTTCTTGATGAATCTATGATATTTGTATGATGCACTGGAAGTATACCCCTGTCTGGATGTCTACTGTAGTTCTGTTGTACTTGTTTTATCACACTTTGTTAGAATCTCTGATATTTGTATGACGCACTGGAGGAACACCCCTGTCTGGATGTCTACTTAAGATTTATTGAACTTGCATTATGGTAATTTTGCAGAATCTCTGATGTTTGATTGATGCACTGGAAGTACACCCATGTCTGGATGTCTAATGTAGTTTTATTCAACTTGCTTTATCACACTTTTGTAGAATTTCTTTTATCTATATTCAGGACGTAGACTGTACGCAGTTAAGTGTCGACTTCTTATTCGATGAATTTCAGCACGTTGAAGTCATGTGACCGTACATCTCTACTCTCTGTCGAGGAAGGAAAGTTTCTCTCCCCACACGTCCGAATATCTTTTAACAAAATTTACTTGGGAAGGGTGTAGCAGAGTCACGTATTACAAGAAAGTGTCCACAAATTGTCAAAGATGTCATCATTTAGTATTGCAGTTTAGCGTATTTTGTCACATAAAAATATATTATCCGCAACCTCAGTTAAAATTGGAAATGCATTCATGGCTATTTGTTTGTTTGGAGGGGGCCTTATTCATTTAAATTAGAGAATGCTTGAAGAGCATACTCTTAGCACTAGGAGATGTGAATTGGTAGAACTATCATGCCTAGAATTCTAAGAAAAGGTACATTGAATCTATGTCTCAAGTTTTGTAAGTCATTTCGAACGATGGATATTGCCGATAAAATCTCTTTCATATATTGGCATCGTCATAATCATCATCATCATCATCATCATCATCATCATCATCTTATTATTATTATTATTATTATTATTTGTATTATTGTGTGTGTGTGTGTGTGTGTGTGTGTGTGTATCCAGCCTCCCTGCTGCTGTTTATAAACATCCGTGAAATTTTAGCAACATTGTCATGCTACTGTTAATAGACATCCGTGTAACTTTAGCAATGTTGTCATGCCACCGTTTATAAACATCTGTGTAACTGTAGCAACGTTGTCATGCCAGTTTTTATAAACATTCTTACTACTTTACGAACGTTTTCATGGCACTATTTATGAAAATCAGAGCTACTTTATTAACGTTGTAATGCCACTATGATAAACATCCGCATTACCTTAGCAATGTTGTCATTCCACTGTTTATAAACATCGTGCTACTTTAGCAATGTTGTCATGCCACTGTTTATAAACATCGTGCTGCTTTAGCAATGTTGTCATTCTATTGTTAATAACATCCGTGCTACTTTAGCAATGTTGTCATTCCATTGTTAATAACATCCGTGCTACTTTAGCAATGTTGTCATGCCACTGTTTATAAACATCGTGCTACTTGATCAACGTTGTCATGGCACTGTTTACAAGCATCATCGTAACATTAGCAACGTTGTAATGCCGCTGTTTACAAACATCCGAGCTACATTAGCAACGTATAATGCCACTGCTTATAAACATCGTGCTATTTTAGCAACGTTGTCATGCCACTGTTTGTAAACAGCGTGCTACTTTAGCAACGTTGTCATGCCACTGCTTATAAACATCGTGCTATTTTAGCAACGTTGTCATGCCACTGTTTGTAATCATCGTGCTACTTTAGCAACGTTGTCATGCCGGTGTTTATGAACATCCGTGCATCTTTAGCAATGTTGTTGTGCCACTGTTAATGAACATTAACTTTAACAAAGTTGAAAAGATGCACAAATGTCAGCTACAGATGCAATGGATTCACTCTCGATACAGACAACTCTACTACCGAAGCAAAATATTTCATAATAAATATTAAGTTGGAAAGAAATATTTCTAACGTAAAACTATATCATTTTAGAGATGTCATTTTCTGAAAAGTATTAAAGAGCGTGTGTTTGAAAACAGTCAAAATCAATCGTGTGAATGCCATGTCATCTGTCGTGGATTACAAAACGAGGTTCCTTTAACGCGAAACAATATTATTAATTCTCAGAAAATAAATTGTTTGCAAAGTGAACATAAGATAACAACTGCAGTCCAATGTCCATCTTCTGCAGGAATTATATATATATATATATATATATATATATATATATATATATATATATATATATATATATATATATATATATATATATATATATACATACATACATACATACATACATACATACATACAAATCATTCATTGGACCATATTCGTAAATTTCAAATATCTAACATTTGACATAAATATGAGAAAATGCTAACGGATATAGTGACATATTCGTACAGGACTGTGCGATGTATAGACTCAATAACCTGCTTGCTTTAACCAAGTTTCCAAATATGAGCAACTGCTCCGGTGGCCTATTAGTTAGAGCGTCCGCCTCGGATGCAGGAGGTCATGGGTTCGATTCCCGGCCGAGTCAAAACAAAGACTTACAAAAACGGTACTAACAGCTGCTTAGCTTGGCGCTCAGCATTAAGAGGTTAGTGTTAGGACTAGCTGACCTGGTGTCAGGATAATGTGACTGGGTGGGACATCATGCTACATGTCTGCGGCATGATGCGCCAGTGCGATATGGCTTAAACATTGTTAAAGCTACGTTAAAAATCCAAATCACACACACACACACACACACACAATCTGAGCACGGGTTTACGTCACCTTAATGAGCACTCGCCTCAATCATCTGTATCTTTTGAACCAGTAGAAAACAGGTAAGAATTTTACCTTTGAGATACGATTAAACACAGGTAAGAATTTAAACACAGGTAAGAATTTTACCTTTGAGATACGATTAAACACAGGTAAGAATTTTACCTTTGAGATACGATTAAACACAGGTAAGAATTTTACCTCTGAGATACGATTAAACAAGGCTGACGATAAAAAACACTAAAGTTACGATTCAAACGATGTCATTCTTTGCCCCTTCTTGGTATGCTACCATAATACGACGAAAATTGCTATATCATATTACTAAGATGGGGATTCCGTTTATCAGGAAATTCCGGTTTGCCCACATTTTATTAGCAGGACACTTCCTGAAGTAACAAATCATTCATCGTACAAGAAAGCTATGTTACATATCGACCAGTGGTAAATGTATTGATTGCATCTAACAAAGAGAAAGTTTGATCAAATATTCAGAAGACTTCAAAAACCCATCGTATTTACACATTATCAGCAAGGAATATTCTAAACCATGACATTGGTGTGCTTATTATATAGGAGGAAGAAATTATCTGAATTACTTTGAGCTAGAATTACATTGCGTATTTCTAGTCTTTGTTCTTATTAATCAACACCGCTTTCAAATATTTGTAAATAGGTTTCTTGTCGGTAACTGCAAAACTGAGAGCTGAAAAAATCACTTGGAAAAACTCGTTTGTACTGTTGACCAAACTTGGAAATAATCGTTGTCAATGTTGGCCAAACTTGGAAATACTAGTTGCTAATGTTGAACAAACTCGGAAATACTCGTTGCTAATGTTGAACAAACTTGGAAATACTCGTTGCTAATGTTGAACAAACTTGGAAATACTCGTTGCTAATGTTGACCAAACTTGGAAATACTCGTTGCTAATGTTGACCAAACTTGGAAATACTCGTTGCTAATGTTGAACAAACTTGGAAATACTCGATGCTAATGTTGGCCAAACAAGTAAGTCCTGCTGAAAATAGCGAAATTCGGACAGGGGAAGTTAGAGAATACTGGTAATAAATATTCTATAAAAGTAACTAGACAAACAAGAAACTCCATGGAGAAGGAAGTCGTAAAGAAGATTGGTGAAACGCAAGAAGGGTGCAATTAATTGTAGACGACATTTTAATGTTCAGCAGTTTCGTATAATGGCGATAGTTGAGTAGATAATACACCTGTATTTGCAAAGCATGGTCTTTAAGAGGTGTCGTAAAATCTATTTTCCTAAACTAGAATAAATCTTGGCAGCATTGTGATCCCTGATCATACTACGGACCACAACAAGTCATATTACATAGTGGACAATTCTAAAAGAATAGTCTGAAATATAGTTAAGTCCTTTAATTTCATTTGATATGTAAATATTAATGAAAGACAACAAAGGATCGTCAAGATTCTATAGCAAGTACATTGCAAAGTTGAATATTTCAGATAAATATATAGGCAAATATAATCTAGCATTATGTTTTCTAGATATATTCAACTGGCACCATATTCACAGAAACAGTTACAAGTCTACAAAGGATTTTAAGTTTTAAGGGATCCGATAATTCGTCGAATATTGGCAACCAATAAATATCAGAGTAGAACTGTTATGAAAAGTAATGCGCTATGTTCTTTCTTTAAATTAGAACGTAAAACCAGTCTACATATCTTATGAATATAATGTTCATTGTCTCTGAAAGGAATTAGAAACCTAGATAACAGAGATAATTCTTAGCAATCGGCCTAAAATAAAATTTTATATATATATATATATATATATATATATATATATATATATATATATATATATATATATATTCACTCTCATTGCTAAGAATTATCTGTTATCCAGTTCAGTTCACCTCATGTAGCGCTTTCCCATGCCATCAGTATGATTTTGGTTCCTAAAATGTTTATAAATGTTACATCTGCAGTAATGTCAAACAATATTGACAACGAAAAAAAAATTATACTTCAAGTGATTCTAATATGCATGTTAGAAAAACTTCTTGTTGCATGCTACCTTAATGTGATGGAAAATTGTCCATCATTCCATTTTTCATGAAAAGCATGTTTGGGTGCCATTTATTATCACAACACACCTGGTTTTATTAGTGTCTTTTTAAGACCAACGTTGTATTTGATTGCTACATGCTGCGATGTGTATACCACGTATAACGGAATCTGATTGATTCTACCATCCATTACCTGAGGAAAAGGACGTCAAAGTCAGGCTAGAAAAGGTATAACGCAGAGCCGTCTACACATGACTGTTAACTGTGATTATCGTCTGCATTAGAGATCACGCTGATATATAAACAGTCCTCAGTTTAATATGGGCTCTATATTGCTGTCTCATACAATCGGAGTAGGTGCCGCACAGACGAATCTGTACTCGGATACGTTTTCTCTGCATTGGCAGGAAGGTAAATTTTATGAGTTTTTTTTTATGAAGACGGGTATACTCTTTATAGTCGTTATTCTTTATTAAATACGTTAACCTTTATTTGATATATAAAATTAATTGAACTGCATGCTTTAAACACTACAGCAGTGATTTAGTGTTGTTGGTGGGACGATAGGCATATGAGAGAGAGAGAGAGAGAGAGAGAGAGAGAATATAAATATATACCATGAAGTTACATATCCGAGAAACACTGTTTTCATATGGTGAATTATAATAGGTGAAGCTCGATGGGGGCCAAGTCAGGAAAGATCGTGCGATTGAAACCGCGGACTATCGAAGAACTCAGGAACCATGTAGGTGTTAACTTCACCACTGAAGAGATACATGAATGGTACGAGGACTTCAAGGCACGCCTAAAACCCGGCCAGACTGAGCTAAGTAAGGAACAGTTCATACAAGTCTACGATTCTCTCTTTCTTGGGGAAGCTTCCGAGTTTGCTGAACACGTGTTCCGGACATTCGATGCGAATGGAAACGGCATGGTCGATTTCAAGGAATTCATCCTCGGACTTTGCATATCGGGAAGTACTGACTTCGAAACCAAGATGAAATGGGCCTTTAAAATGTATGACATTAACGGAGATGGGTTCATTACAAAGGATGAAATGCAGCAAATCATCAAGGTAAATCATTAATGTCTAATTTCATTACTTTTCACAATGTATTCTAGTGCTAGAAAAAAAGCTAAGTAGTCTAAGAAACCTTCATTAAGAATTAGCATCCTATACAGTGACAGTCTTGATGAATGTTGTCAAGTCCTATAGTGAGAATGTCTCGAGATTAATCATAAATTTGACATATTATATTATATGTACATTAGAATGTTTTTAAATTACAAGTCTGACAGCATTCATTCTTTTGAAAAGAAACATTTTCAATTCGTCTAATTCCTGGGTATATTACCCCCATAATATCTTTCTGCCTTCTTTTGCAGAATTTTCTTGCGTGGCAGCTGTTCGTTTATTGTTCTCTCTGCCTTTTATTGTTCTCTTTGCCTGTGTGATTGTTTGCTCCTTTTGTCTCTACTTTTATTCTTAATGTTCGTCCCTTACATAATGAATTTAGAAACACCCCTCGTGTTACAAGTGTACGCACTCCGAGTAACTGAAACATTATTTTTCTTTTTTGTTTAACACACACGACACATGCCGGAATTACAATGTAATTATCAAAAACCATAACAAAACACCTTTTCTTTGTTTAACACATACGACACATGCTGCAGTTACAGTGCAATAACAATAACACTAACAATTTACCTTGCCTTTGTTTAACACGTACGACACATGATGCAATTACAGTGCAATGACAACGATACTAGCAATTTACCTTGCCTTTGTTTAACACGTACGACACATGATGCAATTACAGTGCAATGACAACGATACTAGCAGTTTACCTTGCCTTTGTGACAATTAATCAGCAAATGACAAATAATATTCAAACTCATCTACTAACTTTTTACAATTCATAATTTCTTATATTATAATTTTGTTGACTAGGACTAATAGAAGTCTGAGAATTGTTTAAAAAAAAATAACCGGCATACAAAAAAACCTTCCGCCAATTTTGGAAGAAGTGGTGTAAAATTCCGATATTTCTTGAGATTGCCCATTTTTGATTGAAGTTTATGAATGTCACGTGCTTATAATCATGTGTAAATTCTTAATTTTGATTTAGAATATTTATTTATCCAAATATTAGAGTAAGAATGAATAATTATATCTTAGTAATTAGAAATCTATCTAGACAGTCATTCCGGATTTCTATGAAAGAAATCATGTTATCTGTCTGGTGTATATTAATAACTCTATAACTAATCCTATATACCTTGATTTCTTTCATTGTAATCCAGAATGACTGTATAGATAGATGAGAATTAATTACATGCTCGTCATGTCTGCTACACACGAGTGCATATGACACCGACTCAGCTGCATCACTTCTTGTGATGTATGTTTGGTCGTGATGGAATATGGACTGGTGTGTGCAGACAAGGCAATGGGTGCCGTTTATCCGCGGACCTGGGTTCTAGAGTACGAATAACAATTCTCTAGCCTGTATGATAGTATCATTTATATTATACAACTTGATGAAAAATCCTATTCAGTATGATAACGTTTATAGAAGGTCTTGCTTGATTATATATATATTCATGTTGCTGGTATCAGAACAAGACGTATCTTATTACGGACACATTTGTTACGTATCAACGGACAGTAAAAAAAAATCTCTGGATCTTTAATAATCTGAACGATCAGTTGGAATATAATTGAATAATAAAAGCTACAATATTTAGCATTAGTATTCTATAATGTTATAATTAAGTTACACTACTTAGCATTACTATTTTATACTGCTATAATTTATTGACGTGTCAGTCGGGTCAAAATAAAATTTGAGAGGGAATGTCTTAGAGCATGACTTCGAGTGAGTCTCCAAGTAAAAGTCTACACTACTACAGGAATAAGTGGATGTTAAATCAGAATTAACGCATACAAACTGCATAATTGGGTCAGAATGGATAATGTTTTTATGCATCAAATAACTATCATACATGGTGTCGGATTCCTACGTGTAGGTCTGACGGACACAAATATTAGGTCATGTTCTGTTGTCCAATCAAATCACAACTTTCAATTTCTGAAAGTGACGCACGTCATTCGGAACATACAATTACTAATGACAAGCCTCTCTTGCAATGCTATATCTAAACTGCCACTAAAACTAAGTGGAATGGAAATTCCAAAGGTCACCGGAACATAACCTTTTATAGGTGTATGTCAGATCTACAATTATGACTGTGGAGATCTGATTTTAATACCTACTGGCCAGCAGTCATACACGAGTTTGAAGCATACTAAATGTTTGCGGCTTTCGGCGACTATGTCAGTGGAACTTAATTGTTTTTTCCTCCCACTCACTCGCATTATACTTAGAAACTGATGTCATCTTTAAATACCAGATAAAAACTTAATAACCCCCATTCGCTGAATTTAAAAAAAAGAAGAAATACTAATTGAGTCCTGCAAATATTACAGTAATTGGAAAACACTTTTCATGTTTACATCTTCGATGAATATTAAATAGCTGATTTGTTGAATGCGAAAACAAGTACAGCATTTATGGCGCGACAAAGTGTATCCTGGCATTATACCTATGTATGTCATGTGATATTTAAACTTGAATCCAGGATTGTTGATGTTCCCTTAACCAGCTTGTGCCAGACGATGCGGTTATCAAACTCACAATAACTACCACACGGTTCGAATGCAAATATATAAATATATGCTCTAGGAGTGAATGTCTGGCTTTAATAAGCAAAAATGGCTATCAAATATTTTAAGAAAAGCATCTTTAAAAACCAACAGGTCTTGTTTTGTCTTAAATGTTCCTAGAGAAAGGAAAATTCGGGTACTTAAACCTCGATATGAGTTTATTTGTAGCAAAATGCATATGTAGAACAGGGACAGGGTGCAAATACTAAATATGGACTTTTCTAAGGCATTTGACTTTGACTGAAACCCTGGCAAGGGTCTGCACAGCTTCCGGTTATCGACAGACGTTGATGAGAACATCGTATAGCGAAGATCTTACTCTAGAATTCTTGTGGAAATACACAATACAACCGACTGAAACGCTCAGACTTGTGCTGGTACTCGGCCTAAATTTTCAAACCAACTTGTCTACAGGTTAATTATGTAGATTAGTGCCTAGCAAAGAGCATACGAAGCAGGAAACATACTAATAAGCACGATGCATCATGGGACAAAAGTACGGTGCTTCCGCACTAAAGTGGATGATGCCAGTTATTTGTGGTCTCACTAGCACTGAAAGGGTGACACCGTGTCAGCTACCGATCCGAATGCGGCTTACAAAATTATACCGTTTGGTCGATTGGCAAGCCAGTGTTCTTAATACATACAATGATCAAATAAAAACACATTTGTAATATTGTTATAAATGCTTTGGACCGAGCACATAAACTCGGTGTAAGTAATACAAGTCTTTTCTCCTGCACGAAAATCTTGTAAAATTGTCAGAAAGTAACATTCACAGGTAAAACAGCAAGGAAATGAATTGCCCGCTTTCTGCCAATACATCCCGTCAAATTTTATAAATATTTTACATTTATAGCCTATGCACAAATACTAGTGATGATCCCTATGTTATTAATGGCGCAGTTTGGGATAGCAGAGGGGAAGAAAAACAAATGAGCAATACCTATCGGTAACAATCAACTGCACGAATCTTTGCTGCTGGTGAAACTATCTAATATCTTCCCCACCCCACCCCACCCATGAAGTGGTCTCTAACATGATGATGACATTCTGCAAAAAGTATGCTCCAAGTTTTGGTAAAAACATGTATTCTATTGAAATCAACAGTTTAAAATTCGCGCGCGCGTGTGTGTATGTTTTTCTGATTTTAAAATTCGCTCAGCTACTAAGCTGGGACACATATTCCATCCTCTACCTTCTCATCACATGCCCCTTCTCTCTCTCTCTCTCTCTCTCTCTCTCTCTCACTCTCTCTCTCGTGTTTTCACATGGTAAATTAATTGTAAGTGCATGATTCCGGAAGGAGCTCCCGTGTGCATGGTACACCCGTTTCACATAAACATTTGCATAATTTGTGGTTTGATTAGACTAGTAAATTAAGAAATGGTCTCCATGACGTAGAATACAAACTATGGCCCATCTCGTTTCTGCACTTCTTTCTGTCTGCTATAAATTCAGCTCACTGCACCTTGTTAAGAAGTATCTTAACCGCTAACATTTAGTCAGATTTTTGATGATACCACTAATGAGCTCCCTTCATCGTTGCTTGCAATCCGAATGAGACTCATTATATATATATATATATATATATATATATATATATATATATATATATATATATCATCCTGTAGGAACTTGATGACCGTTGTCTGCAAGTCATGAAATACAGTCTGAATTCCTCTCGTATAGAAACGTTCAGAACCAGATTGCACATAAATGCTAGTAATACTTGCCACACAAAAAGGACACAGTTTTACGAAACATTTCTATGGAGATAGTTACTTCCATTCAAGAAGCATCGCTGTTATATGAATGTATGTCACACCCATCCGTAGATCGACTTTCCTCTTAAGGAAACATACATATGATTCAGTAATTGTATTAACCTTGAGACGAAGCGGAATAGATACATCATATCAAGCTCAGACCGCTCGCAGATCCCTCTTTCATCTTTTTATGGTCTTTTTTAATATTTGTTTAAACCAAAATTAGAAAGGCCAGAAAAAGTTCTACAGAAAATATCAATCTAAAAGATAAATAGGTATATAATTTTCCCGAGGTAACACAACGAAGAATCAGTTTTAAAGTATACACTCAATACAGATAATATCCGACAAACTAGTTCCGTACAGATATCACTATAAATAATATCCGACTAGCTAGTTCCGTACAGATATCACTATAAATAATATCCGACTAGCTAGTTCCGTACAGATATCAATATAAATAATATCCGACATGCTAGTTCTGTACAGTTATCAAAACAAATAATATCCGACAAGCTAGTTCATTAGTTATCAATACAGATAATATCCGACAAGCTACTTCCGTACAGTTATCAATACAAGTACTATCAGACACGCTAATTCCTTATAATCATCGAGTACATTTTCTGCTCACGTGGGAATAAATGAGTTTATATTTTTGGTCCAAATACAAACAGTTTTCCTTAAAGGCACAACGCTGCGCATCGCTTTTAAATGCTTTGCACGAATTGTACAGTCAGTGTCCATATAAAATTGAAAACGTGAGATGTATGGAAAACTGGGTTTTGTTTTACAAGACGATAAGAGTGGGAAATGTAGGACATGTAGTTCAGATGGTTTCAGATTGTCTTGTAACTAATATAATAACACGAAAAGGGCGGACATATCAGTAACTAATATCATAGGGAGGGAGACTGTAACTACTGTCGCAGAAGTAAAATGGGTGGCAGAATTTGGATCTAATGTCATACTATACTACGAAAAGAAAGAAGGAAGAAGTCTGTGCAATTAAATAACTAATGTCATAACACAAAAATTGGGGGTATGCGATTTTGTACCATATACAATAGAGTACAATTATGGAAGAGAGACGGCGTTTTCTAATGTCACTTGTATCATACAGGCCTTGGGAGCTGACTGTGTAATACATACCACAAGAAAGGCTCAGGTTACAGCCTTGTGGACTGGCAATGTAATATGTTCCACACAGCAGACTCACGTTACTGCCTGGATGCGTACCAAACAATAGTCACATTACAATGAAAGAAAAAAGTAATTCAGTACGTGTTAGCCCTGAATTCGAGAAATGTAGCCATCGATGCTGTACATCTGAGATAACCTGGAATACTTATTATGAAACTCTGTCTCTCTTTTATTTGTTTTCAGGATGAAAAGTTAAGATTAAGTCTTGATATTGTATAACTGTTATTAAGTGGCTAGTTTGAAATAATGGTTGACGTTTATAACGAGGGAACGAGAAGAGAAGAGTCTTTTGATTAGCTTTTCGTTTGTTTGCTAATTTACTTACGCGTTTTTCATGTCAGTCAGAGTAGAACCTTCGTACGGAAGGTGCAGGCCTACCTAACACTGTTTGTTGCCGTTTGAGTGCTCATCTGTAGGCATGCGCCTAAAACATTAGGCTCAATTAGGTGTAGGCCTACCTAAGACTGTTTGTTGCGGTTTGAGCCTACCTAAAGCTGTTTGTTGCGGTTTAAGTGATCATCAGTATGCATACACCTAAAACATTAGGCACAATTAGATGTAGGCCTACCTAAAACTGTTTGTTGCGGTATGAGTGCTCATCAGTATGCATACACCTAAAACATTAGCAGCTATTTGATTGTTCATCAGTTTATTGTAGCTACAGACGTACATGACAGAACAATATACGGAAAGCCACGCTTCTTTTCGTCCTTCCGTCAGCAATACCCTGAACAGACACTTAATATTAGCACCCCTATACCAAAGTACCCTAATTAATATAAAAAGACTATACATGACCATGTATAACTATTTGTTAAGCAGTCGGTAAAAAAAACCCCACATTTTCGTTCAGTATTCCTTATTTCGGTACCTTGAATGACTTGCAGATCACATGTACTCAGACCACATATAATTTTCCTATGTAGTTCCTACATTTGTCTGTCAGTACTGGACTTCCCAGTTTGTCCAAATCCTGATCACTCATATGTAAATCAAACATTTCTTCAAGGATGAACACACAGTGAAGTTCTTATCATAGGATGACCTGTAAGGTTTTAAGAGGCTGACCTGTAAACAAAACAACGTGCTATGCGTTGTAGATTTCATTTCCGTGCATGAATAAATGCAAAAGTATTCAAAGTATTCCCTGTGCAATGTCGTCCAAAAACAATGAACACAATCTCACCATAAGGCTCGTATTCTAAAAAGAAAATAATTTCCTTTAAATCGACAGCACGAACACATAAATACAGGCCAAGGACCACCACGACAAAAGAAATGAACCATACTAGAAAAACAGATTGGGATTAAGTTCGTGAGTACTGGCAAAAAGATGCAACAAGTCATCGTGAGACATATGATGTAATGGATATATGATACAGAGACCATTCATCCCCAAACTATGTGCATTTTCCAGGTCTTTTTATCAGAGCATGTAGCAGACCAAATAACCAATTTGATAGTCTTGCTATCATGACATTTTAGGCAATGTGGGGGGTGGTAAGATTTAATTTTTTACGCACCAATTTGTACATTCAAGTACTTCAGTGGCATGGTGCTAAATTAAACGATATTACCATGCATAAGGTAATTCGTGGTGAAAAATACATTTTGGATATTTCAAGTGCATACAACCATTTATGCGACTGACAGATCGCTTAGACTGATCATGTATCATCAACTCATTGTGAAATTCTAAACCACCAAAGTTTTCAGCAAGGATTGGACGTTAAACATGTACTTATTTTGACCCATTGTACAAATATATTTCAAATGATATGTTTGAACATTTTGGGTTTCTTTTAAGAGTATTAATTAACACCTTTCAGGTAGAATGGTTCATTGGGGCGCGATGCCAGTTTATGCGAGAATAACACACTCTGACTAAGTACGAAAGCGAAATATATATATTGTACGCTGATTTATGAGGGGATTAACATTTGGGGATGTTTCAAGCACGTGCAGCCAGTTATATTCCTGAGAGATCAACTATATATACTGTTAGATCTTATACAATATAATGAATTTGAAATCCTGCTGTCAACCATTCTAAACATTATAGATATTTGCCCATGTGTGACCAGTAACCATGTTAAAATCAATTGTACAAAGTTAACTCACGTGTTCTTTTGGGAACATAACTGTCTAATCTTTAAAGTGGCAATTAACAATTATTTCTAGCAATTAATGAGTCTTAAAGTAGAATGATTCATTATAAAATGATATAAGCTTGTGCTTCAATGAAGCACTCTATCACTCAATGTCTAAAATTACTAAAACAAAAGAGATGCATTTCATGTCAGACTTACTTCATTTTACTGTCTGTCTAAATATACGTTAATATGACCGGAGGAATGTACATTTTATCCCTTTGAACTATATTTCTTATCGCATTTTTCATCCTCTGATAGTTTGAAATGGACATTAATAAACCATTCGAGTAGGCTGTGCTACAGAGTCTCCAGTCCCCATCGTCTAATTAAATGCCATACTCCATCGTCTCATTAAGTACCATACTCCATCGTCTCATTATGTACCATACTCCATCGTCTCAATAAGTACCATACTCCATCGTGTCATTAAGTACATTACTCCATCGTCTCATTAAGTACAACAATCCATCGTCTCATTAAGTACCACACTCCATCGTCTCATTATGTACCATACTCCATCGAATCATTATGTACCATACTCCATGGTCTCATTAAGTACCATACTCCATCGTCTCATTAAGTACCATAATCCATCGTCTCATTAAGTACCACAATCCATCGTCTCATTAAGTACCGTACTCCATCGTCTCATTAAGTACCATACTCCATCGTCTCATTAAGTACCAGACTCCGTCGTGTTATTAAGTACCACAATCCATCGTCTCATTATGTACCATACTCCATCGTCTCATTAAGTACCATACTCCATCGTCTCATTAAGTACCACAATCCATCGTCTCATTAAGAACCACAATCCATCGTCTCATTAAGTACCATACTCCATCGTCTCATTATGTACCATACTCCATCGAATCATTATGTACCACACTCCATGGTCTCACTACGTACCATACTCCATCGTCTCATTAAGTACCATACTCCATCGTCTCATTAAGTACCACAATCCATCGTCTCATTAAGCACCGTACTCCATCGTCTCATTAAGTGCCATACTCCATCGTCTCATTAAGTACCACAATCCATCGTCTCATTAAGTACCATACTCCATCGTCTCATTAAGTACCAGACTCCGTCGTGTTATTAAGTACCATACTCCATCGTCTCAATATATACCATATTCCATCGTCTCATTAAGTACCATACTCCATCGTCTCATTAAGTACCACAATCCATCGTCTCATTAAGTACCACAATCCATCGTCTCATTAAGTACCATACTCCATTGTCTCATTAAGTACCATACTCCATCGTCTCATTAAGTACCATAATCCATCGTCTCATTAAGTACCACAATCCATCGTCTCATTAAGTACCGTACTCCATCGTCTCATTAAGTACCATACTCCATCGTCTCATTAAGTACCACAATCCATCGTCTCATTAAGTACCATACTCCATCGCCTCATTAAGTACCAGACTCCGTCGTGTTATTAAGTACCATACTCCATCGTCACATTATGTACCATACTCCATCGTCTCATTAAGTACCATACTCCATCGTCTCATTAAGTACCACAATCCATCGTCTCATTAAGTACCATACTCCATCGTCTCATTAAGTACCATTCTCCATTGTTTCATTAAGTACCATACTCCATCGTCTCGTTATGTACCATAGTCCATGGTCTCATTATGTACCGTACTCCATCGTCTCAATAAGTACCATACTCCATCGTCTCATTAAGTACCACAATCCATCGTCTCATTAAGTACCACAATCCATCGTCTCATTAAGTAACATACTCCATCGTCTCATTAAGTACCATACTCCATCGTCTCATTAAGTACCATTCTCCATTGTTTCATTAAGTACCATACTCCATCGTCTCGTTATGTACCATAGTCCATGGTCTCATTATGTACCGTACTCCATCGTCTCATTAAGTACCATACTCCATCGTCTCATTAAGTACCATACTCCGTCGTGTTCTTAATTACCATACTCCATCGTCTCATCAAGTACCATACTCCATCATCTCATTAAGTGCCATACTCCATCGTCTCATTATGTACCATACTCCATGGTCTCATTAAGTACCGTACTCCATCGTCTCATTATGCACCATACTCCATCGTCTCATTAAGTACCATAATCCATCGTCTCATTAAGTACCACAATCCATCCTCTCATTAAGTACCATACTCCATCGTCTTATTAAGTACCATACTCCATCGTCTCATTAAGTACAACAATCCATCGTCTCATTAACTACCATACTCCATCGTCTCATTAAGTACCAGACTCCGTCTTGTTATTAAGTACCATACTCCATCGTCTCATTAAGTACCATACTCCATCGTCTCATTAAGTACCACAATCCATCGTCTCATCAAGTACCACAATCCATCGTCTCATTAAGTACCATACTCCATCGTCTCATTAAGTACCATACTCCATTGTCTCATTAAGTACCATACTCCATGGTCTCGTTATGTACCATAGTCCATGGTCTCATTATGTACCGTACTCCATCGTCTCAATAAGTACCATACTCCATCGTCTCATTAAGTACCACAATCCATCGTCTCATTAAGTACCACAATCCATCATCTCATTAAGAACCATACTCCATGGTCTCATTAAGTACCACAATCCATCGTCTCATTAGGTACCATACTCCATCGTCTCATTAAGTACCATACTCGGTCGTATTCTTAAGTACCATACTCCATCATCTCATCAAGTACCATACTCCATCGTCTCATTACGTACCATACTCCATCGTCTGATTATGTACCATACTCCATGGTCTCATTAAGTACCGTACTCCATCGTCTCATTATGTACCATACTCCATCGTCTCATTAAGTACCACAATCCATCGTCTCATTAAGTACCATACTCCATCGTCTCATTAAGTACCACAATCCATCGTCTCATTAAGTACCATACTCCATCGTCTCATTAAGTACCATACTCCATCGTCTCATTAAGTACCATACTCCATCGTCTCATTAAGTACCACAATCCATCGTCTCATTAAGTACCATACTCCATCGTCTCATTAAGTACCACAATCCATCGTCTCATTAAGTACCATACTCATTCGTCTCATTAAGTACCACAATCCATCGTCTCATTAAGTACCATACTTCGTCGTGTTATTAAGTACCATACTCCATCGTCTCATTAAGTACCATAATCCATCATCTCATTAAGTACCATACTCATTCGTCTCATTAAGTACCACAATCCATCGTCTCATTAAGTACCATACTCCATCGTCTCATTAAGTACCATACTCCATCGTCTCATTAAGTACTATACTCCGTCGTGTTATTAAGTACCATACTCCATCGTCTCATTAAGTACCATACTCCATCGTCTCATTAAGTACCATACTCCATCGTCTCATTAAGTACCATACTCCATCGTCTCATTAAGTACCACAATCCATCGTCACATTAAGTACCACAATCCATCGTCTCATTAAGTACCATACTCCATCGTCTTATTAAGTACCACACTCCATCGTCTCATTAAGTACCATACTCATTCGTCTCATTAAGTACCACAATCCATCGTCTCATTAAGTACCATACTCCGTCGTGTTATTTAGTACCATACTCCATCGTTTCATTAAGTACCATACTCCATCATCTCTTTAAGTACCATACTCATTCGTCTCATTAAGTACCACAATCCATCGTCTCATTAATACCATACTCCGTCGTGTTATTAAGTACCATACTCCATCGTCTCATTAAGTACCATGCTCCATCGTCTCATTAAGTACTATACTCTGTCGTGTTATTAAGTACCACGCTCCATCGTCTCATTAAGTGCCATACTCCATCGTCTCATTAAGTACCATACTCCATCGTCTCATTAAGTACTACACTCCCTCGTGTTATTAAGTACCAGCTCCATCGTCTCATTAAGTACCGTACTCCATCGTCTCATTATGTACCATACTCCATCGTCTCATTAAGTACCATACTCCATCGTCTCATTATCTACCATACTCCATGGTCTCATTATGTACCGTACTCCATCGTCTCATTAAGTACCATACTCCATCGTCTCATTAAGTACCACACTCCATCGTCTCATTAAGTACCATGCTCATTCATCTCATTAAGTACCACAGTCCATCGTCTCATTAAGTACCATACTCGGTCGTGTTATTAAGTACCATACTCGATCGTTTCATTATGTACCATACTCTATCGTCTCATTATGTACCGTGCTCCATCGTTTCATTAAGTACCATACTCCATCGTCTCATTAAGTACCACAATCCATCGTCTCATTAAGTACCACACTCCATGGTCTCATTAAGTACCATGCTCTATCGTCTCATTAAGTACCACACTCCATCGTCTCATTAAGTACCATACTCCATCATCTCATTAAGTACCACATTCCATGGTCTCATTAAATACCGTAAAACAATGTTGATAAACAGTTTATGAGAGCTATAGAAGGATATATTTATTACGTATTGATCACCCCAACATAAACATATATGTTAACTGCTTGGATCCATAATACATATATAAATGACATGAAGACAAAATGTCAACTAAAAAGATGTTTCATATGTTTTAAAAATGGGCGTCGTTCTGACTCTCAACGATATTTTCTATGGCAGAATTTGAAAATGTTCTTTGACAGAATTTGAAACGTATCCCGATTTTAACTTTTACGGTGCGGCAATACATAGAAAGACTATAAATACGAATATATTGGCAAACATTTAAAAAAGTGTAAATTTTACTTTTTTAATTTAATGTTGAAAAATAATGTTACAATTTGTATTTTTAATTGTATAGTTTAGTTGTAATGTAAGTATACATAAAGTGTCAAAGTTTCATGTCTCTATCGCACTTAATATAAATGTGTGTCTCTAATTCAAATTTTTAAGTTAAAAACAGTGTCAGGCCTCAGATGACAATTCATTTTCATATATGCATTCCATACATTTGTTGACAGTACTGAATTTTCCATTGTGTACAAATCCAAATAAGCCATACGTTAATCTAAAATATCTGTATAGATAAACCCATGGTAAAGTTATTGTCCTAATAATCCATCAATATCTACTAGAAGCTTACAGACCTAACCGAACTGGATCAAATCAACTCAATTTGAAAATAATCTATGGAAAATAATATCAATTTGTATATAGTATAAACCATTTAAAAAGCAGAGGGAAATCTATTTAAGTGAATCTTGATATGTGCTTTCTTGACTTATTGTAATTTCTTTTATTTTTTTTTATTTTATATATATATATATATATATATATATATATATATATATATATATATATATATATATATATATATATATATATATCAGTCTGACAAATTATTAAATAAAACAGTTAATGCCGAGTACATATAGGTTTTATATAAGTGAATATTAAAATGCTTCATATGTCTTGTGTTTTGATTATTAAGCCACTTTTGATATAAAAAAATAAATAAATGCTAAAAATGAAGCATTGATTTAATCAATTGATAAATAAACGAGTCGGATGAAAAATAGACACACACACACACACACACACACACACACACATATATATATATATATATATATATATATATATATATATATATATATATATATATATATATATATATATATATATATATATATATATATATATATATATATATATGTATGTATGTATGCATGCATGCATGCATGTCTCCTCCGTATTACAATAAGTGCATTCAATCAACAACATACACAAAGAAGATACAAATTCACAGATTTAAGTAAGCTCAGAGCACACATTTTTTTTAAAATAAAAAGAATAACATAACACAATTTATGTCAACCTGGTCTAAAATCAAATGTGTTTTATAGACCTGTTCCACATGAAATCAACAGTTATGATAGACAAGAATCGGATACACATATGCTGATACACAAGAGATGGATATAGATACCATGATAAGCAAAGAGGGATATGTATACCTTGATACACACGAAATGGATATGTATACTTTGATACACCAGAGATGGATATGTATACTTTGATACACCAGAGATGGATATGTATACTTTGATACACAAAAGATGGATATATATACTTTGATACACCAGAGACAGATTTGTATACTTTGATACACAAGAGACGGATATGTATACTTTGATAGACAAGAGATGGATATATATACTTTGATACACCAGAGACAGATTTGTATACTTTGATACACCAGAGATGGATATGTATACTTTGATACACAAGAGATGGATATGTATACTTTGATACACAAAAGATGGATATATATACTTTGATACACCAGAGACAGATTTGTATACTTTGATACACAAGAGACGGATATGTATACTTTGATAGACAAGAGATGGATATATATACTTTGATACACCAGAGACAGATTTGTATACTTTGATACACCAGAGACAGATTTGTATACTTTGATACACAAGAGACGGATATGTATACTTTGATAGACAAAAGATGGATATATATACTTTGATACACCAGAGACAGATTTGTATACTTTGATACACAAGAGATGGATATGTATACTTTGATACACAAGAGATGAATATGTATACTTTGATACACAAGAGATGGATATGTATACTTTAATACACCAGAGATTGATTTGTATACTTTGATACACAAGAGATGAATATGTATGCTTTGATACACAAGAGATGGATATGTATACTTTGATACACCAGAGACAGATTTGTATACTTTGATACACAAGAGATGGATATGTATACTTTGATACACCAGAGATGGATATGTATACTTTGATACACAAGAGATGGATATGTATACTTTGATACACCAGAGACAGATTTGTATACTTTGATACACAAGAGATGGATATGTATACTTTGATACACCAGAGATGGATATGTATACTTTGATACACAAGAGATGGATATGTATACTTTGATACACCAGAGATGGATATGTATACTTTGATACACAAGAGATGGATATGTATACTTTGGTACACCAGAGATGGATATGTATACTTTGATACACAAGAGATGGATATGTATACTTTGGTACACCAGAGATGGATATGAATACTTTGATACACAAGAGATGGATATGTATACTTTGATACACCAGAGACAGATTTGTATACTTTGATACACCAAAGATGGATATGTATACTTTGATACACAAGAGATGGATATGTATACTTTGGTACACCAGAGATGGATATGTATACTTTAATACACCAGAGACAGATTTGTATACTTTGATACACAAGAGATGGATATGTATACTTTGGTACACCAGAGATGGATATGTATACTTTGATACACAAGAGATGGATATGTATACTTTAAAACGCACGACATTGATATGTAGACTTTGATACACAAGAGATGGATATGTATACTTTGATACACCAGAGACAGATTTGTATACTTTGATACACAAGAGATGGATATGTATACTTTGATACACCAGAGACAGATTTGTATACTTTGATACACAAGAGATGGACATGTATACTTTGATACACCAGAGATGGATATGTATACTTTGATACACAAGAGATGGATATGTATACTTTGATACACCAGAGATGGATATGTATACTTTGATACACCAGAGATGGATATGTATACTTTAATACACCAGAGACAGATTTGTATACTTTGATACACAAGAGATGGATATGTATACTTTGGTACACCAGAGATGGATATGTATACTTTGATACACAAGAGATGGATATGTATACTTTGATACACCAGAGATGGATATGTATACTTTGATACACCAGAGACAGATTTGTATACTTTGATACACCAGAGATGGATATGTATACTTTAATACACCAGACAGATTTGTATACTTTGATACACAAGAGATGAATATGTATGCTTTGATATACAAGAGATGGATATGTATACTTTGATACACCAGACACAGATTTGTATACTCTGATACACAAGAGACGGATATGTATACTTTGGTACACCAGAGATGGATATGTATGCTTTAATACACCAGAGACAGATATGTATACTTTGATACACAAGAGATGAATATGTATGCTTTGATATACAAGAGATGGATCTGTATACTTTGATACACCAGAGACAGATTTGTATACTTTGATACACCAAAGATGGATATGTATACTTTGATACACAAGAGATGGATATGTATACTTTGGTACACCAGAGATGGATATGTATACTTTAATACACCAGAGACAGATTTGTATACTTTGATACACAAGAGATGGATATGTATACTTTGATACACAAGAGATGGATATGTATACTTTAAAACGCACGACATTGATATGTAGACTTTGATACACAAGAGATGGATATGTATACTTTGATACACCAGAGATGGATATGTATACTTTAAAACGCACGACATTGATATGTAGACTTTGATACACAAGAGATGGATATGTATACTTTGATACACCAGAGACAGATTTGTATACTTTGATACACAAGAGATGGATATGTATACTTTGATACACCAGAGACAGATTTGTATACTTTGATACACAAGAGATGGATATGTATACTTTGATACACCAGAGATGGATATGTATACTTTGATACACAAGAGATGGATATGTATACTTTGATACACCAGAGATGGATATGTATACTTTAATACACCAGAGACAGATTTGTATACTTTGATACACAAGAGATGGATATGTATACTTTGGTACACCAGAGATGGATATGTATACTTTGATACACAAGAGATGGATATGTATACTTTGATACACCAGAGATGGATATGTATACTTTGATACACCAGAGACAGATTTGTATACTTTGATACACTAGAGATGGATATGTATACTTTAATACACCAGAGACAGATTTGTATACTTTGATACACAAGAGATGAATATGTATGCTTTGATATACAAGAGATGGATATGTATACTTTGATACACCAGAGACAGATTTGTATACTCTGATACACAAGAGACGGATATGTATACTTTGGTACACCAGAGATGGATATGTATACTTTAATACACCAGAGACAGATTTGTATACTTTGATACACAAGAGATGAATATGTATGCTTTGATATACAAGAGATGGATATGTATACTTTGATACACCAGAGACAGATTTGTATACTTTGATACACAAGAGATGGATATGTATACTTTGATACACAAGAGATGGATATGTATACTTTGGTACACCAGAGATGGATATGTATACTTTAATACACAAGAGATGGATATGTATACTTTGATACACCAGAGACAGATTTGTATACTTTGATACACCAGAGACAGATTTGTATACTTTGATACACAAGAGATGGATATGTATACTTTGATACACAAGAGATGGATATGTATACTTTGATACACCAGAGATGGATATGTATACTTTGATACGCCAGAGATGGATATGTATACTTTGATACACAAGAGATGGATATGTATACTTTGATACACAAGAGATGGATATGTATACTTTGATACACAAGAGATGGATATGTATACTTTGATACACAAGAGATGGATATGTATACTTTGATACACAAGAGATGGATATGTATACTTTGATACACAAGAGATGGATATGTATACTTTGATACACCAGAGACAGATTTGTATACTTTGATACACCAGAGACAGATTTGTATACTTTGATACACAAGAGATGGATATGTATACTTTGATACACAAGAGATGGATATGTATACTTTGATACACCAGAGACAGATTTGTATACTTTGATACACCAAAGATGGATATGTATACTTTGATACACAAGAGATGGATATGTATACTTTGATACACCAGAGACAGATATGTATACTTTGGTACACCAGAGATGGATATGTATACTTTGATACACCAGAGATGGATATGTATACTTTGATACACAAGATATGGATATTTATACTTTGATACACAAGAGATGGATATGTATAATTTGATACACCAGAGACAGATTTGTATACTTTGATACACAAGAGATGGATATGTATGCTTTGATATACAAGAGATGGATATGTATACTTTGATACACCAGAGACAGATTTGTATACTTTGATACACCAAAGATGGATATGTATACTTTGATACACAAGAGATGGATATGTATACTTTGGTACACCAGAGATGGATATGTATACTTTAATACACCAGAGACAGATTTGTATACTTTGATACACAAGAGATGGATATGTATACTTTGATACACCAGAGATGGATATGTATACTTTAAAACGCACGACATTGATATGTAGACTTTGATACACAAGAGATGGATATGTATACTTTGATACACCAGAGACAGATTTGTATACTTTGATACACAAGAGATGGATATGTATACTTTGATACACCAGAGACAGATTTGTATACTTTGATACACAAGAGATGGATATGTATACTTTGATACACCAGAGATGGATATGTATACTTTGATACACAAGAGATGGATATGTATACTTTGATACACCAGAGATGGATATGTATACTTTAATACACCAGAGACAGATTTGTATACTTTGATACACAAGAGATGGATATGTATACTTTGGTACACCAGAGATGGATATGTATACTTTGATACACAAGAGATGGATATGTATACTTTGATACACCAGAGATTGATATGTATACTTTGATACACCAGAGACAGATTTGTATACTTTGATACACCAGAGATGGATATGTATACTTTAATACACCAGAGACAGATTTGTATACTTTGATACACAAGAGATGAATATGTATGCTTTGATATACAAGAGATGGATATGTATACTTTGATACACCAGAGACAGATTTGTATACTCTGATACACAAGAGACGGATATGTATACTTTGGTACACCAGAGATGGATATGTATACTTTAATACACCAGAGACAGATTTGTATACTTTGATACACAAGAGATGAATATGTATGCTTTGATATACAAGAGATGGATATGTATACTTTGATACACCAGAGACAGATTTGTATACTTTGATACACAAGAGATGGATATGTATACTTTGATACACAAGAGATGGATATGTATACTTTGATACACAAGAGATGGATATGTATACTTTGATACACCAGAGACAGATTTGTATACTTTGATACACCAGAGACAGATTTGTATACTTTGATACACAAGAGATGGATATGTATACTTTGATACACAAGAGATGGATATGTATACTTTGATACACCAGAGACAGATTTGTATACTTTGATACACCAAAGATGGATATGTATACTTTGATACACAAGAGATGGATATGTATACTTTAATACACCAGAGACAGATTTGTATACTTTGATACACAAGAGATGGATATGTATACTTTGATACACAAGAGATGGATATGTATACTTTGATACACAAGAGATGGATATGTATACTTTGATACACAAGAGACGGATATGTATACTTTGATACGCCAGAGATGGATATGTATACTTTGATACACAAGAGATGGATATGTATACTTTGGTACACCAGAGATGGATATGTATACTTTAATACACAAGAGATGGATATGTATACTTTGATACACCAGAGACAGATTTGTATACTTTGATACACCAGAGACAGATTTGTATACTTTGATACACAAGAGATGGATATGTATACTTTGATACACAAGAGATGGATATGTATACTTTGATACACCAGAGACGGATATGTATACTTTGATACGCCAGAGATGGATATGTATACTTTGATACACAAGAGATGGATATGTATACTTTGATACACAAGAGATGGATATGTATACTTTGATACACAAGAGATGGATATGTATACTTTGATACACAAGAGATGGATATGTATACTTTGATACACAAGAGATGGATATGTATACTTTGATACACAAGAGATGGATATGTATACTTTGATACACCAGAGACAGATTTGTATACTTTGATACACCAGAGACAGATTTGTATACTTTGATACACAAGAGATGGATATGTATACTTTGATACACAAGAGATGGATATGTATACTTTGATACACCAGAGACAGATTAGTATACTTTGATACACCAAAGATGGATATGTATACTTTGATACACAAGAGATGGATATGTATACTTTGATACACCAGAGACAGATATGTATACTTTGGTACACCAGAGATGGATATGTATACTTTGATACACCAGAGATGGATATGTATACTTTGATACACAAGATATGGATATTTATACTTTGATACACAAGAGATGGATATGTATAATTTGATACACCAGAGACAGATTTGTATACTTTGATACACAAGAGATGGATATGTATACTTTGATAGACAAGAGATGGATATATATACTTTGATACACAAGAGATGGATATGTATACTTTAAAACGCACGACATTGATATGTAGACTTTGATACACAAGAGATGGATATGTATACTTTGATACGTAAGACCTGGATATGTATACTTCAATACACCAAATATGGATATGTCTATTGTGATACACAAAAGACAGATATGCATAGTTTGATACACAAAAGATGGATATGTATATATTCTGATACACAAGATGTGGATATAGATACGTTGATACACAAGAGATGTATGTACATACGTTAATACACAAGAAATGGATATAGGTACTTTGATACACCATATATGGATATTCATACGCATATACACGAGAGATGGATATGCACACTTGATACACACGAGATGGATATACATACGTTGATACATAAGAGAAACAAATACATACATTGATGCACAAGACGTAAATACCTACTTTATACACAATATATACAAATGCATACATTGATACACAAGAGATACAAATACATACTTTGATACACAAGAGATACAAATACATAATGTGATCATTCCTGATAAGAACTTAATAATGAGAGAGAAAAAGAGTTGGGTTCGATCTCTTCAAGAGTAAATGGACAAAACTAATCACGGGCTTCAATATATATTTAGAATTAATATCGATACATATACAGTAAGATCATATGGATTTGGCTGCTTATTTACGTGTACGCTTCGCTCTGATGGCCTAGTGGTTAGAGCGTCCGCCTCGGATGCGGGAGGGCGAGGGTTCGTACCCCGGTTAAGTCGTACCAACGAATTCAATAAATGGTACTAACAGCTGCCTCACAAGTCGCTCAGAATTAAGAGCTTAGTATTAAGACTAGTCGGCCTGGTGTCAGGAAAATGTGACTGGGTAGAACATCATGCTACACGTCTGCGACATGATGCCCCAGTACTAGACATCACTATAAACTGCCACACTGTAGACATCGTAGAGATGTGACTGAAAATTATTAAAGCTACGTTAAAAATCCAAATCTCTCTCTCTCTCTCTCTCTCTCTCACACACACACACACACACACACACACACACACGTGCACTCTATGCCATTCCTTGAACTTGCGCAGATTGGGAAATGTTAAGCCAAGAAAATCGACTTTATCATCTCCAAGTTAATAAATGTCACAGACTTTTCATATCCAACTTCTTCAAAACCTCTTGTCTTCTGGCACTGGCGAGGGGTTGCTTCTTAAGGTAGAAAATTACCCGAATAATCTTTGGGAAGAGCTTCTAGTGATGCGTGTTGTGTATGTTTAATTTATACTATGTACTTGCCTTTTGTCATGTTGGGGGTTGTGCTTACCCGATTTTTATAATGTTTTGTGTTTCTTTTATATAAAAAAAATACTTAATAAAAATTAAGTTCAAGGGCTAACCTTATTTACGAGCTTAGAATATTCTGGAGCGAACTTGTTCACAAGTTGATAGAAATTTCTATTAGAAATGAAACACAAGTTGAGAATTTCATGGCATTCTGGTGTGTGTTAACTCTGGTGACAGTTTGTATAAAAATAGAGGTTTTGTGAATAAGACTTCATTCCTGTTGTAAGATCAGTCTGTGGAATCATTTTCAGTTGTGTTCAGATATAATCTGAGAAGAGTCATTTATTTAAATGATTCATTATAATTACATAGTGCTCGTTGGCCTTTTGGAATAAAACACTACTTTCGGATTATTGAAAAATCTAGACTATGACATTGTGGTACATAATGGCATTCAAGGTATTTAAAATTCATTTTGAAAGGACATCTAAGATTATTTTGGAATTTAATTCATAAAACTGCATGTGTCTTTTGAATTTTTACACTCTATTCATGAGAAAAAAATAGTTTGTTTAAATTTGCTCAACGTTTTTGGTTTTGCTTTCTTCTTGTTAGTTTAAGACCAGAAGCAGAGGGGGTGAACAGACCACTTGATTGGACGTCATTTTTGGGAAAATAAGACTTCCTACGAAAATGTAAACAATAAGGTCAATAACGTCAAACCAAAGCCTCTAACCGACCGAGAGTTTCTCTAATTAGGTTTAAAAAAATTGTTACTTTATTGATGTCGTTAGTGGGTTTTTTTTAAAGTATGCGCGCGTTTTTACCCACCGTGACGCTTCATTGAGGTCGCACCCCCTCTTCTGCTGTAATTAAATCAGTCTCTCATTCAAAGATTTTATCAAGGCCTATACGATATCGTGATCGAGGATCATGTAAATGTATTGTTATATATCCGTGCGGGGATGATTGTGCTCGCGAAAGGAAATTTTTTAATTTAATTATATCCATGTCGCCGCTACACCAAGTCTGATGAATATTTCGCAGAGTATGTTTATCAACTCCATTAAATACAACTAAAATATTACAGTTGTCTCTAATCACTTTGGGTATTTGTGTATATCGTTGAGTAACATAAATCACGTCTATGTTTTTGTGTCTTCCTCTGGAAAATATTCTGGCCGGATTTGACTGTTTTTCCAGCATAACGTCGTCGTATACTACTAAATTATTAATAAATCCATCATTGTCATCAACAGATGGCGCTTCATCAATATAAGTAAGAAATTCAATAATATCATTGCCATCTTCATTTAACAATTTTACATTTTCATTAAAATCTTTAAGTACTTCGTAGCATCGTTAGTCATCAACTGACGGAGCTACTAAAAACAACTTATCCCATTTGATCCATATCATTATCAAAGTAAGTAGCAATTGTGTTTTACCAGACCCAGATGGACCTTTGATGATTGCTCTGATAGAATTTGTTTACGCTGGACGATGTTTGACTGGTTCTTGCTTTCTTGTCGCTGAGAAATCAATTACATCCGTATACTCTTACATGTATATATAAGAATATGAATCTATATTGTGTTCGATGCAGAACATCCGCCCCCACAAGTGGATTAACAACTACGATAACAAACAATAAAAAGCATGCGGTTACAGGCACGTGTTAAAATCTGGTACAAAAAATACAAATTTATCTCTCTAACTGAGTTAGGGACACAGTCAGGACACAAAGTGTCAGGCGGTGATATTTCCGCTTCGCTAGGAAAATTATCAGGAACTCCATGGGCCAAATACCCAGGAGAAAAACATCTTCCAGGATATAATTATTGTGGTCCTGGTACCCGACTTGATATCCGACTTGATAAACAAGACCAACCAAGACCCGGAGAGTATCCAATAAACGCTATTGATCAAGCATATCATACTCATGATATAGCTTATAAAATAAAGATCTTCAGCAACGACATATTGCAGATGTGAAATTAATTCATGCATTAAATTCTATTTTAAACAAAATCTTTCAGAGAATCGTTAGCTATTTGGCTGGTAAGATCTGCGATCAAAAGAAAATTATTATTAGGAAATGGAATTTCCCGAGCCAGTAATTAAATAACCGATTATAAACATAATGGAATCGATTTATTATAGCCCAAGCGATATTGGAAGGGTAGAGCAGCGATTAGTAAACTCGCTGATGCAGCAAATGTTAAACGTTCTGCCGCCGCAAATTGGTTAGCACGACAGGCAATATGGCAAATGTATCTACCACCGTCTAAACGAATTCAGCATGCACATTTTGATGTCAGCGTTCCAAATTAAGTTCATCGGGTGGATATATTATTTTTACCACACGATACTGTCAAAATTGGAAGACGTCAATTAGCATACAAATACACGCTGACTGTTGTTGACGTTGCAAGTAGGTATAAAGAGGACGAGCCGTTATCGGCTAAAACAGCAACTGAAGTTGCTTCTGCGTTTGAACGAATTTATCGGTGAGGATCTGGACTACAAGGTGCTACAGGTTGATCCTGGCAAAGAATTTTAAGGTGCAGTATCGTCGTTGATGAAGCAACATAATGTCACAATTCGACGAGGACACACTGCAATTCATCGTGATCAGGCAATTGTTGAACGATTTAATCGAACTCTTGCTGAGTGGTTATTTGGATATCAATGCGCAAATGAAATAATTCAGAAAAATATAAGATCTCGCGAATGGCTTACAAGATAACCAAGTGTAATAGCTGCCTTAAATAATGAAATTGCTCAAAGAACTGCGTTGAAACCTATTAGCGCGATCACAAAAAACAAATACCAATACAACGACATGAATTTTCAAAACAGTCAGTATTAGGTAATGTTACTGTGAGATATTTATATTAACCCGGTGACCTTGAAGGTGGTAAAAAAGAGCGACTGATCCTATCTGGAGTACTACAAGACATACAATTTCTAGCGGGGTTAATTCTACGAGTAAACCAGCAATCTACAGACTAGATTCAACTGCTCCTCAACGTGGATTTTAAGAGTTGGTAATAGTGGCACCTGTCTAAACAAAAATGTCATGCGACGTTCTCGTTCATGTGTGTGTGTGTGTGTGTGTGTGTGTGTGTGTGTTTCATAATATGTCTCTGGATTTAATTATAGAGGGTTAGTTTCCTTGAGAAAATCAATTGCATCTGAAAAATCACCTTTTACACAGAGTTTTAAATTGCCTTTGCAAATATATGTTTACTGTTTTTAATATAAGTAAACGATGCACGATTAGCTGACATCGAGCTTAATCAAATATCGCATGTTGCAATGCCTTTTTGAGAACATATATGCAGCCTTACAAACAGCAATTTGAAAACAGGGGTGATAAGGAGTAGATCGGATAGCTTATATTACTTACTTTTGGATTGCGTTTGTCAAGTTCAAAACCAGTAAGAAAGTCAGACATACATTCACGTACTTTCACAGGTTTCAATGCACACATGTGTACTTTTAAAAACAAGAAAAGATGATAGAGACAAACTCTACCCCCACCCCTATCTACTCTACCCATATCATTTATACTTGTTCATTCGAGAGAGCTACACTAATTTACGCAGGCTGCCCTAGAAAATCTAACAAAGAAGATGTCTTACAATTAAGGGGGAGAAAATGACTGCATTTACCCAAGACCTGTTTTTGTCTGTAGAAATGTATATCTGTAATAAAACACCAGGTATTAAGAGGCAGTGGTAATAAAAGCTACCAGTCTGTGCAAACCTTGTGAAGAGCTTAAAATTGCATTTTCAAGCTTTGATGAGAGTGACATTTATCATCAACGCTTGATGATTTAGAACAAGTTATCTCAGCGAGTTTCCTTTACAACTATCTGTGCCGAAGACACCCATTCAAATAATCGCACACCTTGCTCCCAATCAGCCGGCCAGATAAGGCAACCGCCTCATATTTGTATGGTAAAGCCGGTTGTAGTAAGACTTAAAACGCCATACTGTCCCCAACCAGTCAGATAATCAGAGAGGTGTACTATATTGAAAGGAAACGAATATCTAAAGGCTAATGTTTGCTATCATCGTATAATATTGTAATATTCTAGTACCTGTTACTCTGTTTCTTACGATATAGCTTGAAAATAAAATGAACTCTTCTTACAAAAGAGCGAAGTCCCAAAGGAGGGACCTATTAAGTATTATGTTGTCAAGCTGATATCCATACCAGAAGTGATATTGCCCTAATCCGTCTTTAAAAATGGATTAAGACCCTGTTTCCTACTCACGCAGGGGTAAATCAGTTTTTTATTATATGAATTCCCACTGAATTGTCAGGTCAAGTGAATGATTGTCTTATTGTTAGCTTTATTATCCCTATTCAAAAATATGGACCTTTTTAACCTCACTTGCTGCTTTTAATTTTTGTATTGATATTTATATCAGGCAGGTGTATGCAACATTAATTTTTTTGCATAAAACTCTCTCTTGTACCCATAGGTTTGGTACACATGATAGTTGGGATCCATGCCTCCCGTCTCCTTTCTATAACCCAGTCACGTGGTTTTAGTACACGTGATACGTCTTGATTACAAGGTTAAATTCCTATTTCTATAATTATGTGAACATTTTAGTTTAAGGGTATATATTTTTGGATTTGCCTAAATAACATTTACAGTGTTTACAGAGAGAGAAATTAAGGCCAGAACGAAAATTAATGGCAATAGACAGACTTGTTGTATTATTCTTCTTTTTGGACCATACAAAGAGCTGTAAACAGGGAAGTGGTGCGAGCTTACATCATCGTGGAACAGATTGATTTATGCTTGCTTCCATAACGTGAACGAGCTCAATATTTTGTTGTTTGGACAGAATGTAAGATTCACCTTCTGTCAGATATGTAAAAGATTGTATTGTTCGTTAGCGTCAAAGATGGCGAACACGGCTAAGATCATTTCTGTGTTCTATTATTTATTTTTAGCTATAGAAGCTTTTGTTGCTGAATTTGTCATTTTTGTCTCACCGTTATTACTGCCGTATTCACGCTATTTCATTTCGTGTTGTCGAACAAGTTCCTTGTCCGCTGTTATCTGATTGGTGATCATAATTGTAACTAATTGTATCCAAATTTATTGACTACCATGTTCGATAGGTTGTGTGCGTCAAAGGGCTAAATCTATTAAAAAAATTGCATTTAACGAGCATTGAAAAACACTCTGCCGGAGGTAATTTGGCGTAGATCATGCACCGTATATGTTCCTTGATGTCTATTTTCTTCCTTCTTTCCTTATTTTCATTGTTTTAATTACTCCACTCCGTCAATAAATTCTCGATTCAAAACAACCCTATCACAAGCTGTCGTTCCTAATTTCTGCTTCGAGTAAGACTAGTAATCAGAGAGAGAGAGAGAGAGAGAGAGAGAGAGAGAGAGAGAGAGGGAGGGAGGGAGGGAGAGAGAGAGAGACTAAGAGGTGCGCAATGTAACGTTTGCAATATGATGACCCAAAGTAATTTGTGGATAGGCTGCAGTTGGTTCAGATATATGTAGACATTATCTGTTGTATGCAGGTCACGTGATCAATGAAAGCTAATATTGTTGTTGTTGTTGTTGTTGTTGTTGTTGTAGTGTTTAACGCCATTTTTCAGCACACGATAGGCTATACATGGCGGCCAGTATTAATGGTGGAGGAAGAACCCTGAAAAACCCAGGGAAGAACCACCGACCCACGAGAAGCTACTGGCAGGCTTTCCCACGTACCCACGCTAGCCGAGCCTTGGACTCGAACCCACGCAGACAGAGGTGAGATGGCAGTGATCCGTAACGGAGAGCGCTTTAGACCACTCGGCCACTCGGGGCCCCCGAAAGCTAATATAACGAGTATACAAAATCGTACCGTTGCGTTGAGCATTACCAAATGTCAATAATTGTTTCTTGTTCTCTAATATAATTCGAAGGTGGTGTCTAAATATACTTTCTACATTATACTTATTATACTTGTACCTAGGGACCGGGTGATGTGATGCAGAACTGTTTGCTCAGGTTAAGGAATACCGGTATAATAAAATTATAAAAAAAAATACATGCCATTTACCGAATTTCAAAAGAAGCGGTCAGAATAAATATCCATAATTGTTACCGTAGTGTGACAAAATGAGGTTATCTCAGTCCTCACAGATTTTTAAATCCTTATTTTGCAACGTAACAAGCTGCTGTGTGTTTATTAATAGAATTCCAGGGACATAATTACAAGGTAGCGACGCAAACAGGTTATCAGTACAGTAACTTTATATGGGTGCTTGTCTATCAAAGAGCGAAAGTACATTTGCTAGATAGTATTCGCATACCCTGTCATTTGTGGGTACGAGGGAGAGATTTCATGCACTAATTTAACGTTGTATACACCTGCATAATATAAAAATTGATTTTTAAAAAGATACACGAGTGAGTTCAAACAGTTCCATATTTTTGGATAGATATCATAAAGCAAAACATGAGAATATCATTCACTTGACCTGGCAAGTCAGTGGAAATTCATAGAATAAAAAGTTGATGCACCCCACCCACAAATGTATACATGCATTTTTCTTGTCCGAAATCCATTTTTGAGACCACCAGATGCTCACAGTGCAAACACAAGCTCTTTCAGGGGAGATAATTTTGAAAAAACATTTTATACTCAAATAGCTTGATGCAATTCAAAATAGTTGTCATTCATGCAATTTTTTTAGATATTCTACTTGCCTCGAACAAACGCGTCTACAGCTAGCTCTGCTTATAGTCACTCCAGATTCAACACCTGTAGTAGGTTGGGTTTGATTTATCCTTCTGAATCACTTGTGCTTTAGTCTACAAAGACTTCTATCTTTTATTCAGCCTCTTTAAATGCAATATGGATTGTCTTATTTCTACGTCTCCCGCTTTGTTTTGTGGAGTTATCGAGACGAGAGCTCTTTTGCTCTCTTTTGCCCTTTAACTGAATTGTCTCTTCTACCCTCTTACGGGATCATCTCTCAAGACTTCCAATACACGTCCCTTGGACTATTGTTTAACGACAAAAGTACTTGCTATTTTCCTCAGAGGCACGATCTCATCTCGACTGACTAATTTTACATTGTAAAAAAATTATAAAACACTAAACTTCGCATGGAAACACACCCCTAATCGTTACTTATCCATTCAGGATCTACGTTTGTTTAACCGACAGAACAGACCCATCTAAGGTTTGGAAAATTCCACATGTTTCGCGCTTCCCTTCAGAACCGATCTCTGCCAAATTTCAATTTATTACAAATCTTTCAGCAAGTACAAACGCTGTTGCTGCAACATTTCAACCCTTGGCTGTTTTTACAATGAACCTAAGCTTCACCCTTTAACCCGATATAGTTATCGGACGAACCTCGTTAAGAATCAATCATGTCCCCAATCAGACCGATTAAAATACTATATCCTTAACACCCGGCCATGGATTGGACACTGTCCATAATAATATCCATCAACTGAAATGGCTACGTATCACGCTGCCATCTGCAACGTTCACTCAGTTATGTAGTGCCTTAACATCTACAAATTTCACACCCTGTCGATTTTAAAAACGAAAATGAGTCGAATAATGACAAGTATATAATAACAACAGATAAAATTACTTCTTTACGCATTTAATTTGTTTAATAAAACATAAATTAAATATATTGCTGGTAGGTGCAATCGAAACACATTGAAAGGTGTACGTCTCCAGATCTTAATAGCGACTTAGACGAAAGACCTTTAAGCCGCGGTAAAATCAGTACATATCTGTATTGAAAGCGTTTTGGTGTGTAGTTTTCACTATGTTACATATAAAGAGTTCAAGTCTTTAATATGTGGACATTTTTCTCTATTTTCATGCCATTTTAGTCCTATCATTTTGAAGTTAAGTGTCAATCACTGAGAGTTATTTTCTAAGAGGTCAAGTGAAAAATCCAGAGTACACAGAATGAATAAATGATGAAGAACATTCTTATGTTTAGTATCCCCCACAGATAATTTCCGTATACTATACCTTCTAAGAAAAAGAACCTTCAAAAAAGGTCATTCCGAAACAGGAGTAGGAATCCATTTTACTTGTTCGACATTGATTTTTAAAAAAATTCAACATTATTAGTCATGACATTTAGATATTATTTGTCATGACATTTAGACATTATTTGTCATGACATTTAGACATTATTGCTCATAACACATATATATTAATGGTCGTGACATTTAGGCATTATTGGTCATAACATTTAGACATTATTGGTCATGACATTTAAACATTATTGGTCATGATATTTAGACAGTATTTGACATGGCATTTAGACATTGATGGTCATGACATTTAAACATTATTGGTCATGACATTTAGACAGTATTTGACATGACATTTAGACACCATTGATCATAACAGTTATACAATAATGGTCACGACATATAAATATTAATGGTCATGACATTTAGGCATTATTGGTCATGACATTTATACATTATTGGTCGTGACATTTAGACATTATTCGTCATGACATTTAGACATTATTTGTCTTGACATTTAGACATTATTGGTCATGACATTTAGACATTAATGGTCATGACATTTAGACATTATTTGTCATGACATTTAGACATAAGTGGTCATGACATTTAGACACTATTGATCATGACATTTATACAATAATGGTCATAATATTTAGACATTAATGGTCATGGCATTTACACATTATTGGTCATGGCATTTAGACATTATTGGTCATGACATTTAAACATTATTGGTCATGAAATTTAGATATTATTGGCCATGACATTTAGACATTATTGGTCATGACATTTAAACATTATTGGTCATGACATTTAGACAGTATTTGACATGGTATTTAGACATTAATGGTCATGACATTTAGATATTATTGGTCGTGACATTTACACATTATTGGTCATGGCATCTAGACATTATTGGTCATGACATTTAGACATTATCGGTCATGGCATTTAGACATTATTGGTCATGGCATTCAGACATTATTGGTCATGACATTTAGACATTATCGGTCATGGCATCTAGACATTATTGGTCGTGACATTTAGACATTATCAGTCATGTCATTTAGACATTATTGGTCATGACATTTAGACATTATTGGTCATGGCATTCAGACATTATTGGTCATGACATTTAGACATTATTGGTCATGATATTTAGACATTATTGGTCATGACATTTAGACATTATCTGTCATGGCATTCAGACATTATTGGTCATGACATTTAGACATTATCTGTCATGGCATTTAGACATTATTGGTCATGACATTTAGACATTATTGGTCATGGCATTCAGACATTATTGGTCATGACATTTAGACATTATCGGTCATGGCATTTAGACATTATCTGTCATGGCATTTAGACATTATTGGTCATGGCATTCAGACATTATCGGTCATGGCATTTAGACATTATTGGTCATGACATTTAGACATTATCTGTCATGGCATTTAGACATTATTGGTCATGACATTTAGACATTATTGGTCATGACATTTAGACATTATCGGTCATGGCATTCAGACATTATTGGTCATGACATTTAGACATTATCTGTCATGGCATTTAGACATTATGCACGTGATAATAATGAGCATCTGTAGCATAATGTAGCTTATCTATAATTCAAACTTTTTTTGAATTAGAAAAAACAGTATTAATACTCTTAATTTTCCAAGGTTGAGGGATATAGTATATCATATAATTTTATGCTCATTTGGGACCTTATTTGTTTGTACTTCCAAATTGTGTTAGTCAACAATGTTCCCCTCGATTATTGATGACCAAGTTCTGGGCCTCTGACAGGTTTTGTGGGCCCTAGGAACCACTCTCCAGTAGGCCCCTATGAATTACAACAACAACAACAAAAAATGCTCGTCTCTTCGGCGGTGGGCCCCTTGACCATTGTTTGCCTCCGTAATTTTGTCTTACTTGTCCCAGGCCCTGACCAGGTTTGATAGATTATGTTGCACTCTGCTCGGGGTGCTAGAGAACACACCAAGAGATGACGTAAACTTCATAATCTTGATAGAGATATAAATTCAATACCTTTTGACTCCTTACGTTCATGGCTCATTACCCTATTTTTATGCAACAAAATGAAATGGAAATCCTATAATGTTGGCTAATTTGATATTCATTCATAACTATGTAAAATGTAAATGAAGTTACTGAAATAAAATTGTCTTTGAAACTTTAAATGATTTATGAAACAAAGTAATGTTTCTAACTTTTGAAAATCTTGCCTATTCACTCGTGTTCGTCCCCGACATATTGCGAAAGTAAACTGCGTGAATTATGCGAAGGCATCAGATGATCCCCGAATCAGGTCGTTGCCCAGCAGTGTCGGATTGTATTCACTGAGGCGATATGCACAGACCAATTAAAAATACTGCCGAGTAATATAGTTACATAAAATTAAAACTGTAGGAACAAACAAATACAGAGTTTCATTTGTTTTCAGTGCCATTTTGCCGTGGAGGGTTTAAAATTTGTTGCCGCTGTATTCTGACCTAAGTGAAAAGGAAAAGACTTGTGGTCTATTATATAGGGGCAAAAAAGAGTGTCATTTATCCTACTTTTTTAGCATTGGTCCCTATTTTAGCTTCTAGTAAGTGAATAGTTTCGTTGGGTTGGACTTAACTGTAATCACGACTTTCAACAGCAGAGTACATGTGAATGTTGCAAAGAAACAAACAATGAGACGTGATTCCAACATGCAATGGCAAAGATAATGTGCTACTTCCAGATAATTATTGTGTACAAACACATTTCAGTTCTGGCGTGGACATTATATAAACTACGTCACCAGCAAAGTATATGTAATAAATAAAATGCAGCATGGAACTTCAGTTGTGAAGAAATGAGACTTTTGAAGATTTTATCTAACAAAACATGCTGAATAGTGTAAGTATGCATTACGTATGTTTGATTGCTTGTTCTTATAATTTTAATCAACAAATTCTCAAATTCATTTTTTAAATATTTGTATAATTCAATAATTCTTTTCAGGCGATTTACAAAATGACTAACTGCTCGATTTCTGATCACATGGATCATCCGAAACAGCTGGCGGAAGACTTGTTCGAATCCATAGATTGTAACCATGACAATAAGATCACGTGGGAGGAGTTCATACGAGGCGCATCCGATCAGCCCATAATTGTCAACCTATTGGAATGTGATCCCAATCCTGACGAGGCTTGACTGGTCAAGAAAATATGACGCCAGTGGCTAAAATTTAAATTCAAGAGAGAGAGAGAGAGAGAGAGAGAGAGAGAGAGAGAGAGAGAGAGAGAGAGAGAGAGACGGTCATGCTTTATACATAACCGAAATGCACATATTTGATTGTTACACGTTTCATCATTGTTCTTTGTTGTGATATGCAGGCAATATTTGTGGGGATTTAATTGTTTGGGTAGGAATGGTCTTTAGGATGGGTAAGGGAAGAGTCGATTTTGCTTCCTTTTTCTTATGAGTCAACCCTTTCAAACAATGTGCCCTTCGATACATTGTACATTCAGCCCTTTGACGTTTTGAACAGTCAGCCCTTTGACGCTTGGTACAGTCAGCCCTTTGACGCTTTGTACAGTCATAATACTCTTGTTTGTGTGGTTCTTAAATAATGCTGCCCGTCAGTGAGGCAGCCATTATACGCATTCTAACCCATTCAAGAAAAAAATAGCAAAATGAAATAATAAAATTCGTGTTTGTTTTAAGTCAAGAATAAGTAGTAATAGAATAGTGCTATCAGTAATAGTGCTAGCAGCAGTAAGGCATGGTTGTAAAAGTAGTGGAAATAATAGATGTACTAGTACTGGTAGTAGTAGTCTAGATTCAGACCATAATTTAGGAGGGGAGATGCGCAGTATGGATCATTTCAAATGAAAGAAGCTAAAATTAATAAGCAAACAAAAGAAGCAAATTACAATGGAAACAAAGAACAATTCCATCCATGTATGCAACTGGACACGAAAATTCTAACCCTTCAGTTTTCATAGTCTACATGATACTGAGTATCTTTAGTTTTCATAGTCTACATGGCACTGACGATCTTTATTTTTCATAGTCTACATGGTACTGACGGTCTTTAGTTTTCATAATCCACATGGTACTGACGATCTTCAGTTTTCATAGTCTACATGGTACTGACGGTCTTTAGTTTTCATAATCCACATGGTACTGACGATCTTCAGTTTTCATAGTCTACATGGTACTGACGGTCTTTAGTTTTCATAATCCACATGGTACTGACGATCATCAGTTTTCATAGTCTACATGGTACTGACGGTCTTTAGTTTTCATAATCGACATGGTACTGACGATCTTCAGTTTTCATAGTCTACATGGTACTGACGATCTTCAGTTTTCATAGTCTACATGATACTGAGTATCTTTAGTTTTCAAAGTCTACATGGCACTGATGATCTTTAGTTTTCATAGTGTACATGGTACTGATGATCTTCAGTTTTCATAGTCTACATGGTACTGACGACCTTTAGTCTTCATAGTCTACGTGGTACTGATGATCTTCAGTTTTTTATAGTCTACATGGTACTGATGATCTTCAGTTCTTTATAGTCTACATGGTACTGACGATCTTTAGTTTTCATAGTCTACATGGTACTGATGATCTTATTTTTTATAGTCTACATGGTACTGATGATCTTCAGTTTTTATAGTCTGTATGGTACTGACGGTCTTATGTTTTCATAGTCTACATGGTACTGATGATCTTTAGTTTTCATAGTCTACATGGTACCGATGATCTTTAGTTTTTATAGTGTACATGGTACTGATGATCTTTAGTTTTTATAGTGTACATGGTACTGACGGTCTTTTGTTTTCATAGTCTACATGATACTGAGTATCTTTAGTTTTCAAAGTCTACATGGCACTGATGATCTTCAGTTTTTATAGTGTACATGGTACTGATGATCTTTAGTTTTTATAGTGTACATGGTACTGACGGTCTTTTGTTTTCATAGTCTACATGATACTGAGTATCTTTAGTTTTCAAAGTCTACATGGCACTGATGATTTTTAGTTTTCATAGTCTACATGGTACTGATGATCTTCAGTTTTCATAGTCTACATGGTACTGAGTATCTTCAGTTTTCATAGTCTACATGGTACTGATGATCTTTAGTCTTCATAGTCGACATGATACTGATGATCTTCTGTTTTTATAGTCTGTATGGTACTGACGGTCTTTTGTTTTCATAGTCTACATTGTACTGAGTATCTTTAGTTTTCAAAGTCTACATGGTACTGACGATCTTCAGTTTTTACAGTCTACATGGTACTGACGATCTTTAGTTTTCATAGTCTACATGGTACTGAGTATTTTTAGTTTTTCTAGTCTACATGGTACTGACGATCTTTAGTTTTCAAAATCTACATGGTACTGACAACCTTCAGTTTTCATAGTCTACATGGTACTGACGATCTTCAGTTTTTATAGTTTACATGGTACTACGATTTTTAGTTTTCATAATCCACATGGTACTGACGATCTTCAGTTTTTATAGTGTACATGGTACTGACGATCTTTAGTTTTCATAGTCTACATGGTACTGACGACCTTCAGATTTCATAGTCTACATGGTACTGATGATTTTTAGTTTTCATAGCCTACATGGTACTGACGATTTTCAGTTTTCGTAGTCTACACGGTACTGACGATCTTCAGTTTTTATAGTCTACATGGTACTGATGATCTTTAGTTTCATAGTCTACATGGTACTGACGACTTTCAGTTTTCATAGTCTACATGGTACTGACGATTTTCAGTTTTCGTAGTCTACATGGTACTGAGTATCATTAGATTTCATAGCCTACATGGTACTGAGTATCATTAGAGTTCACAGTCTACATGGTACTGACGATTTTCAGTTTTCATAGTCTACATGGTACTGACGATCTACAGTTTTCATAGCCTACATGGTACTGACGATTTTCAGTTTTCATAGTCTACATGGTACTGACGATCTACAGTTTTCATAGCCTACATGGTATTGAGTATCATTAGATTTCATAGTCTACATAGTACTGAGTATCATTAGTTTTCATAGTCTACATGGTACTGATGATCTCTGTCAGCACATTAAGACCGGTACACATGCATCGTAACACACCATTGTTTTGTAGTGGAGTAATATGAAGTGTGTGTGTGTGTGTGTGTGTGTGTGTGTGTGTGGATTTTTAATGTAGCTTTAAAAAAAGTTCAGTCATATCGCTACGATGTCTGCATTGTGGCAGTTTATAGTGATGTCTAGCACTGGGGCATCATGCCGCAGACATGTAGCATGATGTCCCACCCAGGCATATTATCCTGACACCAGGCCAATCAGTCCTAACACTAACCTCTTAATGCTGAGCGCCAAGCGAGGCAGATGTTAGTACCATTTTTGTAAGTCTTTGATATGGCTCGGCCAGGATCGAATCCACGACCTCCCGCATCCGAGGCGGATGCTCTAACCACTAGGCCACCGGGGATCGAACCCACGACCTCCCGCATCCGAGACGGACGCTCTAACCACTAGGCCACCGGAGCGGTTTTGTAATATGAAATAACGGTATTCCAATTATAGGAAAAAATTCCGAAACTCGTTTTGCAAGCGTTTCACATTTGAAAACGGTTTATTGTTTTAATAAATTATACGTATCATTAGTGGCTGTTCTTTAGTTTGTTTAAAAATGACCGATTGCACATCTTTACCAATGTGACATTTGGAAAACAAATTAGCGCTGTTTTGTATGCCTTTACCAAAATAGACAAGCAATATTAAGATATGACCATAATTGGAAGAGAGACCTGTAACATGTGTACAATTTCAGATCCAGTTTTAATGTGAAAAAGAGATTAAAATTAAAAAAATTACACACACACACATATATACACACACTCACTCACTCACACACACACACACACACACACACACACACACACACACACACACAGAGCAAACATTATATGTGATTGTGGATTAAACATTCGAATCATTAATGATGTAAAACTGTTTAACTGAATTTGATTTAAAAGATAAGTCTCAAATCCAACCGAAGATTCTTCTAGAATGGAAAATTAGATTAAGTGATCGAGTATTTTCAGAAAATGATGAATTGCGACCTAGGCCAAGTTAATACAATCTTGTTTACTTAACAATTAAACATTTCTGCCGTAATATGTTGAAAGAATCTTATGTTTGTGCTCATTTTTTCTTTCGGTTGAGTAATTTATCAAATTATTATTCACTGGAAATGCAAAGTGCTCATCAGTCATATTCTTGGTCTGGAACACACTAATTTGGAAATATAGTGAATTCAGGCAAGACCATTTTTGGATTATACTATTGTGATACATCGAAACACTCTAGAACATCGCCACAATCCAAACCACTGGTATATTAGCACATTCGAGACTACAGGCACATCAACACATTCAATATTACTAATTACTTAGAATACCACTGGGTTTCAATTGGACTTGTGATAGAACTTTTGGGACTATTTGGGATTCAATTCCTAATACATGTGTGTGTGTGTGTGTGTGCGTGTGCGTGTGTGTGTGTGTGTATTAATTTCACAATTTTTTTTATCTAGCATTCTGTCCTATTTCGTCAGTATGCGAGCAGAAATATAACAAATGATGGCTCATCTGCAGAAAAGGAAAATAGGTGCACGCTCTTCTTGTATGCTCATATTCGAATATTAAAGGCTTATATTCGAATATCAAAGGTTCCATTTAGCAAATGAATGACAATAGAATAATTGAAAAACTTTATTGTGGCACCAACAAAGATTTAAGTTATTCTTTCGCATTCGTTTGCTTCAAGGAGCCCATAAGATTCTAATAGGAAGCGTTTACTATTCGATGCGACAAAACGCTTTATTTTAAATTCTAACCCACACGGACAATAGGGATGAAAATTTGAAGTCACTCTCATAAAATGCTGTTCTCCTCAACAAAGTACCGCAAATTTTATCGTAATTTAAAAAAAAAATGTTATGGTATACATAGTCTGATTAAGAATATAATTTCACTAAAATCCACATTTAATCATGCCAACCCGTGTAAAAAGTGCCATATGAATGAAAAGTATACACATGTACTCAACGACGTACAATCTGAAGCCTAAATTACAATCACATGACATGGTGCAAATAATGTAGATTCTCAAACGTTTTGTGTGTTAAACATTGGCACTATACATACAGACGTGAGTCGAGTGTTGAGGTACATAATGTATAATGGTACAAACCGAACAGAAATAATTTGTGCAATCACGATATTACAGATTCGTATTGAAACAGGGTGCTCAATTTTGAATTATTAGTGTCCTTGAAGTACATGATTATTCGAAGTCAAATATTAGTTCTTCAATGCATTGAATAACAAGCACGGAGTGTTTTCTTACACATTAACATGAATAGGTGCAGTATAATTGTTAATGCTGATAAGACTTCTTTTACACCGTATAAATTGAATTGAAGCATTTGTCATTGTCATCTTACAAGCATCTGTCATTGTCATCTTACAAGCATATATCATTGTCATCTTACAAGCATTTGTCATTGTCATCTTACAAGCATCTGTCATTGACATCTTACAAGCATCTGTCATTGTCATCTTACAAGCATTTGTCATTGTCATTTTACAAGCATCTGTCATTGACATCTTACAAGCATCTGTCATTGACATCTTAGAAGCATCTATCATTGTCATCTTACGATCATCTGTCACTGACATCTTCGATCATCTATCATTGAGATCTTAAGAGTATCTCTCATTGAAATCTTACAAGCATCTGTCATTAACATCATACAAGCATCTGTCATTGACATCTTATAAGCATCTGTCATTGTCATCTTACAAGCATATATCATTGTCGTCTTACAAGCATATGTCATTGTCATCTTACAAGCATTTGTCATTGTCATCTTACAAGCATTTGTCATTGCCATCTTACAAGCATCTCTCATTGAAATCTTACAAGCATGTCATTGACATCTTACAAGCATCTCTCATTGAAATCTTACAAGCATTTGTCATTGACATCTTACAAGCATCTCTCATTGAAATCTTACAAGCATCTGTCATTAACATCATACAAGCATCTGTCATTGACATCTTATAAGCATCTGTCATTGTCATCTTACAAGCATATATCATTGTCGTCTTACAAGCATATGTCATTGTCATCTTACAAGCATCTGTCATTGTCATCTTACAAGCATTTGTCATTGCCATCTTACAAGCATCTCTCATTGAAATCTTACAAGCATATGTCATTGTCATCTTACAAGCATTTGTCATTGTCATCTTACAAGCATTTGTCATTGTCATCTTACAAGCATCTGTCATTGTCATCTTACAAGCATTTGTCATTGCCATCTTACAAGCATCTCTCATTGAAATCTTACAAGCATTTGTCATTGCCATCTTACAAGCATCTGTCATTGTCATCTTACAAGCATTTGTCATTGCCATCTTACAAGCATCTCTCATTGAAATCTTACAAGCATTTGTCATTGTCATCTTACAAGCATATATCATTGTCATCTTACAAGCATTTGTCATTGCCATCTTACAAGCATTTGTCATTGCCATCTTACAAGCATCTCTCATTGAAATCTTACAAGCATCTGTCATTGTCATCTTACAAGCATTTGTCATTGTCATCTTACAAGCATTTGTCATTGTCGTCTTACAAGCATATGTCATTGTCATCTTACAAGCATTTGTCATTGTCGTCTTACAAGCATTTGTCATTGTCATCTTACAAGCATATGTCATTGTCATCTTACAAGCATCTCTCATTGTCATCTTACAAGCATCTGTCATTGTCATCTTACAAGCATCTGTCATTGTCATCTTACAAGGATCTGTCATTGTCATCTTACAAGGTGTATAAGTGTCTTCTTAATGACGATTATAAAAGAAAATACGTTATATTTAGAATTCACACAATATTTCCTTTTAAACTTTATTAATCCTCCTCCACCGGTAAGGTTGTAGTCTCGAACATTTCAGCTTCCACATCTTGCTTGAATTTCTTTATATATAATAGAAACCTTCAAGCTCCAATTACAATCGGAGACGATGGTTTCTATTTTTAGGTTTAAGTTTTGTACTCAGATAATTCCATGACTACGGGTTCCGAACGTGAAGATACACTAATGAAAAGTGTACTCTTACATTTTTAGTAGTGATCTGGGTGTACCGTTGAACGGTTTTTAGATGGTAGTAACATTTTTAGAAAAGAGGAGAAAAATATGACCTTCGTCATTTACTGATAATCAAGGCTATCGACAGCCGCTTGTCAGCTCTTGATATTCTGGCCGACAAAGCCATTTTTACTTAAATAATACCTGACAATAGTTTTCAGATATTTCTTGGCAAGATAAAAAAAAATGTTAATCCTAATTACACAAAGATGTAAGCGTTTCTCAACCGAAATATCTTTGGAGAAAACCTTTCATTCGCTGATGTTTCTCCCAAGCGCGTTATATCGCTTTGAGGAGGAAATAGGCGGAAGAGATATTAGAATTTATCTGGGCAATTTGAATTGGATCAAGTAAAAGTGTTTGAATTCAATCGCTCGGATCAAACCAAATGTGATTAAACTTCGTGAGAAATTAGAAATGATTTTAGTGTCTGTAGAAATTGCGAGACTATAATTCGAGGGTGTCAAGACATCCGGGTATTTGTAGTGAACATTAATTACGTGATAGCTTTAGTAAATACTACTCGCTCCATCTGCAACTGTCACTGCGCAATACAAGTCAAACGTTTGTCTCAAGACGAACACTGTTCCAGTGTGACGTCCAACACTAAAATGTTAAGATGCAGACGGAGTGACTAACAAGCAAAACTAAGAAGGATAAATACATACTTAATATCTTAAACAAGAGATGTTCCAATATAGATCGAAAACCTGAAAGTAAAAATCTGTCTTGATTTTCTAATCAGAGAGTATATGGAACGGATTTGTTTGAATCAGACGACCACTTAAAAAATTATACGTATTGTAGTAAATTTAGAGTATGTGCACGTGGTTGTAGTGCCCCGTTTTAAGCAATTCTTAGATTTGTGTGATTACTTGTTTGATTATTGGAATTTGGCGCCATGGAAATATTCCTGGCCCGAACTAATGAGCTAATCAATAGGAGCAAACGTCACGGAGTGAAGTGTTAGTGTGTTTCCATGATGTCCTGGTTCACTAATAGTGAATTCCGACCAGAACCGAATGACTGTCCCTGCAGTAAAGTAGTACATATTAAAATCTAGTGGTATACATTGGTAGCGTGACTGCAAGGACAGCACTTACGGTATTAAACCGGTAAATTACACAAGGGCATAAATAAAAAGGGACTTGGCAGAGACCGTTTATGTCGCCATGCGGGCGAATATGGTGCAGTTATATCGGCGAAATGTGCCTGGAAAGCATACATTGACTGGCCTAAGGTGGCGGAGTTAAAATAGTTCCCATTGTTAGGGAGTACTCACATAGGTTCTAAGGCGTGAACGGTTGGTGGTACGGAAACATAATGAAGCCAAAACACGCAGATGTACGGTTGATGGATAGTTGACGGTTTGGTTTTTCTGTGGTCTTGCATTAATTAGAGGAAAATTTAGGTATAGAATGGACACGTCGGGCTTTCTGATTTACAACTGAGGTTGTATGGTAGTCTTTGGAAAGTCGGGGAAACTTATGACTTCTAGCGAGAATCGCGCCAGGGTTTGACAACCGCTCGGTCAAGTAAATACCCGTGTGCGTGTAACAAGAAAATTTCTGGTGGCTAGCGATGGGATATGTGAATAGTTATGTGATATGTTGAAAGTGATTAGATTTTTTACTATGTATAGAACAGACTATTCCTTCGCAATTTTGAAAGAAAGGCATGTCCAATAAAATTAAAAAAAAAAAAAAAAAAAAAAATCATAAATATTAAAAATAGATATAAATGATACAACACTTTTACAAATTATTTTCATTATTTCGCAATATTTAGTCTGCGAAAGTAGTTAGATTTATTTGCTCTTAAGAAATTTGTTTAATTTGAGTACATATGTCCAATCGAGACGGAACATTTTATCTAGGACGTAATGTCAGCAGTGATGCAGATAAGAAAGTGAAATTGCAGATGGCTCATAGGTAAAAGGAACGCGGGTCAGTCACAAGCATCGTGTCACATTGCTGAGACGTGGATATCGAATTGGGCAAAACAGCTGATTATTCCGGAGATAACTAAGTTGAAATGGTCTAAAGATATCATAATTTATTTGGCCATGAAATTCTGTGCATTCCCGATTCGTGAATTTGGCTGTATAATTATTAAATAATAAGAGAAGAACCGTGCGTAAGATCGCGTGTTTGACACCCCCCCCCCTTCGAAATAGCATAAGCACAGATTAGACCAAAATATTCGTCCATCTCGCTCTATTTTCGTATTAGTAAAACCTCATTTATTTCTGTTTTGACAGACCTGGTACTTTCTCAGTGAATTGAAAAGTACACACATTGGTCGTCGATTTTACAAAACAATAACAACAACAACAACAACAAATACATCTAAGCCTGTTCTAAATAGCAATTGGTAGTAGGAAAGTTTCTTTTAAAGTTCATCGCGACAGGCTAATAGGGAATTATTATAAGTTATTATAATGGCTACTGGCAGAGGTGCGCCTACCTCTTTAATTGATACGCCTTTGCCACAGTCTGTTCACTGGCGACTGTTATCGCCCTTGTCGCCTACTATAGAGAGGCAGATAAAACATGTGGACGTAGACAGTAACATCCAGTTTCTTGTGACCTCGACTCCGTGCGAGGCCAATAATGTTGATGGCGATGCCCGTGCATTTGGTGGCAAGTCGGATGATCTGAAGTTCGAAACTTTAAAGGAGGGTACGCCTGAGAACGTGAGGTCTGACGGTTACAATCGAGTTACGTATCCAATATCGAAGAGACAGTTAAGTCCGCCCACTGATAGTCTGCTAGAGACTATAGACATCACAGAAAAGTTTGAAAAATTAGGAACAACCATAGATCATTTGTTAAGTGGAAGATCGGTCGAGAGCCGCAGTGAGTTAAAAGATGGAGGACTAGCATTAGACAGCTACGCATAGACGAGCCCCTCTTAACCGTCTTAGGACTTTCTTGATTTTCGTACGCATGTATTCGGAATTTCCAGTCACAGTCTCGGACCCACGATGTGGCGAGGTATCGTTGAAATGCCTCCGACTTGACATCGAACGACTAGAACTAGAACTTTCAGAAACTAAACAAGAGAAGGTCCGCGCGGCGGAAGATGGTTTAGCTGTCCTTGAGGAAAAACATCAGCTTCAGCAGCTTTACGGGGACCTGGAAAGGCAATACGATGAGATAAAGGCAGTGTTGGAATGTGCCAAAGGGACACTTGTCAAGGAACAGTTATCGTCTCGCAAGCAGAATGCAAGCGGAATCCATCATAAGTAGTACTTCCTACAAGAACTGTTTCATGAGAGGAAGTCTACAGGGAAGAAGTATTGCCATATCCAATTACGGCTCAAAGAACTAAACTAATGGAACAAAGAAGGGCTGGGCGAGGAAGTGTCACAGTGTTGTGACAAGTTACAGACATGTTTTTAAACTGAGTACAGTTATTTCATGAACTTATAGCACTGACCGGTGATAAATGAATGGGTGGGTAATAACCGTGTCCCCGTGATTATTAAATTGGTTGGGTACGGACACATTGTCATAACGGGTTTGAAAATCAAGGCCGCGCAGTTAGAATCATAATAATCTGCGCCCGTCGGCTGTGTAAATAGTGTGATTCTAGTAAATTAATTATGTGATGACAGATATCCAATCTTTTTCTTTATTATGTTCCTATGGATAAGATGCATGTGTTGATCGTGTGGAGAGTTAATTCAAAATAGTTGTAGAAGTTGTTTGCTGCTTGAATCCATAGTTTGGTAAATTAGACCTATTTGTTTGGTTTGTGCTTGATGTGAAGCAAAGCTACATTATGAAGAGAAGAGGGTGATTTTATGAGGATTGTTTGGAGATTAGTGGACTGTTTTTTTTCTTCTGTCGCTGTAGAGTTAGTACAAGTGGTGAATAGATGATGGAAAAGGCAGTGTCACATGCGTTCGGTGGATGACAATGTGTATCGCGCCAGTTTTGCGTTGAAGTCATGGTTGACTTGTATTTGAGGTTCGTAAGAGACGTGTTCTTCTCTGAAAAGCGCATTCTCTAACCTCGTTGTACACAGGAAGGTCCCTGTGTTTTCTTGTCATTGAACTGCTAAAGACTTGCCAGTTGAGAATTGCTTCGTACAGTGTGTGTTAAAAATTGTTCACTACCATCCTGACAATCATAATGATTCGGTGTGGTTTCCATCATGCGTAGTTTGATTTGTCTGCTTGGATGGAAAAGTGTCCATTTTGAAAATATGTCAATTAATTAGCAGCATGAAGTAATGACATTGCACACCACAGTATAGTGAATTGTTTATATGATGGTGTTCTAAACGTTTGCTTTTGGGAGTACGTTTTATTTTATGGCTATGTTTGGACGCTGTAGCATTAGTTCATTAGTGGTGAGTTAGTTGTAAGAAGATAGGATCGTCTGACACAGACTGAGATGATAAAAAAAAGAAATATGTGTACGCGCATAACAAGGTCTATTTGGAGACGTGTATCCTGGTGAGAACGCGAACTCCAGACCTGAGTTATTTTTGGGTAAACAGGAATGGTCCTGTGTTACATTTACTGTCTTGTTGTTAGAGACCTATGTATAGAAAAGTCTTTCCTGCAGCGAATTCCGAAGATTGTTTTTGTTTTGAGAGAGTTTGAACCCGAACAGCTTGTTGGAACATTTTCATGTTAGATTCAACTTGGTTAAATTGTGCTTAGTGTTCACAGTTAGGTTACTTATAAGCAAGCAGTGGATTCAAACAGAAAGAAAAAAAAAAAAAAAAAAAAAAAAAAAAAAAAGTTTACTTATGGATGTTGAGTGAGAGACTATTAGGAACAAGTCATTGATTCAGAGTTTTGTTTTAATCATCTTTGGGGATCATTAATCGGTTGGGTGGTTGATTTTGGGGAAAACAATCAATTTTGATTAGACCACAGAAGTGTGACGTTTGTGTCACTCGAGGTCGAGTGATCTTTTTAAAGGCGGGGGTAATGTAGTAAATTTAGAGTATGTGCACGTGGTTGTAGTGCCCCGTTTTAAGCAATTCTTAGATTTGTGTGATTACTTGTTTGATTATTGGAATTTGGCGCCATGGAAATATTCCTGGCCCGAACTAATGAGCTAATCAATAGGAGCAAACGTCACGGAGTGAAGTGTTAGTGTGTTTCCATGATGTCCTGGTTCACTAGTAGTGAATTCCGACCAGAACCGAATGACTGTCCCTGCAGTAAAGTAGTACATATTAAAATCTAGTGGTATACATTGGTAGCGTGACTGCAAGGACAGCACTTACGGTATTAAACCGGTAAATTACACAAGGGCATAAATAAAAAGGGACTTGGCAGAGACCGTTTATGTCGCCATGCGGGCGAATATGGTGCAGTTATATCGGCGAAATGTGCCTGGAAAGCATACATTGACTGGCCTAAGGTGGCGGAGTTAAAATAGTTCCCATTGTTAGGGAGTACTCACATAGGTTCTAAGGCGTGAACGGTTGGTGGTACGGAAACATAATGAAGCCAAAACACGCAGATGTACGGTTGATGGATAGTTGACAGTTTGGTTTTTCTGTGGTCTTGCATTAATTAGAGGAAAATTTAGGTATAGAATGGACACGTCGGGCTTTCTGATTTACAACTGAGGTTGTATGGAAGTCTTTGGAAAGTCGGGGAAACTTATGACTTCTAGCGAGAATCGCGCCAGGGTTTGACAACCGCTCGGTCAAGTAAATACCCGTGTGCGTGTAACAGTATTTAAGAAAAACAGTATCAGAGACTTTTTTGGAGTGACGGGTGGTGGTCATCTAACCTTACAGTGAAATCCGTGCGAGATGGAAATGAAGACGACCGAAGCTTCTGGTGTGCTTTGTGTGGATCAGAAATGTCGGGCAAGAATAAAACGACAAATATTGAATATTCACAATGATCACTGCTTTGACCATTTGGTTAAAAATCAAAGTTGTCTAGATTCATCTCTACTGCTGCTCCTTTTGCAATGGTCGTTTTTTTTTCTTCTTCTTTTTTTCTCTTTCAGTCACATTCTTCAGCTTTTCAATGAGAGTATCCTCGTCTAACTCTCCAAGAACCCTGTTATTCATTTGTACAATACTAATCCCTATGTCCTTTTGATGTCATTCATTTGTACAATACTAATCCCTATGTCCTTTTGATGTCATTCATTTGTACAATACTAATCCCTATGTCCTTTTGATGTCATTCATTTGTACAATACTAATCCCTATGTCCTTTTGATGTCATTCTATTTGTACAATATTAATCCCTATGTCCTTTTGATGTCATTCATTTGTACAATACTAATCCCTATGTCCTTTTGATGTCATTCATTTGTACAATACTAATCCCTATGTCCTTTTGATGTCATTCATTTGTATAATACTAATCCCCATGTCCTTTTGATAGTCAGTGGTGTGGTCCAATTTCTTGTTACAATTCATGTCGTGTTACAATTCATGTTGTGTTTTGTCTTGATTTAAATACATAATATGTCAGTATATTTTTATCAAATTATTTTATTTTGATTTTAAAATACATCGACCATTTGGATAACTTTTACATTTTCAATCCTTCATAAATTGGTCTGGTTAATTTGATTTTCTTATTTGTAAGACAGACCAAAAAAATGTAATACCGTAAAATTATTTTACTCCTTTGCGAAAGATGGGTATTTTTGACACGTGGTATGGTATTTGTTCTTCTTTTATGTTTGTTTTTAATGGTGTTTTGTTTTAGGGGTTGTATTTTTTAATGTGTTTTGCTTGTGCTTTTACTGTTGTTATTTTCTTGATATTTTAAATATGTTAACCAAATAAACTGTTATTCATCAATTGTAGTAGTCCTTCTCAAAGTCTTAAAACTTTTGTCTGAAACTCGTATTAAGCATGATGTATGATTTCATCCAAATTCATTGATCAAGTGATAATGCAGTACATTATTTTCTTAAGTTTTAAGCCCAGATCTTTATTTTCAGATCACATAGTGAATTATATATTGGTCTTTATTTATCAATGTACATTAATTGCTTTGATGCTGTTTGCTTTCTGTACACTGTTCTTCATCAAAAACGTCTTCTGATAAATCATTTTCAAACCATGTACGTATGTATGTATGTATGTGCATGTGTTTGTGTATGTATGTATGTATGTATGTCTATGTTTTATTTGTAAATCCTAGTAAATGATTTTATCTGATTTGTATCAGTTTAATTCACGGCTGTAATATGTACAGGTTGTCTTTATTTCATTTTGCCTAGGTGACTTGAATCTGTTAAGATCATAACAAAGAATAGGATCTATAAAAAGATGTTTACATATGTGTTGACAATTAATAATAATAATCTTAATAGTAAGACATAAATGGCGCTCATGGCTTAATTTATAAGTGGCTGATGGGTTGCTAGAATAAATCTATTACTTTCCATTGGTTGGATTAGGTCACATGAATATGCCAGAGCGACGCAAAATGATTAGTGTATTCTGTCACTTGGGGTCTATTGCGAAATACAGGTACAATATACGGTGTATATGCGGAGAAAATTAAGCAATCAGTTTCATTCCGATATTGGAGTCATACACACTTAGTGTTCCAGTTATATGTCTGCAGGCATGTTTTATGTTGTACTTCGACATTATTTGAGAGAATAAAAAAAAACATTTGTTTGGACTGTTAAGTGGAAATAGAAAGTGTTCATTATTTAGACTAATGTTATTCTGGAACTGTTATAAATTATTTGAAGGAATTCTGGACAACGCCATATTGACAATGTCACGTTTCTAGGAGGACCATTACATTTCCGGTTTTGAAATTTATATAATTAAAAAAAAAACACTTTTCGTTCATTTACGACTTTCATAAACCTTTATAATGACTAGTTTTGGATTCACTTCATAATATTGTATGTTTTTGACTTTAGAAACGGACCCGTCGCAGCTAGTTAGTACGGTAGAAAGTATCCTGTTACTGACTTTGAAAACCGACCCGTCCCAGCTAGTTAGATTGTCAGAAAGATATCCTATCACTGAGTGGGAAAGAACATTCTTAAGGGCGAGATTAAATATCGTTAGACTTGACTGTAAACATGACTTACTAATTTGAACTAGAATTCGCAAAATTGGACAGGAAAACATAAAGGTAATATATTATTACATATTGAAATCTACCGTCATCTTTGAAACAAAAATTCAACATAAACGAGAGGAAAACATCAGTATTTTGGATCAAGATGACTGCCAAGTTAGGATGCAACCCACTCCCAATAGCCTTTCTGTAACGAAGTAATTTAGTAGTGGCACACAAGATACGTGTTGATCACACGATCAAAGGTCTATATATCTTACTGGTATTAGTTTAAGAGTATATACGTTTTGACTTACATAAATAAAATTTACATTAAGTTCGCAGCGTAAATTAAGAACAGAACGAAATGCAGAGGCATTAGACAGAGAGAACAGCTGGCAAATTACCGAGTGCCTAAAGCATTTGAGAACGTTCCAATGGTGTTTGAGAGCGTCTAGGTACAGTTCCAATTTAAGGATATAAACAAAAAAGAACTGAAAGGCTGATTCAACTTACCTGATTGTGTAATTGTTTCAATGAAATATTACATTAATAAAATGTTATAATCAGCTCACAGAAGCGGAGACACGTTATTACCTGGCCACTTTGTCTTTATTTTTCTGTTCTAAAACACGGTTGACTTATACTTGCTATAAACCCTTAATCTGAATGTGTTCAGCATCCGGAGAGATTGAAAATTAAATTTCTATCCGATCTGTTACGATCGCATTGCTCCCTGGCCTTTTAAAGGGCGAATTATGGACCAGATATCTTGTGCACGTATTTATTTTCTAATGTAAAACACTTTTGTTAAATTTTTCAAATATTTCATCCCACTCTTAATTACGTCGTATTTAATCCAGATCATTTCATGCCCCTTGCTTACAATCGTCTTAACATGTACTGATCATGCATTAATACAACTTGTTTACTGAGGGTTGAGAAATATCGGTTTGGCGTTCATTTTAGCGGAGATCATGCGCTATATCTTTCCCGAGTTTTTTTCCTTCCTTCTTATTACATTTCTTCCTTCTATTACATTCTTAAATTTTCACTATAGATATTGGATTCTCTCTGACATTGTCACAAGGTGGGGTCCCTATTTTTCAGATTAAAGTACATATCAGAATCCTGAAGAGAGAGAGAGAGAGAGAAAGAGAGAGAGAGAGAGAGAAAGAGAGAGAGAGAGAGTGAAAGAGAAAGAGATATGGGAGGCTGGCTGGAGGGGCTGGAGGATGAGACAATGTCAATTCGTGAAATATAATCTGAAGCTCACATTCTCGCCTAGCTGGTGCTGATTACGAGGTGCGCCATATAAAGTTTAGAACAGAAAACCCCACAGTACTGCGTGGATTAAGCTGCAATTTTGTAAGATTTTTCCACAGAGATGTAGTGGATAGACCTAGATCTGTCTGTGCAGTTTGCAATGGCAGGATATGTGCCCAATTTAATGTAAAATAAAGAATATACAAATATTACTACCCTATGCCTATTTCTAAATGCCCATATATGCGGTGTGCGATAGTGTTTTTTTATCATATTTATACTCTAAAAATAACATCGGTCAGTGTTTGCGCGGCGATTAATAAAACTTGCACAACAAATGACATATTTAGATACGTTCTTGAAAGCTCACATAACAGCAACAACCTTTATGAAATGAATGTATAAAAAAATAAACAATACCCTTCTGATTTTTATCTTTCCACAAGTATCAAATATAATGGGCTGTACAGAGGCACGGGTGTTTATGTAAATAAATGACCAACAGGTTCTCTTAAATATGTAGAACAATATCGTACACCTTTGATGAAGGTGTAAATTATATGTTTGTCAAACATACACCGTTAGTGCCAACATATCATAAACCGAGATATTTGTTTAGGAAAACTTTGAACTTATTTGAGAAGAAATAATTTGGTTTATATATTTTTTGTATTTGTTTCTCTTGAGATCAATGTCAATATTTATTTTGACAGAGGTATCTGATTACACTGGCTACATTATGCGCATACAGATGTTATGACCTAGATCTTGGTCTGATCTGGTTACAGTTATTGAATACCGGTATATCAAACAACGTGAGCCAAGGACTTCAAAAGTAATATGTCGAAATTAACGGCCATAAATAGCATACTGATGTGATGAAAGAATAGCAATTCGGCAAATTTAATCCTCTCAGAGTTCAAATTGTTGATGTGCAAGATAAAAGGCTGAGACATTGTCTGCTTATTAAACGGTAAAGCTCTATGCACCTGAACACGAGGGTCAGGTACGAAGATATACAATCATTTATCGCATAACATGAAGGAACAGCTGAAGAATCAAATGACGAGCTAAACCGATTTATTTATATACATGAGTCTGGACTAGAAGCGCTAGTGTTCGGGTCCGTCATATTTCAGAAGCTAAAGGTATGAATGATATGAAAACATGAGAGAATATCCGGATGGTTCGATACCTCACATGGTCGGTTTGTATGCATGGAAGTTAACGCACACCACAGTAGTATATTATTTTTAAGCTACATATTTTCATAAAAATCTAAAGTGTAACAAGAACAGTCAAATATTGTTGCAAAGAATGAATCTAAAGTGGTGCTGCAATTTGTTAGAGGCAAGTAAGCACCATTGCGTCTGAGGCATTTACTATTTCTCTCTTTGTAATGCAAGATTCACTAATGCTTTGACATTAAACTATTTTCCTTATTTCCGTATGAAATCCAAAATAAAATGTATTAGGAGATCCTAACACTCTAACATACACATACATACATACATACATACATACATACATACATACATACATACATACATACATACATATTCTTGGCAATGGAAATGAATTTATAAGAATTTATTATCTATTTTCGGCAATACAACAACTACAGAGGGAACTCCAGTCACTTATACTTGGTTCTATGAAATCATTCTCCGGCGAATACTAAATTTATTTTGTAAAAATTCCATTTTAAGAGGATTCATTATGTACATATGCTGTTTCATAGGTGTAGACACTACAATTTCAGTTCCATAGTAGAGTTTATTTGTTCGTGTTGGAACATCTGGAAACAAGTGCTCATATTCACAAAATAGCTGTTTTATTTCTTTATTTTCTTGTGGCTGCACCCATGAAAGTTTCTGGTCCAGATTATTCAATATTTCTGAATTCCGAAGATTGGTTATACCAAAGTCACTACAATCCGATTTCATTCCATAGCTTAATTTCTCGCTATGTGTGACGGGTATAATTAGATTGACTGCCGGATTAACGTAGCTATGAACCCAGGATAATTAATGATATAATTAACTCTCTTACATTCTTTTCAACTGTATACGGAATATAGCCTTTAGCCTGAAGATGATTTTGAGTGATGGGCAAGAGAGCCAGATCGCTATCACCAGGCTGAAAAATCTTTCATTCCATTGAAAATTTTCCATATCTTAATTTCATTTTTGACTGAGTAGAGCGAAGATTATTTCTTGATATTTCAAAAGCCTTTGACAATTTATATTTGAAATTAAAACATATTCAAGAAGATTAATTTCTGAATCTTCGGTTGAAAGAAGGTTCTCTTTTGATAACTTCAATGGTCCACGGAAAGTATGTCCAAAAACTTGTTAAAAGGACTTAAACGTAATGATTCTTGAACTAATTCACAAACACAACCAATCTTTTCCTGTATCAAAAGAATATTTTTCACAGTTTGGTGCCATCTTTCTAAAGCCTGTTCACCTTCAGGGTGATAGACAGAAGATTTAATTGTTGAATGATATTGCCATACATAGCTTGCTGGAAAATCCCTGACATAAAATCTAGTTATAAAAGACTAACGCCCAATGATTCTTGAATTGTTTCCCTAACGCCAAAGAAAAGCAAATGAACACTCTTTTCGCAATCTTTTCCTTCTATCAAAGCAATATGACCGAATCATATTTACAAAGTTTGATAAATCATTCTAAACCCCCTTGACTTGATTTCAATTTTTGGAAGATAATTCATACATACCCTACTGAAATATTCCAGACAAAAATTTTACCCTTGATCAAATTCGACTGATTTGGGAAGGACATAATGCGCAAAATAAAACTGTATCAAAGCTTTTACTGTTGTTTTTGTTTCAATATTCCTCAAAGCAATTGCCTCTGGAAATCTCGTGGAAGCATAATTGTCAACAAATATTGGTTGCCTGGCTTAGTCTTTGGTAAGGGACCAACACCGTCTACCATTATTCTGCTAAATGGTTCGTCCAGTGCAGGAATAGGTTGCAGATGAGCTTTGGTATCTTTGGATAGGGTTTTAATTTTCGGCCAATAAAATGACTCAAGTTCGTGTGATCATCTTAGTGACGCCTAAATGTCCAGCTTAAAGAGTTTCGCGGGCTAGATTAAGAATTTCCCGTCTATGGACTTAGGAACAACAATTTGATAGATTACTGACCACTCGTCTTCAGCGGGTCCTTCAGGTGGTCTCCAGTTTCTCATAAGGACCCCGTTTTTTTAACAAAATAACAAAAAGGCCTCACGTTTGTGACCTCAGTTTCGCTAATAGTCTTCTGAAACAAACAAGAGATCTCAGGATAATTTTTCGTTCCTGATTAGAACAACGAGAATCCACAGTAAAATGAGGATCAATGTGATCAATACCTCTTGAATGATCCATGCCTGGATCAAAAGTGACCTCATAAAAAAACGAACAATAAGTGTGTCAGCTAAAATAATATTATCCTGATCATTCTCAAGACCTTTCTTTGCCATAGCTATAGCAGTTGTACAATCTGGGCATCAATCAGAAAATTTCTCTTTCCTTCTGACCCAAACAAGGCTTATCAGTTTATTGATCACAACCTTATCTCAAGACCGCATTGTTCCGACTGTTACGGGTCCCGAGACTACGTCTGATGATAAATTTATACCATGGAGAGGGACATTAATAAAGCCACACTCATCTCCCTGAATAAGAACACTTGTACTAGAAGACTTATCACATAAAGGGAAATCACCTGATAAAAACGAATTAGAAGCTCACGTATCCCTTATGATTTTAATTTGGTTATGATTAGCGGAGTAACCAATAAGTCATATAAAAACTTTCGACATAAACGTTTCATATTTCAAAACAAGAACAGATTGAGGCTTGTTTGACGCAAACAAACATATATTGCCGTCAGTCCATGAGAGTTATCTTGACATCTTAGAAATCACAGCATTTAGAATAGCTCTGTCTTGGTTTTGTTGCTTACTTTTCCATTTTTGATGTCAGAAATAACATGTTCTTTCTTCGTGCAATACGGATTTCTCATTAGCATTATCCTTGACCTCACTATGGACGTCGTCCTTGAACCCTTCGAGTTGTTTGAGATTACCATCATCTTGTCCAAACTTCTTGGCTGAGCACATTCTATCCAATCATTGTTCTTTTTTTCTTGGCTGAGCACATTCTATCCAATCATTGTTCTTTTTTTCTTGGCTGAGCACATTCTATCCAATCATTGTTCTTTTTTTTCTTGGCTGAGTACATTCTATCCAATCATTGTTCTTTTTTTCTTGCAATCGGACATAAGTGTATCCAGTTTCTTTTTTTTTACAGTTGCTAAACTTTTGTCGATCTGTCTCATGTACAAACTCATAACCCTTCAAAATATAATCCGTAGCCACATAATAGGCATCACATTGTCCTACTGACAGTAGAGTGTAGACTTCACGACCTTTGCTAATAAGTACATTTGTAATAATAGAGTCCTGTGCTTTCTTGGTTATTTCAAAATTTCAGTATTTGTTTTCAAAATGAGGAAATTATTAATCTACTTCTTTTTCTTTAAAAGGAGTATTAACGTAATATTCCTGGGAAGATTAAAACCTGGACTTGTGTGTAAAGAGCGTGAGTGCTTTCCACTTGCCTGTTCTAATTCTTTTAAACTAAATTGCAGTTTCCTTTCTTCATTTTCTCTTTCTCCCTGTATTTCCATCTCTTCTTTCTTATTTGCATTTGAATTTGCTTATCTTCTTTTTCTCTTTCTATCTGATTTTCCTCTTGCTACATCAGCATTTACATTTATCTCTCTCTCTCTCTATTTTCTTTATGCAGCTGCTTTTTCCTTCCCTTTCTCTATCGTGATTTTTGATTGCCATCGTTTCGTTCCGAAGAAGAACTTTTCTTAACTCTATTTCCATCTAGTTCTTATTTCAATTATATTACCTTCATATTAGAACATGAAAGAGACTTACTAATCAACGCAAAGGGTCTTTATCCAAATAATTATATTAAACCAAATACTGGATCAAAATATATTTTTTGTTATTTCTTGCTTCGTTAAAGACGCCTTCGATTCAGAAAAAGTCGTCTTGTCTGGCATGCTGGAACAATGACATTGTAAAAGCTTGCTGCCTTCCCGATAATCGCTTGCTGCTTTCCCGATAATCGCTTCTATAATGTGAGCTGAAAATTCATGGGAGAAATGAAAATTCACAGGACTGAGAAAATTCCGAAACAAATTTAAATTTCGAACAGAAATTGAAGTTTTCTTGTAAACTGTATTCATATCCCGGACACAAGACACTAACTTTATGTTAGGACATTATGGACTTAAACTAAGTAACTTAAAAGTTTTGTAAAATTGTATATTTCCTTAGAATAGAAAGTGAATCATTACAAGGAACTCACAGTATTGTGGATTAAATCCCAAAATAGACCCAAAATAGACCTAAAAGTTGTATCACAAGCACAAGGGTATAGAGTTCCACTTGAATTACTGTGGTGTTCCAAATAAATTCCAACATTTAACAAGCTGATGTGCCTGTAGTCTCGAATGTGCTACTGTGCATATGACTTGGAATGTGGCGATGTAACACAGTAATATTATCCAAAAGGTCCTTGACTGAATTCACTACAATTACAAATAAATGACTCAATGCAAGAAGTATTAATGAGCACTTTGTAATTCATGTGAATAACTTAAATAAATCCGCCCAACGTAAAACCTGAACACAGCAACAACAAAAAAAATATTCATTTCGGATGTTAAGGTAGGAATAAATAATGAGTAATTTTCAAACAAATAACACTGATATAAAAAGTAAGATAAAATAAAAAAGCCAGGGTGTTGGTCAGTTTCGTAACTAAAGCGTTCAAAGGGGAAGAAAAACTAATTTCCTTGACTAAGATAGCTCTATTACCTAAATATTTAATGGATTATTTTAGAGACATATTAGCTATGTATTGTGGTGATTACGAAATTAATATCACTAGTCAGGTAGACCATTCATTTGATTTTGGACTACGGTAAATTATAAATTACAGATATACATAACATTATTATGAATGAAAAAGACAACAAACATTAATCACTGAATCTACGTAATACGGAGAAAGAGTTCGGTTATAATTTGAATGAACTGGAAATGGAATGGGTGTCCTATACATCGTATAGACGATGGTGTACACTTCCTAATACAAAATTCTTCTATAATTATATTAACGAAGCAGTTTTACTTTCTATTTAAATGAAATCTCTATGAATATAGTTGCCGTTCTGTTGATGAACCTTTGTCACTTGTACTAATTTATCGTATTAAAAAAAATACGTTTTCTCCAAAATATAAATATGCGCACAATATATTTAGAGAGTTTAGTTCACACGGATTAGTTAGCGAGCAAAATGAACAGGATCACTTAATAAACGTTTGATCTTCGCCGAAAATATCGATCATATCTGGCAATGCTATACGTTATAATCGACTTTGAAGGACTTTATAATAATGTAAATGTTGGAGTAAAATTTATTTTCTATATCTTTTTTAACGGTGCTGCTCTCTTCATAAATACTACTGCCTTGAAAAAAGCTTACTAATTGAAAATTTTTAGGAGTCGCCCACTTGTTACGGCGTCCTTACTTTGGTTATCGTTATCTAGGAGATGTTCTACCTGTTATTACCTGGATTGAGTAATTAATAACATAAAATATGAAATTGATGGATGGAATAACAGAGATCTGAGCAGAAATATTAAACATAAGAACAAGAGCCCCTACATGTAAAATATAACAATTTAATCAATTACATAAATAAAATGAAATTAAATATTACGTTTGAATGATACACTTTCTCCGGGAAAATGAATTACAAAACTTATAGGAATTACAATTAACCGTTATGTTATACCGATAAAACAAATTTCATCATAGAATTTCGTGAATCTAAATTTTCTCAGCATGCCTGCATAATCTGGCTGTTTTTGGTCCTCTCAAAGTCAAAACCGGTTACAGGTCAGATTCGACATATTCCATTTTTTTTATTTCAACACGTTCCAGCAGTTGTTGCGAAACTCAACCTTTTCATTAAATCTGTCTCTCTGCTGAGGTCCTTTAATATTTTGCCATTTATTTTTTCAACATTTTGCCATTCTTTTAATATTTTGCAATTTATTTTTAATATTTTGCCATCTCTTTTTTATAATTTGACATTTTTTAAAAATATTTTGCCATTTAGTTTTTAATATTTTGCCATTTGATTTGTTAATATTTCACCATTTTTTTATATTTTTTAAAAATATTTTGCCATTTATTTTTTAAATATTTTGCCATTATTTTTTTTATAAATATTTTGCCATTTTTAAAAAAGAAATATTTTGCCACTTTTTTTCATTATATATTTCAGCATCTGATGACATATGTGATTTTTCCAGTGGTAACGTCAACAGGGTTTATTTAACCACTTCAATATCTTTTCCATTGTTAGGCAAAGAAGTTGCTATCTCTAGAAGGAATTATGTTTTTAATCTCTTTAAAAGGAACCATATATTAAATGTTCCCTATCTCTAGCCTCTTAGACAAACGGTTCATTTGTGTAAATTGTTTACAAACTCTTCCTTTGAACATTGTCCAGAACCCAGAATCTGTAAGTCTGTTTATTTTCTCTCTAATTCTTCTGCTGTGGCGAAAGAAGGGCCAGTTTGTTTACCAGTTAAATCTCGAACATTTAATTCTTTCATAAAGTTAGACTTTTGTCCATGTTTCTCTTTTGACGAAGGACCTAAATATTTTTTGCCAGCGTCTTTTGTGATCTTCAAATTAAATTGATTATTAGATCAGCTTTAGAATAACACTCTTTTCATCTATATATTATGCTTCGCATATTTACTTAGAAAGTCCAAACATCCTACTTAATAAGCAAACTCATGAATATATCCTATAATTTAATATTGTTTGTTCTTTACCATGTAGTCCTCCAATATTAGATTGCCCAAAACATCTCATATTGAAACCCCACCAATATTTGCATCATCATCAATTTGTATTTGATCTTGTGTTTTGAAGGTTTGAAGGTATAATGATTATATCTTTCTTTCAGGTATATATATATATATATATATATATATATATATATATATATATATATATATATATATATATATATATATATATATATATATATATATATATATAAATACAACTGTTGCCAGTTCTCTACTTTCTTCATTAGAACCATCTTTCGTGTTTAAATCATAAGTGTGCATTATATTGATTTAATAAATATTAAGAAAAATAGAAACTAAGGAAAGAAAACAGTCTACTTATCAATATGCAAAGGTTATTGTGAATAGCCACAAAAGGCATAGAACTACATTTGGTAACGGACACACTCGAGGATGTGACGAGTTCAGTCACTCGGTCAATACACAGCTTGCTTGTTTCGTTGTTGTTGTTGTTGTGGGGTTTAACGCCATTTTTCAGCACGATAGGCTATACATGGCGGCCAGTATTAATGGTGGAGGAAGAACCCGGAAAACCCCGGAAAGAACCACCGACCCACGAGAAGCTACTGGCAGGCTTTCTCACATGCCCACATTGGCTGAATCTTAGACTCGAACCGCCGCAGACAGAGGTGAGATGGCAGTGATCCGTAACGAAGAGCGCTTTAGACCACTCGGCCACTCGGGGCCCCTGCTTGTTTCGTTACGTGATAGATATAAGAACCTGCTCGTCTATTATACCTGAATAGCTTTGTATTGTTATCTCTCTTGTTGTATATTGTCCCTAGTGATCACTGTCTTTGTGTCTAAGTTCAGTGGGCAATTCATTCCACGTTGCTGGGCCCTGGTATGCAAAAGAACGCTGTCCATATGACTTTGTTTTCATAGTGGGAATAATGAGTATACGATTGTCAGAAGAAAAGCGTAAGCATATTGCTGGTGTGTACCCATGGGTGAGGTCGGATAGGTATGTTGGACTAGAGTCCGTCAGTGAAGCGTAGCACAGAGAAAACATTTGTGTTTGATTCTGGATCGAATGGATAGCCAGTGTAGGGTACAGAGCAGCGGGGAGGTGTGCTCTCATCGTGGTACTCTAAGTATGATCAGAGCAGCTGTGTTTTGAACTTTTTGAAGTTTTTGGAGTAGATATTGAAAACCATACAGAATTGAGTTACAATAGTCCAGTCTTGAAAGTACTAATGAACACACAAGTGTTTTAGTGGCATCAACTGAAAGATATTTGCGAATGGAGCTCAAGATATGCAGACTTGCATATGTTCATGACATGTTGGTGCAATGTGAGAGTACTGTCCAGAGTAACACCTAGGTTTTGTACTGATTGTGTGAATTTAATGTTGGTGTTGCTGATATTTATTGTTTGAGGTAAAGGATGTGAATGAGAAAGTCTTTGTGTTGTAATCAGAATGGCCTCAGTTTTATCATCATTCATCTGCAGCTTGTTACAAGTCATCCATGATTTCATATCCGAAATGTACCTCTCTACACCTTGGATGGTAACATCAACTTCAGTTGGGTGGCTAGATTTGTATATTTGGGTGTCATCAGCGTACAATTGGTGAGGCACTGGATGATGATTTATGACACTTGAGAACGGCTGAGTGTATAAAATGAGGAGAACAGGTCCAAGAACAGACCCCTGTGGAACACCACAACATAGATCAACTGGGCTGGAGTGTATTCCATTTGCAGACACAATTTGTGTCCTGTTGACCAAGTAGGACTTGAACCACAGTAGGGCTGTATCATGAATGCCAAATACATGCTGGAGACGGTGAAGTAATATATCATGGTCTATTGTGTCAAATGCTGCAGACAAATCAAGGAGGGTGAGGACTGTAATCTTTCCGCTATCCAAAGCAGAGAGAATGTCATTAACTACTGTTAGAAGAGTAGTATCAATACTGTGGCAAGGGCGATATGCAGATTGTACATTGCTAAAAAGACTGTTTGAATTCAGATGAGATACAAGCTGGGATAGAACAACCTTTTCTAAGATTTTTTGTATGAATGGGAGATTAGAAACTGGGCGGTAGTTCTTTAAATCGTCATGTCGTCATGGTCTAGTGTTGGTTTCTTCAGCAGAGGATTTACAATGGCAGTTTTGAAAAATGATGGGAATTCCCCGGATGAGAGAGAGGTATTAATAACATAAGTTAGTGTAGGCAATACAGGATCTCAGCACTCAAGCAGCAGTGATGTTGGAATTGGATCAAGTTCACATGACTTTGTTGCACTCTTCATCAGGATTGTACGTACGAAATCCATAGAGACAGGTTCAAATGCTGCTAATGGTTGCCACTCAAATTCTGTATCCCAGCTGTATAGTGACGACGAGTCAATTGAAATTGTGGTGTCAAGCTTATCTCTAATGGTTTGTACTTTGTCACGGAAGAAATCTGCCAACATGTCCGGAAGGACGACTGGAGAGAAGGTAGTTGGAAGTGGTGTAGATTTGTTCCTTGATATTAGCTTGTTAGTAATCTCGAAGAACTCTTTGCAGCTGGAACTTTCCATGATCTTAGTAGTGTAGTGGGCTGATTTCCCTGCATGGACTATATTTGTGACATTCTTCTTAGCGGCTTCATAGATTTGCTTATGAATAGTGAGTCTAGTGGAAAGCCAAATCCTTTTAGCTTTACGGCGGTCTCTTTTAGCAGTGCGAAGCTGGTCCCTAACACTGCTATACCATGGAGAACACTTTTGAATTGATACTCTGCACTTGGTAGCTGGGGCATGTTTGTCGAGCAATGAACGCAGGCAGTTATCGAGTTGTTCTGCTGTAGGTGGTAAGCAAGTTTTTTAGATTTTCTTGGATGTCATAGATTAGTTTTGTTCTATTTATCATGCAGAGGTTTCTCTTAGTAGCAGATAAAGGTTGAGGGTTAGGGAATGATAAGTAAAGATGGCATATAATGCAGAGGTGATCTGATGCAAGTTCATGGGATACCAGGGAGGACCGTAGAATGTTATCATCAGGTCTATGAAGAATCCAGTCTAAAATGTGACCATGCTTATGGGTGGGTTGGTTAACTGACTGTTTGAGGTTGAAAACATTAATGGAATCTATGAGTTTTGATGTGTTTGGGTTTCCGGGACAGTCAAAGGGAAAGTTGAAATCTCCAAACATAATCAGGTTGCCACCTATCGAATTTCCATACTCCAGGAGATTCGGAGATTGATCATGGAGTTCTTTGTGATGACAGTTATTCCACCTCCGGGAGAGTTACGGGGGAACGACTTGATGGAGTAACGAGTGAGTGTTAGATCCGCACACTTGGGCTCATCTCCTGATGTTTTTAGCCACGTTTCTGTGAGGAAAAAGACGTCAATATTCTCGTTGTTGATAAAATTAACTATTTTTGTGCGCTTTTCCGGTGGTCCTACTGATTGGGCATCGAATAATGCAATACGCAGATGTATCTCTTGGATAGTTGACACAAAGGTTGACGAATTAATAGGGATTTGAATTTGGTTATCAAAATTAACGGTCGAATTTTTAAATTGTCCAGCGGGAAAGGGCATAAGGGAGATAACTGGAATTCTTCTTCCCGTTCTACGCCGGCCAGCTTTGAAACAACGTTTCTTTTTTCGCTTCTGTTTACATTTAGGTAATGATGAATGTAGTCACAGTTCGTTTAGTCTAGAGCACAATGTAGTGTGGAGAGCCAAGGAGTGATCTTTTAAAGCAATTAATGAGGGTCCATTATAGCATAAACAGATTGACTGGCGAGTATCATGTGATGGCGGTGTGTTCAAATGGAAGTTGTAGCAGTGGAGCAAGACAGCTGAGAAAAAGTCTAATTGTTCTCGTTTCCAAAACAAGGAGATGAAGAAACACATACGAACTGAACAGCTAATACATAATGAACACAAAAACGTAGACGAAGACAGGGAAGAAGCACAAATATCATGAAAATGGCACAAATAATGGAACAGCTGCATCAAGCCGGTTAAGCGATAGCGGCCATCTTGTCACGTTTTTTGATCTGTTTGATTCAACGATACGCATACGTGCTTTAAGTAATCCGTGAGAACTGTAACATAACAATATTTCGTTGTATTGACCCGATTTGCCTTGAATGCATTCATTTGACTTCGTGTGTCGTCCAACACTCGGGGGATGAGTTTCGCAATATGTTTGCGGTGGTCATTTAGGACCCATATAGTTTTCTCACTATTGATTTAACTGTTAGGATCGAAACAAATATCTTTCGGGTTTTTTACGCTAGTGTCTGACACAGTAATTTAACAACCATGATAACCATATAAAATGTCTCTTTTCACCAGTGATGTCATAGAAGAGTATGAAAACCGCTCCTGAACAGCATGAACTAACTCGTAATGTTATGGCAGGTCGTACAAGTGTCAAAGATATGTTACATTCGAGGCACGGGAAGAAAAAAACACTAATATTTGTACCACTGATTAAACAAATAGAAGAAACTGTTGCCAAGATCGCAGAATCTGTTACAAATAAAGTTGTGGATACCATCGCAACAAAACACCGAATGATCCGATCATGCGCGAACCAGCACAATTAAAGCCAATTCAATAAAGGTCAGAGGGCATAAAAGAAGATGTTGGAGAAGCACTTGCAAATCTTCAACAACAAGAACCACCTGAGTAACATATAAGTAACAAACACCAGTTCAAAGATTAATGAAACAGATCATCTTGATTATCACTTAAGATGTGCCGCTGAAATACCTGACCCAAGATATTAAATTATTATACTTTGGAGAGGGAAATATTACGTCAACAGGGAATGGTCTACAAGTGTATTCAAGGAATATTAAAACGACTTTACAATAACACTGTTTGGATTAATTTACAGAATATTGTTGAGATCTAATGACCTATAGATGCAATAGAAACCAATGCATACTGGGATAATTGTACGGGAACATACAAATCATAATTGCCAAGACTATATCGAGTTGAGTGGGCTCAGCAGGAAGCGAAGCATCTATAAGAAAGACTACTATTTCACATCGAAGATGAGGTCTAATGCGATTGTGATGCATCAACTTTTGCATGGAATTCATGTATCAATGGACATTGCTATAAATATAACCAAAAGCGTCATCGCGATGATCACAATCGTATCAAGGAAACCAGAATTTCGTGTGACTTTTTCTACACCTATTAACGCTGAGGAATCGAGCACATTCAAAATTGTTTAAGCATCATTGCGAGTTTATTACGATTGGCCTAAGATACGATAACAACCATTAATTTGGTCTTAATGTGAATAAATTGCTGGTATTTTCAACAGATGTAGGATCAACTTAAGGTATGGTATAACTTGCAGGAGGTGCTTATAATATTACCTCAAACAATAATGAAGTTCAGACCATGACGATAAAAACAAAACATGCTTCAAACGATTTAAAATGCTTTGGTGTTTGCTACCTTATTGTAACAAAAACTGCTGCATCATGCTACTAAAATGGCGAATTCCTTTTGGCAGAAAATCTGCTGGCACAATTTTTATTAACACAACAGATTTGGTTTGATTAAAATGTCAATTTACAGCAGACATTTTATTTTACCACTATGTAATGCATAGGTAAGAATATTAAATACCCCGTATTCAGATCTCTCGACAAGGAAGTTACAAGCAAGCTGGAAAATTCGTCTAGACATTACAAAACGAACACGTTCCTCCTCTATAAATATCGTGCATTCTCTATGGGTATTATAGTACTGCTGTAGAATACAATTGTAACGATTAATTTGCGGGCGTCTGTGTGCTGTGATACAATCTCCCTGGTATAAAGGCTTATGTTCCCTATAATAAAAGATATTGCATACTTTGTCAATGTCAAGAAATACGAGATGCATACCACGATCTTCTGTCATGTTCTTATTTTCATGAAAAAAGACAAAAAATTATATCTCATTTTTACACTTCAGGGACTAACGACTCAATGTAATCAATTAATGAATACAAGTTCAACTGTTAGAAAATATTTGCATGTTCTAAAATAATGTTTTCCGAATTTTGTAATCCCTGTTAATCGTTATGTAATACCATCACACGCAATATTCATGTTCTTTTTCTTTTATGTCTATTCTGTTGAAAACTTAGGGATATGAGTGTAATAAAGTCTTGTCTTGACACACAGCGTTTGAAATTTTAAGAAAATTTAGTCATATAGGTTAGGTTGTATTTTTCAAATACGCAGTAGGGTTTTTATTCCTTCTACTTAGTCAAGTATATACATTTTATCCTTAGAATGGCGGAATACAAAGCAGAATCAAATCAAACGAAAAGAAAACAACTTTTGCATCATCAGAAAATGAAATTGCGTTGTTTTCTACATTTTAGATTTGGAAACGCACAAGATCGATATGTTCCGTTTCTTCAGAAAATTTATCGGTAAGTACACGTTCTGTGCGTCATCTGATAATAGACGCCGCTGTACATGATTAATCATGAACCCAGCAAAAATAGATTTTGTAATTGCAGATACGGCGTCGCAAGTTGTTTTAGTTCGCGGCAGCGTGTGTGCTTACGCAACGGCACAAATACTGACACGATTGTTAGCTACTACGATGGTGATTTTCCGCAGCTTACTCATTTGAGATCTTCGATGCTTGCATATTCGTCAATAAATTTGTATCGATGATTAACCGGTTTCAAGCGGATGTTGTTAGAATCGCCACGGATTCTTTTTATATGAGTCGATCGAAAATGGATCTTGTGAAACCATTTATCTCCGCAGGTCTCGGAGAGACTCGCTGGGGTCATTGGAAAATAAAGCGCAAACAAATACGTAATTATTCTGAATCGACCGATATTAAACCTCCTGGGGTGTATCACCGAAATGATAAATTATCAAAACCATCATCGTCTCCGTCAGTGAATGATATAATTATTTAACACTCGGATATTATTGTGTTAACTCCAACTCACCATCTTGTCAGGGAGATGAAGCGCGTGAAGTTAAGTCAAGCACGTATCACAGCTTTTTTCGAATAGGACAGAACTATGTACTGAGAATACTTATTTGAGACGAAATATGCACTTTGTCCAGGGATATTATAAAAATGTTTCTTGACTGGATGTCGATGAAAAATACTGCAATTATCATGTGCGGCGATCAGGGACAACCTCCTCCTTTTACAGGAGATTCACCGCATGACTGGCCACGCAACTACTTTCAATGTGAAGCATTGCGCACCGTAATTGCAGCGACACCAATGCCTGATTTCTGAAACTCATGACGACCTAATGATCTGATAGTTGTATCACGAAACAAACGTCCGTGATTCACTAAAGCGTAAATTATTTGAGCTTCAGCGAGGAGTGTTTCCTAAACTGACAGTTCAATTGTGTTATCACCCTGCAGATACACGTAGACAAAATATCCTATTAAATATTCCAGGAACAGATATACAACAGCAACTGGTTCTCCATGAGGTCTTCGAAATTCCAGTAGACGCTTTAGGCAATAACAATTCATACGTCGCAGGGGCTAACAGTCTCAGATACCAATATCTGGATTGTCGACGATTGCATCCAATGGTCGAATTTAGTATATTTGGCGGTGTCGAAAGTTACAAAAATGTCTCAACTGTGCAGAATTGTCTATGATAAACTAGACACTGCTTCGGAGAAGCTGGTCGGGGCAACAATCTTGTCTATTGCCTGACAAGTTGAAGGAAAAATTAGCTGCTTATGAGCGAGAAGACAATCAAAAACAGCGCTAGTTTGATCTTGATGTTGAATTTATCATCACGCTGAAACAACAAAATAATCACTTAGCTTGATTTAACACAATAATGCTGTCTCAATATTTTCCCAACGACATACGACAATTTACCATAGATAGAACCAATAGTAATCTCGGCCAAATCGCGAAAATGTCACACTGACATGTCTTGAATATAACAGACGTCGAGGGGATTCGCTCCTCTGAGAAAGTCCACCTGGACAAGGCTAGCGTTTTTTTTTTTTATTTTGCTGGCGCGTATAGAACCCGATGGTAATTGTGTGTTTTCAGGCATTACGTGTAAATGTTCACGGACAAATCCACGTTGAGCAGCTGTTGAATCTAGTCCATACATTGGTGGTTGCTAAGTAGTCTTACCACGCTGTAAATTTCATGTGTGGTTACACTCTGGATGGGATCAGTTACTCTGAGCCTCCCTCAAGTTCACCAGGATCGTATTAATACATGACTGTTACGTTACTGCCCAATACTGGTTGTTTTTACGTGATCTGTTGGTTTATACGTATGTGTTTTCTCGCAATTACGCTTGTGACTTCGTTGCTTAACGTGGTGATCACGTGAGACATTCTCGCAACCCATTCACGCAATTCTCCTTGCCCAGTATTTTCTGTGCGTATTGATGTCCAAATAGTCGCTGTATAAATGTTTGACTAAATCGCTGGACGATTGCCTGATTGCGATGTAACGTGGTGTGTCCACGTCTGATTTTAAAGTTGCATCAGCGTCGTTACTACACCGAGAAAATTCTGTGCCATGATCAGCTTGTAGCAACTGTGGACAAAGCAGACCGCCACGCGAATAAATTCGTTCAAGCACGTCAGTCAGTCACTGCTTTAGTCAATAGCGGCGCAGCTTCTTTGTACCTGCTTGCAACGTCGACGTTTACCAGATATGCAAATGACGTCATACGGTAAAAACAAGATATCTGCTTGATGAACTTCGTTGGGCGTGCTGACATCAAACCGTCCATCCTGAATTGTTTTGGAACGTGGTAGATAAATTTGCCATATAGCCTATCGTGATAATAAATGTATGGAAACTGCACGTATGACACCTGTTGAATAAAAGAAATAGCTAATCGCTGATGTACCTCTCTAGTATCCGATTGGACTATAAAAAATTGATTCTATTATGTAATTGTCGGCGTTTAACTACCAGCTCCAAACACTATTTTACCTATTTTCGCCAATCTTATGAACCAGTTCGCGAGTGATTCTCATATGTTTTTATTTTCTATCGACTATAGCGTGCGAATCAACTTGACGTCCGCGATATGTCGTTGTTTCAGATCTTTGTTTTTATACGAGATATCATGAGTATGGCACGCTTGATCAATCGCATTCACCGGATATTAGCCTGGTTTGGATTGAATTGTTTTGTGGAATCTAATGTCAAGTCGGGCTCCAGGACTACAATAATTGTATCCTGGAAGCTCTTTCGCTCCCGGGTACATAGCCCATGGCGTTACTGGTAATTTCCCGAGTGTTGCAGCAATATCATCGTCATCAATGCTCGCATTGCTTCTCACAAATTTATAATTTTTTATGTCAAATTTTACACACTTACCTGACAGTGCTCGCCTGTTATTCCTCGTCGTTGTTGATCTCACCCCAGTTGTATCCGTGACCGTTTTGCATCGAACACGTATAAATTCATGATTATAGACAATATATTTGTACAATATGAACGTGATTGACTTTTCGGCGACACGCAAGCAAGCATTGGTCAAGCATCATCCAGTGTTACCAAATTCTATTCGAGCTATTATAATTGGTCCGTCCGGTTCTGGAAAAAACTCAGTTGTAGCTCCAGCTGATGATGAGGTGGCTGACATTGGACAAACTTTATTTAGTGCCGCCATCCGCAGATGCACTAATGTTCTTAACAATATCAGCGAGTCGGCGGTGAGTCCGGAAAACAACACGTTTATTGAGTTTATCGTTTACATCGATGATGCACCGTCGGTCGAGGATGTTAACAGGGATATCAACAATCTGGTGGTTTACGATGATATCGTGTTTGACAAACAAACAAATCCAGGCAGAATATTTTCACGAGGCAGACATAAACACCCAGATGTCATTTACGTGGCACAGCGGTATACTTAGATCCCCAAAATGATCAGAAATAACTGTAATTATTTTTAACGGTGTTTACACACATACACTGGTCTGTTCACCCTCTCTGCTGCTAAGGTCTTAAAAGTCACTTATGGAGAAATCTTCAAAATATAAATTTATCATGCGCTCTGTAGAATATTATGTGCAGATTGAAAATTTTGCACCGGTACAATTTACCGCTAAAGTTAGTGAAGTGTTAGAGTGTCCAAAGTTATTGACTGTATTGCCTATTTGCCTGAGACTCGGTTTTATGGTATGCGTGGCGTAGTTTTCTGTTCTTGATGGTTTCAATGGCACTTTCACGAAATTTTTCATGCCCAGGAAAATGGTGACTAAGTGCATTTTCCATATCCAGGCAACCGATCCAGGCTTGCCCGGGCATGTGTAGAACTTGTTACCTCTGAATTACGAATTTCCGCTCTATCAACTGAGATATCATGGCTCCCTAGAACAAGCCATCTGACCATTCCTATAAAAGTGTCCAATCAAATACAATTTTGATGCAGCATACGTTCAGGAATTGTGATAAAATATCAAATCAAGGGCTATTGTTTTCCTGGAATTAGTACTTGGGTTTAACTAGTAATCGGCAAGAAACAGTGTGTGTGTGTGTGTGTGTGTGTGTGTGTGTGTGTGTGTGCGTGTGTGTGTGTGTGTGATTTGGAATTTTAATGTAGCGTTAACAATGTTTCAGTCATATCGCTACGATGTTTTCAATGTTGCAGTTTATAGTGATGTCTAGCACAGGGGTATCATGTCCCACCCAGTCACATCATCCTGACACCAGGATGACCAGTCCTAACACTAACCTCTTAATGCTGAGCGCCTAGCGAGGCAGCTGTAAGTACCATTTTTTAGAAGTCTTTGGCATGCCTCAGCTGAGGTTCGAACCCGCGACCTCTCGCATCCAAGGCGGACGTTCTGACAACTAGGCCACCAGAGAGGTGCAAGAAATAGTATTGTAACCTAAATGACCCACCAACAAGGGAGCTCAAACATTAAATTGTGTCAAACCAGGGTGTATTATGAAGGGCTTCCGAGTAGGTCCTACTGCTCATTCTGGTTTCTGTCCAAGCATATTACAAGCAACCAGGTCATTGTTTTTAGTCTCGGGGGACCCTGAACCCCGAAAGCCCATTCCCGATCCGGTCCTGTAGAAGCAGACAAAATCAAGCAGAATATAGAGAAATTTCTATTATTATATGCTCATTGTTTTCTCCGTTAACTTTACATTGTTGAATCGTGCAATATTACCCGACACTGAACTCGCGTGCAAATACACATATTACATTCACGTGCATAAAGGAACTAATTTCTATTGTAAACAAACAATGGACGCAGACGCCAGCACTTTTCATTTATAAACAAATCATGTACACTCGCGTAGTAGACGCTTTACGTTGTGGCTGCTTACATTTGTTTCTGAATGAAGTAAACCAGATGTTTCGTGAACTGCCACATACCATCTGCTTTGGCACATTCCGCGTTAGCTTTTTTTATACAATGTTTCGGATTTAGGCTAGCTATACAACAGACGCAAGAAAAGGTCCTTACAAATAACATACAAGTGACAAGGCATATACTGTCTTCTTTTGCTGGTGATAAGAATGGCTAAAAAGTATACTTACAGTCTGATATCCTGAATTTCCTCAAAATGTACTTTCTTAGTTATGCAAATCCGAATTACAAGAGCCATGTCATAGGTTCTCAATCTTGATTACACATTTCGAAATTGTACTGTAATTTCAAATATAAGTGCAATTACATCCTCCATACTGCACTCAAAATGAAATAAGCATTAAATTCCATAGCGTCTTTTTTATAACTGCAATTGAAAGATTTCATATTTTTCCCACATTATGATTTCAAACATTCAATGACAGAAACAGAAACACATTTGCAGATAACAACACGCTTCTCCCTCGCTTCTTCAATCCGATGTATTGTCGCATATAAATCCAGTCCATAATCACGAAATTTAGTAGAATCGAAAAATAAAATACCAAAATATATTCATTCCAGATCAATGGAAAAGTTGTTTCAATGCGCATCCATTCACAATATGACTCCAAATTTCAATTTTAACTAGACACGCCATTTTCTTTCGAAAGTTATGACGAGCGCGCGACTAAGTTCAAATTTATCTGGGCGGAGTTATGTGCGCAGTAATAATGTTGATGTGTAATGATGAACCTGCGCTTGTGTATTTAGTTTGGAATACGGCATACATTCAGTTACTTTGTTTCTTGTAGTGTATTTTGTTAATATAATAGCATTAGGTAGAATTTAAGAAAATGAGCATATAATAAAAAGGTTACTGCATTTGTATGGGAAAATATGAACTCGTTTTTTTTCGGATAGATATACTGCACTCCCAACGTGGTGCAGTATTTCCATTAGAAAAAAATAGTTCATATTTTTGCATATAAATGCAGTAACCTATACTTATTTTATGAGATAAGGGATAACTTTTAAGGACGAGAGAGTTATTATTAATTTTGACAGACTAAAAATGTAGATCTGATGTACTTTTTTCACAATGTGGCTTAATTATATAGCAGCTTCAAAATTTGTCCTGATCGCGCTTCAGCAATTGAATATACAGTATTGTTGCAATTCTTTCCAATAATTATCATTTGTTTTCCTTATTTACTCTCCATCTGTCGATAATCATATCTACTAAACACTTTACATTTGTCGTGTCAATTTCTTAAATTTCCACAAAACCACTATTTCGTAACCGGTCTTTGTTATAGTAATTCGGCACTTCCCAATACATAACAAAGGCAGGTAATACCCGTACCAACCTGTTTGGGAATCATACTTGTAAAATATGCAGTAGAAAATTATAACAACACCGAATATAGGGTTTTCGGGTTTGAAAGATAGAAAAACTGAGTTTAAAACAGTATCCTATACAATTGACTCTTTTCTAAAGTCATACTTAATGGGGGCGGGAACAATCAGAATTCGTATAGTTAAACAGAAATATACAAATTTCACATCCTATTTTTGATTGACTGATGTATTTTGAATAGCTGATATGATTTTATCTTTCTGTGTATATTGCATGTGGTTAAAGAATGATCAGTACTTTCCATTATGACGTCATTATGACGTCAAATAATTTAGTCAAATAGACTTTTTACAATTGTATTAAGCTACAACTCAATGAATCAGAAAGAAGTATTTCTTTTACTGTGGAATGAGTGAAATTATAATTTGAGGGTGCATCATGTTAGATGGATGGTAGTGGTTCTACAATTCCTAGTAACAAGGGTTTGCAGTTCCTAGTGATTCAGCAGATTGATATATTTTATACGGTTATTTATTTTTCTTACTGTTTAAATAATGTAATATGAGGTGCGATGCAATAATGAGACCTTTTTGAAAAGTGGCGATAGTCGTATTGAACAAATTTTGCCACTGACAATTTTCTCTCATATTTCAAATAAAAAAACGAAGAAAAAGTTATTGCCGAAAAAACGTTCGAACACTTACGTCGACAGAGTTTAGTTCTTATATGCACAGTCAGGTTAATATACGACATAACAGAAAGACATATCCAGTGATGACAAAAGAAAATTTATATCCTCTCTTGAAAAAGTTAAATTTATTGCGATGCTATGATATTTGTGAGGCCATGTTATATGCAAGAACGTGATATACGTGATTATATTTTAGGGGTCGAAGGTCACTGTGCAATAAAGTAAGTATTGGAATTAAATGATTTTTTAAAAAATCTAATAGATGATTGAAGTATTCGAAACAAAACTAACCCCGAATAAAGCTTTACTTATCAGACATTTAGCTTTTAATTCATTTTCTTCCTTCTTTCATTTATTTATTTATTTATTATTTATTTATTTATTTATTATTTTACCTTTTTGTTGCTCAAGCTGTCTTTTTAGAGACCCTTTCTTTTTTTTTTGGGGGGGGGAGAGTCGATTGGTGTACCAATGGGTTATCCTTTTCAGTTTAATTCTAATCAATATTGTCTCGTAACTCTCAGTCGTTTCTAGTCAGCTGGCAATTCTTTTGGATCCACAAGAAAATCACATTATTTTGTCCCCAATAAACCATAATTTAATCATATATTTTATCGGGGGAAATAAAATACCGTTATTTTCTTCTCACTGGAGTGGTGCCCCTTATAGGGATGATGACTATACAGATGAAAGTTAGAAAAGTGTTTTCCAAGTGTCGTCTTATTAAAACATGCTGGAGGGGGTAGAGTGGTGGATGGAGGGTGGAAGACCATGGTTCAAACAAACTCGGTGTAGTGAAGTCTAATAGAAACGATTCTACCGTTTCCTATGCATCGGTTGGCATAGTTTACGCTTTGCCTTACCCATCCTCTCTCCCAGCCTCCATTATATATATAAACATCAGAGCAAACTCTGTGGTAATTTGTATCTTCTAAACTGAACTAAATGGGAGTCAACTTATTTTGTAGATATAATTTTTGGAGCATTTATCAGCTTTGCATTTGTTTCAGTTTTCTTTCCAGAGTAATGACGCATATTCCATGTCGTTAATTTATTCAGCAATAATGCACCATTTATAGCGGTGGTAAAGCAAATAATCTACACGAGTCCGTGAAATTTGGATTGCGTTTATCAAGTTATATTTAATTTTTCCCACAACACGGATCAAAATGTTATTTTAATGTGCTTTGACTGACATTACATATGTACAAATTAATATCCAATACCCTTTAAACTGAATTTGCTTTATTTCTTAGGTCGAATAAATATGCCTTTATCATGATGCTAACGATATTCTGTATTTATTCAATCATAAAAATTTGAATCAATGGAAGCACAAATAAAAATAGGTACAAAAATTGGTAATTATTACCTTCATCTTTCGGTGGTTGACGCTTCAGACAATGAAAATGTCTGTTATCTCTCTAAATCACAGTACGGAACGTCTTGTCAGTGAGCCTTCTACTTAAAGTCTTGCATGACCCAGAATGAATATGGACTATGATTCTGACAATGGATACAAGGGAAAATAAAGATATAAAACGGAACATTACAAGAGAAAATTCCCCGATTTTCGCCGAGACTGATACTCATTTATACTAATTACTACAGTTACTCTAGAGTTACCAACTAATTTCAACAGATTTGCTACCAATTGCTAGACTAGAATAACTTATAACTAAGCGACCATAATTTGAACTCGTGCGTCAAAGAATTTCTTTGTTTCTCTTTTGCACCAAACAATTACATTTACCTCCTTCTCCATTCTCTTTTACCTACATTAAACTGCTTCTACAAAACTTACATTTTGCATAATTAAATAACAACTAAGATATTCTCTCTACAAGGGCTAACATTCAAAACAATATAGGACAAAATACATAGCAAACAATTCCACAAAACTGATCCCTGGCACGGATCACTTCTGTAAACAAAACTCGTAAGACCAGCCAGGGTCTAAGAGCATCTAAACACTAGTTTTAGCGGTGTACAAACCCTAGAAGTAGAAAAAAATTCAATAAAATCCAAATTTATTAAAACTGATACAATTAAAGACATATTGGGGGAGAAACATAAACACATGAAAACCTTTAACTTTAGACACTACAGGGTCTCCTCTATGATACAAGTCTGAGAGGGACCACACCAATAATATTTAAGGACTTGCACATCTTCAGCTGTAGAGGTATGTGAAATATTAATTTCTTGTGTATAAGTTATAATTATTGTACTACCACGTTTATTTGTGTATGTTTGCTATGTAGCTTCGGTTTACGTAGTGTAATGCAAATATTTTCTATTCTGGTTTGTGACTTAGCAAGGGATTTTAAGAAATGTTTAGTACCGTAGGATTCTTTTCAGGCATGGTTAGGCTTACTTCTGAACCTGTTTGTTATTATGTAATTATTGTGCCGATAATGTAATCTGTATAACTTACTGCATATAACGTCATTACGTTTTATCTTATATGCCCGTGTCATGCATCGTACACGGTGTTAGATGTATTTTCAGCTGACCCAAGTGACCCGAGTGATCAGAGTGGTCAGACTGACCCAAGTGACCAGAGTGATCAGCTGTAGAGCTGACCAGATCGATCAGTTATCACTCCGAGTCGACCCTAGAAGTTGACCATAGCAACTGTGAAGCTGAACCATTGCAGCCTTAAAGCTGAATAAACAGTGTTGCTGGTCGAGTAGCAGGTGATCGGGCGTCGCTGACCGAGACTGGTCGGCGCTGACTGCTTGATTAACCATCCTGGAATAATGACGGCTTGATTGGCCAGTGACTGGTAGCCGAGTGTGCTGGTGGCGGAGTATCACTCCATACCTGTAATCTTTCAGCCGTGGGCTAATTTTTGGGGTTTGTAAAACCCAGTGTGTTTTTGGAACTGTAGAGATAATTTGTATATCTGTCCCTTTTTGTTTACATAATTTCACTATTTGAGTGAATACATTTTACTATACGAGTAAAATACTACATTTCTTTACTATTTGAGTAAAACACATCATTCATTCGTTGTGAAATCATTATGAATTATTCACCCCTTGTGACTGTTCTGTGTAAAGCCATTTATTCGTATTTTCACTATTAAGTCCATGCGTTTTATGTTAATTGATTCAATATTTGCGTCATATACACGCACATATATTCATAATGAATTGCTCATTCAAGTCGTTCGTTATTAAACATTGTATTTGTATCGCCATCAAAAGTGTTCTATTGTAAATCCGAAATCCCACCCGGTTATCTTGTTACAGCTGTTGTACTGGGAATTGACTGTGCAAGCTTGGGTAGCTAGAGTACATCTCTTGGTATATCCTTTGTGGCATCATAACTGATAAACATGAAACATGCGTTTCATTCTGTAGTGCAATATATATTTGAAATCTATCTCTCTCTCACACACACACACACACACACACACACACACACACACACACACACACACTGTATAAGAAACCTGAACAATTAAAACTAAAGTATACAACTGTATTGTTACGACATAATGGTCATAAACTAAATAATGTTTTTAGAGAATTAGCACACTGAGACAGGCGGGTGTTGTCTTCTTAAATTAATACGCCTCTAACCCCTACATCATTTATCAATAGACCTTTTAAACGATGAGTTGAAATCTGGAGCTGGAGCTGCACTTTAAGCATGGCATTTAATTTATCGAAAGGCTCCTGTTATTTGTCAGAAAAAATAAAATTTGACTTTCTTACTCAAAAGATTTATCAGGTGTTCAGTTATTATGGCAAAATTTGAGCAAAACTTTCGATAATATCCAGCCAAACACAAAATCGCATCAGTTGATTTTAACTGATAGACACAGGGAATTTAGAGATAGCTTTAATATTAGCTTCTACGGGATTAACTTGACAATGTCCAACAATGTCTAAAAACACAAGCTCGGCAAAACTCACATTTACTTAATTTAATAGTCAAATTTGCCTCACTCAGTGGAAGGATTTCCGAACAATTTTCCGTTGATTTTTTCCATGTGTTACAGTTTATAATGTAGACATCATTCATCTATATCAAACATTACCATGTTCATTAAACGCTGAGAGTCTGAGGGAGAATTATTTATACCAAATGGAATTGCTTTATAATGGTAGGGTCCATCTGGAGTTGCAAAGGCCAAAATTACATTTGCTGTATATTTGCTCTATATATGTGGAATCTGCCAGAAGCCTTTAAACAGGTCAAACTTAGTGACATATTTTGCATTTCCAATATTGTCATCAATTTTTGAAAATAAGTATGTTTTGTTGACACTGTCCACTTTTCTGTAGTACGTGCACATACGGAAATTATTATCTGGTTTCGGAACAAAAATAAATGGCGGACTTGCTTGGTTCAATAAAACAATTCTCCAACAAATATTCAGTCGCTTTTTTCAAACATTTCTTCTTGAGAGGATTCGTCCTGTAAGGATACTGTTTCACAAGTGAGAATCTACATTGTCAACATCATGATACAAACTTTTGTTCGGGTTGGAACATCTGGAAACAAGTGCTCATATTCACATATTAGCTGCTTTAATTCATTTTGTTTCTTGTGGCTGTTGATGTGCAAGTGTCTTGTCTAGTTAAAATTTCCGAATTTTGACGACTGGTTGAACCAAAGTATTTTAAATCGTCAGTGTGTGCATCTCCGCTAGCCAAGGTTCCGATATATTCACAGTCTCTACACCTTGGCGGACCGAGCAGGCATTTATGTGCTCCGGATCTGTGAATATCATTAGATGCAGCGGCAAGCCACCGCATCCAATCAAAATCAAGTTGTTTAAATTTGAACACTGTTCCTACATGATCGAGACAAAGGGAGCACTGGACCTAAATGGACTCATAAAGAAGCAATTTTCCAGTGCCGATCCGTGTTTGTACAAATACCTTTCAGTCAAATACACCTCTAGTACGTAGTCATACTTTCGATGTTGAACTTGCAAGGCATCGATTTGAAGTCGATTGCCTTCACCATTTTCAGCTGAGGTATAATGTACCGCCGTTACATACTAAGGGAGGCAACTCATGAAATCCAATAGAGGTTGCTGGGGCAAAATACTAAAATATAAGCTCGATCCGCCAAAGTGTAAATAGGGTTTAACAGATCGGAACCTTGGCAAGCGTAGATGCACTGTGTGGGACAGGTACAACCAAACTGACTGAATGATTAACATGGCTATCTCTATCAACGTACTCCTTTAAACTATTTATATGGCAGAGATGTTTCTGTTTCCGCCTCCTAGGAATGTTGATGATATAATTTAAGTCACTTTCTATTTTAAACTTTATAAGGCCATAATATCTAGCCTGAAGAGCATGGGCAAGTATGGGCAAGAGAGACAGAACTTTGTCACCACAGGTTTTTCCTTTGTAGTATTGTCATATTTTGCTTTGATTTTTGATTGAGTTATAATTTAGATGAAGACTTATTTGCAAACCACTACAACCAGTGACCTTTAACATCTGAAAATATTCTGTAATGCACTAAACATCCAGCAATACGTAAAATAAATAATGTCGGATTTAACATATATCCCTGACAAGTACCGAAACAAATTCTCAACCGGAACAAAATTATGTTAATCCATTTCCTCTCATTAAATAAAATTATAATTTCGCATACACGGACTTGATAAATTGAATGAATTTACCATGCAGTCGATTTGTATTTCATATTTAATGTCATTTAACAATTTCTCAAAATATGATAACCATTCTTCTGGAGTTATATCTGAATGTAGCTTCAATGAGCATTGTTGTACCGGAGAGTTTAAAAAGACTTGACTTTCTAAACCCCTTTAAAATATCAAATTTTGTTCGTTTCGAAAGCTCCTGTTCAACATTCCACCATGGGAGTGTTGTTCAGGAAATTTTCTTTGAACATAAGTTTTCACTTAGAATTTGCTGCATTCAGTACTATAGGTTAGATATTCAACAGTGTTGTCAACACTCTTTAAATAAAGTCGAAAATCGATGATGGAAAAAGTTGTCGCCGAAATAATGTTGATATTTGCAATAATTTTATCGTCTTTTTGCTGTATCCATTTTAATCTACGGAACTAACGTTGATACATAGCCGTATGAAATAATTTGTGGTCTATGGGAGACAACTCGAAAGATGTACGCGAAACAAAGGCGATCGGAACCATTATTGTCAAAAAAGCAAAATTAAGAATTGTCTTAAAATATTACAAGAAGCTATCATATAGTTAACACCATTTTGCCACATTTGTTATCAAGATATGTCCTTGTTCCGGTTTCCATTTTCATCCGCTTGAAATCTGAAATTTTGTATATCATATGTTTTGCACATATTAACCAGGGACATTCAGAAATTGATAATAAATGTGTGAACATCTTGGTTTCTCAGAAGTTTCAGAATTTGAATATTTACATGTGGGTAAGCACACAATAGTATCCTTTACGTGTATCAGTGAATCTTCTAAAAGAGATTGTTCAATTGTTTAGATCACCAGCAATACATTCATCAACTTCATCGAACTAAAACATCAACATATATATGCTTTAGCATTGCTACATGATTATTTTCTGAATCTTTTCTGTTGATGATTGATCTGTCAAGAGAGATTTATAGAAAATGAATGCGGATATGCAGACATCGTAGCGATATGACTGAAAATTATCAAAGCTATTTAAAAAATCCAAATCACTCACACACAACACACTGCTTGTAAGATATTTTGTGCTGAGGTTCTCTATCAAAGCGTGCTGATGAACATTCAAAAGTCTCCTTGCTGTGTTCATATTTACAGAGCTAGAGTTGGTGAGTTGGTGAGTCACACGCTACCGGTTTCGTGGAAAGCTAATTTAGTTTGCCTATATTATTCTTTTGGAGGCCTTTGATTACTCTCATCAAAGATACTGATCACAATTAACAGACTTAACAATTTCAGAATTCAAGAAATTTGACTTTTACTTCAAACCATTATGCACACTTCTTCTTTTGTCCTGATAAAAAAAGGCTCCAAATTTTGTCTACTTTTGATCCAAATATGCTCCCATTTCATTGCACCAAAACAAAACAGCCGTAGAGAGTACGTGATGCAGAATTTTACCCGCCAGATGGCGCGCAGGGTTCGTCTGAAAGATGAAGCGTAAAGTAAAGGAAGAAATAGGGCGCTTGATTATATTTAAGTGTTAGTCCTTGTGGTTATGTGGGACCCTTTATTGATCTTAATACATTATTATTTGTTGTTCTAATATTTAAAACAAAAAAAGTACCAAAGACCGCTAGTTCCCGATTGTTCAATGATCTGCATTTGTCAGCACAGGACTTACAGACGAGAAAACATTATCGACGATCGCTCGATTGCATAGCGGTAGGGTATTAAATTGGACCAATAGGAGGACGTCGGGTCTTAAACATTATCCTGGACAGGACGGTGCGAGTATTTTTTCAATACTCTAAGTTTTCATTGCGACAACATAGCCCAACATTCAAACAAGTTTAAATTGGATCACACATCTTGGCTGGCCTCATCTAACAATGTCCACGAACACATTTTGTCGGATGCATGTACTGAGGCGGTTACATTGTAATCTTACAAGGAATATTGAAAACATGTTCATTTAAAATTATGTATAATCGATTTGTCACAAACGGCACTTATAGCTTAAATGGTACTGTAGGTCCACATCAACTCAAGTGACTGACACAAGCTTCATGGTTAAAACAAGAACAAACCAACACCCTGAAGAACAGTAACTCACACCGTGTGATAAAATTTCCTTAGACCACTACTGTGACCCGTTCTGACACTAAACTCTACCTTTAGCACAATAAAATAGACAAGTTTAGTAACTACTCAAATACACACCTGATATTTGATCTCTGGAGGCCATTCCGGTTAGAGAAGACAATCAACCATAACTCAGTTTGCTCCTGAGATATTTTTCGATTGGTGAAACCATTGTTTTGTTTTCTGGTCTGGACAAAATAAAATACGGGCCCCAAAGCATAAGAAGTGCAGTATTTATTTTGGCTATCTATTTCGACAGCGTTACGCTCGACTTCAGCTTGCCCCTACTTGCAGAGATAATACGAATTTGCGAAACATTATATGTTTTCTCATCAATTCATCAGTCTGGGAACTGATGTATGAAACCATGAGATGATCTTCGGATGGTTTTTTGCGATACAAGGAAGGATTGGGTTCACTTCAGTTCTTTATTCGCTGAAACTACGTTTGAGTTTATAATATTTATTGAATCCAAATTTTGACTAGAATAATCCCATAGTGATGATTGGTTTCATTGAACTATGCCACTTCTGCCATCGAGTTGATGTGCCTGATGTAACGACCCCGAGTGAAAGCAAAGAGACGATGATGAGATTGCTAAACTAACTATTCAAAACAGATACATCATGCATTACCTCGGCCGAAATTTAAAGCGTCGGTTTCTGTTTTAGCTCATGCACCGGGAATGCCTGACAAGTAAGCGAATAGTTTGTTATATTCGGCATGGGAGTACTGTAATTATCAGTTTCCAATGCGTAGAACATATGGCCACTTACAGTAACAGTTATAATAATGTGCTTTCAATCGATTTATTTTATAGAAATACAAATTTCCATGGTGTGGAAATTATACAACGCATGTCCCCAAAACATCGCATATAAAATAAATAAAATGTAATATGGATTTTCCCGTCAAAAAGCAATGGGTCATTTGAAAATTATATTGAGCAAAACTTATGCCATACTTGAATTAATAGTGGTGGAGAGTGGTGTAATGTGGGAAGGGAATGAAAAGATTAGTCGGTTTTTACTGTACCGAGTATTTCTTTTCTTTTGAGAGTGGGGTGGTTGGTTGGAGGGAATTGATATCGGACTATCCCAGTAATTTCCCTTAATATGATATTATGTTGTTACGTATGTTTACATGAGATGGTGATGATTGAATTTTTTTTTTTTTAAAATCCCTGCGCAATTTATTTTTGAATATCTATGATTCAACAATTCTTCTTCAGATTATACTTATTACACAGTGACATCATGTACGACATTCGGCCACATCGAACATCTTGCTTGACAACATGTATGACATCCGGCCACATCGAACATCTTGCTTGACAACATGTACGACATCCGGCCACATCGAACATCTTGCTTGACAACATGTACGACATCCGGCCACATCGAACATCTTGCTTGACAACATGTACGACATCCGGCCACATCGAACATCTTGCTTGACAACATGTACGACATCCGGCCACATCGAACATCTTGCTTGACAACATGTACGACATCCGGCCACATCGAACATCTTGCTTGACAACATGTACGACATCCGGCCACATCGAACATCTTGCTTGACAACATGTACGACATCCGGCCACATCGAACATCTTGCTTGACAACATGTACGACATCCGGCCACATCGAACATCTTGCTTGACAACATGTACGACATCCGGCCACATCGAACATCTTGCTTGACAACATGTACGACATCCGGCCACATCGAACATCTTGCTGTTGGAGGAGTTGTTCTCAGCTGTGGATTGTAACACAATCAGAATAAATAGTTTCAAATTTACTTTTGTGTATCTTTTCTTGGGGGGGGGGGTGCGGGCGGGTAATTACTTCTTCTCAGAAAGTTTCTTATTACTTTTCGTCCGTATGTCTGTATAGTGTGTAGCTTTGACAGCTTTTGAATATAATCAAATGGCTTGTAGCTATAATAAATGTAATATTTTCTAAGCTGGATTAGTAGTACTAGCTGGATTATTAGTATTAGCTGGATTAGTAGTAGTACTAGCTGGATTAGTAGTAGTGCTAGCTGGATTAGTATAGTAGTATTAGCTGGATTAGTAATACTAGCTGGATTAGTAGTACTAGCAGGATTAGTAGTAGTACTAGCTGGATTAGTATAGTAGTACTAGCTGGATTAGTAGTACTAGCAGGATTAGTAGTAGTACTAGCTGGATTAGTAGTACTAGCAGGATTAGTAGTAGTACTAGCTGGATTAGTAGTACTAGCTGGATTAGTAGTAGTACTAGCTGGAGTAGTAGAAGACGATGACGACAGTAGAGGAGGAGAATGCGAACAACATGTTATTTCAAGTGAAAAACAAAGATTTTAAAAGAAACTAAATATCTAAATAAAAGTAAACCAATTAAATCATTTTCCTTGTTTATAGTTCTCAGGGCATGATAATTGTAACCGTTCAGTGCTCATAGTCCACATGTTACTGGGAATCATTCTGTAAGGTGAACTTTTGCAACTTCATCGTGACTTTACCAATGTTTTGTAGTCGGATAGTATGAATTCTTCGAAAACCTGTGATATGAAAACTTCCACGACTTGTGTTTCATACGCGCTGAAGGCAGGTTTCCGTTCCAATGCTATGTCTATTATGAATATTATGGCTGTTGGTGACTGTTGGTTAGATTAGTCTGAGCAATCTGACATTTGGAACACAAGTTGACCTTACTCATGTAAGCCCTTTCCTAGATAGACCATATGATAAAGGCTAGACGGTAAAAGGAACAGAAATTGTTAACATGTTAAAATATAATGCCCAATTGCGGTAATAAAATATTAAATACACACACGCACAGATATATATATATATATATATATATATATATATATATATATATATATATATATATATATATATATATATATATATATATATATATCTATGTATGTATGTATGTAGACAGACAGACAGACAGATAGATAGATAGATAGATAGATAGATAGATAGACAGATAGATAGATTAGGAGAAGAAAATCATCCTGAAACACAAAAAGAAATCAAGCTAGGATATCATATGGGATATATTATTATAAGCAAACCCTGTAATACCAGTTTGAGTGATAGAGAATAGCCTTAGCATCCGCTTAGAGTTTAGCTTGCTCGACTCGAAACCGAAACCTACTATTGGATCAACCCGGGGAGGCTCCCATGCTGGGTTCTTCGACATTGCACTCTACTCATATTTCCGCGGCATTAAATACTCTCCTTTGTGTGTTGTGCTGTAACAAAACACCATACCAAACCATTTCTGAATTATCAATACATTACTTCATATTAACGGATCTATGTTTCAGAAAACATACAACATAATTTACTTATATCTAATAGCAAACAGAATTTTCGCAACATGGACTCATATTGTTTTGAACATTTCACATTAAAGCATAGTTATTTTCCTATATCTACCTTGCTCTACACTTAGCACCAAAATCAACAATAAAAACACACACGAAGCTGTTTTAAATGTTATTTCCATATGAATAACACCTGCATTAAAGTTACAATAGGGAAGGCAACACGGTTTAGAAACACTATAATTAATTAAAATGGTGTCCACATATAACACATCAAATTAAAAACAAAATCCGTGTGTAAAAGGTAAACTGAGAGAATTAATTTAAAATAAAACGAAGAACACAAAGAAGGACTTACATTTGATGTCCTAGAATTTAAATTCATCATCTATTTATTTTTAATGTAAACCTGTCAATATTTGAAAAAAAGTTTTCACTTAAAGTTTGAAACAGGTGAATAAAGTATTCCCCCACGTTAAATATAAATTCAGGTTCTGATGTTACTAGAAATATTAAGTTAGTACCCCATTTTAGGGAAAAAGAAGTAGATAAATAATTTCCTCATTTGAAACAAAATTGCTAAACATTTCAAATAACCAAGAGAGCATTCGATTATATTATAATAAAGTGTACAAATTGTCAAAGCTAGTGAAGTCTACTCTTCACTGTCAGTACATCAAAGTGATGATTATGATGTGATTAAGTAGTGTAACGTGAAGAATTATGAGACAATTCATATCACCTGAAGAGTTCAATAATTGCGTCCATAGTGACGTAAAAGCGTACCTTGATGAGCAAAGATAGAAACTTTAGAAAATGCTGCTCGTACGGCTGACGACTATACCTTGACTAGCAAAGTCTAATTTGTCAGTAAATCACCAGCAGTTTATTTTGTAAAGGAAAGGATCATTTTAGTTTCATAGTAGCACTTCCAAATCTCAATCTGGGACAACGTTTGGGAATCACAATACTGATAGCACATATCAGAAATCCTTTTGCAAGAAGAGAGAGCAAGTTATTTCTAATTACTACAGGTTGAAAGAGAAGCAACAGAATCAAGACAAGGCTAATCAAAGTGATCTTATTTCCAAGGGTCAAGGTCACGATCATATATTGAGAGCAATACATTTATTGGGTCAACCAAACACAAGTCTGATTTTATTATGGATAATTATGAACCAATCATGTCGAAAGGTTACATATCATGTATTGATGATTTTGTCATGCTTATCCCTATTAAAATTTTAAGAAACAGAGGAGCTTCTCATGATCTTCTATTATTAGGTACATTGCCTTTTCTGCGAAGACTTCTAACGAAAGTATGCTCATTCAATAAGTAGAGTTCGTATTTGTTAATGTTTCTCTCCAGTGTGTAAAATTTGTTATCAGACTTAGTTTCAGGACCCGTGATAGTCGGAATAGTCACATCTTTACCCGTCGAGGGTATTCCTTTGTTACTAGGCGATGACCTAACTGGAGATAAGCTTGAGGTTAATCAACTTTTATTTAAATGCCTTGTTTGGATTAGAATGTCGATCCAATTGAAAACGAAATCCTCGACGTATAAGCTGCATCTGCTTGATTTTCCATATTATATAGATGTGTGTTTATGTTCGATGGCGAGTGTGTGTATGCCATCGGTGGAATAAAGTTTATCGTTAAATGGACATAGTCCTTTTTGTTAAAGTGTAGTGTGGAGAAGCAATGTTGTTGTTACTGAAATGTTCTCATGGCGTAGTATTGCATGTGTCCGTGCATTGTATACATGTTTTGATCGATGACAGCTATGTTTCTGATAACTGTTTCTTTTTTCACTCCTTTGGCTTTTTTCACGATGGTGCCATCGTCAAGACAGATGCAGTGCATTTATGATCGAAGTCCGATGAACTCCGTGATGTGTGACCCATGAGTTTCATCTTTAAATTTTCTCAGCATGTTTTGTTATCATCGCGGTGGAATGGGCTTTGTGTCGGATAATCGCTGAGAAAGAAAACTTGTTTAATGTTGTACATGTCTTGGTCGACATCATTGGTGTGAATTTCATACACGAGCTAGTCAGTGTCTGTCAAGATCAACGTTGCCTAGTCTCCGTATTTCTTTCTGATGAAGTACTTGTGAAAGATCGAGCATAGCCGCGCCGAGGTAGATGGGTTTATCCAGGATGAGACTGGTTTTTTTTTACTGGATTCGATGGCGACCAGATCTTCAGCAAAGATTTCCATGTGGCGAAATGCATCATTGGCGACAAGTTCATTCCGTGGTTTGACATTGTTAACGAGTTCGATTTTCTTCAGTGTCGCATGTTTTCCATGGTTTTTCCGAACACGCTATTGTTCATGGGTTTGAAGAACGCTGTGGTGGCTATGGCTCGTAGTTTCGTGTTAAAGTCGATGTAGGGTTTCATCCACTTTGATTCTTGAAACTTGAGCGCCCGATGAACTATGTCGAGCATGAGTCCATGCTGAAAAGCCTGTTCGAGCAGTGGATGATATAGTTTGTATCTGGTTTTGTTCATGGAATTTGGGACAAGATTTTTCACTTTGACCTCTCCTAGTTCGAACTTACATTTTCGCTCGCGCTGCTTCCTGGACAGCATTTGGTTGATGACAATAATTCGTTCGGCACAAAATGCATGATCGTTGTGAACGTCGTGACGTTGCTCTAGATAAACGAGGTCGACCTCGACGAAATATCCAACGTCGTCGTTGTAGCCGGCATATCGTTCTTGTAAAAATTGTTCTCCGGTGATCGAATGAAAACCTCATGTGGAAAGCGGTTGTGACATAATCTACCCTTAGAGATTGTTTGTGATGTACACGAGCGAATTTATTAAGTCGTATTTTTTCATTTATGCATTGTTCGCGAGGGCATGTTTTGCTGATGACGGAGATTCCACCTCGTACCATCTGCTCTGTCAGCATGCACATGTCTGGATCTGTAAATAGTTCTAAGATAACTCCGGATTGCTTGAAAAGTGCATCCCATGAGAGTCCCTGCGAGGAGAAATACCAGAGTGGATCGATCTGGTAATGGTCCATGCACGTTTTCCTGGAATTGTCTAGCACGTATGCGAGAATGAGTACATCCGTTTTGAGATGGACATCATAATAATTTCCGAGTGTTTGGCATCCAAGCTGGATCCATATGTTGTTTGCTCGCTGTTATTCATCGTCGGTGATTCCTGATAGATGTAAGTGGGAAGAGAAGGTGTTAATGGTTGGCAGCGATGTTTCTCGAATCGTGACCACGATACATCGATGTATGGATAAATTCCCTTCTGCTTAAGCAGATCTGCCTTGTCGCCGAATTCCTTTTTCAGACGTGTGAATGCGAGTTCTTTCAGCGACGCCGGCATGAACTGAGCGCTATCGATGAATCGGAAGGTCCAATCGAGAATGATATGTATATTTCAAAATTGTTCACGTTGCATTTGATTTCTTTCAGACGTCAGCGAGACGTTTTACGTGAGGATGACTGAGTGCTGTCACGATAAAATGTACGTCATATTCTCGCAGATTCTGCCCTATCACCGGAACGAAATCTGGATCCTTGAAGCAGACTTCAGTCATCCTGAGCAGCAGCTCGGTAACGTTCTGTGTCATGGCAATGATCTTTGACTTTTTTCTCATGTGACATACCATATTTTTTCGCAGATGTGACATTGCTGTTCTGATTTATGTTGTTACTGCTGTTGCACCGTGAGTGTAAGCATCGGTGTTGAATTTGTTCTCATGTCGGTGATGCGTTTGTACTCTACGACGAGCTGCTCAAAGAACCAGACGACGCAATTATCGTCACGATGCTGACGATACGGCGAAGACAAAATGTTCATCGACGACTCAGCATGTTTTATAGCCCATCTCTCAGGGATCGTGCTTTTGTTCCGTCGTAGTAAAATAATGTTCAGGATCTTGCACCGGTTCATGTACTTTTTTCAGCATGGCTTCGGAATCTAAGATGATTTGAAACGTCTGTGCTTACTTTCTGCAGTTGTTTTCAAAGTGTGCATTTTTTCTTCGTACGGCATCAGAACTGCTTGTTTTCTTGACAGTATCCCGACGCGACGTGGTCGTGTTGTTTTTGCTGTTGTAAAAAGCATTGTAAGCATCGATAGACGAAATATCCACGATTCTTATGTTGCATGTACTGCGGTCGACATAATCGGTTAAAGTCCTTGATATACACGCAATAGTTTTGATAATAAAGTAAATTGGTGATGTTTGGTGATGCTGTTCTGGACACGAGCATCGGATACACCTTGTACTTTTTCCCGAGGTTTTGTTTTCCTCTAGTCCGAACACGTTGATGTATAGATGATTGAGCGCTTCAAGTTTAGGCACATCTTTCACCGCAGTTACTTTTTCCGGGGGGGGGGGGCCGAGTGGCCGAGTGGTCTAAAGCGCTCTCCGTTACGGATCACTGCCATCTCACCTCTGTCTGCGGCGGTTCGAGTCTCGGATTCAGCCAGTGTGGGTATGTGAGAAAGCTTGCCAGTAGCTTCTAGTGGGTCGGTGGTTCTTTCTGGGGGTTTTCCCGGGTTCTTCCTCCACTATTAATACTGGCCGCCATGTATAACCTATCGTGTGCTGAATAATGGCGTTAAACCCCAGAACAACAACAACAACAACAACAACTTTTTCCGGATAAATTTAATAGAATGCCTAAACGAGGAAAAAACAAGTGTCAGTGGCTGCCTCAGGGCAGAACGTCGACGTGCGATAAATCCTGCAGAAGAAAGTACTGCGTTAAGAATGATACCGTCAGCAAAAGGGGAAGTAAAAGACTTCACCCTTGTAAAGAGTTCGTGTGCAAACATTGTGGTGGATCCGGCATTAGATCGATCAAATATTGCTACGAGAAATTGAGAACCTCCAACAAGGTCAAGAAAACGACAGCGGTGATCTTGGAGTATCTGGCGAGGATAAAACAGGATGCAATCGAAAAATCGTATGCTTCTGCATCAACAAACCTTTTCATCAGTGGTTCAAGCTGTGATAAACGCTTTCTTAAAAACTTCACATGCAAGTTAATTTTATTCTCGCTGACCTTAATTTTACTAACCATTTGTCCAACAACCTAATAGTCAAAATCTATTCAAACCTTTGGTGAGTTTCGTCAGCTGATTTAATTTTACAAGATCTGACGTAGAATCAGGAGTCGCTTTCAGTTCGAGATGATCAAGATATCGCTGTGTAACAACCGGAAATCATCAGCGGGATAAGGTATTTTTTGATGATATTTGCAAACATAGGGCAATTTTGTCTTTTATCACTGGAAACATGAAATCTCTGTCCCTTGAAGCCCACCGACTCCAGTATTTTCTTCGAAATATTTCTAGATCATTAATTTTATCAAGCAGTTCCTGAGATGCCTTTGGAGAATTGACAAAGTTTCCTTGTGGAAGCACGCTTTCTTTTTTAAAAACGCTGCTCAGTGTTTGCTCAATTTCATACGGAGTGAAATGTTCCCAATACCTATATAACGCAGCAACGATATCTGGATCGATTTTTCCATGCACGTTACACACGATCACGTTAAAAAGTGCTTCTATGGCCTTGCTGTTTTCAAAAACTGGTTATTCTGCCGCCAGTCGTGGAACCAATCTGTTCAACTGCATCGTCGAGCACCATCACTCCTATGATCACCTCCTCGTCCTCGTACTCTAACCCAGCATATTGAAAAAACAGTCTTGTGTCGATGGCATTGCGCTGTTTTCTGTTTCGCTTTTTCGATACTATTATTTGTCTGTTTTGTCCATGCAGTTTGATTTTTTTGGTGTGCGTCATCGTCTTCCTTTCGAGCAAATCGTTGTCATTTAATGTATCCCGTTTTGACTACGGTATCAACGTTGCTCGGATACAGTTCCTGGATAATCATGTCAACAATTCATTCAATGCTTTTTGCCAGCCGTGTCACCCTCTATCGTTACACAATTGAAATACCGCAAAATGCTTGTGTATGGCTTCTCTAAGCTGTTGTTGTCGCATATGTCCAACTGAAATATGAGACAGTTACATTTCCGGTGTTCATATGCATTTTCTACTGATACTTTAGATAAATTTCTCACCTGATTGATATCCGACTAAATCCCCGTGGTCTGCTTGAGGACGTGATTGTCATTTCCAGCATACGACGCATCCTGTCTGTAAGTATCGTCGAACAATAACTGGTAAAGTTCGATAGCTACTTGGACAATTTCCGCCATGGTGAAACTTTATGTTCCAGCTATATTCATTGGATACTGGTAAAACAAATCGACTTATATTAGGTCGTCCAGTGAAAAAACTTTGGAAATAGTTTAACCCAGATATAGAAGGTTCTGCCGTGAGCGCGGTAAACTTTAACGTGCAATAATTCATGATTGCGGAGGATATGTAAATTTCAAGAGTTGTGGAACCGCATCTGCGAGTATTTCTCGTTGTCTAGAAAGACGCGCAGAAACAGCATTTATCTCACTCAGTCGTACATCGATGTGCGTAAATACATCCTACGTAACACTTAATGTTTTGTGCTGTTTTCAGGACTCGACAACAGAGACATAGATGCGATCGTGATAGACCTTTGCAGAGACATTACCGCGAAAGAATTCAAAGGCTGATACGCCTGACACGTCCAGTTCTAAGTACTATTTTATGACGTTCCATCGTGACGCTGAGACTAATCCGGAACGACATCGAAAAGGCTTTGATGAATTTTACATAACTTTTTTATATATCTCCGTAGGTATATCAGCATGCCGGTCGAGAAGATCAACTGTTGTGGTCAGTGCGAGGACGTTCTCAAAAAGATTATCCAGCAGCGGACGGCTTGCGTCATCACGTTCTCGAGGACAAGATAGGTCAGCAATCAATTTAGTGAGATGTTGCCTGGGAATGGATCAAACCGATCATCACTAAACTCGTCGAAGCGAAAACGGCGATGTCAAGCAAGGTCAGTTGATGGACACGATCAAAACGACTCAGCAACAGAATCACAAGGGACAAGGAACAAACAAAACAGTTATATAGGCTACCGAGCCAATACCCTCAATAATAAAACTATGACAGTCAGGAGTGTGCCATAAGCTGGAAAACTACATAAATAGGCCAAGATTTTGCACCAAATGCCTGCACTGGGGACACTATGCCCTCAGATGTAGATTCAAACCAAGATGTAAGTACTGCGGAGGTCAACACAAAGGAGAATGCCACACGATTAAACAAAAATGTGCTAACTGTAAAGAAAACCATTATCCTAGATCGGCAGAATGCAGATTTGCAAAAAAAGAGAAACAAATAGTGGACTTAATGAACGAAAAACACCTCACCTACCATTCTGCCAAAAAGATTATTTGTAAAAACAACCCCAACACACCAAAATCTACCTCTGAAACAATCAATGAGCACCAAAACTCTCCACGCAGAATCAGAAGGGAAAACATTGCACCCCAAAACATACCCTCGAATCAGGAAACAAAGGAACCAAAAACTACAACCCACCATGACCACCCTGATAACACTCCAGATACAAACAAAACTGTCACCCCAAACATCCCCAAACCTAACACACACCCCAACACAGAATTAATACAGGAAGTAATGAACCTAACAACAGGAACCCTAATGCAAGATCTCAGTAGCATAATGAGAACCCTCAAAACCATTTTCACCATACTAGCTGATTGGACCACAAGACTAACAGATAAAGACAACGTCAAAAATGAATAGTACAAAAAATAATAAAATCACCATTGGGCAATGGAACTGCAGAGGAATCTTTAAAAACCTATCAGAACTGCAGAACAAACTGAATAATACGGCCGTAAAACCAGACGTAATCTGCCTACAGGAAACCCTCATAACACAAGAACACAAACACCTGCCCAAACTACAAGGCTATACCCAGGGAATCTTTAAAAACAAACCCATGGGGCAGAAAGGGGGTGGACTAGCAATTTTTTTAATAGATACACTAATCTACTATGAAGTAATAGAAGTACCCCCTAACCTAAACATCAATAATAGCATCGAAATAATGTCAGTAATGATAAATATAGGAACCACAAACATTCAAATAATAAATGCATACGTCCCAGGGGGTACCTTTTGCCCTACCAACCTAATGTCACTAAAGGCAAACACTAATAACAACAACAACAATCTAATGATATGTGGCGACTTCAACGCACACAGTGAATTATGGGGAGGTAAAAAGAAAGATCAAAGAGGGAAAATTTTTGAAAAATGGATAACTGAGAACAATCTGGTCATCTTAAACACTAGATTAAACCCTGAGGATGGCACTCTCTCAGCCATAGACCTAACCATCACTACCCCAAAATTGGCTCAAATCACAAATTGGTGGGTGGATCAGGAAGATACGTCAGGAAGTGACCATTTTCCCATCACAATCAATATTCAAACAAAAACTCAACACATTCCAAACGAAACCCCACCTAAATGGAGGTACCAACAGGCAGACTGGGACCAATTCCAATTATTACTAGCTAGAGTAAATCCAGATAACTTAGAAAGCCCAAGTATTGACATGTATTATAATAACATAACAGACACAATTATAGAAGCAGCTAACCGATGCATACCAAAGACAACTAATATCCAAAATAAAAACCCTGTACCATGGTGGACTCAACAGTGCACTATAGAACATAAAGACAAAAAAAGGGTCTTAAATAAATATAACGCACCAAAAATTCTATCTACTTCCAGCAATATAAAGATAAAGAAAAAGCACTAAAATAAACTATAAAAACTGCTAAAATTAATCTATGGCAAACCTTTTGCTCTAAACTGAGTCTAAAATCAAACTCAAAACAAATATGGGACAAGATAAAAACCATCAAAGGGAAAGCAACTACCTCAGCACCAAAAATTAAAAATGCCATAACAAATAAAGATAAGGCAGACCTCCTAGCGAAGCATTTTTCGAACATGAGTAGCAACAATAATCACACCAGAAACTTTCAAGAACACAAAAAACTAATGGAGGAAACCCATCCTCAAATGCTTCAAGACCAATGAACTAAAGAATCTCACCTAAATAGCGACATCACAGTACATGAATGGAAGATAGCCCTACGATCCAAAAACGAAGCATCCCCTGGTAAGAATCAGTTAGGTTACATTATCTACAAAAATCTACCTATCAATATAACAATAGCCATAATCAAACTCTTTAATAGGATATGGGATAAAGGCCAACTACCCACAAAACGGAAACAGGCCATAGTAATACCAACCCCAAGCTAGGTAAAGATCCCAACAACATAAATTCGTACCGACCCATCTCCCTTACAAACAATATTTGCAAAATAATGGAGACAATAATCGCAAATAGGTTAAAACACCACCTAGAAACCAATGACCTACTCTCCATAAATCAATGTGGCTTTCGGAACAAACGGTCCACCACTGACCAACTTCTCAGATTGGAAACAGACATCAAACTCGCTTTTAACGCACATAGGAAAACCGATCATAACCTCATAGCGGTCTTTTTAGACCTAGAAAAAGCGTTCGACCTAGTATGGACCAATGGACTAATGGCCAAACTAAACCAATTTGGAATAACTGGACGCTTGTTCAACTGGATTGGCGATTTCCTCACAGGCCGAAAAATTACCACAAGAATAGGCTGCACCCATTCGGAAGAATTTTCACTTGAAAATGGAACACCGCAAGGCAGTGTAATAAGTCCCTTACTATTTAACCTAATGGTAAACGACCTTGACCTCAATGCAGCCTCCACAAAAATAAACTTGTCACAATTTGCAGATGATAGTGGCATATGGAGGAATGGAAATCCTGCCAATAACACAGTAGTTAAAGAAATCCAGCAGAGCCTAGACAACATAGGGAGATGGGCGGACAAATGGGGTTTCAAAATATCTCATGAAAAAAATGTGTCAATCATATTCACCCCCAAACGAAATAACAACCTAGTCTATCCAAACTTCTATATACAAAATCAATTAATCAAATACGTAACAGTAGTAAAATTCCTAGGAATGTTCTTTGACAACCACCTCACATGGAAACAGCACATTGAACAACTCACCCAGAATTGTAACAAAAATCTCAATTTACTCAGGAACATCACAGGGACTGACTGGGGATCCAACCAGGAAACCCTCCTCACGATATATAAAACCCTAATTAGATCAAAACTGGATTACGGTTGCCAAGCATATAACTCGGCTAGGCAACCTGTACTACAAAAACTTGACACTATCCAGAGAAAAGCCTTACTATTATGCACAGGAACACTCCCCTCAACATCATTAGAAGAACTACAAACACTAACAGGAGAACTACCCTTAAAATTACGTAGGCAAGAATTGCTCCTCCGATACTCCATTCGATTACATACGCACCCAGATAACCATCCCACCAAAATAGCTATAAATAAGCGTAAAGTTGTCTTCAAACCCAAAATCATACCCATCACACCAAGTGGCAAAGTAATCCTTGAACTAAGAGAAAAGATACCTCTACTAAAAAAACAGGTAACAAACAATACAGACCAGAACAAATCACCATGGTTACAAAAACCACCAAGGATTAACACTGAAGCTACCAAATTAGGCAATAAAGAAGGACAAGAAAACTTACTAAAATCTGTACTGGTAAACGAAATCAACCAAAAATACCCGGACTATGTTAAAATATATACCGATGGATCAAAAACAAACAACCCACCAAGAACAGCAGCAGCAATAGTCATCCCTGAATTCAATATACAAACGGGATCCAGATTACCCGACTATTGCTCCATTTACACCACTGAATTCTGGGCTATACTTGAATCACTACAATGGATCAAAGACAACCAAATACCTAAAGCAGTCATTATAAGCGATTCCCTAAGCGTTATCAAATCGATCCAAAATCGCAATACACAATCTAGGGAACAATTCCTCGACAGAGCATGCCAATTAACCGACGATATCACCACAGCACATCAATTAGTCGAGCTCATGTGGATACCGTCGCACATTGGAATCTCTGGCAACGAAACAGCAAAGTTGCAAAAACCAAACTAGGAGATCAAAACTCTATCAAGCTTAACTATAGCTCTACAGAAGCAATAAGCTTCGCACAAACATATATAGAAAAAACATGGCAAGATTTTTGGAACTCCTTCACAAAAGGTAAAAAGCACCATGAAACCAAAAAAAAAACGTAGATAGGAACATGCAGCTACCTAAGGGTACCTATTTGGAACAGAAAACCATAAACAGGATAATAACTGGAAAAACTAAACTAGCAAGCAGTTTTGGAAGGTTTATAGGACCCAAACCAGCAACCATTAACTGCTTTGACTGCCACACCACCGAAGATCTACACCACGTATTCAATATATGCCCAAAATATCAACCCGCTCGGAAAATATTTATCAAAAACCAAAAAGAGATTGAATCACCACACATATACCCAGAGTTACTTATGGACTCTAATAAAAATAAACAATCAGCATATAAAAATATAAATTAATTCATAGACTCAGCAGGACTTAGGAACAAAATATAATTACTATCCCCATAAAACCAAAAGACCCAGTAACTAGCTAAATAAATTTAGAAGCCACCACATAAAAACCCATAACATATCATTCAATTTTATAAAAGTATTAATAAATAATTCACTTACGAAGCACCTATAAAAAACTAAGGAAACCGCAAAATCGGATGTCCTAGATGTCCTTAACGAACCGAGTAATCAGCTAGGATTCCGGTCCTAGATGTCCTTAACGAACCGTGTAATCGGCTAGGACTCCGGTCTCTTGCTAAATAAAGTATAAATAACATATAATCTCTAAAAACATGAATTAATAAATAACTTAAAGAGGTAATATCTAAAAACTTATAAATAACATAACGTAAGAAACACACCCTAAACACCTCGACTAGTAATACCATAATAACCTTGAAAATCTCTCTTCATACATGATTTCTACTAAGAACCTCTATAAACAGCATAGAACATCCCCCCTCCCTCCTTTTAGAACATTTTGAAGAAGAAAAAAAGAAAAAAAATCGAAGAAAAAAAAAAATCAAAAATCAAAAAAAAAATCGCAAGAAACACCAGGCAAATGCAACAAGAAACCAGCGATGTAAAGCAAGCAGGACCGTTCCCGAGCTCTCCTTCCCAATAATGACAGCCAACCGTTCAACTGTAGGGACCTTTATGGACCCACAGATTGAGGCCAAACTATCAGGGTTCCTTGAATCCATAAAAGCCTGGGGGAGGTGGCACCATCCCCTTCCCCAGGAACAACTAGCTGGCTGCGGTGCAGTCAGAAAAAAGTGGCACATGCACAATTGTGCGCACGCCACTATAATTAAACTCAACAACAACAACAACAGCAACAGCGTTTGCTGGAGGACGTACTTCCTGCGTCGGAAAGCGACGTCGCCGAAATGATGAGGTGAGCAGAAACAGAACAAGCTTGAGAAGCCAAACTGCTAAAAATGAAAAAGGATGGAAAATAAATAGCAGTGGAATTGAAAAAGCGGGAGGAAAAAAAAGAAGAAAACCGAATCCAACATTGAATCATGAAAAAGAGGCAGAATATTTTCAGCAGAGACAAGAAATGATTCAGAAGGCAAAAAATAATTTATTCGGAGTGAGAGGAAAAAGCTGGAGAATATAAAAGAGAAGAGCGTGAGAATGAAATACTTATGAAAACTCATGCTGAGTTAAGGGAGCGCATTAAGAACAGATACCGTGTTGAACCAAACAGAGGATGGTTGCAGGAATTTGTGGAAACTAAATTCACATACATGACGATATTCATGAGCTCAGGATTATCGGCTGCGGATAGTTACTTCAGATTGTTGGCTAAATGTGGTATGCTCACTGAAATAAACCGGGTGTACGGACCATTGATTGAAAGTAACAAGAACGAGAGCGAGAAAGAACAAATGATTGAATGGCTTGATGAGTTAAAACAAAAGTACAATGCTAATCTGAAAAGAGATGACAAAAATCAAAAGAAAAAGAAGAAACATAGAAACAAAACAAATATCTCCAGTGGGGGATCCAGTTCTTACAGTTCTAGTATTAAAGCAACCTGATGCTCATTAGGATTAGAACCGATAGGTTAAAAGAACAATCGTTGGCGGATCTAGTGACGGTGGAAGGGTTATCAGCGAGTCTGCCTGCAGGAGCACGTCGTGAAAAGGAAAGGGAACACGCGAGTCTATTTGAAGAAAAAGGAGAGCTTGTGTTTCAATTCCACCATTATGGAGGGAGTTTAAAAAATAGGCAAAACAGGAAAATATCAACCTAAAATAATCAGTCATTATGATTTTAAACTTATGTTGAGAGGGAAAATCAACGGAAGAAGAAGGATAAGCAACAAAAGGAGGAGGAGAGAAAGCAATGATCGCTTTCACACAATCGGGGAATGTGTGTGTGGAGATCGATAACGAGATGGTGGATAATCTCATCTTCTGGATAGCAAACTTGTGACGTCGGATCAGTATCAGATTGTATGTGAGAATTTGATTTAAAATAGCTTGTTATCACCGGCGAAGTAGTTGACCACTTTTGTCACATACATTCGAATAATGGCTCTCAACGATACCACGCTGTTTTTCGATTCACGTTTGGTCACTTCTACGGTGCGATATAATCCTCCGTTGGAAATAGACAAATTATCCACGTTATTTTTTCCGTTCGCGCTGCACGTACATGTATTTCAACGAAAGCAGCTCTGATTTTCCTCAAAGCAGCTTATTCTGGAGCTACCGGAGCAGCATCTGCAACTTGAAGGGCAGTGGGACAAAAAATAGCCTGTAAAATCATGTCGCAGAAAACTCGGACAATCCTGCAGGAAACGCAGTTGTCAGATCTTTCGACGCAGACAAAATATGCTCTTAAAAAATTCTTCGGCAGTTTTCAAAGAAAGATCGGAAACGATTTTACAGGATTTTGACAGAAAGGTCGGTGTACAAGTGATACTACCATCTCTTGGTGCCATCATGTCCGGTTAGAGATTAAAAAGATTGTGGTAAAAGCATTCTCAAAAACATTCTCAAAAAATATAATGCATTTTAATAGCCGTGCGATTTTATAACATCTTTATAAAATGGCGACACCATTTATTCGAGGTTTACTCCCGATTACCTTAGGCTGAACCCTGATACCCGCATCGAGGACTCGACGACCGAGTACAAGCAGTTCAAATCCCAGGACACGAACATCGCCAATCTCAACACCAGTACGCGACGAAAAATAGAGACACGTGATGTGCACATGCTTCCTCATAAATCCATTGTAGAAATTCGCTAGAAAATAACAACTGCGGCGGGAGGAAACTATGCAGAAGGAACTCAAGTCACGCTGCAGAACAACGGATGGTCATTATTGAAATGGGCGCAATACCAACTAAACAATCAGACCGTTGAAGAAATCAATGGATACTGTCCACAAGCAAGCACAATACTGAATATGATCGTGATCAGCGATCACTACATGCGCACTTGCGTCACCAACATGTGGCGGTTGAGAGATACAGGTACTAGAGCTGCTGTGTGTTCTGAATACACCGCCAACGATCAGATGATTCCAGTGGCTAATGTTGGTAATGCTGAGGAAATTGCCGAAGATAGTTTCAGATGCCATTTTGCTTTTGCACCTAATGCTGCATACAACACAAGATTCACAGCTCCACTTCATCTCACCGATTCCAGTCAAGGGATCTGCATGATGCTTCCACTGAGCAGCATCTTCGGAGTGAGCAGGGATATCAGAACGGTGTTCAGAGGCATCAAGCTCACGCTGGTGCTGAAAAGAGCTTCCGCCTAACAATACATGCACATATTTGAAGCTTTAGCAGATGGGCAATTCACCATGACGTGGTTGTTGCTGTTAATGCCCCAAAATATTCCATCGACGGCTCACGTGCTCGAACTGGATACGACGCTGGCCAGATTCACCAAGAAACTTTACTTTGAGACACACCGAATTTACATGCAACAATTTGCCGCTGAGCAGCAAACTACGTCGTGGAGAGTAGTCACAAATCCAGGTAGAGAACTTCCCAGACACGTGTTTGTGGTGTTTTGGCTAGCAGCACGACTCGTAGACCTATCTGGAAACAAACACATGTTTTATCCTCTTGGGCTGTCTCACATTTACGTCTACATCAACTCCAGACAATATACAGAGCGAAAGCTCGAATGTAATTTCGACGTCTGGGCCAGAAATTATTCCTGCGTGTATATGATGTTGATGGAAGCTATGCACAAGTACCAGGACGTGGACACGGGCACGCATATATTGATGGAAGATTTCTCCAACTATTATTCCATTTTCCATTTCGATGTCTCCAAATATTGCGAGCGCCTCAAAGATTCTCCAGGCGACGTCGACATACGATCGACTATTGGAGATCCAGGTGCGGATTAGGTATCTTACACGCTGATAACACAAGACCAACTCATGACGTTGGATGTACTCAATGGAGAAATGAATATCTTTGTATAGACAATGCCGAGCAAAAAATCAACAAAACGTCGGAGAGCCACACGCGAGGCCGGCTCCATCGTAGGCAATGAAATTATCAATGCGATCAACCCATTCGTGCAGACCATTGCGCCAAAGCTGTTTGCGTCTGTTCTTGCTCCATTGGGACTTGCTGAAGCGACAGGGGCCATCAATGGAGCCACATATAAAGCGGTGATGGAAAATGGTGTTTCACATAGCAGAAACTTACCATCGTGACATTATCAATTGACCATCGAAATAAACCCGTCAAAAGCAAAAGAAAAAAATATCAATTAATATAACACAATGTCATATGTGCCAGTAGATTTAACTCTGTCACCGCAGCAAAAGAAAAGTATTGCTGTGGTGGCCCCACACAACAGGCCCATATTGATCAAGCTTAAGTAATCAGCGTTAACAGGACCTGACAGGCTCATGCTGACTCATCGTCAAGCCAAATCAGCAGCTACATATGCCGCTGCACGAAAAGGAATTGTTCTGAATTTGTCGGCGTCACAGCTGTCAAAACAAGGAGGACTCATCGCAGCCCTGTTAGCAGGTATCGTTGGAACGTTACTTCCAGGATTGCTTGCATGGACGTAATTTCAACTTTTTCGGGGGGGGGGGGGCGGGGAACTTGATTCGGAGGTGGGGAGAAAAACTTGATTGTGGGCGGGGCAAAACTTGACGGGCTTGTTAGTTTTCGTATATATGCAACAGCAATTTTACACTTTGCTGCACATGCAAATTCGGGGGGCCAAATGCACCCCCGCCCCCCCCCCATGACGTACCTGATTGCTCGGCATCGGAAAAGGACTCTTGGAACCACGCGCGGTAAATGTATTTAAAGCAAAGGAATGAGAAAAAAGTTTTAACATGGGAAACAAAGTTGTCCAACATCAACAAAATTAGAACCAAAAGTTGGAAATTGCCACCTGAGGGAGGTGCTCAGAGACAAGAGACAACTCAAATTGCGCAGACGACTCTGTCGTAGGCAGCTTTGCTGCAGAAAACTCCGTTGTCGGCGAGGTGTCGACTATATGTCATTTCTCTGTATAACAAAATATATCACTGTAGCCACTGCGACGTGGACACAAGTTGCGAAGACCTTCGTGTGGAGAGAAATCTGTGCGTGGGAGACTGTAAATGCTATGGACGCCGATAAATTCTAGGTGTCGCCGTGGATATCCATGCACTGTTCGGAAAACTTCCGAGACCACGTGGCGGATGGACATTGCCAGGACAATAATTACACAGGGCCGTGGAACCCCTTTGAACAGGGGTCACAAACATGCGGCCCGTGGGCCACACGTGGCTCACCAAGCCGTATCCTGTGGGCCACAAAATGATTGGCATCACAAGATATCAAGAGAGATAACAAGGTGGTACGGCCCATAGACCTTCGTAAATGACCTCATGCGGCCCTCATGGCGGTTTGAGTTTGAGACCCCTGCCTTAGAACAACAACTGGATGAAAACGATCAGCCGTTTCCTGGTCAGGAACCCTATATCGACGTAGATGCCATCGTGACAAGACATGATATCTGTTTCAGAGATCATACAGACGACAAAGTTGGATGCGATAAAGTGACTCTGAGAGACAAAAGAACTCAAGCCGAATAATTTCATAGAGCGAGTAGACTGAGCTCTTGTGAGTGATATCATAGGCACTAAAGGTATAATGAAAAAGTCAGCTGGGGTAGAAGATCTTTTGACACCGGAACTGAAAGTTCTTGCAGAAGAAGTGCATAAACCTGCGAGTAAACATTTTTCATTACTCAGTCATCCCGGTCGTAACGACAATATATGGTCTGCAGATCTCGTCGACATGAGAGATTACAGGGCGTACAACGATCATTTAAAAATATCCCATGACGGTCATCGATGTGTTTAGTAAATATGCATGTTTAGTTCCTCTAGAAAACGAAAAAGGAATTATATCGTTGAGGCGTTTGACAGCATTGTAGGTGAACGCAGACCACATAAACTATGGACAGATCATAATAGTGAATTTATAACAACACCGTCTCAGACTGGCTTCAAAAATAATATTACCTGGTACAGCACACACAATCAAATCAAAACGGCCGTCGCAGAGCGGTTTAAAAGAACTATCAAAAATCGCATGTGGAAGAGCTTACCAGTGATAACAAAAACTGATACTTAGATTTTTTGCCAGAAATCATTGACCAATAAAATCAAACATGGCACCGCAGCATTAAAATGACTCCCACAGAAGCATACTCAATAAACCTAAATGATTTTCAGGACTAAAGACAAGTCATAGACTCCTTATTTTATGGATCTAAATTTAAATTAGGTGACCACGTTATAATCAGCAGACAAAAACTCACGTTCAAAAAGGGATACACACCTAACTGGACTGAAGAAGTCTTCGTCGTTCATGCCATTAAAAAAGAACAAATCATTCCAGGCACGCCCAAAGATTTATCTGGGGAGTCATCCAATGATTGTTTTACAAGCAGGAATTACAGAAGACCAAACAAAACCTGTTCAGAGTCGAAAAGGTGATCTCCACCTAAAGAAAAAACCTTTCGTCAACTGATTTGGATATCCTGAACAACTCAACTCGTGGATTCCAACAAGATCCCTAAGGCTTCTGAAATAATCTTATCATACACCTCACACACTCTCTTTCCTAATACTGGCATACACTTCGCAGCGTGCTCGTGAAGTCCAATCAGCTCAAATATGCGCTTAAATACATACTCAAATTTTATAAATTTCACACGATCCGGAAGTGGATTTCGAGCCACCCTGTTCAGCAATTGAAAAACTCTATCTCGCTCTAGCAATGACAAATCAAAACGCTTCAATTTATTTTTTTATGCGGTATTGCTGATTATACCGCTGCATCGGTCGCCGATGACCATAACAAAACCTCATCCACTCCTCGTTCTCATGCTCGTCATCACTCTCCTCACAATAAATCATCTCAGGAACCTGACTCAGGTCCTTATTCGCATACGCTATAACTCATCCACACGCTTCAACGTAGCAGCACGCTCCTCTTCACTTAATTCCACTCTTGGAATACTACTGCGAACATCATCACTAAAACGCAATCGGTCACTCATCCAAGGCTATCACGGAAGATCCATCTTTGCTATACTACAAGCACATCTCTAAGAAGACGCGCAGGAAAATCAAGCACGATTTTCAGTGGACCTTAAGCAAGCCCGAACCCCCATCTCTACGAGACAAAACCCCCATTTCCTCTGCGTGAGCCAGAACCCCATCCCTATGAGCTTGAAAAACAGTGAGTCAGAACCTACATTTTACTATACTACTGTTATCCGGCATTTTTTGAGAGGCTGGACTGTAAACAAAGCAAATGAAATGGTTCACAGATTTCATTTCCGCATTTGCATTAATGGACCAATACTCACTGTGCACTGCCTCTGAAATACACACAGACAACCACGCCATAATGCTCATATTCTAAAAATAAACAATTACCTTTTAATCAATACAAAGAATGCTTAGATCTGTGTCTTATAACACAACTAAAATGAGAGAAAAAATGTTCTAAAATAGACTGGGACTACATCGTTGGGCGTTTAAGTAGAAGCAAACATTGTGACCCGAGTCCTTGCTGTTTGACTGCATATTGGGCTAAGTGACCAAACACTACAAATAAATCCGGCATGATTGTTTTAGTGCTTCAAACGACCATGTATATAGTGTGTTTACTCAACACAGATACTCATGAGCAGATCATCCATTGCTTTCGATTCACCAACTCAGTGCAATGAAATTAATGAAAAGCACTTAATCACATAAGTGGTATTTCCGTCTATGAACTGATTAAATGACAGTAACGAGTCTTTACTTTTTAAATTGATTATACATATTAGGTTGCCATCATCACGTGGTATTGTGAAGGAACGGTCTGTGCTTGCATTTAAACGACAAAATGTAAGTTAAGGTCACTTTAATATTTAATAAAATACAAAACCCTTGTTTAATTTAGGCAAGATATTGAAATTTTTCGACAAATAAAATGGAGGTGGGACAAATGAATCTTAGGCAAGTGGTTGAAAAAGAAATGTGATCAGCCCTCGTATGTACAAGAAATCATCTCTTTCTTAACTTCTGTATTGACTATGCTTTTAACATATTTTCCTCATAATCTCTTCAAATTTTCAGTATGTCCTTTTCGTCTACACACAAACTGAAATGCGATGTACATGTGCTTTTATCAGCAATTAGGAAAAGATTCGAAGATAGTTCATCGGAATAAAAACAAAAACATGCACATGCTTTTCGCATAGATTCTCAGTCGAATATTAAAGGTTCTGTGAACAAAATTGATGTCAGTAAACACGTTTAAATATCTTAGACCAAATTAATATATATCTATACGACAAGCGAAAACAATTTTAATGTGCCCTGATAGAATGGAGGAAAATATATGGTCCCTGTCCAAGAAGAATGTCCTGTAATCCAGATTTAACCGTGTTCAGCTATGCTGAATCGGCTTTCTAAATTAGCAAATTGAGACTCGGCGGCGTGTATTCTGCGCCTTGCTTTACAAGCACTTAACATGGTGCAGACATTGGGTCTCTAAATTTTGGTCAGACAAAAATGTACATAAACAATATAAATCTAGACCGGGTTGTATTGATATGTTGGAAGCAGACTGTATCAAATAGAAAGAACTTGGCTTATATCAGAAGGTTTATGATTACAAATGAAGAATGACATTCGAAGTAGTTTAAACATTTTTTTTTCTGTCATTTCCCTCTCAGAAAGGTTCGAGTCAAGAAAACTTTCGAATTTTCATTTTGTCTGCATTTCGTTAAAAGTGCCCAGCTTCATGCTGTTATCAGACTCTTTGAATTGATCTTTCTAGTTTTGAATCTTAGTTTAATTTTTGTGGTCATTATGAAGCGAGTCTGGGGTCTGAACTTAATGGATCTCCAATGGAAATGAGCGCGTGATCTGTTGGTAGCCTTTATATAGGAAGAGACCTAACAAATAATAAATCTGGATTTTGGCCAGGGTTCAAATCTTTGTTTGTCTCTCTTCACCGGTTTTGGTTATATTGACCTGAAAAACTCAATTTATTTCAATCATAATACAATAACGTAGCTTTGTTTATCTTTCTCAGCGAACTCGGTGTTTTATTTAAATAAAATTTCAGAAGATGAAGTCACATGCAGATATAAAAAGACGGTGGTGTTTCCTGACCAACGAATCTTTGAGAAAACACGTTTGATTGACTAAACCTTCCCGTTATGCGCTTCTAAATGTGCTTCCCGTTATGCGCTTCTAACTGCGATTCCCGTTATGCGCTTCTAAATAGTCAGATAGGAATGGGTGAATTGAGTTAGAATTCCTCAAGCAGTTTGTATTGCTTCAATTGTTTAATTCATATTGTCCATGGTCGATGAAATGGTGACTGACAAGTTAGACGACATTATTATCTCGAGATTCAATTATCACCAGCATAAAGCACATTCCTTTGGTGCTGTTATCCAGAACTCAATGCCGGATTGTTTTAAATGTGGTATTGTGGTGATTTTTTTAATACCAATTAACGTTATGCAATGTTACACAGAATGTATTTGCATCTAAACTTGTCGACATCAGATGTTTGGTCCAGCTGGAGATAAAGAAGAGGGGACAGCAACTACAAAGCCAGAACTATTTGAAAGGGCATTCAGCCTAATTCAGAAATATTGTCGAGAGCATGCTCACCCTCAGGATGAATCGCTTTTTATAATCACAAATGTGCTGAACGGCTTGATCCAAGACAGCACTAAACTACTATAGAAAAAAAAAAAAACTTACTCACTGGCTGCAGATTAAGTGGATATCGGTATCACCTGAACCACTTTCCGTAAAACAACAACTCCATCAGCAGTATTGTTAGATGGTGCCACATCGCATAAAGCGGCAACGGTTACAGATGATAAGCATCCAAATAAAGACAGGAAAGACCACATTGCTCCTGATCTAAAGGAAATGGTTAATAAATTCCGTGTGCATTCAAGCTAAGTGACTATCATTAAGGTGTCAGGTGCAATTTGGACCAGGGAACAAACTACAAGAAGAAGGCAAGGAACGGGAGTAGTTTCTGGCAGATTTAGGAGACAAAAAGATCAGGAAGACAACAAAGAAAATTTTTCACCAGGAAAGAGGGCCACTCATTATTTGAGGACATTATTTATTAAAGCAGAGTATGCAAGCGGAAACAACAGGCTGAGATGATAGTCAAAACTCCCAACACATACAGTGATGATGAATTTGTAAATAATGTTTGTTGTTAGTTACGGATGTTACAGACTTTAAATGATGGTCATTAATATCGATGAACTTTTTCTTACAGTTGTGGGTTTTTTTTCTTACACACTTGATAAACTTAATAAATATTGTGTATCCATATTAAATTCGTATTATTTAATATTCATTCTCGTTATCGATCTGGTCAGGATCAGTGGTTGAAGGGATAACTGGTGTACTTTTTAAGCAAGAGGTAAAAAGCGGAACGAGTATCCTTTGTGACAGACGCGCAACCGAATGGGGCATTTTCAAATTCTACTATTGGATCAGTCCGGGTGTACTACCATGGTACGTCATTGGTCAAGTGTCAGTGTATTGATCCAGATTAAAAGCTGCTACGTCTAAGTACACCTGCACCATAATCTACATATATCTACCTAATAAACACTCAATTACAGATTTGTCACAACCCCCACATTGCAAAAAGACCTTTTTTAAAAAAAACTATTTATTCAAATAAGAAATATTCTAGCAAATATTAACCTTGCCAAGTGCATATCTAATGACACAATATTTATAAATACACGTGACAAAAATTAAATAAATAACAATTGTTTCTGTTTATGCATTGTTTAGTGGGGCGTCTGAGAAACAGAATTATTCCTGTGATAACATATTTACTGCTTACAAGAGACTAACACCTGGCTGTCTGTCTGACTGCATTTGAATTACGTCTGATTTTGATGGAGTGTTTGTATTTCTTCAGACGTTTGTTTTAAAATGTTCCTATGGTTTTCCAAATAGTAATCAGTGTGGTAAAATTTAGTTCGAAAATTTTAGTCAGTATCAGTATTTTGTTCTTCATATTTTATGAGGTAAATGACATATAACCAAAAGAGAGAACTTGTTATTCTATTTCACACCGCAAAGTAGCATTAAGAATGTGTGTATGATTTAGATTTTTAACGTAGCTTTAACGATTTTTCAGTCATATCGCTACGATGTCTACGGTGTGGCCGTTTATAGTGACGACTGGCAATGGCGCATCATGCCACCACATGCAGCATTATGTCCCACCCAGTCACATTATTCTGACACCAGATAACTAGTCCTAACACTAACCTCTTAATACTGGGCGCCAAGCGAGGCAGCTGCTAGTACCATTTTTACCATCTTTGGTATGACTCGACCGGGGTTCGAACCCGCGACCAACCATATCCGAGGCGGTCAGCATTAAGAGTGTATGCCTTCTTTATTTGCTTATTTCTTTCAAAACTGCCTTTAAAAAATAGCAACTATTACTTAGATAGCATTGGCTTTATTCACTCAGGTACAGATAATACGCTATGTTAAAAATCACATCATTGTAAGTACTGAATCATAGTGTTTTGAAAATTGTACAGTAAAGCAAATTATTTTCCTACCCATAACCGGTTGTACGATTGGCATCGAAACCGAAAATAAAAACATGGCATAAATTCAGTGATGTTTTAATTTCGATATGAATTACACCTGAATTAAATTATGAAATAGGAAAGTCAACAGATTTATAAACACTATAATACCAAACATATAAACATATTGTCAACGCATGAAAAGCAACGAATTCATTCCATTTCTTCCATATATTTACAAAATATTTACCGCACAGTAGAACTTTCCATATATATATATATATATATATATATATATATATATATATATATATATATATATATATATATATATATATATATCTTGGATTTTCAATTGCGTTGCATTCTGAAAAATGAATTTACATGTACATATAACTCTCACTATCTTCGAGGCTACATAGTGTATATTACATATACATGTGTACTTGCATAACATGGTGTCTATTACACATACATGTGTACTTGCATAACATGGTGTCTATTACATATACTTGCATAACATGGTGTCTATTACATATACATGTGTACTTGCATAACATGGTGTCTATTACAAATGAGTAATTATTTAATATTGACTTTATTAAACGAGTTGAATAATGTCCAGCTTTTGCGAGTCTTGGCTCGCAAAAGCTGGAGATTATTCAACGAGTTTCATAAATTTAATATTAAATCATTACCAATTTGAGATTGTTTTCATCACAGTTTTTATTTCAGTGAAAATTATTTAGATTGAAAGAAGAACGAATAATTTCATTCATTCTGACAAACTATGCACTTTTAATTTGTTGTGCGCAAAAAATAGCCCCAAAGTTGAACTAGTATTCACGTTTAAAAGTAGATTATACTTTTCTTACAAACTATAAATCAAAGAAGAATCATCCTTCCAAATAAACAGACATTTTACACAGACAAAATCATTTTTCAACACAGAATGACCAATGCGCGTGATGTCGCGGTGTTTTTGATACAGAACCCATTAGAGTACAGTATATAGTCCATGTTTACATAACGTAAAGTGTCACTTTCACAACTAAATATTATATTATTGCGATATTCATGTGAAAGACGGTTTCCTGAATGCAAACATTTTAATATTTACTGTGATGTATTTGTGATCGGATATTTGCGGTGTTTGATTTGGAACAGTAGACTGCAGGATATGTAAACAAAGCTTGAGTCGGAATTGCATCACATATTTGCCGCATAAATATGCAGTTGTTGTTTTACACTTCTGTCAGTTTTGGAAACTGGTTTACGTTCATTTTTTGTTTCTGTGAACATAGGCGAGTTTATTTATTTCTTTAAGCTAACGTATACCACGGTTGTATATAGGGTGGATTACATGCTACAGGAATACCGCCCCCTCCCCCATATCACCGCTACCAACTGAGCAATACCCTTAGGTTTTCTTTGTTGTTGTTATTGTTCTTGTCTTGGGGTTTTTAATTTTTTTAATGTTATATCTTAAACATGACATAACAATCCCCTGTGTGCTAAATTGGCCATATTCAGACGACACCATTTTTTTTCAATTCCGATTCTTGACTCGAATCGAAAATGTCCGCCAAAATGTTCATTCAAAACCAAAAATTCCAGTAATCGGGATTTTAAAAAATTTCCCACGATCGCAACCAATCAGTAAAAGAATACTGCACAATAATATCTTGGGATTATTTGGACTAATCAGAATCACATAAAGTGATATGTTCACATTTTATAATATCAAAAATATTAAACTGCATACAATATAGGCAAAGTGTACAGACTATGTGGTAAACAAATGTACTTGCATAACATGGAGATTAATCAACAGCCATCGTGATCGAAAGTATATTTCGGCTAAAATATACTCAATATTAGGATTATATTCATTCCTTTGTCTGCTACATTCATGTCACCAAACATGTAAACCTAAATTATTCTGAAGAATCAATAGAGTTTGTGATGTCATATTGTACAAATTCAGTAGTAAACACTTCTGCTGCTTTTCAACTCTTAATATAACCAGAAGTGCATTCATAGTTTTCACGAATGTCCGACACTACTAGTATGATATAAAACACAATACAGGATTTACATTTTATCCCGACAACTAAAATTCATCAATTATTTGTTGAATTTATAATATTTATAAACACTTTATTTTTCACTCGTACTTTCAAACAGGTGATGTAACTTCAGAACATCATGGCGTTTATAACATAATGTAGGTATACCTATACATAAATTCAGTGATACTAGACGCTCCACCCACAAACGTTATGGTACATAAAACACTTACTCATAGGCTCTCGCGACCAAACAATTTATAATCATTTGATGTATATAGTCAGCAATTAAGGCAACTGCAACGAAATCCTGAAAAAGGTTAAATAAAGACCAAACATCTTACAACAAAGATTACAGACACTCCAAAACTGAGAAAATATTTAAATGCCAAAAGATTCATAAACGATTCATTGAATGTATTTGCGATTTATATAGCCTATGGAATGCTCTCTTTTAAAACAGTCTATTATTTAGAGGCTACATTTAGAATAATTACAGCAAAGATTTGATTTGGCTTGGTTTTGTGGGGTATACCGCTATTTTAGCATATGATAGGTTATGCATGGCTGACAGAATAAATAAATAAAAAAATTATAAAATAAAATAAAATATCAAGGACCTCGTAGTGTAAGAGTCTGCTACTGGGCCGGGGTGGGGGTGTGGTTGGAGAGCAGTCATATTCACCTTATGTGGTGGAACCCGTGTAATTTGAAAATATTGCGGACCAAAGTTTCAACGCATTCATTGTACAGTTGCAAATATCAGTAATGTTTATAATCTACATGAGCACGGATCGGTCAAACTGGACATATTCTGCTGTACTCCTTGTCTCTTTACTTTGATACAGCTTACAAATTTCTGACCATCCATGGTCATACTACTTATCATAAAGAAAACAGAAATTCGAGCACATATCTACACACACTACGCATTGAAAATGCCATACATTTGATTGGAGAATATTATGTTTGAATGTTTTAAAATACCCTAGACTCATAACTTGAATGTACAATAAACAAGAAAAGAAAATAACTTTGATGTATACGTGTATAAGGAAAAATGGAGAAGTGCACGCTTCTAAGCTGTCGATTGGAAATCACTCAAATCTTATGCAAAACAAATGTCTTACATTTAGGATATTTAAAATTAGGCAAAATCTGACGGTTTCATTATTGGACGAAGCATGGGCAATCCTATTTCTATAAATATGTCTGCTGTTGTTGTTGTTATTGTAGGGTTTAACGCCATTTTTCAACACAAGATAGGCTATACATGGCGGCCAGTATTAATGGTGAAGGAAGAACCCGGGAAATCCCCGAAAAGAACCACCGACCCTCGAGAAGCTACTGGCAAGCTTTCTCACATACCCACATTGGCCGAATCCGAAACTCGATCCCACGCAGACAGAGGTGAGATTGCAGTGATCCGTAACGGAGACCACTCGGCCACTCGGGGCCCCTTGTCTGCTGTTGTTTTGTTGTTGTCATTTGTTGGGGGTTGGGGGTTGGGGGGGGGGTCTTCTTTCCAGTACTTTGATAATTTTGCAAACTTCACCAGACATCTTAACTAAATATTTTCAGACAATATTTTCAATCAATTACACGTGTATATCAATGTCACCTGTAAAAAAAAAAACAGCTTAATTTTCATTTAGTACTTTACAATAGGAAAAGTTTACGACAAATACATTTAACAAAACAAATTAAAACAGCGAAAGGATATATTTTTAAATACTTGTTTCTATTCAAAACTTAGACGTAAAATAATATAGAATATGAAAAAATAAAGTTACAAACATCACACTTAATATGAAAAAAATCTAAAATCCTAATCAAAGAACCTCGGTTCATCATTTTCCAGATTGGCTTCATTGGACCATGCCATGCGAAGTGCACCGTCCATCTCTGACGCTAGTCTGTTGCCGGGACGTAAGCGATAGTTTGTCCCTCCTATTTCGTCTTGACACTCTGGACAAATCCCAGTATGCAATGCGCCGCCGCAGTCATCTATTGCATATACGTGATCTGTGTAAAGAATATACAAACACACTTTGTCATACATGCAATCTAAGTCAATTGTAACACTTGTTTATGTTATCGTTGCAGTAAGTGAAATTCGGAAATTAAGAACAGTTTCTAACTTTCTTAAGACATCCAAAACCAAATCTAAACTAATATTTCCACCGGTCAAAGTGATTGTCTAAGAAATAAAACAGGACACCTAGGGTGCATTTGGACAGCATGGGGCAACAAATGCCTATGATAAACACGATTTTGTAACTAAAAACGTTTCGTTCAAGATAGAGCACAGCTTTTATTAAACAAATATGAACCTCGTTTCTAAAATATATTTATGACTTTGCCGTATTATAACCGTTTTTTAATGTAAACATGTATCTTAACATTCTTCATTCATTTATTTAATGGAAATATTTCCTTTGAGCGACATAATTCACTTTTGTCCCCCAGATAGTTTATCGGTCTGTCACCAACCCACATTTCCAAGTCGGTGGGTAATGTTTAGTTACAGAACCGCTGATTGAATATTGTACTACACCGTGTTATTTATCTAGATTTCACCAGTCCAATGCAATCTCTGAAAACGTATTTCCATCATATAAAATTCCTTACTGCAGTAAAGCCGACCGATAACACTCTTTGTAGACGGAGGATGTTATTCGCTGTCCAGGATTAATCCTACTCAACGGTATCCGCCTATTTCTCTGTATAAATGCTAAGTTACTTCGTCAAATGCTTCACTGCAGACATGGTATCGTACAATTCAGATACGCAGGCATTCATGCGTCCTAGAACCGAAGTCACATTTGTTCACAGGTGGAAGAATGAGACGAATAATATATGAGAAAAGAAAGGAGGAGAAAAAAAAGAGAAAAACAACATGCAGGTAGAAGTAAAGGAGAAGCTGAATAAAACAAAAACAAAAAAACTAAAGAAATGTTAGCGTACTATTTCGACATTTAAACCAGTGCCCTTTCTCGAAGTTCATAGCTTGGACGATCATCAGTCTCTCTTCCTCTGAGATGCCAAGACCACTCAAGGGTGCAACTTTTTTCAGTTCATCTAGACATGTCTTTACCACGTTCTGACGATCTGGGGTAAACCGCTTCCCATCGCAGATCATTCGCTCACTTTCCTGCATCTGCCTTCTTAGTTGAGGATGCAGCTCCTTTCCAAGAACTTTTATATTCCTCTGGTACATAAGAAGGAGAAGGAAGGACTCTAGTCGGGCAATTTCTTGCTTGGCATCGCTTATCTCTTGTCGAGTCATGGTGCTTCTTTCTTCAAGTGTCCAGTCATGTAGTTTGTGAAGCAGATTAATAGATCTTTGTTTTTCTGCAGTGAATGCTACACCTCGCAACTCCTCCCATCTTTTTATCAATCTTGTGATGGAATTTAAAATGGATATCTGATTTTCCAGTGCCATATACTGTCTTTCTGATGTTGCATTCTTGACTAAAGACTTAACTTTTGTAACTGTCTCAGGAGTCTCTGTATTAGGAAGGTCTTTCATTGATTCTTTTATTGATTTGGCAGCCTCTTGTACTCTTTGTCTGCTACCTAACACCTTCCTTTTAACTTCTTCAATTTCATTCAGTGCCCTGTTCGTGATCCTCCCATAACGAAGATTTCTTCTTATGGGTGTCGTGCAAGTGGGACAAACTTTTAGCTGTATTGTACTGGTAGTGCTGTCGTCATTTACACTGCCAATCCACTGATCCAAAGCGTCTACCTCTACTATATGGTCGCAGTCCTCGAGCTGGACGAATAGAGCATCTGGTTCATCTTCTCGTCCAAATTTTATCTCCGTTACTATTTCCTTGTCACATATTCTGCAATATTTTGGACACATTTCTCCGCATAATCCTATGCAGGGATGTCCACAACGAAGATTCTTTGTGCAAGGTTCATTACATCTAGGCCTGTTACATGGCTCACTGCAAAGTTTCTTGCACCGGAAATGGCGACACTTCCATTCGCATGGTTCTCTACATGGTACACAGAGTTCGCCACACGAGGATCCACACTTACTATGGACACATCTGTTTTCACATGGTCGTCGACATGGAGGACAGTTTTTACAGGAGTCTTCGCATTCGTGACCACATACAAGTGTTCGCTTGCATTGATGTTTGCACGGCCGATGCACTCTTCCTTCAAAACAACTGCCACACGTTCCTTCACACAAATGATCACAGTCAAGGACCTCGCCACAGTAACTTGAACAAATAACGTCATCTCTTTCGAAGCATTTCACTTGCCCAACATGTCCACAAGGCCATCTCCTCTCAACAATAATCTGGCAATCAGTCGTGTGAGCTGATCCACACTTATTCTGACATTTGTGCCCACATGATAACTTGAACTCACATTTATCTTGGCAAACATATTCAGCGGGATTCATTCCACAGGCCATAATTTGTCCATGTCCACATCGGGGGACAATCTTGATAGTCATAGCATCACATGTTTTACATTCTTGGTAGCATTTCCGTTTGCACTGGTGCCCGTTGTCACAAATTTCTCTTGTGCAGGGTTTTTGACATTGATAGTCTTCGTGATCCTTGTCGTACATGTGGCAGAACCTTGTACATACATGTCCACATTTTAGGCGATATTCACACTTTTTATTACAACCGCCTTCTGGTGCTTTCTGAAAGTCCTTGGACTTACTAACGTCAATACCATCAGTATTTGGGTGATTTTGGCAGCGTAATTTCAAAGAAGTTCCAAAGCAATTCTTTCTCTTCATTGTCAACACCATTTCCTTCCAGATAGGAGACGTTTCTTGCAGTAAGTCAAAGTTGCCGATAACATACAAACCTTTGCGAGCTCGAGATAGCGCGACACAGATCCTGTTTGCAATTTTGACAAACCCAACTTCTCCATCTTGATTGCTTCTAACGAGAGACAGCAGGATAATATCATTTTCCTCACCCTGAAAATTATCGACTGTGGTTACCCTCACTCCATCGAACTCAATTTTAGGCATCAGGTTTTTCAGGCAGTAAAGTTGTCCTGAATACATCGTCAGGACCGTGATCATGCGGGGCTCGTATCCCTGTAAAAGCAGATATTTGCACAAAGCTCTGATAAACTCAGCTTCGTGTAGATTTGAATGGCTTCTTTCTCCAAATTCCTGTTCCCATTCTGAATGGCTGATAAAGTACAAGTTTTCAGCTACTCCCTTGATGTTGTCGAATCTTTGGACACAAGGATGATCTTGTAGATCCTCATAAATGTTGTGCATTAGATCCGAAATTTCAGGCCTCATGCGGTGCTGGAGCTGTAAACACTGGAATGGAAACTTGTTATTTGTCATCCTTTCGAAAAGTGACAAATCAAGGTTATAATCCTTAGCGAGTTTGTACACTGTCGGGTTTGGCCTTAGTTGCTTGTGGTCTCCAATAAGAATTACATGCTCACAGCCATTGTTAAGCGTGGTGACCACGTGGGCCTCAAAGACTTCAGCGGCCTCTTCAACTACAATGATCCTGGGTCGGATCTCTTGAAGTATAGACTGATATCTAGCAGCTCCCGTAGTTGTCATCCCAATGATGGTTGCATGACGCAAAATTGCTTTATCTTCCTGCATCAGAGCTTCCCTGTATCTTATAGCAGCCTCCTCAACGTTTTCTTCTTTTTGTCTGATTTCTTCTCCCAACTTGGCACAGTAAAGACTGACCCATCGCCGATAAAGACGCCATCTGTCCTTCTCGGTAAGGCCCCAAAGGTTGACAACCATATTGTTCTCCTCATCCCCCATGATATCATTGGAAGATAAGTTTCTTTGAATGATTTTCTTCATCTTTTTTCTCTCGTTTCTTCGCCGTTGCCATTGATCTTTGCCTTCACCTTTCGGTTTTACATCGATTTCGCCTACATTTAAGGCTATTGCCCGACCTTTTACCATGATTTCATCTATGATTTTTTCAAGAGTTTTCCTTTCCTCAATGCTAGAATGTTCAAACTGTTCAATCAAATCAAGAATATCTTCGCCTAAATCACCGTCAAGTGTCCGTTGAGCTTGCATTACATCAACTTCGTCTTCAACATCGATTCCTTCTTCCTCTTCGTTATCCCCAGCATCGCCTTGGCCATGTATAAAGGCTGGTAGCTCTGCATCAACAGGGCCAGGCATTTCAGCTGCCAGATTTCCTAAACTGAGCCATTCTACAATAACTGAATGGTTCTTTGGTAAAAATTCTACAGCATTAGGATTAAATTCCAATATCTGTTGAAATTCATGCAGCAGTTGCTCATACGCGTCGCCCATATAAGTCTTGAGAAAATCCTCGTGTAATATGTTGGTGCGCGCATTTTGTATTTCCGCGGCTCTTCTATTTATTTCAACCTTGAAAAGTTCCATCTCATTCCTAGCATCAATTCTATTTAGGTAAACCTCCTGGGGAATTTGACGTCCAGTCCTAAAGCGTTGTCTATAATTGTGCAAATTGTAGTTGGCCAGTTTTTCACTTGTACTCCTGTTTCCCACACGAATGATGTCTCCGCTAAAAAAACTAAGCAGTCCCTCTAAGAACTGATCAAGAGCGTGGTTTGTATAACAGACTACCAACATTGGACGAGGGTCAGGATTGCCGTCTGGATCAAAAGACCACAGATGTCGGTTGTGAAGAAGAGTTTTCACAATTTTGAGGCCGATGTAAGTCTTCCCAGTCCCTGGAGGGCCTTGTGTGATAGTAAATTCTTGAGTCAGCGCACTGATGAAGGCCCGATATTGAGATGCATCAAACTGTAACAGATCCGCGGGTGGCCAACTGGCTCTATCCAAGACTTTAACATTCTGAGCAGGTCTCGACTTTTCACTGAAATTGTAATTTGTTTCTCCATCCTCAACCATTCCCAGATGTTCCAGTCGGGAGTCACCTCTAAGAATAATGTCCTCATCAACAAGGGGTCTCAGGTCAATTGTAGCATTCTGGTTTCTTCTCAGATATGCAGGTGGCTGAACAGCGTGATTACACTGTACAATTATGTTTTCAAATGGAAGATCCCCATCTCTTATATTTTGGAGCCCTTTGAGTATATGTCTATATGCTTCAAAAAAGGCTGCAGACTCTGCCATGGTAAAAACCTGATCCCGTAACGTCTGGACCACTACATTATCATGTTCGAATCTGACCTGGACGATCCCTCTCTCAAGGTCCTTAGGATCACGATTGGCTACTGTTGCAAAATACAGTGTATTGAATAGATCCGGGGACAGACAAACAAGTGATCCATAAATGAGACGTTTTGTACTTCTCCATCTGACATTAAGTTTGCTGCTATCAAAATGCAAGATATGATTAAGACCATTATCACTACAAACAGGGGCAATTATTCTGACGCTATCATATATCCTGACGTCCTTCAGTCTACCAGCCCTACCTCTATCATGGACGGCAGTGACATAGTCAAAGATTCCATCTCGAAGTGGTGCGATAAAATCTTCTCGTAGTAAACGAAACTGCACGTCTAGGTAATGATCAAGACTGTCGTAACCTCCCACTGCTCTGTTCTTTCGTAGGAACGGATCCTCGTTTCGAATGATGTCCTCAGTCTTTGGAAAAACGCCAAGCTCGCGAAAGTCTTCAGGTGGTTCTCTGTTTTCAGTCGTATATGTATCGTCGTTCCTTTTAACGCGGCGCTCTATCCGTGCGGTCAATCTCTCTACTAAATCTGTCAACTCTCTGAACTCTTCCCAAATGTCATCATCTATAATATCTGATGTTTCTCTAAACTTGTTGACGATCTCCTGTAGTATGGTGTGGATTCCAAGGAAGTAAGTCACAGAGTTTGGCAACTGATTCAACAATCCCTTTGTCATCGTGACAGCATCTTTGATAACATGCTGAACGGTCCTGTCTCTGCGATGCACCACTAGATATTCGATAACATTCTCAACAAAGTTGGCTTCCTTCATCATGTTGTAAACGTCAAGCAGGTTCTGCCCTGCCGAATGACATTGAGTAGCTATCGCGAAAACCTTAAGCAACGCTCTGAACATGGCATCATTCCCTCTACTGTCTGCAATTGCTTCACTCAGTCCAGTATTCCGCGCACCAATTGTCATAACAATGCTGCTGGGTTCCTGTTGTGCTAGATCTTCAAGTTGTTGGAGCCCAAGTCTCCTGGGACCTCGATCACGTCTCGCTGCAGCTGCTCCTCCATCTCTACCTTCCCTCCCTCGACCCCTCCTTCCTTGTGCCTGCCTGCCATCCAGGTTACCCGGTTCTACATCAGGGATCAGTCCTACTCCTGCCTGCAAGCCCCTTTGACCGCCCCGAGGTCTTCCGTGTTGTTGTTGACCCCTGAAACAGTTATGAAAGATATATATTACTTACAGTAAGCAAGTAATACTACACCGTCAGTGGTACGTAGTGGTCAATCAGTGATGTTTGTATGTCACATTACACAAGCGAGTCATTATCATAAATACTTCTGAAAATCAGGTAAAACGATACATATTTTCTGTTACACTTTTGACACAAAGCATTTTTAATTTTTTTACCCTGAACTGAAATTTTGGCATTAATTTCTTCCTAAAGTACGGTAGGCATTGAAAAGAACAAGAAAATAAAACCAAACTGAGTGTAGACTGTCTTCCTATATCCGCTGAATACATATAAACAAAATGCCTATTGCGTTAAAACAAATCTCTAAATGAAATCAATAGTATATTGAATACTCAACAAAATTATGTTACGTCCGCTGTAATACAAGTTTGCGTCCTCACTTCTACAGATTTGAAATGATTTTGCAATGTAATGCCAACAGAGGATTGTGTTATATTCCTTTTTGTTTTAATTTTTTGTTATATATGCAAATACATTGGATAAACCATGTGCATATGAGATCCTCTCTTCACGCTTAATGTATGTTCAATTACCGTAACACTCCGACCATGTACAGAGACAGACAGACAGACAGACAGACAGAGAGGGCGTATGTGTGTGTGTGTGTGGGGGGGGTATTTTAACGAAGCTTTAACAAATGCTCAGTCATATCGCTGCGATGTCTGCAATGTGACAGATTATAGTGATGTCAAGCAGTGGGGCATCATGCCGACGATATATAGCATGATGCCCCACCCAGTTACACTATCCTGACATCGGGCCGACCAGTCCTAGCACTAACCACCTAATGCTGAGCGCCTAGCGAGGCAGCTGCTAGTACCATTTGTATCAGTCTTTGGTATGACTCGGCTGGTTAACTGTGTAAACAGTTGACTTCACTGTTGAAGCATATATATATATATATATATATATATATATATATATATATATATATATATATATATATATAGCGACTAGGTCAGCTAGTCCGACTAACCAGTTATCGAACGCGTGTTAAGTGTTCTAAGTTCTACTGAGTATTTTTGTCAGTTACAGACACAAAATATACACTGTATTACATGCTAATGTTAAAATCTGCTTTTTCAAAATATACTACACTTAATAAGGAATAAATAAGAATCATGTAGCAGCTGATTCACTGCAGTAACTGGAACAGAGCCTCTACAATCCGATTAAAATCAGATCTCCACTGTTAGGACAGCGTAGATCTGACAGCGTAGATCTGATTTTAATCAGATTGACAGCCTCCAAGAACGTGCATGCGTGTCACTGTGTGTGTCACTCTCCAATTCTTTTCGCAAGAAGGTGGAACAATATAAAGACAAACATTTACCTGTTAGCTTCAGCCATCTTTGTGTCTCTATTTCACACATCTGAAATGTCAATACAAAAGTAAGCCTAGAAAAGGAATCAGAGTCAAGAACAGCTCTAAATAAAGGCAAATAATCTTACCGGTCAAGGTCCATAACTCTAACAACTGTAAACAAAAACATTATCAAATAAGCTGAATGTGTTTATTATGCTGCTTAAATACGGCACTGAAAAACGAAAAAGCAGAAACAACTGACTTAATGCGTTGCCAATAAGGAAATAACATTAAAATCAGTTATTCCAGCTGTGTCGCCACCGGCTGCTTCATTGTGTTAGTCACAGCTATGTCAATTGAAGAAGTACTGAGTGTATGTTTAAAGTATCACTATGGAATAGGCATAATATCTTACAAAATAAATATTTGTTAATAGGCAGAATATTTTACAAATTAACTGTAGATAAACCATCGTGCGTTATGGGGTTTTTTATATATTGAATCTTTTATGAACCCAATAGCGAACCTCATTTATACATGCAAATAGTTTACCTGTTATACTGACCATTAAAGAATAAAACTCTGGACAAAATAGGTCAAGTGGTCAGTCATAAAATGGGTCTATAAACAGTATTGTCATTATCAGACATGGGGGGAGGTAAAAGATTGTGAAATCGTACGGTTGTGCTGTTTGCGTGTGTGTGCGTGAGCGCATTCGCGTTTGTATAATGATTTATTTGAATGAAAGGTTGATCGATTGTGCTTTACTGTTTTACATCAAGTATCACCATTATATAATCGATTTTCATGTTACTGACTATACTTGTATTTGTGAATGTATGATTGCAACATATATCGATGTTGGGTGGACGGGATTAGATTCGTAATACAACAGATACCTATTCATGCAATGCAATTTTTGGAGAAGAATTTTTGCTGGCAAGAATTAACGAGAATATATGCAATAAAAAGAATAATAATGTCTTAAAACATCTAACACCTGTTTAGTGTAAAATACGTTTATTTCCTATATGACATACCCCGAATGGGAAAAGATCATTAACAGAATTCAGAACACTTACAAATACACTTGAAAGTGATATTGCTTATTTATGTTTTGGTATATGAGTATATTTATTTATTTGTTTCGCATGATATCTGTATAGGTACATTGTATCACCTTCAAAATTGTGCAGTTGATTCACGTTATTTGATAGTTTTGAGCCAGAAAATTCTATACCACTATGATAATAAAATACTCCATTTGGAAAGAATATTGCATTGCTAACCATCAGTTGTTTGTTTTTGTGTTGTTTTTGTTTTGGTGGGTTTTTTTTGGGGGGGGGGGTTTGGGGGGGGGGTCTTTTTGGTAATGTTTGTTTGTTGTGTTATTTTGTACATATACTTAGCCGTAGTTTCATAAAGACAAGCTATTTTTAGTTATAAGCATTATCCAAGAAAGATAACTGTGGGTTAGACACAGAGCTGCATGAGTAGTATTGTGATATACTCTTGTGTTGTCACATTTTAAGCAGCAGTTCTAATAGATCAAAGACAACCCTATCAATCCTACCTAACTGACCAGTTATACAATTCAAGTTATATAAATAAACAGAAAATTAAAATTTGTAATATTGCTTTACATAATGTAAACATAAACATAATGTAATATACTGAAGTCAGCACATACACAATAAATTAAACAGTAAATATTAAGTTACAGGATGAGTTATGTTCAAGAAAATAAAAATTTGTTAAGATTGTCAGTATTTAACAGCGATCAAGTAAACCAAGCAAATTTCAGCAAAGGATGATCTTTTTCAAGTTTACACTGCCTAGTTAATGGCTACATAAATCTAATTGCGTGCCAAAAAGATTCTGTTCTTTAAGATATAGGTATATTCTCCGAGTAGATTTTTCATTTAGTACTAATATTACTTTACCTATCCAGATTTCCAGTCGTGAATGTCGCAACGTAACTAGCAAAATATTTTTTTTTCTAAACAAGATGGAAATGGCAAAACGGTAGAGCTCCAGATGTTGCACTGCATGATCATCTATGACATTGCCAACATAATCCCACCCACCCGACCCATTTATATGTTCCATTTAAGGTACATTAGTGCAGGTGATGGTGAATTTTCTTACAAAAATGTTGGGACATTTATGTATATCAACTGATTAAATACTATTTAAAAGGCAACTCTGGGGTAATATCAAGTACGTGGAGGTTCTCATTATAAAATACGAGCTCTTTGATTTCTTTGTACGTAGCTTAACGAATATATCGTCTAAATATTGAAATTCCGCTCGGCAGTGATTGACAGATCCCGAACAACACACATAATTCCGGTGACCGAAATTTGTATAATTACACTGGTCAACAGTGAAATCATTACTGACTTGAAAAGGCCCTAATCTGTAGTATTTTGGTGTGCCGAACACGAATATAACCGTGAAAAATTTGTATTGGCTCTCGTTTTGAAGATATTCATATACCTCATTTTCTATGTTTCACTGTGTAAATTTCTCCAGTAGGACTGCAGCAACATCCGGAATAATGATGTAACATTGCATAATACCATCATGCTCACATCATCCACAGTTGATTGCATCATTTTCTGATGCAATGCAATACTAATGCCATGCGGCTGCTGAAGTAAGTTGACGTCAGCAGTGTACTATACATGTGTAGGCCTATTATACTAATGCCAGGCGGCTGCTGAAGCTGACGTAAGCAGTGTACTATATAAAGCCCAATCAGATAGGTTCAGCATTTAAAATATTTTAGACGTTGTGCGAGACAGTTCAAGCTACTGTTACATAAAACTTATTATTTTATCCATTTACGTACAATAAAGAACAGTAATGCCTCGAAAGTGTGTTAATACCGCGGACAATTTTTGCTATATTTGTGGGGAAGTGACATTTGCCAACCAGAAGAAAAGTATCAATTCTCAAGTGAAGAAGGCATATCATCTTTACTTCGGATGCAAGGTTGGTGACCAAGACAAGCCTTGGGCTCCGCATATATGCTGTGCTACATGTACAACACAGCTTTCACAGTGGTTGAATTGCAAAAGGTCATCAATGCCGTTTGCAGTCCCAATGGTGTGGAGAGAGCCAAGCAACCACCTAAATGACTGTTACTTCTGCTTGGTTCCTCCTCTTTCCGGCGGAATAACGAAGCGAAAGAAGTCGAGAATAGTCTACCCAAACATTCCGTCTGCATTGAGACCAGTTCCACATGGTGAGGGACTTCCTATTCCAGAACCGCCAGCAGAATATTCTCTTGATTCATCTGACGAAGACAAAGGTGAGTCGACCTGTTCTTCTCCTGGTCCATCAGCATGCAGTGATCCAGATTTTCACTGTGGTGCATCATCAACCCCACACAGAATAACACAGGAAGAACTAAATGACCTGATTCGTGATTTGGACTTATCAAAGAACAAGGCAGAATTGCTAGGATCAAGACTCCAACAATGGAATCTTCTAGAAGAAGATGTCACAATTACTGCATATCGAAAGCGCCACCAGCAATTGGAGCCTTTCTTCAGAAAGGAAAGTAATCTGATATTCTGTTCCGATATTGAGGGCCTCATGAATGCTTTAAAAATCACTCATGACCCACAAGAATGGAGACTATTTGTGGACTCTTCGAAACTGAGTCTCAAGGCTGTGCTTTTGCACAATGGAAACATTCTTCCATCTATTCCAGTAGCGTATGCTGTCCACATGAAAGAGACATACGATAACTTAAGGCAGCTACTGAATTCCATTGAGTATAACAAGTAGAGCTGGCACCTCTGTGGTGATTTGAAGGTAGTTGCCCTTTTAATGGGACTGCAGCAAGGATATACAAAATACATGTGTTTCTTATGCGAGTGGGATAGCCGAGCAAGGGAAATGCACTACATGAGGAAGGAATGGACTCACAGGCAGAATGTAGCCATTGGAGAGAAGAATATCCAACACCCAGCTCTGGTTGAGGCTCAGAAAATCTTGCTACCACCCCTTCACATCAAACTAGGTTTGATGAAGAACTTCGTGAAAGCCATTGACCGGACTTTGCCAGCATTCCGATACCTGCATGAAAAATTCCCTCGACTCAGCGAAGCAAAGATTAAAGAGGGAGTTTTTGTGGGTCCTCAGATTCGAGAGCTTTTCAAAGATGACCGGTTCAGCAACTTGCTGGAAGGTGACGCGAAACAAGCATGGAATGCTTTTCGCCTAGTTTCTACAAACTTCCTCGGAAATGTTAGGGCAGAAAACTATAAGGAACTAGTAGAAGACATGTTGATGAAGTATAAGAAACTTGGCTGCAATATGTCTCTAAAGATTCACTTCCTTCATTCCCATTTGGATTTCTTTCCTAGCAACTGTGGTATTGTTAGTGATGAACACGGCGAACGTTTTCATCAAGATATCGCAACAATGGAACAAAGATACCAGGGAAAATGGTCCACTACAATGCTGGCTGACTACTGCTGGACACTCCTCAGAGATGCTCCCGAACAGCTGTACAAGAGACAGGCGAAGAAATCTAAGATGTAGTCAATGACTTGATTTTTATAGGTAGGCTATTACAGTTGACCTTTTACTATTGGAATGCATTTCGTTATGTAAACATTAATTTCTTGCAGATTACAAAAAAACTAGAGCCAATTTTGCAATTTGACTGTCATATTCGTGTTCAGCACATAAAAATTGATAAGAATTGACTAATTTTATTTCAGTAACATGACTTTTGTAAAAATTTGTTGTCCAGTGTTATATGCTAAATTGTGTACACTGAAGTTGGTGACGTAAAACACAATCACGCTACGAGACCTCGCAAAATGTCAACAAAGGTGAGTACGATCGTCCTGTGATCTCGTTTTTTTTCTCCTTATCCTTTTTCTTCTTATCCTTTTTTCTTTCAACTTTTAATTTTGAGAGGAAATTTATGTAGGACTATTATAGTTATATTTAAATACTTTCTGTTGTACGAGAATGATTTAAATCTACGTGCTTTGTACAGTATTGCAAAAACCCACAGGTACTCGGTTTCTTCTCATGAGTCTGACGTTTTATCAATAAAGTACGAAGAAATCTCCGACAACACGAAATCACCTTATCGGTACTATAATTTATATTACCGATAAGGTGATTTCGTGTTTGTACTGTAAGCCTTAATGTAATTAGGTTTGTAATATCACTTGACAGTAAAAGTAATCAGATATTCCACACTGGACTAGAACTGATACACACCAACAGATGGTTTATGTTATATATTCACTAGGTTTTATGTTCCATGGGAAATATACTCTCAGGGCAGTCTTTACTCACTTTGCTAGCTGCATTGATGTCTTGTATATATAACAAAAAGTACAGAACGCCTTCTGCAGTTATTCTTCAATAACAAATAACATTACATGGTGGCAGCGGTAAAAACACGGGACTGAAATTATCAGAGTTGAAAATGGCTTCATTTCAATTTACAAATCCGGACAAACTTGACTTTTCGAATCCTCGAACTTGGGAAAACGGGTTTCTGCGCTTTGAACGCTTTCGTCAAGCGTCTGTCTGGAAGAAGAAGAAATTCAAGTAAATACGTTGATTTATTCCATGGGAAGTGAGGCTGATGATGTCTTCGTTAAACCTGACAGGAAGATCAAAAGTGAAAGCCCATGACAGATTCGTGCGATATTTCATTCCAAAGAGGAATGTAATTTTTGAATGGGCAAAATTTAATCAAAGAAAACAGGAAGAGGGAGAAACAGTGGACAGTTTTGCTACAGCTATCTTGTAATTTCGGGCCACTACATGATGAAATGATCAGAGATCGACTTGTAGTTGGACTGCACGATTCAAAACTGTCACAAAAATTGCAGTTAGTTGCAAATCTAACTCTAGAGTCTGCCATTAGTCAAGCTAGTCAAAACGAGGCTGTGAAAAAGCAACAATCAACTATACGAGTAAATGGAGAACAAATGACTGCAATGGATGCAGTAAAATCGTCTTCACTGAAATATGGTTAAGAGAAACATAAAATCCCAAAAGTTCAACAGAAAAGTGTCAGCAGCAAAGGATGCATGAGTTGTGGAAAGAAAGTTAATCAATGTCCAGCAAAAGAAGCAGAATGCTACAAGTGTAAGAAAAGGCGACACTATGCAAAATGCCGTCTGTCAAAGTCAACAGTTCGCACAATAGAATCTAGAGCGGAACCTGGATATCTAGAGGCTACTAGCACACGGAAGGGTCAACCGTGGATAACGCGTGTGAGATTGAACAACGCTTCACTTTTATTCAAGATTGATACTGGAGCTTATGTGACTAATTCATGAGATTCTAAGGATTTACGAAAAATCGGAGAACAAAAACTATCAAAGTCTGATCGAAAACTGTATGGACCTGGAAACTCTGAACTTAAAGTGCTGAGAAAATTTACATGTGGACTGGAATCAAACAATGTGATCAGTGTACAAGACATATTTGTTGTAAGGGGACTGAATCAGGCACTCTTGGGCAGGCCCGCGATTCAGGCTCTCAAGATTATTGAACAGGCAAATATATCCTCACTAAATGCCTCAGATGAAAACTCACAAAATGCAAGCAAAATTCATGATAAATGCATAAATTTAGATAAGGATTATCGCGAGAAATTCCCAAATCTGTTTAAAGGTTTAGGGAAAATAAAATGGTTCTATAACATAACTCTGGACAAAAATGCCAAACCTTATGCCTTATCTACCCCAAGAAAGGTTCCTATCCCTTGCAAAACTAGAAGGTGCAAAGTTCTTTTTTACTAAACTTGATGCAAACTCAGGCTTTTGGCAGATAAACCTGTCAGAAGATTCACGTCGCCTTACAACTGTCATTACTCCTTTTGGTAGGTTTTGTTTTAATCGCCTTCCATTCGGAATCAGTTCCGCGCCTGAATTTTTTTCAGAAAAGGGTGTCAAAAACTGTCAAAACCTCTGGAGCGACATGGGGGTCGACTCTGTCACATGGACGATGTTCTTGTTTTGGGGTAAACGCAGAAACAGCATGACGAAAGACTAAAAATGGTCATGAAATCAATTCAAAAGGCTGGCGTCACTTTGCACGCAGAAAAGAAAGAATTTTCGAGACCATCCATTAGGTTTTTTGGGCATTGTTTACGCAAATGGTTGACGAACTGATCCGGAAAAAATCACAGCTATAACTGAAATGGAAACTCCGAAATGCGTAACAGAGATACGACGATTTCTCGGTATGGCAAATCAGCTTGGCAAATTTGGTCCAAATCTGGCAGAAAAATCAAAACCATTACGTGAGCTTTAGAAAGGTAAAAACTCGTGGACTTGGGGTCCAGATCAAGAACAAGCTTTTAGAGACTTCAAGCAAGAAATGATATCTTCACCAGCTTTAGCACATTATGATTGAAACAGAGAAATAGTTGTATTTGCAGATGCATCTTCATTTGGACTAGGTGCTGTGCTACGGCAGAAGCATGGTAGCACTCCGAGACCGGTGGGGTTCGCATCGCGAGGTATGTCAGAAACTGAGCAACGCTATGCTCAAATAGAAAAAGAGGCCCTTGTAATCACTTGGGCTTGTGAACGCTTCAGTAGCTATTTAGTTGGGTCACAATTCAAACTTGCAACTGACCATAAGCCATTAATACCACTAACGAGCACACAATCTTGGGAGATTTACCCTTTAGAATTCAACGCTTTTGAATGCGAGATTCAACTTTGTTATAGTTCATGTTGCTGGCAAAATTCTATTAACTGCTGATGCTCTATCCAGAGTACCTTTAACTTATCACTTTGAGAGTGACATAGAATTTCAGGCTGAAACTAACGCCTATGTTGATTTCTTAGCTAGTAATTTGCCTGCATCGAATACTCGACTTGAACAAATAAAGTCTGAATATCTAAATGATTCGATTTGCAAATGTACGATTCTGCGAAAAGGGGTGGCCAGAGAAATCCGCTATAGACGAAAATCTTCAATCGTACTGGGCAGATAGAGGTGAATTTACAGTTCAAAATGGTCTTTTAATGAAAGGTACACGCCTGGTCGTACCAGAATCACTTCAAAAAGAAATCCTAGAGAGAATTCACGATGGTCACCAAGGCATAGTTAAATGCCGAGAACGCGCAAAACGTCAGTTTGGTGTAAAGAACTAAGTACTCAGCTAGAACACTTGGTAAAGTCTTGCCAAAATTGCATCGAAAACTAAAGACATCAAGCTGAACCAATGATACTAAATGAATTTCCAAGTCGACCTTGGCAGAGTCGCTTCAGACTTGTTTGAACGGAATGGTAAATCATATCTCTTGGTGACTGATTATTTCTCACGATACATCGAAATAGAAAAATTGCAAGGCACTGGTTCAGAAGTAATTGTCAGTCATCTCAAATAAATCTTTGCGCGACACGGTTTACCAGAAGAATTAGTTTCAGATAATGGTCCGCAATACACATCCGCAATACTCCAAGAATTTGCGACAAATTATGGATTCAGGCATATTACAAGTAGTCCAAAATATCCACAGAGCAATGGTCACGCTAAAAGAGCTGTTCAGACAATTAAAAGAATGGTTAAAAAAGCAAACGATCCTTACATAGCTCTTTTGACATATCGCGCAAACACCATTACCAAATGGATACAGCCCTGCCGAATTACTGATAGGAAGAAAATTACAAACTACTTTGCCAATGGCACCAAATAACTCAGAGCCGAAACGGCCAGATTTAATGAAACTGAAGAAATCAGAAAACTATCAAAAGCAAACTCAAATGAGAAATTATGATCGTCGACATCGCGCCCGAAATATGAAAAAACTTCATGCAAGGAATAAAGTATAGATTAAAGATCATTTTTCGTCAGGAATTATTAAATCTGAGGCATCATACATGGTAGTAACTGACGACGGAGAGATACGGCGTAATAAGAGAAATTTAATTTCCATGCCTACTACATTATCGGAGCCCCTCAGAGTGACTGTTTCAAACCCTGATACTTTGACTAATTCAGATGAAAGCAAAGCAGTGCCAACCAGTCACAACGGATATTTCACACGTTCGGGGAGATTGTCAAAACCACCTGAGAGACTGAACTTGTAAAAATGAAGCTGATGTGGCTTATATAGAAATGCGGTCAATAGATCGCGTTTCATTTTAATGTAAATTTCTCGGGAGGGGGAGCTGTACTGTAAAGCCTTATTCTAATTAGCTTTGTAATATCACTTGACAGTAAAAGTAATCAGATATTTCACAATAGATTAGAACTCAAACACCAACAGCAGGTTTATGTTATACATTCACTAGGGTTCATGTTCCATGGGAACCATACTCTCAAGGCAGTCTTTACTCCCATTCCTAGCTGCATTGATATATTGCATATAATAAATGGTACAGAACGCCTTCTGCAGTTATTCTTCGATAACAAAAAACATTATAGTGTTGTCAGATATTTCATCGTACTTTATTTATTAATAAAACTTCAGACTCCTGCGATTTCTTGTATAGTATTCGCACTCCCTCATGCCCCCCCCCCCCCATTAACAATGCTCAAAACTTAGTAATTACCACAGTGGTTCTTAGTGTTGCTTACAATTTACCTGTCATACATGTACTATATAATAACTTCAAGGGAGGACACTTCTCTCCTTTCTCGCGCGAGCTATTTAAGAATAAACGCTGATATTTCAAGCTAAGCTTTGCAAAGCTTAATAAATTTGGTACCCATATTTAGCTCAGCATTCGACTGTGTATCCCTATCCAAAGTTTGACTTTATATCATACCTTTAAGGAATGCCAGACGATTTTCCCACGCTACCGCTCCACATGGCCCTGATCACGCCTGCCTAATATGCAAGTAAAACCCCGCTTAAAGGAATACTGTCCTCTCATTGGTTAAAAGAAAATGATGTCCTGCATTTATTTATAACTTAGTTTCAGTTGGTCAATGACAAGGCAGTATTCCACTCAGCGCATTGTTCGTGCATATTAAGCAGGCGCGATCGTGACCATGTCGAGCAGTAGCGTGGGAAAATGGTCTGGCATTACTTCAAGGTATGCCAGTATGCCAAACTTAGGATACGCATATAAAGTCGAATGTCTGAGCTAAACATCGGTGTCAAATGTATTACACTACGTGAAATGCAGCTTGAAATATCAGCGTTTATTCTAAAATAGGTAGCGCGAAAAAGGAGAGAAGTGTCCTCCCTTGTAGTTATTGTATAGTACATGTATGACAGGTAAATTGTAAGGAACGATACGAGCCCCTGTGGTAGTTACATTAATCAATTTATAAATTCTAACCAGATTGTCACCACTGGACCCCTAACACTCGTCTTTCTGTCATTTCAAACAAAGCGAGAAAGAAATCGTTTACTGCTTCTCCAGGTTAATACCTTTACATACACAAAGCTTTAAATATGAGTTGAGTTTTTATTATAAATCTGCGACTGCAGTATGGAATCCAGGTTCAAAGCTCAGGGTCAGATCATAAAAACGTACACACGCACAAAAGTAGTTGTCACTTTGAAGCTAGACCACCGTTTTATTCCTGTACATGTTTAGTGGGTAGTATGCACACTGAGAAAATAGACACAGACTTTGTTCTAGGAAAGTAGGGACCCTTTTTAAATTTCGGACACCCACCCCCAACATTTGACCTGATCCATCTCAGAAAACTTCCATCAAATCACTACCTCATATGTATTAATTTCTGATTCTCAATTAGCACTATATTCCTACATGTTGGATAAGTAATCATGAATGCATTAGTTGTCAAATTATGAAATAGATTAAGTATTAACTTTACCACAGTAGCAATTGTAACGTGTAAGAGAGAAGATACACACTGAATGATAAACTCAAATGCAGAAACTTTGTTATTACCCAGACTGAAATCAGCTCACTTTCAAGCTAAAATCCAGAGTGACCTTTAAGAGGGAGAGGAAGGTCAAGGCGTGGAACAAGAACAAAGGGGGATGATGTGCAACCTGAAAACAAAGCTGACCAAGCTCTACACATAGTTCAAACAAGGCAGACAAGAATGAGGGTAATTGTTTATTTATATCTTGCAAAACAAATATTGATACACACTGAAAAATGTTTGGTGCTTGGCAAAGACTCTAATATTTACTAGTCGGTAGTGTTTTGCACAACTTAGAAAATGCATTCTTCTATTGAAGGATTATTTATTTTATTAAACAATGTATATTTAAAATGCTTTACTTTTTGTCACCACCACAATATCATTTGGTAAAGGAAGATCATGCACAGATACCATAGAAAATACAGTAGCCACCTTACTTATATGGCTGCCTTTATAATACCAAAATGATAGAAGTATGGAGACAATCTCAGTGTGTACCCCATTGCATGACGACAAAAATTTAATTGATATGACTCTAAATACAAAATGTTTTAACACAGGTCACTTGAATATACAATAGACCAGATTAAGTTAAAGCTCTCTTCCAAGGAAAATAACATACATGTTTTAGGACTCACTGAAATAAAATTAAGTGCTAACCTCAATAATAATCTATTTAACTGTCATGGCTACAATAAACCATTATGCAGGGACAAAGAGACGACGGGAGTGTGTTGTTATATACATAAGGAAGATGTAAATGCAGAAAGTTGACCTCACTTGGAGTCACATGAAACTGAGTGTACTTGGGTATAAATTTCTCAAAATCATTCCTAGTTGGTTTCATTTATAGGCCACCTTCCTCCAAAGCAATTTGGAATGTTAACTTTTTGAATGAATAGAAAATGTTCTTGCACAGGAGAAAGAAACATACATACCCAGTACTTGGTGTTGTAAATAAGTGATTACTCAATACTCAAATAAGGAACAACTGGATGGAATTTACTGAATCATCAGGCCTAGTCCAGCTGGTAAATGAACCCACTAGGGTAACATAAATATCAGGCACTCTTATTGATCACATTTATACCAACCTACCAGACAATGTGGCTTGTGTTAATGTACTGAATGTTGGTCTTAGTGACCACTATCCTACTTTTTGACAAGAAAGGTTAAAGGCAAGAGAAATAAGAAAAATACCCCCCAAAAATATCACATACAGATTGTTCCAAACTTTTAGTGAAGAACAATTTCTAAATGACCTATTAAAAGTTCCACGGAATAAAATCCAAAATTTTAATGACATAGATGAGGCTCTGAGGGTGTGGACTGACTTATTTATGGATGTAGTCTCTAAGCATGCATCACTGAAAGTACATTGAATAAAGCATGTAATCCAAAATAATTGTTTTACTATTGAAATCCTAAATGCTATGAAGACACGAGACCAATTCAAGGCTATGGGAAACCATGCACAATATAAAGTATGGAGAAATAAAATAACAAGTATGATTAAAAAAGCATAAAAAAAATTTATTATCAATCAATGCTTGAAAACAAAAAGAGCAACACAGACTCCACTGAGTCTTCAAGGAACTCAATGGGGGAACACACAAAGATCAGACAAATTAAAATTCACTCACTCCTGGTAAATGCCACCAAAGTCACTGATGACACTGATATTGCAAATGTTCTCAATGATTTTTTTCACCAACATTACCACTAAGTTAAAAGAACCAGTCATAGAATACAGCTTGAATTAACTGAAAAAGTTCTGCAACAGCAAAATCCCCATAGGAGATATTTTTCTCTATCCCACCAGTATAAAAAAAAAAAACTTTGTTAAAAAATATCTCGGTGAACTTGATACCAAGAAAGCTACAGGACTGGATAAGACTGATCCATGACTCATTAAAACTTCTGCCTCAGCTATTTCATACGGCAAAACATTCATAATCAATTTAAGTACTGCAACCTCATCTGTCCCAAAAATATGGAAAACTGCAAAAGTAATGCTGATTCCCAAATCTTGTTCTAGGAATGATGATGATAACTACCGGCCAGTTTCAATACATACAAATTTGTCAAAATGTATTGAAAAACATGTCCATGACTCTTGTTCATGTCATATTTAACCAAACACTGTTGTTACACCATAATCAATCAGGCTTTAGACAGACACATTCATGTGAGACTGTCTTAATCTCTCTAACTGATAAATGGCTTCAAGCACTTGATCAGGGTCAAATAACAGGATCTGTATTTGTAGATTTCAGGAAAGCTTTTGACATGGTGGATCATGAAATCCTTTTGAAGAAACTGAAAATCTTCCAATGTGATGAAAGTACAGTTAGATGGTTTACATCATACTTAAGTGAGAGAATACAACATGTTTATATAAATAATGTTCTGTCTGAACCTGGAACAATTTTATATGGAGTACCACAAGGTTCAATTCCATGTCCATTACTATTTATATTATTAATTAATGAGCTACCACTTTTGCTAAAGGAATCAATTTCATCTTCAGATCTCTATGCAGATGACACAACATTGTCAGACATCCAAAACACAAAGCAGGAACTGGAAATTTCTTTACAGGATGCCCTAAACAAACTGGACAACTGGTGCACATGCAGTGGCATGGTGATAAATACTGGTAAAACTAAAATATTACTTATATCAACACAGCAAAAAATATGATGTCTGACATGAAAGGAAAAAAATTGCAAATGAAATGGTCTGTCATGATAGACTACTTGGTGTTTTGGTAGATAATAACCTATAATGGAAAGAACATATCATACTTATCAGTAAAAAAGTTAATTTAAGTTTATGGTTTCTCAGTAGGATAAGACATTTTCTTCCTGAAAGGTGCAGAAAACTATTTTTAACAGTTACATACAATCCTATTTAGACTACTGTAATACAGTATGGGGTAAATCAAATGACAAAAACATAGCAAAGCTAGCGCATCTTCAAAAAAAAAAAAGCATTCAGGCTAATATCAATCCAGAAAGAAAGCAAATTTAGCTGGTGAGTTAAAAATATTACTTATTAAAGAAAGAATCCAGTTGAGACAAGCCAAATTAATGTACAGGATATCTCATAATAGTGCTCCTGAATATTTACTATCCTTATTCCAGTATAGGCTACCTAGAAATACTCTCCACCTGTGATCCACGTCTACCAAACAGTATAAAATTCCCAAACCAAATATGGTATTATTCCAAAAAAAGTTTCCAGTTTTCAGTCTCTGGAACTTTGCTCTGGAATAGTATTCCAGTTGACAGAAAAGCCAACTCTATTTCCTTCTTCCAAATCAAATATATCTAGTGGCTTCAGATATGCAGTTAAAATTAATAAATTCCCTTGTATGAGGGCCTCAAGGTAGTTCTTCAGCTAGCTGTGTTACCCTCTTTAAATAAAGTCATTATTATTATTATTTTGATTATTATCTATTTTGTCTTCATAAGTCATTGTCCTTAATGATACTGGGCTACTGGTTTAGGAGTTCAAGCAACCATACATATCAAAATATATAGAATGATGTGAATAAATGCTTTTGATACAATTTTAAATTCCTGTGGCAATCAAAATATAAACTAGATAAAACGATTTCATATATAGGCAGAAGTGATCTACACATGTGGCATAGAAACAAATATTTAACACTGTTACGGTCAAATTGCCCTTTTTCCATTTTAAGAAATAAATTTAAATTTGTTATTTTTAAAAAATACAAAAAGATAAGGTGTATTTCTAAAACCCCAAATTATGTTAAGATAATACTGTATATGCACTATATGATAAACATAAAACTTAAGAATCCTAAAATGTTTTATTTGTCCAGAATTTAGACTGACATGTAAGAATCAGAATTTTTTTCATATTTGATATAACATTTTGGGTAAGAGTTTTAATTTCCCAGTCTGAGTGGCATTCAATTTTTCCACCTCAAAACTGGTGATTGCTGCAAATGATTTCTGTAATACAAACTTTAATTGATGCAATGGCATTTTTTAAACTTCTTTAATCCTTTCTAATAACTTTTATGTATTCCTTGAGCATGTTATTGCCAAAGCTTACAGTTTTTATGTACAAAATATATATCACAAAAGGTATGAATAACTTGACAGGTATGTGGGCTACATTACAGAAAACCTCTTTTTGTATACAGAATATGTGTAGTTGCTGCCTATGAATGTGTAACTTGCACTTAGTACCGATAAAATCATAATGCTTCATCCATTTACAAACAGAATTAAAACTTTGGTAGTTACTCTTACAATACAACATTTGCAATCACTTCTATTTCCAAGGTGGACTTACAAAGATTGATCCTGATGTAAATACATGATTGTTGTAAATGCTGAAATTTCCATGGTATCATGATTTTAGCTTTCAAGCTTTTTGTACCACATACATTACAGGGATTCAGTATGCTTAATCATTTTAACAAATTCCACATCGTAAGAATTGTAGAGCCTGACTGAGGCAACTGTTCATAAAGATGTTTCAGTTCCACCCCAGCCTTGTCTTTAATGTATTGGAGCCAGGTTCAAGGCAGTGTGGTGGTTATCACCCACCCCACCACACAGGATTACCAGAAAGGTGTGCATGTGGAAAATATAGGGAGATACCCACAGACCTCAAAAAGGTGTATTGTCAGACAGCTTTGCTTATCACTTTTGCCAGTAATCAATGTGTCAACTTTTGTTTATTATGCATACTGTCGCTTAATGCATTATTCTTAGTATGCTTAAGAGTTTATCTAATGTAAGAAATTTCAAGACTTTTAGCGAGACTGCTTAACAGATGAGACATATGCTTAGATTATTTCTTTGCAACCACTGTGAATGAATTTTAAAATTGTAAGCCATCCAAAAACAGACATGCATACACATGCAAATGGTAAGGGATCATCCATAAAGGACATCTCCAAAGATGGGGGCAGGGGGGTGTTCAAATGTGGACAAGAGGGGAGGGGGTGTAAAGGACCTTGTGGACGTATTTTTTCTTATGATATTCTGTGTTTAACAGCTGCTTTAGGCCTACTGCGTGTATTCCAATATGTTTTGTGGACATACTTTAAGGGTGATCTCTAAGTATAAAATACTTATTAATTTCAACAGAATATATATGAATGGGTTGGCATTAATACATAGGTCTGGCTCCCAGTGCCTGAGGTTGATTACATGGCCCACATATCAGCCCTGTGGACCTGAGCAAGTATACAAATAGCAAAGTAAGATGTACCACGGCCTGTATAATGCTCTCAATTCAGACAATACAGTGCCTGGCCTGTGATGAAAACCATGGCTGACCATGCGATTGCATAGCTAGTGCCAGCCTCCCTGTCAGCTGGCTGCAGTAACCACCACTTCACTGCTGCTGTGCACAGTACATATGAAAGCATTGACTCCAGCTGTCTTCTGCACACGTGTGTGTTATTCAGTGATGTAGGCAATGTACTGTTTAATAGAGTTTTTAATATCTATATTTTTCCAGCTAATATTACATATCATTTAAGAATATTCTGTATACTACCGATGCTAATAACGGATGCATGTTATAAACTATATAGCGACTTTAAGGATGCTTTCATTGCTGCACACCCTGATCTGAAGACAGCCTGGCACATAAGCATGCCCAGGAGCAGGGGAACAACAAAACGAAGAAGTCAAAAACTTGATTTGAGTTTGGCATGCGAGAGCAGCAGAAAGAAAAAGTCGACTGATGAGCATGTGAGCCCGAGCTGCTACACCTAAGGCCAGTCTAAGCCAAGTATAAGATTTAACTACTTTGACACTAACCATGTCACCTCAGGAACTTCCATCAACTGTGGTGATAATAAATGGTGACATTCAGTCAGAGGTGGAAAAGGCATCTTCTGCTGACGTAACAGCAAGAGAGATGAATGCCGAGATGCAAACGACTGCAGTAGCATGTCCGGTAAAGAAAAAGAACAACGCTCTACACCAGTACAAGACACAGCAAGCAATGAGTAAAAATCTGTCAACGCATAAATGGCTAGCAGACCTGCCAACCCTGAAGAGTTTCTCTCAGTAAGGCAGTTAATTTTTTTCCGTAAGCCTGACCAGTTTTCGGTAAGATGTAACAAAGTATCATAAACTGCTATAGTAAAGCTGGAAAACATAATTAATAATTCGGTGTTCGAAATATACAGCAATGATAAACATTATGTTCAACTGAAAAGTTAGTAAAGTATGCATAGATTTTATTTACCACTAGTACAGTTGCACAAACTTTAGTTCCAATCACTATGCAGCTCAATGGCTTGTTCATGTCTCTCAACTTGATGTAATACTTGGAAATTCTTTTTTCATTTCACATGATGACGGCAATCATTGGCTGCCATGAGTCATACTCTAATTGGCACATGATATCCAATACATGTAATTGTGTCCCTTTCAGCTCTTATTCAAAAGAATCTGAATATTCCTTTTTTATTGTTCTGTGTTGATTATTAACACTTTTCAAAAGGCTTAGTTTCCCTTTCGTCTTAAACATGCATCACTTGCTGGAAGCCATTTTAAAAAAATACTATAATCAACAGGTTGATCATGCAGATGCTTCGATGAACAAATAGGTGCAGTCTAAAGCGTCTGAGAAACTGCTGTAAAGTTCATCTGGTTCCCTGACTAATTACACTAATTCTAATACGAAACCTGGATCCAAATCACTCAAGGATGAAAAAAAAATCTAATTTTTTTCATAGCTTTTGCTTTTATGTCTTTATTTTAAGGGTAATTTTCATAAGACTTATGGCAAAATCATAACATTTGGCAGGTCTGGGCTAGTCTTCTACAAGTGAAAAAACACTGGACTGTGGACAGCTGATGTGAAAACGAAGTCTGATGAATTTGGCAGCTAAAAGGTGAAGCTGGAGATAAAGTTATAACATCTGACAAATGAACAAGCACGCAAACAGAACTCCAGGTTTGACTTCAAGATAAAGCTGACTGAAGTTACGGAAGAACATCCAGTCATTGGCTAGCGACTCAAAAAGTTATGTTGGCAGAAAGTAGGAAGACCCTGCTTAGAAGATGACCAACCACAATTGCTAAAGACAATTGTGGACATTGTATCAAGTGGAGCAGCCGCTGATCTGTGGCAATGATCTGAGAAGCTGAGTAGCTTCAAAACGCTGGATGACTTGCATGAAGCCCTCGTCCAAGATGGCTTCAGCATCAGTCAAGCAGGAACACATCTACATCTACTTCCATGTAATTCGGCAATGACTGAAGGTAAGCGTCACATGACCACAGTGCCTGTCAAGCTGCTTCAGGCAGCAAACAGTGAAAGGCGCAATCACATGGATGCTCATTTTGCAGAAGCTACTATCTGCTACTTGAAAGATCTGGCTGTCTCTATGGGAAAACACTGTGTTTTTTTCTTGAGCCAAGATGACAAGGCACGTGTCCCACTAGGATTACCGGCAGCAAAAAGCAGGCACCCATTCTGATGCACATGGAGTATCTTGTACAGCTGCCAGATCACGACTGGGTGATTGCTTAATGCCACAAACTGATCTCATCGGTTTATGCTGCAGGTGTTATAAAACCAGGGGCCCTGCTGAATCATATTCAGGGCCAATTGCTATCTTCATTCGCAGTGGGAAGCATGACAGCAGCACAGCAATGACACATGTTGCTGATTTTGAAGAACTCAAACAACTTCCAGCCTTTCAACCTGTGGTCGTAACAGCAGATGGCGGTCTGGATGAGAACCCTTGATTTCCGAAAACACTAGCTGCAGCCTATCGAGCCTTCTATTACAACAACCTGAATGCGATTTTCATTGCGTGCCATGCGCCAGGGCACTCTGCCTACAACACCGTCGAACGACGCATGGCTCCTCTGTCACATGACGGATTGATCCTGCTTCACAATCATTATGGATCTCATTTGGACAGCAGTGGCAAAACATGTGATGTAGAGTTGGACAGGGCCAATTTCCAGAAGGCCAGTGAAGTGCTGGCAGAAATCTTGAGCTCAACGGTTATTGATGGATTTGATGTACTGGTAACATCTTTTGTATCACATGACATCATTTCACCATCAGATGAGTGGTCAAGTTGGCACAATCAACGGTCGCAGTATTGCTTGCAGATTGTGAAGTGCAACAGTGAATCATGCTGTGGTCAGCATCACGCAACTACAATGATATATTTTCTGGATGATTTTTGCCTCCACCTGTTCCACACTACAGCACAGATAAAGGGATTAACTGTGCACCAATTGGCAGAAACAGTGGAACGTTTCGATTGCTTTATCAACAACTGGCTCTTTTACATTTGCAGCCTTCACGACTTCCTGAGGATGCCATTTGATTTCTACTGTATATCGGTGACTGCTGATCTTGAGAAGCGCATTTGTAATCAGTGTGGCCTGTACTTTCCATCCCATGCTACGAAGCGCAATCATGCCCATATTCACTGGCACACAGCAGTGAGCACACAAACTGAAGTGGCATACGTCGGCACTATGGAGCCCGAATCTGTTAGTGCTATTCTGTCAACTGCATCATCAAGTTCCGCAATTGAAAGCAGTGATGATGGTCTGCCAGTTGTTTGCAACTTATTTCACCGGCTACAGTCTGTGTTTGTTGAAGTGGAGTACGACATTGACAGTCTATCAAATTTAGCTTTCTGTGAGATAACATCTTTAGTTCTATGTCCTGAATAAAGACTTTTTTTAAAAAAAACTTTATTTTTTTTGTTTTTGTTTTGAGCTTCATGTTGTGATGAGATCAGTGAGTGTTGTATTTTGAGGGCACCAGCTATTACACTGCTAGACCATAGAGCAGTGTATAATGCTAGATGGGGATGTCCACAGCTGGGGGTGGGGGTGTAAGCCACATGCGGACAAAGCAGACAAGGGGAGAGGAGATAGGACAACAGGTATTATCACCAGATGTCCTTTATGGATAGCCCCTAAGGACTTTTTTTTAAAATTTATCCTCATCGAGTAGATTCTTTTCACTAACTCGTTTCACTATACCAAACAAAAACTGTGCAGTTTTGATTCATGATTTTTTTTTACAATGGAATTTGCTGATGGAAGATGAATAAAATTTGTTCCTATTATTTTTTTTGCATTTTAGAAACAACGTATTACAAATTGGAATAATTTTTCAGGATTTTCAAGTTCTAATCCTCAATGAGGCTGTACTTGCCTTGACCAGGATGGACAGACGGGATGTTCTTGTCCTCAGCGATGACGCTGACTTGATGATCGACAACAGACATGCTGCCTATAGGCAGTTCATAGTATGGCAGCATGGAAGGCTGGGGTCTGGACAGAGAATTGTAATTCATCCTCTTGATGTGTCTGGCAGACACGTGACAAATCCGGATGTTTTTGGACAATGCACTGGCTTCATCCTCTCATGGCGTGCATGAATGTAAAACACTTTCTTGACTGTATGACTTTGTATATAAATGAATACAGTTGACTTCATTCTTTGTTTTCTTGTAACTGCACATAATATTGCATCAAACAATAATACTTTCATTCAGATTGTTTAGGACATGTCTATATCTGCCTATAAGCAATGTGGGCAAGAAGCTCATAAATAATCAACATAAAAAGTTTTCAGCAATTGTAGATACAGCATTATACATTGTTTTATACAGGATATTACATAAAGTGTAACCTGCCTTAGAAGACACCTACATATATCAGACACTGTTTTATATTTTACGTAACTAAAATTGAGAGATCTTCTCCTTCACCAAAACTAGATTTTTATGCTTGTTCTTGAGGCGCCAGGTTTCTACAATGTTTCCTGTATTCATCTTCCTTTAGTACTCTTCTCCTCCTCATACCCAGCATGTGCTCAAGTCGACAGATGAGGGCTTTCTGTGTAACTCACTTTGGTGGGGATGTGTTTTCTTTTCCTTGCAAGGATAGACTGAACATCTTCCACTTTTTGTTGCTTAACTTCGATGATACCTGTTTTAAAGAAAATTTTATTTTACTGTGTGACAAGCATCCCCATACTAATCCATACTGACTTATCACCCATGAGCCACATGACCAGTTCCCAAGGAGTTGTCAAGGGTCTGTTTTTGTTCTTACTTGTTCTATCTCCAAAGTACTATTTGAGACAGGATTCATTTTTGCATATTTTCATAACAGGTATTAGCTAGTAATCATAATCATGACAGCATCTTCTCCAGACCTCCTGAGGAAATTCCATGAACCCCATATGTCCTTAATAAAGTGTGTCAGTCCCCTGGGAAAGTGCTATACATATCAATGGATCTAATTATTAGACTTGCATTGCTCATATCAAAAGAAATATCCAGTAACATAATAACAGTACTAATTATAAGTTCAGTATACACGAAAAAAATAAGATTCCTTACCACTAATATAAAAAATGGGTGCCAAGTGTTGCAAAATGACTTGTACAAAGTTTTCATGACTTGAACATGTGAATAATATTCCATTCGTCTGATATCCAGGCAGGGATCATAATGTAAAATCAATATATCAAATTATTTCTAATTTCCTGTAGTGAAACAAACTTACACTATCTCCCCTTCTTTGTTTCTCATTACACCTCAGCCACTATGGATATTGTGATCCAAAGCAGTTAGCTCATTCCTAATCTGGTACACAGGAGGGATGTATGAAAATCTTTTGGTACAGTACATCAGGATCTATACACAGAAGGGGTGTATGAAAATCTCTTGGCACAGTACATCATGATCTGTACACAGGAGGATGTATGAAAATCTCTTGGCACAGTACATCACGATATGCTGATGAAAAACTTAAAGCTCAGCAGTGTTTCTGCAATTATCAAAAACATGTATCTTGTAACATGTGTCATTTGTAATCTGCCAACAGATTAATACAATTATTAAATAATCATTACTGTTGGTAAATATTGCACACATAAAATCTTTACTGAAGTGTTTATTGATAGAGTGTCATTGAATTGTTTATACCTGATGTGCATGTATTGTACCTGAACTTACCAAAGACTTGAGGAGGAGAGTCACTGTACATGTATCACATACACACATCTTATGAATGCTAACTTATTCAGATTTTCAAATGGTAATTATATACAGTAAATTAGTCATACATTGAGAATAAAAAGATTTAAAGTGGTCTAAACATTTTTCATTTAAATACCATGCAATTATTGAAATCCTGAAATGGCATAACTGAAATTTAAGTAATACTCCACTCTGTTTAGGAACCTTTGGTCCAAGAGTATCTGTGCCAAGGTTTTCAGCACTTTGGCATCCTTCTTGGGATCAAGCCAAGGTTTTTCCACCCTTCATTCTCCAAGAAAGGTTCATGTAGGCATTTAGTAATGCCTTAGCCATGTGAGATGATCCAAGCATGTGTATTGGTGATGTAGGACACTCCTCCAGATACTCTGAAAGAATACCACAATCAATATCGAAGCACCTAAAGCTGGTCACTTTTGTCATGGTGACCCGAAATTGATAGATTACAAAAGAGCTTGATTTATATCATCAAGGGAAAGCTACATTGTAGACTTTGCTAATAGTTAATGTAACAGGATTGCAGTTTTGCTCGGATCAATGTTCCTTCAATACTCCACATTACTCTGTGACATTTTGGGTAAATTATTTTTAATTGACTACATACCATATATATATATATATATATATATATATATATATATATATATATATATATATATATATATATATACACATACACACACACACACACTGCTCCAATGGCCTAGTGGTTAAAGCATCCGCCTCGGGTGTGAGAGGTCGTGGGTTTGATCCCCAGCCGATTCATACCAAAGTCTTGCAAAAATGGTTCTAACAGCTGCCTCGTTTGGCGCTCATAATTAAGAGGTTAGTGTTAGGACTGGTCGGTCTGGTGTCAGGATAATGTGACTGGGTGGGACATCATGCTACATGTCTGCGGCATGATGCCCCAGTGCTAGACATCACTATAAATTGCCACACTGCTGACATCATAGCGATATGACTGAAAAATTGTTAAAGCTACGTTAAAAATCCAAATCACACACACAAGTCATTGTGCAAAGAAAGTAATAATAAACAGTGTGCTTTCATTTCAAATATAGAAACAAGATATTCATACTGACAAATGAAGAACACTTCTACGTAGTCCTACAATGTAAGACATAGCACATGTTGGTTTTGTTTTAGTGCAAAACATAAATATCAGCATCAAGGTCTTACATGTAGGACTACACTTTAGTCCTACATGTAAGGCATAGCACATGTTGATTTTGTTTAGGTGCTATGTCTTACTATCCAAAAAACAGCCTTGTATAGCGTGTTCCGATGTCGTTGACTTCGAAATGAGTAATCAAAGTTTCAGAAACATCTCACACGCTTGGCAGCCTATATCTACTTCTTCCGCTAATTTATGTGTAATTAATATACTTATTGTGCTGTCTTTATCCTGGCGGAATGAAAATATGATACTAGCAAATGGATTGAATTTATTGCAATGCGACAGTAGTCAAGGTATGCCGAAGTAAGTTCAAGTAGGTACAGGTTGGGGATAAGTTTCTTGAACGAAACAAACCGTTACTTACAGTTCCAATAAGCATAATATATTTTTATTTGTTTCATTAAAGAATATTATTTCAACTTAACCTGATTTTGGCATTCCCGGATTTCATCACTTTCCAGCCAAATGAAATGTAGGCCAATGAAACTTGAAAATAGGTCCATTTCTTTTGTGAGAATTTGAATTTATCAGAGAAAAGACATCAGAGTAAGTAAAGTAACTAAAACATTATGACTTTACTTTGCAGAAAAGCATTGTTATTTTAGTTGTCAGTTGTTTGAAATATTCCTGAAAATTTGACTTTCATAACGATGTTAGCGACATCAAAACACGTTACACAGCGCTGTTAGTTAGGCTGTAAGACCTTGACGCCCACAATAATAAATATCTGAGTCAGGTCTTACATGTAGGACTAGACTACACTTCTATGTAGACATTGGCCTACCTGTCCAACAACTTCACCATTTCAGAGTCTGATGCCAGTCTTAACTCTTCCATCAATGCTCTCCATCGAACAAACTGGCCTCCAGAATGAATTCTTGATAGGTCCCATTTGGTTTCTCTGACAGCTTTTTGACGTTTCTTCTCGGAAAGCGACAGGCGCAGGCGACCTTTACGTTTTTAACTCACTTGTGTGTCTGCCATTTTTGTTTATGGTAGATATTTAAATTACAATCACACGACTCATAACCCGCCCCTTAGACAAAGATGACATATCCGTTAATAGCGCTCACCAGTTATTATGTACTTTTGAGAGAGTGGCGTATGAAAGGTGACGTTTGCATTTGAAACACGCATAGAGGAGAGAATGTTGGCATACCTCTATGCTACTTTGATGTAATGTGGCTGACATTTCTTTGGATACTGTACTTATGGAAATTGTACATGATCTAAGTGCACTATCTTTAGCACCTATTAAAATAGGGAAAATAAATTTTGCCCAACTAGACAATACCAGCTTACTACATATATAAAATGTAAAATAAAAATTATTGGCTCTTTTTTTATTACAATTTATCTCTGAAGTCCAGGAAGTGAAAATGACCAAGGGGATCTAGCAGTTTTTGAAAGATGCACATCTGGAGTAAGGCCAAGCTGTATACTCTATAACCCATATTACACCCATCAATCATACACCAAAATAAAGGGAATTAAAGGTTCTTTGAACAATACATTTATTTATTTATGATTTATCTGATTGAATCTTCACAAACTCTTGTTTTGTGTGAATTATTTCAGCTTATAAGTTGACACATTTAATTAGTTTCATGATCTTTAAAATTCATAAAATTACTGACTTTAGTTAATTCATTTTAAAATGCAAGTATGACAGAAAAGTTGGTACATTCGAAAATTTTGAAACGCGCTGTTGTCAATTTTAATTCTGCTGGAAATGCAAGTACATATATTTGTGTGTGATATAAATCAAATACATGTATATGGTGTACATTGTATCTTTGTTATACCACTCACATCTGTCATAAAAATACATACAACACGTGCTACATCAATGATACAGCGTACATACATTACAAACAGACACACGCACATACACACACTGAACTGACGAACAAATTACAAGCAAAGTATTGGCAATTAACTTACAGAAATGAGTCTGCATAATTTGGCATTACAACAATGCTTGTGATCACCAGCCCTTGTGGACATGATAGTAAAGTAGGAGTTATCTCCCATGTCTGACAGTTATAATAAACAAACACAATGAAATGTGAAGCTAATATCTGAATGATATCAATCTAAAACATTTAAAACTTCACTAGTAACATTAATAAATGAACAACTCACTTACCATTACGATTCTCCCTACTTATCCATGGACCACACTCGAACGGAAAACCCGGTCAAGATATCCTATCTAATCTTGTTAAACGAAAACAATCTCGTATTTATCCGATACATTTACAATGTTATTATAAAGATCTATTGATGTCCTTGTTTTGATAAATAGATGTAGTCTTCTAATACTCAAGAAAATTGAAAGAAATTTACCGTTCTCATCTAATTCTTGAATTAAGATGGTTTTCTTCTTTGTAACTAAAACAACTCGACTAACATCAGTATTCCCTGGAAATGTGACGTCATGCCAGGCTAAAACGAAAGTGGATTGTTGGAACATAATAAAGCTATACGTTTTATTGGTAATTCGTATATAAACTTTTAGTATGTTATTTATCCTACTTTCAGTTCACTTTCAGAACGTTTTATTCTGAGTAAAGGTGTAACAGAAGCACGGGCTATCATGTCGGGTTTTTTCATTGCTGTAAAAGAAAATGGATGAATGAAAGAAAATCATATAGAAAACAATCCAACGAAAAAGCAGGCTATGGTTCAACCGTCTAGGAAAGATTATGCCAAGATGTCAGCTATACCATGACCTGTGATGTACGATATATCATTTGTCCGGGAATTCGAAGAAGGATATATTGTTATGATTTAAAAACTAAACATAGCATAATGGACATTAAGGCATTTCAAAACGCGTGATACCATTCTTGTCTCTAATTGAAGTCAACTGTTACCCGCCAAGTTAAATGTTCCCAACCATGTTCAAAACTGTCCTCCTTTATGGCAACACACAATGTTCAATGTTTGATAATCACAACTACCGTTGCTGCTTACAAGCTAACACAGCTTCTGTACGAGGCGCCCTAGCGGACAAAACTAGTCCAATCAGAACATTGCTGTTGAAATTTTAATGTAAAATGTCCAGAATTCCAATTTCACGTGTTGCATAAAAAAAAAATGCTTGTCCTGAAAGTTCCATTTTCTAGATCAAGATTTTAGGTTGTATCGGTCGAATTAAATAGTAGTGGTTGAAAGTTATATTTTCTATGTCGAGTGTTTTGATTGTGTCGTTTGAATTACACAGAGGTGGTTGAAATTTATATGTCATCCGTCGAAAATTCATAATTTACGTATTGGTTCAAAGAGTTAATGTTGAAAGTTCTATTTTATATGTTGAGTATTTAGCTTTCATCTGTTGAATTACACAGCGCTGGTTGAAAATTCCATGTCTAATGTCGAGTGTTTAGATTGTATTTTCTGAATTATACGGCAGTTGTTGAAATTTTAATGTCATATGTCGAGAATTTCAATTTAACATGTTGAATCACATTGATTGTGCTAAAAGTTCCATTTCGTATGTTGAGCTTTTAGATTGTTTCTGTTGAATTACACAGCGGTGGTTGGACATTTTATTGTGCTTTTCAGAATTGCTATTTTTATATAGTGAAATGATGTGTTGGTGTTAAAGTAACATTACACAAATGTCCACTTTAATAATTCAAAATAAAACCGAGTATTAAGACACATTACATCTTTCGTGTATTCAATTATTGGGTCCATTACATCTCATGCATTTACAGTTTGAAAGTTACCATTCACAGGTCGAGAATTACTATGAATTTCTTTGCTAGAGGTCGCTCTAGTGAACTGACCGCGTCATTTTTAAACAAGGAGGCTATGTCACGGAATAGGGCAAGAAATAACTTGGTTTCGCCTTAGAAAGATTTGATAATTTTTCTTCGTACACTCGTACAACGTGACCTAGGGTGGATAATTATTTTGTCTAGTTAAGCAACTGAACTAGCATGTATCTCGTAGATCGGTTGCGGCGAGAGACACTAAAAGCACGGAATGCACAGTTATAATACCCTTACTAATACTCATTCTCCTGTAGATTTAAGGCAAGTTTCTTCTCTAATGAACACACTGGTCTTTTAGATTTAGTCAAGGAGTGTACGTTCTCCGTTTTTGTTCTACAGCCATAGGTGTAAGTGTTACATTTTATTTTATTTGGTATGTGAAGCATATTCAGTTTTTAAAGTCATAGCGTGAAATTATGCCTTTAACACTAAGCAGATTTGAAACGTTGTGAACTTTTGAATTGTTACAAGTTTCTGTTAAGAGTTTAATTTAGTAACATGTATCTATGTTTGGTTTTATTGTAGCTATCTGTGCGTATGTGTGTGCGGGTATATCAAGCTGTCGGTCTGGCCGTCTGTGTGTCTGTATGGGGATGGAAGCTAATGTGACCATCAAGATCATACAAGGACGGAACCGCTGATTTGTAAACATGTGTATATGGTGGATCCAGGAACGGTGTGTGTGGCCAATACAAATGTGGGCCAACCCAAGAATTCAGGAGAACTGTGTGGTTTGACAATGGACACGGTTGCAAATTTGTTTTACAAGTATTTATGAGACATACGGCTGTTCAAATGACTGAGTCACGAGTCATGACTTGTTTCAATAGATTATGTTGTTTCAATTGATTGTGTTGTTTCAACTTAGTAACATTGAGTCATTTTCATTACATGAGATTATTTAAATCTTACTTTCATTACGTGAGATTGTATGGATCTCACCTTCATACATGAGAATATATGAATCACGTTTTTGTTTTCCTATTTGCGAATGTTTGTGTAAAACAATTGAATGAGTCGTGTGTTTAGAGCTTGAAAGAATCACACTGTATTTGTAGAGTATCTACATATTTTTAATAATTCATTTCAAAAACTCCCATCTTTCATCATATTATATTGTGTTGTCATTTAATCCAAGCATCCGTACAGGTCAAATCCTCTTACCTGCTGCTTCTCGTTGCTGTGAAATTCAACAGATGAAATCAAAATACTCGCCATATGAAATGGAACTTTCATCACAAACAGTTACATTCAGCTAGTGAATTAGGGATTCTCGACATATGATATTGAAATTTCAACCACCGCTGTTTAATTCAAAATACACACGGTAAAACGTCGACATAGGAAATAAAACTTTAAACCACCACTGTATTATTTAACATATAAAATCTCGATCTAGAAAATGGAACTTTAAGAACATGCAATTTGATCCAACACGTGATTTTGGATTTCTCGAGATTCGACATCGAAATTTCAACTGCAATTTTCTCATCGGACCAGCTTTTGTCCGCTACAGCGCCTCATACTTCTCTGCCATTAATTAGTCTCTTAAAGACTCAGTCACAGCAGCCCAGTTTGATGGTTCGTTTGCTCTTAACCTCCAGATGCAAGTACAATGCATGTTTAGTCTGAATATGGTAAAAGGTGTTTAATTTAGGGTGCAGGTGCCATCTTCAAGTAATGTTCAAAAATTTTGGGAAAGTGGTCACATTCACACATTTCTTTATGTGTGGAATTTTTTAATTTCACTCAGAGTGGAAGTTTAGACTACAGTCGATGAAATTGTATTGGAATTAGATCTCATGCGTGAATTTAACAAGTTTGTATCCGATGGCGAAAAGTAAGTCAAAGTGATCAAATTTTGATGCACGACGCATGCAAATGTCAAGATGCACAAAATGTAACTGTGTTATATGTATTAGGACAGAACTTTTTAGTAAAAGTAATTAGATTGCAATTTCTCTAAATTGTATTAAAAGTAATATTTTTCAGTAAATTATATTAAAATTAATTTTCTATTAAAATAAATTGAGATTAAATCTATTTATTTCGGTATTAAAATTATATACTATTTAATAAAGATTGCGCCCTTATGAGCAAAAGGCAAACCTCTCTATACATTTCACTTGTAGCATAAGTCAGCAAAAATTTCACTCGGTAAGTTGTGAGATAGACGAACTTGATAAATTCCAAAGATTCCTTCTAGAAGGCTAAATGAGCTGATCTGGCAAAATTGTCTATCTAATGACGTACATAGACCCAGACGATAGTCTGTAAAAAACGATGGAGCCTCACTTTGAGATTCTGGCGAAACACAATTTCTAGAAGTATAACCAATTTTGGCCATGTCCTAAGAAACTGGTATAAAAAGCCTCGACCGGCGGACACGCCAGTCCATTCGTAAGAATCTCAAAGAGGCTTGTGTCGTTACAGGTAAGGTTATCGCCTATGTACAATTTTGTTTATACAGTATAAGAAGTTTTAGTGTTAAGATGTTAATCTAACATCAGTACGTTGCAACATTGGTTTATTTTAATATTTCTTTATTATCCTTTAATATAAAGTATTGGAAAGTTTAATTGTTTGAAGAACTTATATTTTACTTGTAATTATATTATTGATTATAATAATTATAATAAAAAGCGACTTTCGCTACCAACTTTATGCTTAGTAATAGTTAATCTAGAAATAAAATACTCTTTGAATAATACAGTTTATTATGTTGACATTTTAGATTAAATTCAGTAAAATATATTTCAATTGCGGTCTTAGTCTGAAATATTAAATTTTAGATTCTTTTGCTATAGTGAATTTATTCGATATTTAATTATCTGTATTATATTCTAAAAGGCAGGCATTATACAGATGTATGATGTTGGTAAGTGAAGGAATATCTTAGTTTTATATGTATCTCTTATATCCGTAATTTAAGTTTATGTAGACTGATATTGGAATGTAATTTTATATGTTGAGTATTTCAATAAAATCAGTCCATTCATCAGAATCTCAAAGAAGCTTGTGTCGTTACAGATCCTGTACCCTCGCATCGCCATATTCCCCAGATGTAGCCATATCTTCGTTGTTAAAGTGACACCGCTTTCACGATAGCTTGAACTTCTTCTTCTTCTTCTTCTTCTTCTCTCTCTCTCTCTCTCTCTCTCTCTCTCTCTCTCTCTCTCTCTCTCTCTCTCGGGTCATGGGAAAACAGCTTGACTAAAAGTTTGTGAGACGAACAGTCTCGCAAAAGATGACAATAGTTGTTGTAAAGAAAATGGGATATTGAACAATTGTTATAGCAATTAGAACAAATATGTTCCTCTAGGATAGGAAATTTTAATGCGCGACACAGGTCAATCCTAAGATTCACCGTAAGTGTTTGTTTAGTAGCAACAGATGACAAAAATATTTTTTAAATAACGGTTCTGCTACTGTTTTAACCGATTATCAGTCCTGGAAACTGGGTCCACAGCAGTACAGTTTTGTTGCGCAAAACATGTTGATTTCAAAATGCAGCCATAGTGCAGGTTTTCTGTCAATAGATTAAAAAATAGTAGATTTAATGTTCTGACAAGAGAGATTGATAGCCTTTTTGATGAACAATGCGAATCTTATGTACCGCCCGCTTTTCAAAGTGGGGAAAATACCAGTAAAAGTGATGCATGCATGTTATCGTCAGTCGCAGCACTTAATTCTATCATTATCGTCGTCTTTATAGTCTTCGTCGTCTTCAAGATTATTATTATCATCAGTTATCATAACCTATCTCGTCATCAATTATTTCATCAGGATGATGATAGTAATATACTACTGGCAGAACCGTCAAATACTATACTGCTTTACTCTTCTTGTTTGTCGTTGTCGTCTGTCATCGATCTAATCGTCGTAACCTCTGAACTTATTGCTTCTTTTATTATTAATGATTTAACTGCCTTCGTTGTCGGTTTATCTATTATAACTAAAATATTTCTAACAATAATGTTGAGGGACCAACTTAGGACTTTTTAAAATCTGGAGGTCAAGGAAAAAAAATCCGGGCTCTAAAGAAAATCTCAGCTATTCACCACTATCCCCCAATGACGTAGTTGATCCCTACGTTTCAAGGATGTGCAATGTTGCACTTTCCCGACAGGCACTCCTTCAGAGCGTTACCACGCCACGCACCATTTCCAAAAGGATCTTTTATGAACGAATATTGTTATGAAAAGAGATTTTCCCTCACAACTTAATAATAGGTTTCAGTCCTCCATCACTTGTTATGAAAAAGACATTTTGTGTATCATAACCGTCTTCTCATTTCTTGCTATGAGAAGGAATTTGCCCATGGTGTGTGAGAGAGAGAGAGAGTTCACACTCTCTTATCAAAAGGGTGTTACTCATAAAGGTGTAGATACGACTAAATGTTGGGGAATGAGGTACGGAATCGCTGTTAAGAAAGACAGCTGTTCTGACTCTCAATGAACGAATTAATTCTGCGTAAGTCTGCTCTCTATTTATACGCAGTTTATACATTACGCTCATTTCGAATCAGAAAAAGGCCCTCGTCCTTTCCCACGGAAATGCGTGAATCATCTAGCTTAATTATCCTTTAAGGATTTAGTAATTTGCCTGTTTAGCAGCTTCCCACCAAATCTACACTGCTGACCTTTGGATACAAGAGAAATATATTTTATCGGGTTTTGCACTTGCTCAATAAGCGTGATCTTTATTAAAATAGTGTACAGTTGAAGTACAGAAATAGATACAATGAATCTCAATATATTTTAGTGGAAAATTACTTTCGAAATATAATTTAATGAAAATTACTCTTAATAGAATTTTGAGAAAATTTCAATTTTAATACTTTGATTCAAAAATTCTTTCCTAATAGCTCGGTTTATTCGACTGCGGTCTTCTTGCAAAGGAGAACTCTCACGCGGGGCTCACGCTGTCTTCATGTATATGTACGTATGTGGGTCTATTTAAGCAAGTGCATGGGTATATGTATATACATATATAATGCATACGTGTATATATGCATGTATGAGTGTGCTTAGGAATGTTGGTATGTATACGTATGCATAAATATTTAACATTATTGAATGTATGTAAATTCGATAGGTTTGTTTTTCATTATGTATTAAGCGTATCACCATCAATGTTTGTAATAAATGTATGTGTTTATTCTAGCTGACGGCCATTTTGCTAATTACAGCTTAAGTTCGTTCTTTCTCTCATAAAATCTGACATTTACCTCAACGATTCCATTTAACTGTAGTTCCAAGAGACCATGAACAACATACAAGAAGGAGCACAATAGCCTAAACGGTTTTTGATATTGTTGTTGTTGCTGTTTCTTGAGCAGGTGAAATGTCATAGTTCTATATGTAAAACAGAAAAGTGTAAAGTAAGTTGAATCTGATACACGTACCTGCAATATTATCAAGGTTTTCATTCTTAGTTCCGATCACTTTTAATACCGTTTACATTTCTAATATCAGTACTCAATTTTGTATCCATTATTATCCCCAGTGAGATTGGTATTTGCAAATATGAAAGAAAATTACGCAAAATTTCTTGTTTCAGTGTTAAAACTAAATTTTCAAATTACAGGTGCAACTACTAACATTATTCCTTTTTGTTCTCAAACATAATGATGAATTCTAAATGGGGTGGGAGTGTACAATCCAGAATGTGAGGGTGATTTACTCTCCATTTCGAGTGAATATAGATTCACATTGCATCGGAGTCGTCTCATTTTCAAGCTTAGTAGTTATAGTATAATATTCAGTAGATCTGTGTTAGTATCTCTCTAACAAAGGAATTCATGGTGTGTGAAAGGTAACGTGGTCTGGGCCCTACATTTTAGGAAAAATGTTATAAAATGTTGTATTATTCATTTTGTAACAAAATATGGACAGCAGAACAATATATAACAGTGAATTGTTGGTTTGATTACTTATTGTAGAAGCTACAAGTCAACGATGGCATGACCAATAAAACTGACATAAAATTACTTTTAGAGAGTAAACAATTGCTGATTAAAGCAGGCAATTCACTTTTTTGTACATTGTATATTGGTTTTTCGCAATTTAAAATACAATTTCAAACTTCCCATTTATTAGCAGATGTCTTTTGATTAGCGATATTAGCCACCATGCTCAGCACTAAATGTACGATCAAACACTTTAATATCCAATGAACAATACTGTTTTATTACGGGATTCACGGCGTCGCGTTTGCTCAGTCCCAGTTCGTAAGTCGTGTATAAACTAAGGTATTATTACAAGCCATGTTTTGATGTCTAAACATTGCCGCAGGCTAGAGTTAATCTCTTACGCAATGTCACCGTAACCAGAGAGAAGACCCGGCATCTTGGATCAGCACAGGTATTAGATCGAGTAACTTCCTACGTATGTGTTACAGCTTAGTCCTAAAATCAGAGGAATAGCGATGGAAATGGAGCGTGTTCTAAATCCGTCCCCACGTGGACAGTCAGCGAGAAGGACATTGTCCGCAAAGTTTGATTGGATCGGGTCACAGCCACACCCAATTGGAATTGTGATAACAATTTCGATCCGAAATATAATTTCTAACGGACAAGCGAAAATTTAGTCTCGCCTAGGAAGATTGTTGAGCAATATCGGGTTACTCCGAGGAAGCCACTCGCAATTTGGCGGTAAAACTTACAGAGTTGATTCTAAGGAAAGACAAAGCTTCGAAAAGGAAGCTTTTTGCGGGACAGAACTTCCGGTTCAGTTAAGTCCCTATTCTCTAACAGGAGGGAAGGAAGCAAGACTAGCTAAGCAAAGTCGACAAGTCTAGTCGGAGGAGAAAGTCTCGAGGAAGAGGAGGGAAGGAGTGGAGGAGGAAAAATAAGAGAAGGAGGAGGAGTATAGAAAAGTCGAGGAGGAGAAGGAATTCGGAGAAAGTCGGAGGAATAGGAGAGAGGAATACACAGATGAGTTGAATACATGGGCAGGTGGAAATCTATATCACACTACTAAACAAATGATGCAATAGTCTATCACAGGATCGAGCGGAAGGAGAGTACTTGGGAACTTTTAATCATTTGATTATTGAGTTGTCATTAAATATTTATTCGCTGAATTTCACTTTTTTTGTATATTCAATCATTTAACCGTCGGCATTGCTGACTGGGGGCTAGGAGCTTTACATCTATCTTTCACTAATTTAACTTCCAACCAAATCGATACTGGGTGGGACTTCTGTAATGATTTAGATAGAATATTGGGAGCACCCTGCCCCAACCATATAAAACACATACCACAGTGTCGGCATAACAAAACCCGTCACATCACAACAATACACAGTTGAAAAGAAATTAAATGATTTAAATTATATCACAAATAGTCCTGGGATGCGAAAACAAAAAGCGTCTTTGCCACATAAATATGTTAAAGGAGTATGCTGAAAGGGATAGCCAGGTTAATCTTGTAATTAAGTTAGTTGTATCTGTCCAACTCAGTGAGGATTTAAGCGAATGAATGCAAATCGGACTCTAATGATTTTGGAGTAACAGATCTTCAGAATTCAGAACGTATGGATAATCTGGACCAGAGATTTTCACATTTGCAACAACAAGAAAGGAATGAAATTAAACAGTTATTACTTGAATATGAGCACTTATTTCCAGATGTTCCTACAAGAACAAACAAAATTTATCATGAAGTTCAATTTGTAACTTCCACACATGTGAAAAAACACCCATACAGGGCGAACCTCTCAAACTGGAATAGTTTTAAAAAACAAGAAGTTCAGTATTTGCTGGAAAATGATTTCATAGAGCAAAGTAAAAGTAACTGAGTTCACCATGTATACTTGTTCCGAAACCAGATAATACTTTACGTATGTGCACTGATTAGAAAGTTGAACAGTGTGACTAAAACATATTCATTTCCATTACCAAGAATCTTTGACTTATTTTATACAATTGGAAATGCAAAGTATGTCACCAAATTTGACCTTCTGAAAGGATTGTGGCAAATGCCACTAACGGAAAGGGCAAAGGAAATTTCCGCATTCGTGAGACCGGTTGGACTTTATTAATATAAACTGATGCCGTTTGGGATGAAAGGTTCGCCAAGTACTTTTCAACGTTTAACAAACATGATTGCCTCTGGTCTTGATAATTGTGATGCTTACGTCGATGTTGTCACCATCTTCAACGACACCTGCAAAGAACATTTAGCGACAATTCGGAAATTATTTGACCGACTCACTGATGCAAGATTGATAATTAATTTGTCTAAAAGTCAGTTTTGCTATGCTTGTGTGACATTTCTAGGATATATCTTGGGACAAGGACAAGTTAAACCTATAGATGACAAGGGCAAGGCTATCTTTGAATTCCCTGTGCCTATCAGTAAAGAGCAACTGATGCGATTTTTGGGTATAGCTGGATACTATTGGATATTTTGTTCCAATTTTTCCATAATTGTTTAACTCCTGACAAATTTATTGAGCTAGAAAACCAAGTTTCATTGGTCTGAAAAATGTCAGGATGCTTTTGATAAAAGCCATACTTAAGAGTGCACCAATTCTTACAGCTCCAAATTTAACAGTTGATTTTGCATCAACATCAACCATAAATAGACTACAAATGCATTCATAAAATAACAAACTGAAGGAAACTGATCCAAACACAAAAATACCCCTAACCTATGTCTGACCTACAGATGGCGAAAATAAATCCACAAGTTCTCTAAATAAAATGAAATAACAAAATTACCCTAAAGTCAGAAATATCCATCGATAAATTAGTTTCGGTTTGTTTAGCGTGTAATAAATGTTCATAAAGTTAAATCCTCCGTGAATCCACACAAGGACCATAATACTTGACCTAAATACTTCTTTCCTTTGTATTTTTATCATACTTTAATTTCATTTTTGACTGTGTAGAGTGCAGATTAGTTCTTGCAACATCACAAGCCTTTAACAATTTATACTAAACAGTGGAAACACAATCGAGAAGATTAATTCCAGTATCTTCATTAGAAAGAAATTTCTCTTTTATCAACTTCAGTGGTCCACGCACAGTATGTCCAAAAAACTAGTTTAAAAGGAACTGAATCCTAAGGATTCTTGATTCGATTCACAACAGCAAACAAACGAAAATGAGTGCCTCTATCCCAATATTGACCTGTATCGAAACAATATGACCGAATCATATTTTTCAAAGCTTGATGAAATAATCTTTCTAATGCCCCTTGGCTCTCAGGGTGATAGACAGAAGATCTGAATTGTTGGAAGCATAATTCGTACATAACTTGCTGCAATACTCCAGACATAACATTTGACCCTTGATCAGATTGGACAGATTTGGGAAGGCCAAACTGAGTAAAAAAAACTTTATCAAACCTTTTACTATTGTTTTAGTTTTAATATTCTTCAACGGAATTGCCTCTGGGAATCTTGTTGACGCACACATTATGGTCAACAAGTATAGTTTACCTGACTTGGTCTTAGGTAAGGGACCAACACAGTCTACCATTATTCTGCTAAATGGTTCGCCAAATGCAGGAATATGTTCCAGATGAGCCTTAGGTTTCTTCTGATTGGGTTTTCCTACCGTTTGACAAGTATGACAAGATCTGCAGTATTTACAAACATCACTTTTAATTTTTGGCCAATAGAAGTGATCCAAGATCTTGTGATAAGTCTTATTAATCCCTAAGTGACCAGCCAAAGGAGTTCAAGGGCCAGACTAAGTATTTCCTGTCTGTAAAGTTTTGGAACTAAAATGTGATAGTTCACTGACCACTCATCACCAGAACATACCTTGGAAGGTCTCCATTTTTTCATAAGAATCCCATTTCTATGACATAACAAACAGGTACTTCTTCGGCTTCAGTTTCACTAATGGCTCTTTGAAACAAACAGGAGATCTCAGGATCTTTTTCCTGCTGGACAACAAGTGGTTGTCGTATGTCACCCTGGTTAGAATAAAGAGAATGAGTAGTTAAGAGAGGATCACTGTGATCAATATCCTCATCAAAAGCCTGACCAACACATGTGTCAGCTAAAGGAATACTTTCCTTAACAACATTATTCTCAAGAGCTTTCATTGCCATAGCTCTGGCAACTGCACAAGCTGGGTATAAATCATGGAATTCTTTTTCAATAGGATCGACTTTCTGATCCAAACAAGGCTTGTCAGTTACAAATGAATTAAACACAACCTTATTTCCGGACAGGCAATTGCCTAATAATAAATGACCGCCCTCAATGTGAGAAGAATATACTGTTCCGACTGTCACGGGTCCTGAGACTAAGTCTGATGACAAACTTACACAATGGAGCGGAACATTAACAAAACCGCACTCTACTCCATGAATACGAACACTCTCATTACAAGAAGACTTCTCAGATAAAGACAACGTACCTGAACATAAAAGACTCTGAGAAGCTCCCGTGTCCCTTAAAATTTTAATAGGGATGGAATTGGCTGAATCACCCATGAGCGATATAGAACCCTTCGACATGAATGGTTCATAATTATCCATAACACAATTAGACTGGGGTTTATTAGGCCCAACACTGCATTGTTTTCAATACATAACCGCGACCGTGACCTCTTAGAAATAAGAGTGTTCAAATTTATATTATGATTGTAAGTTTTTATTCTAAATTATTTTAAATAAAATGTTTTATCCTTTTAAAAATAGACATTTCTAATAGCTAAGACACCGGACGATGTACGGACAGATGGGCGTAAAGACCGAAACAAGCACGTCAGATCTGAATATGATAAATAAATGTAATTAACGCAGATCTGTGAGGGCTCCGATTGGTTGGTTGGTTTGTTGGTTGTTTGTTTGTTTGGGTACTTTAAGCACTGTATTTCTATATCATGCCATGGTTAATGAAAGCTAAGTGCAAGTCTGTCTTTGACAAGTATCGATCCTCCGACGCTCTATCAACTAGACTACTGCATCTCGCCCGCAGGGTCGGGTATGCAGCATAAACGCAGTGCTCCTCCTGTAATGCAGTGTGGTCGCTCTGGATAGCTTCGTATTTCGACAAGCCCCTAATGTTTAAAGCTTTGAGCACTAATCGGATAACTCTGAGTACCGTGTTTATAAATTCAGCCAGAAAGTAAATCTGCAATTTGTTTAACATGTGCTTGGGCTTGAACAAAAAATGTTTGTTTGTTTGATGACAAATAAATCTGACAGTACTGTTGATATGATCCAAGAAAGACAACTGTTACTCTCTATTCTGTAGTGGTCTTGAAGGAGTTACCTTCGTGTGTGTTGATTAAACACGTGACTTGTGTTTTCGTCTACGAGCTATTCTTTTGAAGATATCACCACTTTTGATGATACGAGCATGCTATCAACATGGTGGCAGCGGTGAACGCATATCCTGATAACGTCTGCAACGTTGATTTTCGCTGGATAAACGCACAGAGTTGAAGAAACTCCGAAAATTTGACCAAGCCAGGTCGCGAAAATAGATCACATTTAATTGAACATTCGTCCCGATTTGATTCGTTCGACATGGCGGACTCGTTAAAGCCACCTGGGACTTTAGATATTACTGAAGGAAACATAAGTGAAAACTTCAAGAGATGGAAGCGACAGATAGAAATATATTTGACCGCTAGTGGTTCCCAAAACAAAGACAAGACAGTTCGAACCAGCATCATTTTACACTGTGCAGGACCGAAGGTAATTGACATTTATGACCAGTTTGTATGGGCAAATCAAGATGACAAAAACGATCCAGACAAAGTTCTGCAACAGATTGAAGCCTACTGTAATCCACGGAGGAATGAAGTTCTTGAAACCCACAGGTTCTGGTGTGTGAAATATGATGACTTTACATCGTTCGAACATTTCCTTACCGAAGTTAGGAGAAGAGCAGAGTCGTGCAATTTCAAAGAAAAAGACAGAATGATAAGAGATAAAATTGTACTCAGCACAAGTGGTAAGCTCCAAGAATTGTTGTTGAGAGAAGATAAACTTGAACTTGACAAGTGTCTTCAAACTTGCCGAGCATTTGAACAGTCAAATAGACATGTGCAAGAAATCAGACAAGACAAAGTACAAGATTCGGTGAACAAAGTTGATAACGCGAAACCACGATCACAAGCAGGTGTATCTGGTACTGGATTGGTAAGACCGAAACTTAAGTGCGGTTTCTGTGGACTGTTTCATGAGCGAAGCAAAGAAAAATGTCCAGCCTGGGGAAAGAGATGTAACAACTGTGGTGTAAAGAACCATTTCAAATCATGCTGCAAGAAAGTGCAAACAGTTGACCAAAATGACAAGCCCGAAGAAGCTACAGAAGAAGAATTCTGGCTTAACTACATTGACAGTTCGATCAATTCAAAGGCAAAAGCCAAAATGATTGTAAATGACTGTGATGTAACATTTCACATTGACACTGGGGCCCAGGTAAATACAATCCAACAGAGATTTGTCCGAAAATCTCAGAGAATACAGAAAGTGTCACATCTCAGAATGTGGAACAAGTCAACAGCGAAATCCTTAGGGGAGGCAACTCTGACAGTGACAAACCCAGTGAACAATGAAACTTATAACGTAACTTTTGTAATTGTGCCAAATGAGCTAGATTGCTTGCTAGGTTTGAAAGCGGTTCAAGAACTGAAACTGGTCACAATTAACACCGATAATTTTATCGGAAGCGTCAAACGCCACCTCGGAGATCTTGGTGAAGTGAACCTCAGACTCACAGATGATGCAAAACCCAGGGCATTGCCAGCTCGCAACATACCGCTGGCAGTGAGAACTGAGGTGAAAGAACAAATTGACCTACTGACAGAACGCGGTATTTTAATACCAGTTACAGAACCAACTGAATGGGTTAGCCAGATGGCAATTACAAGGAAGAGCAATGGATCGTGGAGGATATGTTTAGATCCTCAACCGCTGAACAAAGTGTTAGTGAGAGAACGATATAGACTTCCAACTTTTGATGACGTAGTTCCAGGATTACATAATGCCAAAGTATTCACGAAACTCGATGTGCAAGAAGCATATTGGCATATTAGACTTGATGAAAAATCCAGTCTACTTACTACTATGATAACACCGTTTGGAAGATACAGATGGGCTCGACTACCGTTCGGACTGAATGTATCCAGTGAAATATTTCAGCGGAAACTGAATGAAGCTCTTAGCGACCTTGAAGGCATATTTACAATTGCGGATGATATTATCATCGTTGGTTGTGGTGATAATGAAATAGCAGCTCAGAAAGACAATGATGAAAAGCTGGCAAAGCTTTACAAACGCTGTGAAGAGAGGCACATTGTTTTGAATGAAGGAAAGAAGGACATGGGCCCTGAAATCACTTTCCATGGACACAGAATCACACCACAAGGTATCAAGCCAGATAACGATAAAATCAAAGCTGTTCTTGAAATGAATGCTCCGACGGACGTTACTGAAATCAAACGATTTTGTGGATTGGTACAGTATATGGCTAAATTTGTGCCAAATCTGTCTGAGACTCTTGAACCATTGAGAAACCTGACTAGAAAGAACACACCGTGGAAATGGATAAAACAATGCACGGAAGCTTTTGAAAGAGTGAAACAACTGTTAAAGCAAACAGATGTGTTAGCAATCTACGATCCAAATAAGGACTTGGTACTACAAGTTGATAGTAGTAAAGATGGCCTAGGAGCTGCTCTGCTGCAAGATGGACACCCACTTGAGTTTGCATCAAGATCTTTGAAACCAGCTGAAAGGAACTGGGCACAAATAGAAAAAGAAGCGCTTGCAGTATTGTATGGGCTAGAGAGGTTCGATCAGTACACATATGGTCGCCCAGTGATTGTTGAAAACGACCATAAACCTCTGGAAACCATCCTGAAGAAACCACTCAGTCAAGCACCAAAGCGGCTACAAGACATTCTAATGAAGATGTTTAGATACAATGTTACGTTTCGGTACGTCAAAGGATCTGAATTAATCATTGCGGACACACTAAGTCGTGCTTATAGTTTGTCAGATGACACTGAACTGACTAGGCTGAAAGTATGTGAGGTCGAAATGTTTGATAAAATTCCGGATGCGCGAATTACAGAAATCAGGAGAGAAACTGCCAAAGACACAACTTGTCAGTTGTTGATTGACCGTATTATAGAAGGATGGCCCAAAAACAAAAATGACCTAAAGCCTGAAGTGAGACCTTATTTCTCTATCAGAGACACACTGAGCTTTTATGACGGTATAATACTGAAAGGGGAAGCTGTTTTAATTCCAAAAGCTTGGAGAGGACAAATTAAAGAACGTTTACATAGTGCCCACCTTGGCTTTGACAGTATGGTTAGGAGAGCACGAGGAACCGTTTTCTGGATGGGAATGAATCAAGAAATAAGACAATTAGCAGACAATTGTGAACACTGCATGGAGAGAAAGCCAAAACTCCAGAAAGAGCCCCTGCGGCAACATGATGACGGCAACTACCCATGGGAGAAAATTGGGTTAGACTTGTTTGAAATACAGGGTAGAAACTATTTGCTGGCGATTGATTATTACTCAAATTTTATAGACGTTGATTTACTCACCACAACATCATCAAGTCAAGTCATTATCAAACTCAAGAAGCAGTTTGCGCAATTTGGAATACCTAGAATAATCATCAGCGATGGTGGACGACAATTTACGTCTGACGAATTCAGTCAGTTCACGAAACAGTGGGGCATTCAACATCACGTGACTTCTCCTCATCACCCAAAGTCAAATGGCAAAGCCGAAGCCGGTGTGAAGATTATAAAAGGCATGATGGTTAAATGCCTGAACTCTAGGACTGATCAGTACGAAGCACTGCTAGAACTAAGGAATACTCCAAGACAGGACACTGGTCTAAGTCCGGCCCAAATGATGTTTGGGAGAGAAACAAGATCAATGCTACCTTTGGTTCAAAAGAAGTCGCCCAGAAACAAGAAGCGAGATGCTAGGAAGGACTGTATCAAGAAAAGTTATGACCGCAGTGCTAGAATTAAACTAAAACTTGAAAACAGTCAGCCTGTATATTTCCGACACAAACCAGATAAACCCTGGAGAAAAGGTGTTATTACAGAATCAAACGACCGAAACTGTATTGTAACTTCAACGGATGGTGTTCAATACAAGAGAAATAGTGAACACATAAGACCGACATCAATCCCAGTACAAATCCGCGATAAATCACCGGAAAGAACAACTGTACAGGAGCAAACGGCTGACACGCATGTAAAGGAACCTGATCAGAGGCGTCCCGTACCAGAGTCGACATGCCTGGAATCAGCGACTACACCAGTTATAAGACCCAGGCGCGAAGTGAAGACACCAACCTATCTCAAAGACTATGTGAGGTTTTGAGTCAGTTTTATGCAGTTGTGAGGGACATAATAATCCCCTGTAGTGATCTAGAAATGTTTTCAAGTGTTAAGTTATTGTTAGCTAAATTAGTTGAATTTATTTGCATTGCATTTTGATGACTGCATAGTATAAAATCCTGTCTTCTTTAAATCATTTTCAGTTAAAGTCTAGTCAATAATTTTTATCTTAGTCAAAAAATCCAAAGCCAGTACTTTTTGTAACTGTAAATTTTATAACCTGTTAACTTGTTCATAAATTGATGTTTTGTTTAGATCTCAATTAGTTTCGTTAGAGAAAAAGGGATGTTGATATGATCCAAGAAAGACAACTGTTACTCTCTATTCTGTAGTGGTCTTGAAGGAGTTACCTTCGTGTGTGTTGATTAAACACGTGACTTGTGTTTTCGTCTACGAGCTATTCTTTTGAAGATATCACCACTTTTGATGATACGAGCATGCTATCAACAAGTACTACTAGAACAGAGACCAAATGTGTAACGTGTTTCCAATGAATGGCTAACTTTTTTTAAGTGTTTGAGTATCTCTGCTACGGATGTAAATGTCTCACAATCAAGATGGTTGAGAGACAATGAGAAACATGCCAATTTGTTATAAAATCAAAACTGAAAATTGTTGTGGGGCAATGAGAAGTATGCCAGTTGTTATAATAATTCTGACCTTTAATCAAGAAGGGTCCATGATGTTAGCTTGAGTTGTCTTCAGAATAGTCATCATTGTTGGATACGAACTCTATAAAAGTTTATATATTGTACAAGGAATTAACCTGAATACCTCAATAAAATATCTCACAGGGATGCTTCCTGCGATTATTATTGATTATTTTTAACTGTATTTTTAGGGTAGAATTATTCTCATATTCTGTAATTCGTCATCGTCCAATGATATCCACTACAATAACTGTTTAGTTAGACCTAAAACTTAGAGACGAATAATGACGGCAACATTTTGTACCCGAGATGAGTCTCATAATGGGTTCACTCTAAAAACGTACTTAGGAGTTATATATATATATATATATATATATATATATATATATATATATATATATATATATATATATATATATATACACACGCTGTATCATTGATATACCACGAGCTATATAAAATTTCATTAAAAGGAAACGAGGGTTAACGACGTCCCTTCTAATGAACAATTTATTTTACGAGTGGTGTATCATATATACAGTGTACATACTATACATATATTGGATTTGTATCACATACAAATACAGATACTTGCATTTCTAGCGCAGTTAACATTGATTACAAGCAAGTCTATTGACGGAATAAATGAAACCCAGCACCTGTCCAATGCGACTATACAAAATGTAGCTACGCTTTTGCGAATAATCAGTCTCCTTTGCAAATTGACAAATTGCTTCTTTTACTTTTAAAAACTTCTATTTACATTCATATTGATTAAATAAATGTAAAACTATGATTTAAATAAGAAAAATCGTTTAAATGAAAAAAAGTAGAGCACTACAAGCAGAGAGAAGAAATTCTGGACTATGTTTAATTTATTTTGAAGACTGGGATTATTATTTTATTACAACGCTAATGATTAATTAGTGGAAATTCAAAACGTATTTAGATAATATAGAAGCAATAACTTACTGTTGAAGTATAACCTGATGTTGAAACAATATTTATATATGCACCTTAATGCGCCATGGGAAGATCACAATTTTTGCTATACCAATAGCATTGGTATATCAAACTCCTTTATACCAGTACTTTAAAAGCCACGTTATTGTTAAAAATATATATATATATATATATATATATATATATATATATATATATATATATATATATATTTCAAACTTAGGCCTGCCGAACTTTATCATTGATTTGATTGCCATTCGTGAGCGCCTAAACTTACTCGACACAATATATAACCTGGAATGTAAAGATATGCTATCAAGCACTTTACATACATACATACATACATACATGCATACATATATACATACATATATAGATACATACATACATATATACATATTTACATACATACATACATATATATATACATACATACACACGCACACACATACATACATATATACATACATATATACACACATACATACATATATACATACATACGTACACACATACACACGCACACATACACACATACATACATAACTACATACATACATACATATTTACATACATACATGCATACATATATACATACATATATACATACATACGCACACATACTTACATATATACATGCACACATACATACATATATACATACATACACACGCACACATACATACATACACACACGTACGTAAATACATACATACATACATACATACATACATACATACATGCATGCATGCATATATACATACATACACACATACATACATACATACAATACATACATACATACATACATACATACACACATACAAGCATACATACATACATACAAGCATACATACATACATGCATGCATGCATGCATACATACATACATACATACATACATACATACATACATACATACATACATACATACGCACATACATACATACATGAGGAGACAAATAACAAAAATGAAAAATATTGTATCTAACAGTTATTTAACAGGATAAATACATTTTCAACGACTGCTCCGGTGACCTAGTGGTTAGAGCGTCCGCCTCGGATGTGGGAGGTCGCGGGTTCGTAACCCCGGCCGAATTATACCAAACACTTATGACAATGGTAACAACAACTGCCTCGCTTGGATCTCAGCATTAAGAGGTTAGTGTTAGGACTGGTCGGCCTGGTGTGATGATAATGTGACTGGGTGAGACATCATGCTACATGTCTGCTGCATGATGCCCCAGTGCTGGACATAACTATAAACTGTCACACTGCAGATATCGTAGCGATATGACTGAAACATTGTTCAATCTACGTTAAAAATACAAAATCACACACACACACATTTTCAACAACATGCTGCTATGTAAGTGGAATGTCAAAACAAAGAAAACAAGTTCACTCACGCATCCACTTTCTGTGGAACAGAAGGAAAAAAATAATTGACGCTTTTACCTTTGTTGACGGATTCAATTTAATAAAATACAGCTGGGTAATCAAATATTTCTCACAAAAAGGGATACATAAATAAATATAAAGTATGAAGCAAGTGCTTATGAACTTAAATGCATGGTAATTCATGATCTGTTGCAACCTATCAGGCGGTGATGAAATGAAAACAAGTTTAATATGACCCCCCCCCCCAACAAAAAAAAAAGAAATCATAACAAAAACCACAACTGAGAAAATTCTGCTGATTTCAGCTGATCATAAAAGAGTAACACATGTGTCTAATTATTATCTAGGCTTCAATAATATGAATTAGCAACAAATGAAAGACTGTGTTTCCCAGAAAGAGTACTAATTTCTCGTTTCGTACAATATTATCTTGTGTACTTTATTCGTTCCACAAGTGTAATTATCAGTGAATGATTGAACAGATAGTATTCAATTTATTGTTTAGATTTGATAGTAAATAACGACATGACACTCTGCCAGAGGTGGATAAAATATCGTTTAACACCCTTCTTTTCGGGGGTGGGTGGGTGGGTAGGAGGCGCAAAACAAGAAGGTGAAGTGGCTGTGTTTCCTGCATTATAAATTTTGTTTATGGCATACTTTTAATCGCTCAACTGAAAAGAAAACTTCCTTTAGGTCACGTTCCGACTGTTTGGAGCTAATTTTTTGGGAGGGGTGTGACTCTCTCCCACCTGCCCCTGCTCCGCATTTTGGTATGAAACGTCTTCACAACGTCAAAAAGTAATCGCATTATGTATGCAAGTGGCGATAACTCTGGCAAACAACGCTCGATCACGGCAATTCTCAAGCAACTCGGTGACATACCAATTTTTTGGTTTCAGTTAATTTTAATCAACTAGTCTACTTTTACTAATATGAGGTCGCTTCACAAAAATTGATGAGGAATGATAATTTGGAAAATTTGTATTTTTATAACTAATGCTATTTAAACAAAATAACAACTATCTCATCATATGATAAATATCACATCTGTCCGAAAGCTCCAAGTTATAAGATAAAGAACGATAGTCAAAAGAGAACCATATCATTATGGTATCATCTGCACAAGTTCAGTAAAAGAAAGCTCTCTAGTGAGTTAATGATTTAAAAATTAAATTAAAGGATGATTAGCGTAGAATACTTCTTTTCAAATTCCTATATGTGTATGATCGTGTTTCCATTGTAGAAGAACGGTGCAGGAATCCTCTATCCTACTTCACACGTGACCTTTATCATGACTAATGGATTACTTTGACTGTCTACTGCAAAACATAATGCATACAAAGTATCAAACAATCTGCAATTTCGATTATCACTTGAACATTCTTTTTCAATAATCGAGAAAAACATTTATGGCATCACACTGATGTACTTAAACGAGCAGAGGTTGAAGTTAAGTGTCCCACAAACAGGCGGTTTCGTACTGGTCGACTTAGATACGTGCACGGCTTCTTTAGTGTAATTTTAAGTCGAAATCAGAAATGTAAGGAAAAGAATCCTTCAAATGCTTTAGGAATGGAAAAATCCACCTCGGGAACAAAATCTTGCGTCTGATACTCGGCAAAACCTAAGTGTCTGACTCAAAAATGTGACCCTCGGGTGGAATTTTCTTATCCTATACTGATGCTTACGAAAAAGAATTCCTTAAATCTCAGTCGAACCGTACGTGATGAATGCTATATGGTACGATATATGAACATGACGTCATTCAATAAACAAGGTACACGTATATGCAATGGAGGCTACTGAAGATTGTCTGAGGTATATCCCCAAAGTACTGGCGGAAACACCTGAGCGTCTTCCGATTGCAGCCAACATAAATAGAGGATCTCAAATGGGTAACGATTTAATATTGAATTTATGAAACGAGTTGAATAATGTCCAGCTTTTGCAAGCCTTGGCGATCAAAAACTGGACATTATTTAACGAGTTTCATAAATTTAATATTAAATCATTACCAATTTGAGTCTTTTTATCACACAGTTTTATTTCAGTAGAAATTATTCAGATAGAACGAATGATTTCGTTCATTCTGACAGACGCTGTACCTTTCATTTGTTGTGCGTAAAAAATAGTCTCAAAGTTGAAATAATAAAAGTATATAATAGATTTTTGATAATTATAAATAAAAGAATACGTGTCAATCCAAATATATAGAACAGTTTGCTAAAGACAAAACATTTGTCTACACAAAATGTCTAATGCGTGTAATGTCACATTGTTTGATATAGTCTACAGTACCGGTTTGAGCTGGCCTACACAACTCAGTGACAATGTTTACGTTACAATTCTACTTTACAACTAAACATATTTTTATGAAAAGAAGATTACTGGATGCAGAAATATACACATTTACTGTAATGTATTTGTGACTAGATATTTGCAGTGTTTGATTTGGAACGTTGGATTATACAGAAGATATATACAGATCTCTTTTTTGAGTCGGACTTGCATCACATATTTCCCGCGTAAATGCGCTACGGTTGAATAAGTTCTGTCAGTTGGGGAGACCGGTTTATGTCTATATTCTTCTGTGAACAAAGGTGAGTTTATTTACTTCAGTCAGTTCACATATAAACCAAGCTTGTATATAGGGTGGATTCCATGCCACAGATATACTGCCCATCCATCCCCACCCCCACACTCGTTATCATCCTAGCATTACTGGTAGTTTTACTTGTTGTTATTGTTCTTGTATTGGGAGTTTTGCCATTTTTCATGTTGTGATATATTATACATGACATAACCAACCCCTATGGGGGTAAATTGGCAATACTGAAGCAGATGAGATCATTTTTTCCCAATTCCCTTTCGCCAGTCGAATTAAAAAATGGCGGCCAAAAATATTCAATGAAAACAAAAAATTCCAGAAGGCGAGGTTAAAAAAAAGTTTTCGCACGATCGCAGTCAATCATTAAAGAGAATACTGCACAATAATTTCACGGGCTTATTTCGACCAATCTGAATCACATAGAGTGATATGTATAATATAAAAAATATGAAACTGCACACACTGAAGGCAAAGTGTACCGACTATGGGATAAGTCTTATGTTCTTGGCAAATGTTGTTACTGAACTAATTCGAACTACATAAAAAAACTACATCAAGAAAGAAGTAAACAAAAACCTGTTACGACACTGACAACAAAGCATAATGACTTTGATATATCTATGTAAAAAGAGCCATTATGGTCTCTGTTTGCATGGCTGATAAAACTGTTGTCACCATACAATACTAAAGAGTCTATGTCATTCATAATGTTCTTTCTAACAATGAAAGCAGACTACAGATGGAAGATCGGAATATATATATATATATATATATATATATATATATATATATATATATATATATATACACGTTTTAGGTGCGTTGTGGGCAGTCATCCCGAAAGTGGGTTTACGGGAAGGACATGATATAGTTTACATTTCAAATCAAAATACATATACATAGGTTGTATTTCTTACATAGTAATTATGTATATGTTGAAAATAAGTATATACACTTATGTTATAGTCCTATTCATGTTTTCGGTTCGTGGGCAGATATATATATTTCATGGGCAGTTTTGACCTTTAGGTTGAAGATGACAAAGTAACTGCCCAAAAATACGTTCACGAAGAACAAACATATAGCATTCTGCCCGTGAATACGGTCACGGGAACAATATATAGCGTACTGCCCACGAATACGTTCACAAGTAACAAATATATAGCATGACTTTCCGGTGTGCGCGCGCAAAATGGTTGTCAAGACACGACGATAAACATTAATCTATTAAAGCATCCTTTGCAATGGCCAGCGTACATATAGCGGACGTGAGGTTCGTTTTTCACAGCTTGTTTGAAATAAATGGATGATTATATATCCAGTGTAACAACTTGTCTTGACAGCTTATGGATGCTAATGTTTGACATTTATTGTGAAGATGATTGTTCACTGCTTGTTGATGAATTCGTAGCTTCTGTTAATCGATGCTATAGCTCAATTTAACTGTCATACACTGATATGTTTAAGTCTGCTTGCACAGTTAACTATGCAGAGTTATGGAAATATAACAAATTGGTTTTAATAACTTTCAGAGTTTGTTTTACTATTACTCAATATTTGTTTCAAGTACTATAAAGGCTGTGATAGGTTGGGTGGCTTAGATTACAAATCAGGCCCTTCTCACTTGGGGGGGTGGGGGGGGTGGGGGGTGGGTACTGCCCATTATGAATATTACTGGTCCTAGATGTCCAACCTGATATTTATGACATATAGGTTCAACATCTTACTGCCAGCAGAAATGGTGTTCTGTAGTATTTTTCCCAGTCAATAGTTTATGGATATATTATGTCATGTACTATGCTTGTTTAATTCTCTCATCTCAGTTCTGACGTTACCATTGAATGCTATAATGTTCCCAGACATCCGGTATTCTTGGTTATTAAAATTATATATATACACAGATAACTGAAGGTGAGTTCTCATTATTCCCTAACAATTGTAATTAGTGGGGCTGTAGCAATTGATGGTCTGAGAATTCAAGTTAACTGGTTCAAAACTTGGGTAAACAACAAACTGTTTTCTTCCTTTGACAGGCATCATAAAGTTTTGCATCTTTGTCTCTCTGATGACTGTGGTACACAAGTTACAGACTTTGCCTTAGAATGAGCCTGATTTTTGATACTTGTTACTGAATGGGGTGGGGTAGGGAAGTAACAAAATTATTAAAGGTGGAATGTATGCAAACCATGCTGGAAATAGATATGTGCCAGCAACTGCAACATGTAAGCTTCAATCAATTTGGAAACTATAAGCTTTATCCTGTAAATATTAACAGTTCACACCCTGTATAAAAGGTGATTTTGTGTTTGATTAACTGGAACTGTTAATTTATTATGTTAAGGAATTTATTGTTTTAACCCTAGTAAATGTAATATAATTAGGTCAAAAGTTCCAGTTTGTTTATTGTTTCCAGAGTTGATTATTGTAACTGGAAGAACCTGTTTCTAAGTGTTAAATGAAACGAAAGAGATATTGTTTACTCAAGTGATATAAAATAAAAGTTTAAAATGAACTGAAAGAAATATTGTTTATTCAAGTGATACAAAATAAATGCAAAAGTGTATATTCATTAAGAAGTGTATTGTCAATTGCAAATAAATGAAGATTTATCTTATTTTGTTCTTTACTTGTGTACAAAATTATACCTGGATTGGGCAATAATTACTTGGACTCCATTTGGAAAAGAAAAATCTTTATGTCCTAAATACCTAATGTTCATATCATAATGCTCTTTTAATGGATGATTATGCTTTTCAGCTGACGTTACCATATTGCCAAGTGAACTAATAGTATGGTCTTCGGTGTGGCCCACTAATCACATTTGTAAATGAATTATGCATACAATAGAGAAATAGCTCTTAAAATATCTTATGAGTTGAACAATGTGTGTACAGAAATAAACATGAAGCAAATCTTTGAACTTGTATGCCACACATGCAAGTGAATTGGTGGTTTTCATATGTAACTTGTGTACTCTTATGGCTTTTGTCTATATTACTTTTAGCCATTTCTATTCACACACCAGAACACAACCTTTTTTGTCTGATTCAGGTACTAATGCAAAACTTATTTCAGCTGTAACTGAAGTATACAGAATTTTTCCTGACGTTGAGGCCTACTGTGTAGACAGTATAGCTGTAAGTCATCAAATCAAATGGAAGACAACAGTGTGCAGTTGAAGAAAATGATATATACCCAGTACCATTTAGAGTTATCTTAAAGAAAAGTCACAATGCACACTGATACAAGTAGTTTTAGAAAATGCATTTGTTCCACATACATTTTAACTTAACCCAAAAGTTCAGTCTCTTGCCTAAAATTCAATCAGATGTATGCATTTATTCCATAAAACACAAATATATAATGAACCAAATCATTTTCATTATTGAGTTAGGTAGTAGGCTATGTTAAAGAGTGCAATCACTTTATCGATTTCTTTTTCCATTACATTTTTATTTATTATAAAATGACATTTCTTAGTGGAGTGCTAGCAACTGTAACTTGAGGAATATTTTGTACATGCTGGCCTAAGTGTCATGAATATACTGTGCTACATTTTGCTTTATTAGGTATAATACTATCATGAGACTTGCTTGATTAAATCCTGAATTTGTCAGTTACACTTATAAGTCCACTGGTAGAATTTAAAATCTGTGACAGTTTGGGAACCTTTTTTGCAGTAACTGCAAATCACTTTGCCTTCACAGTCAATGAATTCAAACCATTGATAATTGTCAAACCATTGTGACTGAAAATGTGATTGTCTCTTAGTTGTGTCCTATTTGATAATTTTGCTGCCACAGAGTCTGGATTGTGTCTCTGAAGAAATAGTTCATCTAGACTCTGTTGCAGTATTACATTTTATATGTTCAATTTAATGAATTTTCTTTCTTTGAATCATTCTTATGTCATAACTTGCGAAAATAGTTTAGTTAACAATATTTATTCAAACAGAAAAGATAACCTCACTTGACAAATCATCCTACTAAAGTGATCATGGCATACACTTTTATCTTTGAAATTCAAATATTGCCCACTCGTTAATTAACATAACTAATATTGCACATTGAAGGTGATCATATGTATCATCAGTTTTAAAAAAATAAAGACACGATAAAAAGTTTCTTAATATGGCTACTGTGGCAACCACATTGTATGTGTGAGTGGCACCATCTTGTTTTTTCTTCCAGATATTTTCACACAAATATCATATTTAAAGATAACATGAATTCATACAAGATCTTGTCAGTTTATTTCATAACAGATTTTTCCCTCATATTAATATAATCTTTTGAAAACATTTATACATTATAGTTCTAGAAATTTTTCATGCTCTCAGAAACTATTAAAATCACAGCAGAAAGTGTTATGTTATATCTTTATTCAGCACTGAAAAATATTTATGAACTCTTAAAGTTTTTTCCCCTATATTAACTTAATTTAATGAAGATTTTCAGACTATAACCTTTCCATTGGATTTATTTTTTCAAACATGGCGTAAAAAGTATGTTATAGTAACCAATTTTTACATTGCCTTCACCATTGCAGAAATCTCTATAATCAATTTCCTAGTAAAGAAAAGCCAAGAAAATAAATGGACAGTTAATATTCACTTCAGGATCACAGACCTGAGGCAAATATGTCATTGTTAAATCAAACATTTTTATTGTGTTTCCTTAGACCTAAATATATATATATACTTGCTGTTACTCTAAACGAAGGCTGGTGATCCAGTTGATAACCTTTTGGGGGTTTTAAGGATGTCTTTAAAATTAAGGCCTTAAAAATGTTGAGATCTTATATTAAAAATGACAATTTGAGCCTTGCAGATTCATGTCCACAGGTGCCCAAATAAAAAAAAAAGGGGGGGGGGTGCAAGGGGCAAGCTTGTTGGTGTGTTATAAAATAACTGACTTATCATCGGTGTGCTGACAGGTGATGTGTAATTAAATCACTGTTGTAATATTAATAATGAGTGAGTCTGCACAAAGGAATTTCATACAGCTAAACTAGCTCAACAACTAGAGGCAATTAAGAAATATATCCACATTCGTGATTCTGTCAAATGGCAGATACAACAGCATCAGGAAGCTCAAGTGGCATTTACAGAAGGTAAAGAGCCGCTATACTTGTTATCTTTTTAGGGATGTGCTTGGATTTTGCCCTCAAGCTGGAGCAGTCATAGGATATATAATAAATCGCCACGGTCGGAATTTATCCCCAAGCTGGGGTAATCGATGGGTAAAGTCTTATCCACAGTCGGGGTTTTATTCAAGCTTCAGGTGCAAGTTTTTGTGCATCTCCATGCCCTTGCATAAAACACAGTTACACGTTTTTTTATATAGATATTTTTCAGTTGTAGACAGGAATAATAAGTATTTGCGAGTGTTTGAAATGAATGGGTTCATTATGAATTGAGTGGCACTACATTTCAAAAGCAAAATTGGATTGAAATGCAAGAACTGTAGTACGGAATTAGTGTTGGTTCTGGATCGTAGAATGGAATTGTGTGTGTGTGATTGGATTTTTAACGTAGCTTGAATAATTTTTCAGTCATATTGCTACGATGTCTGCAGTGTGGCAGTTTATAGTGATGTATAGCACTGGGGCATCATGCTGCAAACATGTAGTATGATGTTGCACCCAGTCACATTATCCTGACACCAGGCCGATCAGTCCTAACACTAACCTCTTAATGCTGAGCGTCTAGCGAGGTAGCTGTTAATACCATTTTTGTAAGTCTTTGGTATGACTTGGCTAGGGTTTGAACCCATGACCTCCCGCTTCTGAGGCGGACGCTCTAACCACTAGGACACCGGAGTGGTCAGAATGGAATTGTAACAATTACAATGGAAGCAATTTGTATTATGCTTGTTGGGGCATTCCTCACTGATGGCTGTCAGTGACATCATCATGGGAATGTGTAACAGCCACATTTTGTAAGAACAAGGTGTAGTTGGTGAACAATACAGACACTTTTCTGCCATTTCCACTGGCATCATCTCATATGATGTTATTTAAAAAAACTTCCTACAACATACTCACAACATATAAAACCTATATGCAAATCTGATGAAAGCTGCTTGTGTTTCTGAAACACATATTCCATACTGGTGGCAAGAATGTCCAAATCTACATTACAAAAATGAAAACATTACCATCCATCTAGGAGTTGCAAATGTATGAAATCCTCTTGTTGGGTAGTTTTACTAACAGGCTTTACAGCAGGGCCTTCCATTAGATTTAAATGTGGCAGGTAAGTTGACAAAGTAGGGTGGGGGGTTGGGGGGACCTACCCCAATGGGGATAATTCATTTTTTTTTTAAAGTAGCATGGTGTAAAGTAAAAGTAGATGGGCTGATAAGGAATCCACTGAATTTACAGACTAAAGGTTCAGACATTTGTTTTTAAGAGAAAAATGAAAGAAGGAAACAATACAACAGATATTTTAATATGACTTCAATGTTTATTTTCTAGATTTAATTAAGATTATGAATCAGAATCAGTCTCCAACTCCACTGTAAAGTTTATCTATTACTTCTTCTGCTCAGGCACCTGCAAATTAAAACAAAATTGTAATGCTTAAATAAAGTCATATCATCTCAGCACTAGTTACATATGCAGAAGTCATGTTAATCAGCATTATAAAAATGTATGAAATTTTCTTCACTGCACTTGTGCTTCCCTTACTATCGTTAAGCCATGATACAAGATAACTTTGCACTTACTTGTCATTTCTGGCAAGTGGATGGTGCAATCAATTTGCACAAAGATGAATTTATTTCATCCAAATATTTCATGTGAATAAAAATTCCAAATGGAGGCACTTGTCTGATCAGACAAGATATATGCATATTGTAGTTAGCTGGACTCTAGCTCTGATAGTCCTGGGCAATAGGATAAGCTGATTTTGTTATCAGTTTAGAAATGCATCCGCTTTGCAAATACTATGCTTTAAAAGACGAAACTGAATCCAATATTGATGAAAGAAGAGTCATTTGGATTACCTTGTTTTTTATCATTCTGCGTTGGTTGGGTGCATATTTGAGGATCTCTGATATGGTCTCTTCCATTCCATTTGCCTTTGCTTTGCCATTAGTTTTCAAGCAGGCTTCTGCATGAGTAATACAATGTTTTAAAATAAGTTTCACAACAAAGGATGCATTGCATTTTTCTAAATGCCAGCAATAATCAATGGAATATTTTTAAAACATGTACTTTGAAATGTGTCTCAAGTTACTTTATCAATTCATTTAAAAATCTCTGGCAAGTCACATGAAAAACACAATTTAAATCAAGCCATACTTACTTATCAAAGACTTTCTCATTCACATCCTTTACCTCACACAATAAATATCAGCAACACCAACATTAAATTCACACAATCAGTACAAAACCTAGGTGTTACTCTGGACAGTACTCTCACATTGCACCAACATGTCATGAACATATGCAAGGCTGCGTATCTTGAGCTGAGACGCATCAGCTCCATTCTCAGATATCTTTCAGTTGATGCCACTAAAACACTTGTGTGTTCATTACTGCTTTCAAGACTGGACTATGGTAACTCAATTCTGTCTGGTTCATCTTAATATCTACTGCAGAGACTTCAAAAAGTTCAAAACATAGCTGCTTGGATCATACTTAGAGTACCACAATCAGAGCACACCTCCCCGCTGCTCTGTACCCAACACTGGCTATCCATTCGATCCAGAATCAAACACAACATTAGTTCTCTGTGCTACGTTTCACTGACAGACTCTAGTCCAACATACCTATCCGACCTCACCTATGTGTACACACAAGCAAGATACTTACACTCCTCTTCCGACAATCATATACTCATTATTCTCACTATGAAAACAAAGTCACATGGACAGCATTCTTTTGCATACCAGGGCCCAGCAACATGGAATGAATTGCCCACTGAACTTAGACACAAAGACGCAGTGATCCCATTCAAGAGTGCTCTCAAAACTACTTATTCTGACTACAAAAACAAACTTAATGACTTAATAATGTTAACTACCTTAAATATTCTCAGCATGTTTTTTATGTTTTCTAATTTCATGGTGTTTGTTTTTGTAATCATATCATTGTGTATGTTTTTATGTTGTCTAATGTTGCAAAGCGCTTAGAGCTTCTAAAGATTAGGCGCTATACAAAGTCCTCATTATTATTATTATTATATTTAGCTTGGATGAATATTTTTTAAATCAGTGGCCATAACTAAAAAATGGGATTTTGTTTTATGATCATAAAAGTATGTTGGACACCATCCATGATGTACAATGCTGTCTGACATTTCTATGCACCTAAGGTTTCCATCTCAAATATTAAAGCAAAATGCATACCGAATTTGACAGATTGATGAAAATAAAAAAAAGCAATGCTTACCATTTGAAAAGAGGCAGTTGTCACTAGAATATTCTATTCAAAATGATATTAATTCTGGACACAGGGGATACCACCCCCATTTTTTCCTGACTCGTGATATGTCGGCCTATTCTGTGCACAGCTTTAAAAGATGTAATGTTTATCCATCGAGCTATAGAAATGAAATACATTTACTGTAGACTGTTTCTGTCAGCAGTTGAGTAATTAGGTCAGGTTTATAGCTAGTTTACAAAATTCAATGTAGAATGCCAATAAATGACAAGATGTATTTTTGCAAACTAAAGTGATCTTGAAAAAAGATTAGTAAAGTTTAACATTTTATAAAAAATAAGCTATTATGTGGAAAAGAAACAACAATGAAATAGGATGCAATGTGTTTACGTCTAGTTTTGGAAGGTACCGTCTCTAAGGTACCGTCATAATTGTACCGTAGTTTAATGGGTGGAAAGGCCATTGAAAGGTAAGGGCAGTGCGGAGACCATCGAGTATGTTCCAGAATAGCTGAATCTTTGTAGATACATAGATCCATTCGTAACTTCAGTCCGCAAGCGAAACACTGTACTTCGTATCCCAATCCTGACTCGGGTCCGAAGTAGACAAATCCTGTTCTAGCTAAAACATACGAAGAAGGTAATCCTTCCCTATCCGTAGGCCATTTTTGAAACATGTCCAATCGACGGGCACAATCACAATAGTCAGGTAAGAAGACTGGAAAATGGTAGGGTTTGAACTTGGAGTTCTCACTGGATTTCTCACTCGATTCTTGCTGCGGCGAAGTCATCCTTCTGGTGGGTGGCTATCCTCTTACAACCAATGTTTTATACCGACATGTCCATACGGCAAAGTAAAGTGGGTGGGAAGCCGCACTCGCTTCTGCTACACGATTTGATAGACTTTTTCCAAGGGTCGACTGACGATGTGGTGTGTGGGTAAACGTACAATCTTGTTGGGTTGATAGGTGGTCACTATCTCTAGACTGCAAGGCTTCTTTCAATATGCCAAAGTTGACCACTCGACTGGTACGATAATTCAGAGTAAGTCCTTTCACTTTACACTTCGTGTGCACTTCTCCTTGTTTGGCCCAGTATTCGTAGCCGTAATTTTTGGGACCACCACTAACGAAACTTAGAATCTTGTCATCGGGGTGCTTGTCTGTCCAGGCTCCTAAACGGTCTCCTTCGATGTCAGGGTGCTGTTGACTCGGGTGATCGATATAAATGCAACTGTCCAGGTCAAAGTACAAGACATGTTCCCCTAACAGTTCTAAAGCTTCGTACAATTTTAAGCGAGCATGAGCTGTCATGTAAGCTGCAATGATGACATTTCCAAAGGGGTCATCTTCTACAAAGTTCAGATCTTCTTCGTAATTCACCAAGATCAAATCCTCACGAACGACGTCCACGTGTTTCATGAATTTGGCTTTGTCATGAATCATCTGAAAGTAGCGGGAAGGTTCGGTCAAATACTCCGTCTTGGGTAAACACGGTCATTGTGCCATTTTACCCCACAAGCAATTTAACATCACTTTGGCAAACGATCGCCTGCCTTCGTTTTTCTCAATGTGATCTGAAGTAATGCCTTCTTGTGCCCAGAATTTCTCTCTGAATGTCTTTTGGTCTTCGGGAGTGTGACACCAGGACAGATAGCCACTGGCTTCTTGCTCAGTTTCAAAAAGGCATCCACGTAGTCTGCGAAAATGCCTTTCTGCGTGGGGTCACCCTTGTGGAATTATTGTGTCTTGGGAAAGTGGCAAATTTCGTACACTTCTAACAGTTGGTATCCCATGTTCAGAGCTTTGAACAATTCTACGCTGACCCATGTCCCCGTCAAGGCCCGTTCTTCCTGGGTGTGATGACAAGGTTGATCTTGGTTGCACGTTTCAGCACAAGTACGGCACAAAGGAAACATAAGTTTGCCTTGGCAATGGCGAGGTAAGACGGGATGGTATAGGTTCGTGGGAGGCAAAACTTTGCACTTGACCAAGCCTTCGTATTGTCGAATGTTTTTTAGGTCGATGTGTTCGGTGAACAATTGTGGGTGCCCTGCAGGAAAGCAACAATATTTGCACACGTAGGGATACAGTGAACACACGTCCAAGTATATGATTTCTTCTCCTTTCTCTTCGTCAGCTTGGTACAGCAAACAGGTGGCATTGGTCCTTCCTCCGTACAAACTATTACTTGGGTTCAGGGGGTCCATGAACTGGTAACTTTCCATGAGGCGTTTAAACTCGGGATCGGTGTTCAAACAGTGATTGTATTTGTGTTCCCACATTTCCACCACTTGGTATCCTTCCTGTTCTAACTTTAGGCGTGGCTGACAAATGGCCTGGTACAAGTCTTCCATGGTTCGTTGAAAGAACTGATTTTTAGTGCTGCGGTCAGGGTAACAGACGGGACATCCGTGAAATAAGCAACCGTTAAACTCGTACATGATCTTGGGGTTTTCTAAGTCCCAGCCATTGACCGAATGCATTCCGATGATCTTTCGCCCTGTCCGTTGCGGGCATGCTGAATCCATTTGTCTTCCTTGTCGCACAAGTAATGCAACCAGCATGGGGCTTTGACCGAGTATTGACGTTTGACATAGTTGGTCGTTTGAGGACTGATGACAGCCACAGTGTTTTCAAGCATGAATCGTTGTCGGTAGACTAAGGAACACGCTTTGGCAATGGTGCAAGCCTCTTTTAAATGATCAACCCCTCCGTGTTCCATGAACAGTTCTCGAAATTTTCCACAGCATCGCCGTAAAATGTCCATGTCGAAACGACGATACTTTAGCATTTCTTCCTGAAAGTCAAAAGGGTCGGAGGCGTGAGCCTGGTACCAAGCGTAGAAAGTTTCTCGTTCGGTACGCATGTTGTCAGGGTCGTAATAGTGAGCCCGAGGCAAATGGGGTAGAACGGCGTGTTGATTGGCTTCTGTATTGAAAAAGTGTGGAAAGTACCCTTTAGCCATTTCTGTCATTCCAAACATTTTAGGCATTCGACTCAAAGGCATGGCTAAGTAGCTCATCGAATCTTTAAACTGCACTTGTCCCACTTGCATGAAAATGATTTTGGCTCCGTTCAAAGTGATTTTAGGACGCTCGATGCCACGTTCCGTATAACATCTCAAAAGAAACTGTCCATCATATCCGGAGAAATTGTGAGCCATCACCGTGGCATGACAATGACAATCTCCATAATAATGTTCGATGTCCTCTTGGCTCCACGTCTTGTCGATGGGGTCTAAGACCCATTGTGTGAAATCGGCTAGTGTGTTCGGTCCTTGAAAGATTTTTTCACGCCCTCCAGGAATCTTACTGCAGTGAGGGCAATAACTCAAGATAGGTTCTTGAATCACTTCTCGCACGCTCGATGAGCCACGCAGAAATTAGGAATGTGAATACTGATCTCTTGCATGCATTCGAAATCGAAAAAGATGAAATTGCCTTTCTTCTTCTTGTGACCATCCTCTTTCTCTGGTTGGGATTGGTATTTTTGTATGTAGCATTGGTGTTCCAAGTCCACAATGCAGTGACAAATGTGACATTTTTTCTTTCCTGAACATACGTGTGCCTTGGTACTGTTGATACATAGACCTTGTCCACACATTGGGCACAATCTCAGGAGTTGACAAGCACATTTCTTCTGTGAACCTTGCATCTTCAGATGTTGTTGGTAACAGGCAGGGCTGACAAATGTGCGCTGACAAGCAGGACAATGCACTGGTTCTTGCCCTTCGCTCAGACAGGGTTGAGAGGCCAAACATCCTGAGCATTTCGATCCACAATGTTTGTGTTGCTCTCGATTATTATAACCATCATAAGTCACATTTCTCACAGTAATATTTGTATCCCAGGAATCCAGTGATAGTGGTAATGGTATCGAAATGGTCATCGTGATGATAGAGGTGAATGTATTTTCCATCCTTAAAGTCTTTCCCTCGAAACAACAGAGACCCGCGCACTTCTTGAGGGTGCACTTTCAAGGTGTATCGTGGAGCTAGGGCATCTTGCAATTTTTGCATCTCAGGAATGCCACAGGATGTGTCTTTGGACAGGCATGCTTGTTGTAACAGAAGTTCTGCTTCATTTCGTTGTTTGGCTCGGTTCGATTTTCGAATGTTCTCCCAGGCTCTTTTCCATTCTACCGTGTCGTTCTTGTCGGCATAGGTTCATCCCACCACGATGGCTCGGGCTAAACACATGTGGTCTTGAAAATTGTTAATTTGGACAAGACTTGTTTTGGTAATGCGAAGGTTGTTGACCAATAAGGTCTTTTTGCATTGTCCGGTCCCTTGAGGAGGAGAGACGTGGGTCATGTCCAGTGTGGCTTTTCCATCGGTGATGTCAAACTGGTCATTAGATTGTTGCACGTGTTGAATCTTGTCCATGACTTTGGAAGTGGTCAATTCTGCAGGGCTGCTAAACTCGATCCAAACAGGGGATTTCAGGCCGTCATGTTGTATGGAAAGTCTCAAGCGATCATCTTCTTTGGGTTGACATTGTCGCTTGAGTGTGGTGAGCAAAGAATCCCACATGTCGGTGATGAACCCTTTTGCTTTCTCTAACAGTACTTCAGACTTGAAATCTTTAAACTTCACTGTGTATTTGTAAGCCGTAGTTCTAAATTTTCTAGAGGGACGCTTTTCCGTCTCTCGAATGTCATAGTACTTTTCAGGGTTGACTAAGGGTGGTAAACTTTGTTTAGAGGGTTTGGATTCTGGTTCACTCATGTCCTCTTCAAAATCACTGGCATGAATTTGTGCCAAGACTTCAGCCCTAGTACGAAGCGATAGATCACGTTTCTGCCTCTTACTTTCTTCTTCTTTCTTCTCAAATGAATTGGATCATTTCATCTCGAGAGCAAAAAGTCAAATGACTAAAGTTTAAACACCATGGATTAATTTATAGTCATAGCAGACCAGCGTATATAAAGGGTATGTGTCTTGTCCTTTCACTATTCATTTCACTCTCAAACTGAGCACAACAATGGAAGAGACTACCAAGATTGAACGTTTCATCAGAGCTTTGCGAGGGGTCATTAGAAAATTCTCTTCAGACCAGCCGAGGGACTACTCTCCTTCCTTTCAAGATAAAAGTCAAGATACTTGCTATATCTGTCAGAAGAAAGGGCATTGGTCTTCAGAGTGTCCAGACCGTCAAAAAAGAAAAAAAAGGGGTTAGAAGAGACAAAAGTCAAGATACCTGTTATTATTGTCAAGAAAAAGGACATTGGTCACCAGACTGCCCAAAAAAGAAACAAGAGGAGTCAGAAGAAGAGAGGGATTCTTCAGAGGAAGAGGAAGAAGAAGAGGAAGAAAACAGACAGGTGAAGAAAAAGAAACAGGAGAAGAAAAGAAGGGAAGAAAGTGAGGAGGAAGAGGAGGAAAAGACTATGACGGTGAAGAAATTAAAAAAACAGAGAGTGAACAATGAGACAGAATAAGTCTATGAACTTTTTAAAGTGCTCTGTTGTGAATTGTGAATTGTAAATATTTATAAAAGAATAAATTAATTATAAAAGGTAAGTGTCTTTGGGTTTTGATTTTAAAATAAGAACCTACACTCACGCACACTCATACACAGACAGGTACTATTGGGTAAAATGGTTTTTTTTAGTTATTGGCAATTGAAAGCCTATCTCTTTTCGAGAGATGTGGATGGCCCTGAAAAGGGCCTTTTTTGGTGTAAGGGGTGAGTTTAAACAATCAACTTTAACTGTCTTAAGCCTTTGCCATGGCCAAGGCCTACTTCTGGACTGCGTACTGTTGATGATGATTTCGTTGAAATCACTAAGGATGGTGCAGTAGGCGTAGTCACAGGGTTGGAGTGTTTAGCTTGGGAAGGTCGTATTCTCTTCGGCCGTAATAAAGAAGTCTGATACATCTGTTTCAGACTTCTTAACTAAAATGTCTAACAGTACCGTGACCGTTTGATTTTGACACCCTTGTTTCTTTGCTGCTGCGTCTTCTTCTTGTTTTTTTCTTACCTCTTCTTCTTGCTGCTGTTGCTGTAGGAGAAAAGCTTGTTCCGCTTCCTTTTGCTGTTGTATAAATTTCTCCAATTCTTCTTTCTGTCTCTGTCTAAAATTTTCCATGTGCGGTAATGAAGGAGAAGGTGACGAAGGTTCAGGAACAAATTCTTGCAAGGTAAAAAAATCCACAAAATCCCAATTCACCTCTTCTGAAAGTAAGTCTGGGTTCCCTTGGGTAGTCTCCACCATCAGTGCACCCAAACTGATCGTTTTCTGAGTTTCCGTCATGTTGAAAAACTGTCGCTTAGATTGACTACGCACAGGCGCTAGCGAATCTATATAGACTATGTGACGTCACAGACTGCTCTCTTCGGATTGGACGTGGACTGACTGAATTTTGTAACGCGTGTTTGGATTGGTCAACAAACTCAATCCGTTTCAATCCTTCCTCCCCCTATAAATAAGTACAGTTCACTGCATTCCTTCACCTGTTACTCAGCACCCCAACATGTGGACCGATGTACAATCTTCAACGCTTGTGTCTTCGATGATGTTCCGGACGGACATATCAATGTATGTCCGATCCAACTGGACAGTTATCCACAGGACAGACACCAGCCTGTGGATGCGAAGAATCTTATGTGGAGCATCAAGGATGCCTCAAAAGAGTCTTAATCTATGGTCCTGCAGTCAGGCACAGCCTAAGGTCAAGAAGAAGATGTCACAGATGCCCTTTATGTTAAGGGTATATTAACATAAAACCAAAGGCCCTTTTCAGGGCCATTCCTATCTCTCGAAAAGATCTTGACTTTCAATTGCCTACCCCTTTTTTTATTTTTTTGTTTAAAAAAATAATAAAAAAATAGAGACCCCTCCCTGTTTCAATTTTCGCCTGTTCCATTTTCATAGACCCATCAGGTCGGGACCTTATTAAAATAGGGTCCCGACCCTGTTCCATTTCCCCTAGTCCCAAGACAGTCCCACGATTTATTCCCCATGTTCAATTTCCCTTGTCCCTAGAGTGAATAGTTTTTTTTCTTTCTCCCATGTTAAATTCCCCTTGTCCCTAGAATGGATATTTTTTTTTTCTCCCATGTTAAATTACATAGTCCCCAGAGTGGATATACCCTTTTTAACATGGAAGTTCCCTAGTCCCTAGACCGTCCCTATTCACTACTACCATTGTCATTACCAGCCTGAAACCAAATTTAATGTCATTTGTATAAATTCATTTCAAATAAATATTATGATATAGTTGAAGTGTAAAGTCAAGCAAGTATTCTGTTTGCAGATTTTACATTTTAGATATTATAGTAAAGTCATATTTTCTCTTGTTTAGTAAACTTTATTGCAACTGGTTCCAAAATAGTAAATCTTATTTAATGTTCATTCACCAGAATAGGTATTAATACAATCCCGAATTAACTGTATGGTACTAAAATATACCCTGATCTTGTGTGAGATTGTAATATACAGAACTATACCTCAAGACAACAATAATATATTGAATTTATATTGTATCAAGACTGTCATGGTTATGAACTCCAACTTTATTCAGGTTTTTTCATAATAAATGATCATCTTGTGCTATGGTTGAAAAGAAATCAAAGTTCAGTTTAACTCCATTCTCTCCACATTTGTAAGTTGTTAAGAGGCATACTCATCCTCAGTGTTATAGTAAAATGTAATCTTATTTGGATCAATCTTGGTGGTGTAATATATGAATGGAGAAAGAATATTATCATCCAGATTAAAATATGTTTTATTCAGACTCTACTAAAATTTTTAGTTGGATATGGGTTACGGAGCCTGATGTGTACGAACAAAGCAATGTGTACCATGACCTTTTTAACTTAACATTTTAAACTCCTGCAGAAGAAAGAGATTTTTTAGATCCATTAATCTGTATTAACAAAAACATTTCTTCAGTATGATTTTCAATTACTTAGTATTGACACAACTCATATTTTAAAGTTGTTGTTTTTTTGTGTTTGGTTTGGCCTTTTATGGTAAACCAACACAAGTAAGTTATTTAGTGCCAAGGCACTTTAAGTATAGTGCCTTGCCCAAGGACACACCATGGTAGCTAACCCAGGTTGGTTTGATGGTAGAATTTGAACCTACCTTATTTCACAGGTCCAGAAAGCTAACCACTGAGCCACTACAGCTCCCCATCTTATAGTGGAATGCTGGTATACTTTATGATCAAGAAGGATGGGTTGGGGTATGCATGTTGCATCTGAAAAAAGTGATGGAATTTTTGTTTACATAATATTTTAGTCATACAATATGAATCATTTTCTATAGATTTAAGATGTATCAGATCAAGTTAAGAAAAATCATATATTCTGTTTCCTGGGAATGTACTAAAATTCACTGTTATTGTTTGATTTTTTGGTAGTAAGCTTACTTGGTATTTTTTTCTTTTTAACTTGAATACCTAATTTGTTAACATCCTATTCTAAATCTTCAGAGTTCTGTCTATTAAGTGACAACTGTTGATACATGTAGGGAAGTTTTTGTTTATATCTTTTGATTTTTGTGATTCTGGAAGTTGCAGTATTTGTTGTTGTATTATAACCATTTCAGTAATTTAATGAATGCAGAGTATACTGCTCTATAAATGAAATTTAAGTGAAAATAATGTAAAAGTATGTTTCACTGCAAATATAAATTGTTTAAAATAATATATCATTTATCATATGACTATTCAATTGTGGTAACTAGTATTCCATCCAATATCTATATATTAAAATATGTCTTTTCATACAGCTGGTGATCATTTCGATACAAGTCCAATTGAACATAATCAAATTATCAATGCAGGTGTTTTTATTAGTAGTAGTATTGCAAGTATAAGTGTTAGTATTAAGATTTCATATACAGGTATGATAAGTGTATCATAATGTTTAAATGATGCTCCTTGTTACAACATAAAATATGTTCATTGAAACAAATGGTTCACTGGTAAATTGGCAGCAAAGGTCTTCACTGAATTATGTTGCATGAACTATTTTACAATAAAACATATATGATGCATCTCAATTATGATGAATGTGAGGAGGAGGATTAATAATAATGCAATTTAAGTTATCTTCATAACATAAGTTCTAGCAGATGTGTAATTTTTATGTGGTTCATCATCAGTTTGAAACTGGTCTGTGATTTCTGGATCTGGACATACCTGGTCCCCTGCTGTTGTGCTGCTATGGTCTTTACAGTTCATTAGGATATCAGTTACACTTGGTTTACATTTAGAACCCCATAGGATGGAATGCCCAGTTTGAAACTGAGAGAATGGTTAATTATCCATAATATAACTCCTGCAGTTATTATTAGGTTTGATATCAAGGTCTTTCTTTAAAAGCTTTTCAACTCAGGTTCTGTTCTACCATACAGATAAATAAAGTCAAATTCAAGGCTTTCAGATTTGTCCAGTTTGTTTCATGTGTTGCGGCAGACAGACTGTATATTGCCACTGTACCATATAAATATCAGTGCTTAGTCTGCTCTCAGTTGCTGTGGTTTGATTAGTTACAAGTGTCATCACATGTGACTAATTATTGACCAATGTAATGAAACTTGTATAATTAGAAGGCTGTATTTAAAAACTCTAAAGATCTTAAAAAGAAAATTGGATCGGGGTAAGTAAAACCTTTTACTTTGACCATTTGGCTAGAAAATAATTTTCAATAAGTTTAAATTGGATAATAGTAATATAATAATTAATTACACAAATCAGAATAAAAGCTATTTGCATATCCCCTTACAGCTGTTGCTTTTTCATAGTACTAAGTAGAACAAAGTATAGTTAAGACAGATAGCTTTAAGCTAGAATTAAACTCAAATAAATTGCAAGAAATCAAAACAAACCCAGGATTAAAACTAAAGAAATATCCTGTCATATATACCTTACATCAAATAAAGAAACTCAAGATGGATAACAACAAAATTAATGTCACATCATCAAATAGTTATCTCAGCTGCCTGGTCAACCTAAAGGCAGATAAACTAAGGCAAACTTACTCCGAAGCAGTCTCATCCCCCCTAAGAGAAAAACGACAGATACAGTTCTTAACGCCAATTTTCAACTCGACCCCAACTGACTCGATGAGTAGACTCTACCTGTCACCAAGCGTAAACGAGAATGTGGACAATCTACCGAGTAACCGCAAAACTACATCCGACATGAGTACCCAAACTGAGGAACAATACTCAACAAGCACAAAAACAACCCAGACCACGCTGGTTAAAAACACTAGCAGCCAGGGGACTCAAACTGAGAACCTACTAGATGAAACAGAACGCCCTCACCCTACCACAAATAAAGCAGTCACACACGACTCAACAAAAGGTAAGAATAATAGGAAAACCAAATCCCAAATACCAGTTAGAAAGAATAAGGAACACACTAACTGTCAGAATACAAGACCCAGCAAGCCGGTTATGGACAACGAAACAAAGTCAGCTAAAGAGACAAACACCAGGGGAAAAAAGACCAGTCTGCAAAATATCCAAAACAAGAAACACCCCGCTGAACTGACTCTCTTCGTCAAGGGAGTAAATTCCAAAATAACGAAGTTAGCCTTTAAAACCATAGCATGGCAATTGAACAAACATCACCAAGGAGAATTCACGCTTAAAAGCACTAGAGACGACTTGCTGATAATCAAATGCACCACTGAACAACAGATTGCCAAATATATGGAAATTGAAAGAATAGACCAAATAAATGTTCAGGTCACTAGACACAACAGAACAAAACAACACATAGACCCAAACCCCCCAAAAACACACAACAAAGGAGTCATATACGTATCAACTCAAAATAAAACCAATGAAATAGTAGACTACATAAGGAGTAAAGGACAGGAAGTAGAGAAAGCAATCCGCCTAAAAACAAGAAGGGGAAAGGATAGCACTGCAGTGGTACTCTTTTTTAAGGGCGCCACCCCAGAAACTATCAAAATAGCCGAAAAACTCGAGGCTAAAAAAATTTTTGCTTTCAAAAACAAACCACGGTTCTGTGGCAACTGCAAAAATTGGGGGCATTACTCTAAGAGTTGCGGAAACCTATTCCGGTGCAATCAATGTGGTCTTCACCACCCAGACCGGAAAACATGTAGCGCCACCAATCAGCACTGCGCTAACTGTAGTGGTAACCACAAACCAAACCATGCAGAATGCCCCAGGGCTCTTAGAGAAGCCCTAATAGTCGAATATATGATCTCCCATGGGGTAAACTATAAGCAGGCCAAAACAAAAATCAGGATACCAAAAACAAAATAAATAGGTAGCACCCTCACTGGTAGGAAACACGCATAAAACGAAAACAACAGTAAATTAAACAAACTATAAAGACTTTTTGCACTAGAGATGGATTCCAGAGCAGAAATCAAAATATGGCAATGGAATGCACGCGGCCTTAGGGCCCACGCTGACCAACTAAATAACAAAATACTTGAACAGGAAAGAAAACCAGATGTTATATGCATACAGGAAACCCACCTAAATGATACCTCACGTATCCCAAACATCATAGGCTACAACACCAAATACCTAAAGCATCGATCCCCCACAGCAAGAGGAGGGGGGTTAGCAACCTTTGTTAGAGATGGAATTACATCAGAAATGCATAAATTAACAGATAGTAGACCGCCCAATGACTTCGAAATACAGATAGTCAAAATAACCGCTCAAACTAAGCAGGTACTAATCGTTAACCTCTATGAAACAAATGAGCAGCGCAATTTAAGTGCAGACGAAACAATCAAAATGATTAAAGACTGTGGAGAATGGGTGGTAATATGCGGGGACTTCAATGCGCACAATGAACTATGGGGGAGTCAAAAGACGGACATTAAAGGAAAAATTGTAGAAAAATGGGCACAAAAATGCAACTTAGTTTTTCTAAACAACGGAATGCACACCCGGATAGATGACAGAACAGGCCACACATCCGCAATAGACCTATCTCTATGCACACCAAGATTAACAGGCATTTCTGATTGGCAAGTTGATGAAAGCGACCCTATGGGAAGTGACCATTACCTTATAAATATAGAAATACAAATTAGAATACCTCAAAATAAAGCGTCCTTCACACCAAGATGGAAATACGAACAGGCCAACTGGATTAGGTTCAAACAGATAGGTGACTCAATCGACCCAGAAACCATATATCACCGGGACATTGACACCTTTAATGACAAATTAATAGAAACCATTAACACAATGGCCCAAGAAACAATTCCTAAAACTAAAGGAGTAGCACCCAAACCCACGGTGCCCTGGTGGAATAATGAATGTAAAATAGCAATTAAAGAGAAAAAAAGAGCTCTAAACAAATTCAAAAGAACTAAAAATAATAGGGACTTTAACTACTACAAGGAAAAGGAAAAAACTGCCAAACAAACTATTATGATAGCTAAACAAAACTCATGGAGAGAATTCTGCTCAAAACTAGATATTAACACAAAATCGAAGGAGGTGTGGCAAAGAATTAAAAAAATGAGAGGCAAAACTAAATCAATAACCCCCAACATACCTGGACAAAACAACAAACATAAGGCAGAATTATTCGCAAACTATTTCGCCAACATGTGTAGCAATACCAACTTAGAGGATAAGTTTAAAAATCATAAAAGGCAATTTGAGGAAAGCAACTCTGACAACATAAAGGAAGCAGGAAATAATGACGGCCCACTAAACCTTCCGTTTACAGAAGCCGAATGGAGAAAGGCCCTCGCCGGCAAAAAGACCACATCCCCCGGGGAGGATACTTTGGGGTATGAAATGTACAAGAACCTACCCAAAAAACTTGTCACAATTGCACTTAACCTCATTAATAAAATATGGGAAACCGGTACCATACCTATAAGATGGAAAAAGGCAGTAGTGGTCCCGATTCTTAAGCCTGGAAAACCCTCAAGCGATATAAAATCATACAGGCCCATATCACTAACAGACAATATATGTAAAATAATGGAAACTATGGTAAACAACAGGCTGAAATACCATTTAGAAAGCAAAGGACTACTAGCTAATACACAGAGTGGGTTTCGCAACTACCGAAGCACAATAGACCAACTCATGAGACTAGAAACCGCTGTCAAATTAGCATCTAGAGAAAAATTTTAAAAATCCAGATATGTTACAGCCATCTTCTTAGACATGGAAAAAGCATATGATCTAATGTGGACTAAGGGACTGATAAGTAAACTTAAACCATACGGAATAACTGGCAATATATACAAATTTATTGCTAACTTCCTAACCGATAGAAAGATACAAGTCAGACTAGGACAAGACTACTCCGAACGATACAAACTGGAAAATGGTACGCCACAATGAAGCGTAATCAGCCCAACTTTATTTAATATAATGATAAACAACCTGGAAACAGCGGTAAAACCCAACCACCTTGACTTATCCCAATTCGCCGATGACAGCGCCGTATGGAAAACTGGCAACCCAGCCAGCAGAGAAACGACCAAGCACTTACAAAAAGGACTAAACGATATAGGAAATTGGACAGATAAATGGGGATTTAAATTGTCACCTCTAAAAACAGTAGGCATAGTTTTCAATCCGGGAGGTGGCCACCCCCCACCCACTCCAAACTTAACCCTAAAGGGGGTACCCATCAAATTCGAAAAACAAGCGACACTCCTAGGTATGGTATTCGACCACGAACTCACGTGGGCAGCTCATATCCAAGAACTCGTAACGAAGTGCAAATGAGACATCAACCTCCACAGAAACCTCAGAGGGGTGAATTGGGGGGTTGATCAAAAAACACTCGTTACCCTATATAGAGCACTTATAAGAGCAAAATTGGACTACGGTTGCCAGGTATATGGAGCGGCGAACGCCACGTTACTAAAGAAACTAGACACAGTCCAATCAAAAGCGCTAAGGGTATGCACCGGCGTCCTAAATGGTACCCCCACACAAGATATCTTAATAATAGTAGGAGAACCCCCGCTAGACCTAAGGCGGAAGGAATTGATGCTGCGATACTCGACTCGAATATCAATACACCAACCCAACCACCTCACGCTACAAGCCCTCTTAGCATGCGACAAACCATTCGATACAAAAGGAAAAAATAAAAAAATACCTAGTGGGAAAATAATTATAGAATTAAAAAGGAAATTTCAAATCGCAAATATCAACCCAGAAAAAATAAGGTACTACCCAGACCCCCCGTGGACCTGTCCCACACCACAAATAGATCTTAGCTTACGTAAACTAGGACAAAAACAAAATGACCCGATAGGACTAAGAGCATCAATACTAACGTACATTGACAACAAATACGAGACATACACGCAAATCTTCGCAGATGGATCAAAAACCAAAAATCCAAATAAAACTGCAGCAGGGATAGTGATCCCAAAATTAGATGTCGCCGTTGGAAAAAGACTCCCAGACCAATGCGCTATATACACGGTAGAATTCATGGCAATACTAATGGCATTAACATACGTCAAAACATACCCCACAACTAAGGCAGTCATTCTAAGCGACTCTTACAGTGTACTACAATCGTTAGCAACAGACCAATCCAAGAGCAGACCTAATATGATTAATCATGCAAGATCGCTACTTAAAGAGATTGAAAAAAACAACAAACACGTTGAATTCGTATGGATACCCTCTCACATCCATAATCCCAGGCAATGACAAAGCAGATGCAGAAGCAAAAAACGCCACAAACGAACCAAAAGCCCAAAATATAGCATACAGCGTCACTGAAATCAATAAAATGGGACAAGATCAATGACATGTGGCAAGAGCTATGGGAAAAATCGGATGCAAACAGTCTAATACACACGATGATGAAAAAAGTAAGTAGAAAAGTCGAAAGTCCGACCTTCAAAAATCCATACGATATAACAATAATAAATAGAATAAGAACAGGTAAAACACTATTGGCAGGATGCGCAGGGAAACACACAAAAAGGGGACCAACCGAAAACTGCCCCTACTGCCCAACTCCAGAAACAATCGCACACTTAATAAATATATGCCCCAAATACAACCAGGAAAGGGCCGAACTAAAATCTCAACAGGAACAAATAGGAGAACGGTGGACATACCCGGAGTTACTTGTGGCAAAAAACAATAACATAGGAATGACCTATAATAACATCATGACATTCATTAACAAAATAGGCAAAAGGGGACAAATCTAAACCGAATGAAGGGTTGGGTATAAAGAGAGACCATGTAAAGAAATTAAAACCAATAAACCTAAAAGATCGAACCAAAAAAGAAAAAAACCAATCAAAATATTACAAATCACTGTTTGGGAATTGTGACGGCCGGCTCGGGCTAGTGGGTTCACAGACTGACACCGCCGCTCATAACCCGAACAATAAAAACCAGATAAGGACGAATATTACAAAATCACTGTTTTGGAATTATAATGGCATGCTAGGCCCCGTAGGTTCAAAAAAAAACAAAAAAAAAAGAAAAAAAGGAAAAAAAAAAAAAAAAAAAAACAAAAAAAAAATATTAAAAAGTAAATCAAAGACCAGTCAAAATATTACAAATCACTGTTTGGGAATTGTGACGGCCGGCTCGGTATCGTGGGTTCACAGACTGGCACAGCCGATCATAACCCGAACAATAAAAACCAGATAAGGACAAAATATTACAAAATCACTGTTTCGGAATTATAACAGCATGCTAGGTCCCGTAGGATCAAAAAAAAATAAAAAAAAATATAAAAAAATAAAAATAAAAAAAATATACATTAAAATAAATCACAAATAGCTAAGCTAAACAAAAATAACAGGTAAATAGCCAAGTGGTCAAAGCGAAGGGAAACAAAGGCAATCAAACCACCTCCCTCGAAGAAAACATCTCACGGCGAACATGGCAGTATCAAAAGGACGAGAAGGCCAAAATAGAAACGGACACGGGATAAGGCAGAAAGAGCTGAAATAAAGAAGAGCAGGAAAAGGCACAGGATGAAGTTAAACGTCCTAAGGCAGTAAAAGAAGAAAGAACAGGACACTTGCAGACCTTGGGGAATGAAGGCAGAAACAATGAAAAGAGTATGCCTCAAATAAACAAACCACCCCCACCCCCCAGTATGAAAAGAATTGCCTTCCCGAAATCAAACAAAAGAAATAAGGCCACCCCCCCCCACATCTACTTATAAGTGTGAATGAGAAAGTGAGCGTGAATGTGTGTTGTCGGGATATGTGGGAAAAGCAGAAAAACGAACAAAAATGTCTATAGCCATCACACAAATATAGCATACACACTCCCTACCCACCTTTTTTTTCTTTTCTTTTCTTTTTTTTTTCTTTTTTTACAAACAAATTTTACCACATAGGGCTTTCATTCTGACCCACGAAAGCCCTCTTTTGACCAACAACTTACTGGCCCTGAAACACACTGATTGGTTTAAAGCCACACGTACGAAATACTTAACCAAATTGAGATCTCCAAAACAAAATAAAGGGCTACTAAAAGCCTACTAGATGTGAAAAAATTTTCGGAAAATTCAAGTACGCAAAGTACACAAAATTTAATAGACCTTACAAAAGATAGGAAAATTCACAACTCAGGAATATCTGAAGCGTATGTGACAATCACATGTTTGGCAAGATAGTACAGGAATAGCCCAATAAATATAGGGAACTGGGCATTGATTGCAACGAAAATTTCATAATACTGCTGCTGGTGTGCTTCGGTTACTGCCTGAAATGAGAGAGGAAGGAGATGCAGGATGCAGAAACAGACCACCAACGGAGTACAACGATGGAGAAGGTTGCAGCGATGAGAGCCTGGGCGGGACCTTTTGGGGCACCTGGGCTTCGGCTTGCTTGCTTGGGGGCATTGTATAAGTTAATCGCTAAATTCAAAAAGTACACAAGCGTGTACAAACTAAACAGTCGCACATACCGAAAGGTGCACGTGACTTTAATCCAATGAATGAATGAAATGTGTGCTAGAGGGTAGGGTTAGCAGTTATACTCCCAATTATGTTTGTGATGAGCAAAAGCAGCTGCACAAATTTGAGCTTTTAGTTTGGTTCTGGTAGGGTCAAAGGATGCAGGTACATTTTACATTCATTTTTTACTAGAAATAGCTATTTTCAATATTTTTCTGTGACAAGGCAACTAAAAGAATCAGTATGTGCCTTATGCATGAATAAAGTTCACTAGTACTATAACAAATTAGCATACTTTTCATCACCCCTCTACCATCAAGATTTTTTTATATTTACCTCTGTAGCAGACACAAATAAAAGTCGGCAGCTCATTTGCAGACTAAGTTACGCATATGATCTCCAATGCTCATCTAACTGTGACAGGCAGTCACCAACAAGCCAACCTATTTCCATGCCTAACTCAAAGTAAATCTGAACCACATTATAGATTTAGCTTATGTGTAAATTTATAAATGCTAGGCTTGTGATAATTAGGTTCATGCCTTCTACCTTAAAAATTAGAGTGATGTCAAAATACGAAACTATCCAGTGAGACCTATGATGTTAATTTTAATCCCTATGGGATTTGTGACATAAAAACCCAAATGCTTTATGTATTAAAAGGTAACTAATGGGGGCAGGATCTGCAGTGAATCAATGGTTAGTATGCTAGACTCCTGATAAAAATGTTTGTGTTAAAATCCTGTTATCAAGTCAACCAGGTTACCTACTGCAATGTACCCTTGCCTTACTCCAATTCCCTCAGTACTCAGTAAACAACTAGTGTTGCTGTACATAACAAAACCAGTCCATATTGATTTTACATATTTTACTAAATCCTGACAAAAATAATTCTCTAAATAAAGAATGATTAATATGTGATGGTCTCACATGTAATCAAACTCTTCCAAGCTTTTAATGATATGAACCGATTTATCAATGTTTATCAAATTTGCATGAAAAACTATTTCTTATTTGTCATCAAATATGTTCAATGTTTTGATCATATAAGCATTTCTGCTACATTAGATCAAAATAATCTTTTTGTCAGAAATAGAGCCCTTATAGTATTTGCAAGGTCAACCAATCAGATGCAGAATTTGAGTTTAATATGAATGAATATTTTTTTTACAAAATTGCTCTTTTGCTATATCTTGATGAGATAAATCTATTCACCAAGTCTGATGAAATTAATGAGAAATAGTTTTAAGAGCAGTAGCAAGAATGGCTAGTGAGATGTAGAACCACCACATTATATGCATAGATTTTGCTTATAGCCTCAGACATACAAGCAAATAATTAAACAAGTCAGATCTAAATTGGATCATAAACACTGTTGTGCAAATCATAAGAAACTCTGTCAATCAGATGCAAGGTCACTTCACTACCATACCTTTATCACACTCATAATAAGCATCATTGTGAAACTTGACTCTATAAGCCCAATGGCCAAGCATGATCAAACTTGAATCAGCAGTAGTGGTTATAACCTCATGTATTTGTATGCATCTTCACTTCTTCAATCTAGATCTCATTTATATAAGCATGTATTCTACGTTTAGTAAAAACTGCACTACATGTATAAATATTGCATGCGGTGGTAACATACTCAGATGAAAGATCACCTTATTATTATTAATGGTTAACACTCATCAAACTTCAAGGACAACTTAATGATTTTAGCCTATATTGTGGAAGTATGGCTTTTAGGCTGGTTAAAAAACTCAACTAATCTTATACATGATCACATGTATATACTTGGATTTTGCTCATTATTAGATTTATCCAAGATGTTGATTTAAGCCCAAAACCAAGTTTTATATAAACAAATTGATCAGAACTATGGACTCCAAAGTAGCTAATTTCTTACTGTTGAAAGACAGAAGGGGATGTGAAATAAATAACACACTCTGGACCATTACATAAACCCACTTAGCCTTTTGACCAGTTGAGATAAAATATCAACAATAATGTTAAATAAGATTGATAAATTATGTTTTCTCACATTACCTCTAGCCCTTTTCAACATGGATGGTATTTTTCTTCCACATATGTCAGCTCTTAATTAGTGGCCCTTTCCCATCATGAATGTTGTAGGTGAAACTCTCAGAATTAGGCTTTTTAATTTATATCTGTAGAAGAAAAAAACTATTGGTCTGCATATATCAATGTCACCATTTCTGTATTAGATTAAAATACCATATGTGTGTGTGTGTGTGTGTGTGTGTGTTAATTTTAGAATTTAAGCAAACTTGTCTCCATGTGTTTATTTTAAAACTGATGATGATAACACATAACAGGTTCAATGGATAAAATGTTATTTCTTACTTCTTACAACTGCTCATTATATCTGAATTTACATTCAATGTTTGTTTTAATTAACATATTTGGGATATTGGGCAAATTATTTATTTTGTAGTTTATCATTGTATCATTTACCAGTCTTTTATCATTCAAATATGTAATATAGTACCATTATACTGACTTCATATTCTATATGATATCCCAGCAATACATATTAAGCAGATAAGTGCAAATAAAAATGTTCAGAATGTAAAATTTACTCCAAGCTCAAAGAAGATCAGCAAAAGATAATATCCAACAAATTACCAAACAAAAAGCGAAGTTAACGCAGTTACCTTTATTATGACGTCTCCAACACCAACGGTACTGTACAGCTACGTCTTCTGAGTTTTACCGTCATCTTGTCTTTCAAACCAGAATTAATTTCTTGAGCTCTTACAAAATGAAGAAACTTTTAAATACTATAATTTAAGCAGCTTCTTTACATGCCATCAGATAAATTATGGCACAGTGTTATGTCTGTCAGCAAAACGCAACTTCACATTTGGACGGCGCGCTGTGTGGGCATCGCCGACACAGCAACTGACATGAATTCTCTATTAGCAGACAATGATTCGGAATAAATCCTTCGCAAATCTAACATTCTCGATTTTTCATAGTTCCACTTTTCATTGTTGCATCTGTTTGATTGTACAATTGCTAATGATGTTCAATGAATCAACTTCAATTCATCTGCTGTCTGAAAATCCCGGTTCAGTTGGTATTTTCTTCCGCGCATGATGCCGTGTAAATAAAAGATACGGTCGACATTCAAAGTGGTTTAGGTTAATTTATTATTTTTCTTTATTAAGGTCATTTGCAGAAAGTGTTTCGCTAGGGTGAGAAAAAAAAATATAACAAAAAGAAAACTTTCTTTTCCAACGCTAATACTGTATATATTTCAATTTGTGATTGATGCTATAAATAAAAAAAAATGATAATAAAGCATTTTAGCCCGTGGCTTCGGCACGGCACTCGTTTTTGTGGGTTTTTTAAAATGTTGTTAGTGTTGTTTTGGGGTTGTTTTTTGTGTGTGTACCACACTAAAAAACATACCAGGTATTAGGCCTAACGTAGGAAAAGAAATTATCCTCTATTTATTACTATTCTTACTGTCAAATGACGCAAAAGTGATCAAATTGCTATTAAGATTTTGTTTTGTATAACACTTACCGCTCGTTTTTCTCGAGATAAAGCAGCCACTTCAAAATGATTATAAAATCTGTGACAGATGAAAAACGTGGTTTAAATAATTCGTAATCGCCTGCCTTAAAATACTGTAGGAATTTGCTAATGTATTTCATGGCCCTCGTTTGAATAGATACCAACGATCATGTATATCGACCAAATTTTGTATATTCCTGCCCACAATCATGTATTTTGTATTAAACCGTATATTACACGAGCGCTCTGTGGCAAACTCGGGGGGGGGGGGGGTCTCTATTATACCCAGAGGCGTAGCTATGATATTTTGCGCCCGGGGACGAACTATAAAATTGGCGCCCCAGCCCCCTCCCCGTTTAATCACATTTTTGAATATCACCCTTGTTTACTTATTATAATGTAACGTTGTAAGCCTCATTTTGGCGCCCCTGTACCTTGGCGCCCGGGGACATATGTACTCCCCTTCCCCCCCCCCCCCCCCCCGCTACGCCTCTGATTATACCTGCTGTATCAGTTGAGAAATATATTGAACAGATCAGGCCCCAATACTCTCGCTCTGAAAAACATTAAAATAATTATATGCAGAATATCGGTAGGTCTCCCTCTTGCCGAAAATGTCAGCACCATATATATTTTGCAAGTAATGTAATGGGTATAATAACACACACACACACACACACACACACTTTTTTGGGAGTGGGGGGGGGCAACGGACAGATGCCCCCATTTCCCAAAAAAAATAAAAAGTATTTTATATTTGTGTATTTCCCCCTCAGATGTGTTCTACGTTTTATTAAAACAAAATTTTATATAAAAAATTTAGTTTTTAGAATTTTTGATGGGGTATTTATGTTTCCATAGTGTTATCTAAAGGGTTGTTCGTCCGAGTCTGGTTTCCCTCACCTTGCTCGAAGTTCATTCCCTTGAAATGTTTTGTAACCTTTGCTATATGTCGCCTAGGTCTCAGTGTTTGCTATATGTAATGGTGTTATATTGTGTGTATGCTATATTTTCTTTATGTTTGAGACAGCAAGTATAGATCAAATATCTTTCCCAGTTGTATTTCTTCCTTTATGATGTTATATTGTATCTTTTAATTTGTTTTATGGTTTTCTAATTTTGACGATGGAATGGTGTACTATTTAGACTTTGTTTAAAAAAAATAATTTCCTATTTTATTATTCGAGTGATAATATGTGTCGTTCCTCATAATAGTCTTTAAAGATGTTGATAGGTAGGTTACGCTCGATCCAAGGTTCACGCTTCTTTATTCTCTGTGTGTTTTTCCTGGGTCGCGTTAGGCCTCTTTTATTTAGTTTATCTGATTATGCTTTATTGAAAGATCCAAACGTATTTATGAGACCACATTATTCTATAGTGGTCAACCATGCAGTGCGGGAGAAGTTAGTAGGGTTTTAAACTAAGTGTTATACAGTATGTATTTGTGTCTTTATTTTGTCTGTTTATGTTCTACATTGGGTGTTTTCAAAGACTCATGATGGGCCTATGCACTTCACTGAGCCCTGTGACTTAGCCCCATGATGTCATCGCCATTTACTTCCCCCTTATATTTTCCCTGTATCCCTTCCTATATATGTCTTTAGAATTTTCTTTCAGAGAAAGAAGAAAAAAAATTAAATTACAAAATTCTTTTATTTTTTTCTTTCTTCCTTTCTTCCCTTTTCTCTTTTAAAAAAAAAGTTATATGGGTTTCTTTGAAATATTTGAAATAGAATTTGAAATTTTCTTTGAAATATGGCTGTTGTGGGGTGCGAGGAGGGGGTATGGGTATGGCATCAGCTCGCAATTGCGCTACGCGACCCTTCGGTCTGTAATACCTATTCCTCCCTCCCCCTCTCTCCCCCAATTCCAACATCAATTGCGTTATATCAACCTGACGGTAAGTATCTATTCGTCGTAAGACGTACTGAGTTCTTGTTGTGGTTAATATTCTTATTTTTACCACGTATCTTATTTAAAAATCTTTATCACCTGTCCACAGGATATCATCGTAGTTACTATATAGTCTATACATTTTAGAACGATTTTGTTTTCGTAGTCTAAATCTATGAATAAAATGTTATTTTTGTTATACTTATATTTTTTGCAAATTTTCATTATTAACTTTATCCTATTATGTTTAGATTTATCACATTGGACAATCGTATGTAGTTTGGTGAAGTTCGCTGTTTTACATAAAGGGCATTTCGGCATTATCCTCAGCATACGATGTTTGATTGTTTCTTCGCCTGTTAGCCAGGTGTTGTGCAGGTATTTAAAAATTATACTTTGTGTTTTGACAGATCTTATTTTCCCCAATTTTTCCAATTTTTTGTCCAATTTACCCCCTCAGTTGTCCTGCTCTACTCTACATTTTATATTTTTGGTTACCTCCTCCCTAATCCAAGCGTGACTTTTACTTATTAAATTTTGCATAAATCTGTTTTGTCTCTATATTTTAAAATTAGTTCTCATATGTTTGCGTGGCACTTCGATTTTTTTATATTAATTTGTTATTTTTGTATATCTCTGGTCGGTTTCTCAAGGTGAAGCCGAACCAGTAGATGTACGGTGCTTCTCACGCTGTAGCCGGGTCTGAGTGCATTTTTTTTTTAATCTATTGATTATGTTAGTTAATTATAGTAGTAGAGGGCTCGGCAACCCCAAGCCCCCTCTACTTTTGGCCCTATATAATGTCTCTTTTTTTACATGATGCATTTTATGATTCCATATATAATCTATTATTTCGTTGTCTGTTTTGTTTAAAATTGTATTATCCATATCTATGGATTTAATTATGTAGTTAATATTTGAGTATAAATAAGTCTTGGCCACTTGGGCCCGCTCCATGATAGGTAATGGCGCCATGGCCAGATTTTCACATTTTCTCTTATTTTATTGATAATATGTTCATAATTTTCTACAGCTTCTTTTTTTTATTACCAAAGTAAACCCCTAGAGCCTTTACAGTGTCTCTCAGTAAGTGTGTGTGTGTGGGGGGGGGGGCGATAATCCAGGGTGGTTGCCCCTCCAGTTAACTATTTTTAAGATTTCGTGCTTGTTGTGGTTTATTTTGGAACCCGACGCTTATAGCATTTCCCCTCTCTTATAAAGATGTTGCAATCATATGCATGTTAGAGCATTTTTTAATTCTTTTTTAGGTTTGGTATTTGTATGCCTTGTATAATCAGGGGCGGATTAAGGCTCACTGGTGCCCTAAGCACTGACAAATCTTGGCGCGCCCCTCTTTTCCACGTACACCTGAGAAGATAACCCTAGGGTGTACCATGATCAAGAAACAGAACATCATGATCAATTTGCACTAGTTGTATCAGTTTTTTTTACAAATCTTCATTCTTTTTTCTTTCTTTCTTTTCACCCTTTTCTCAACTTTGTGGTGCCCCCTTTGGCCCTGGTGTCCTATGCACGTGCTTAGTCTACTTAATGGTTAATACGCCCCTGCTTGCACATCTGGGTTGTTTCTTATCGTGTGACGTAGGATTTATATTGCCATTACGTATTCTAGCATTGATAGTGGACATCCTTGTATCACTGATCGTTGTATTTCAAATTCTTTCGTGCATTTCCCGTTTAATTATCCCAGTGTGTAGGATTTTGGTCCATTTTGGAAATTGGGTCCGAAACCAAATTTTTTAAAAACATTCTTTATACAGTTTTGTTCAAATCAGTCGAAAGCTTTCTCCTGGTCGAAGAGTACCATAGCACTCATCATACCAGTTTCATTTATGTAGTTAATTATAGTTTTAATGTTTAAAATATTGTTTTGTATATCCCTCCCCCACAAGTTTGATTTACATTAATTATCTTGTTTATCCTACCCTTTACTGTATTTGTTAAAATCCTACTTAAAATCTTATAGTCCGTGTTTAAAAGTGATATAGGCCTCCAGTTTTTAATCTCGTCTCTATTCCCTTTCCCTTTGTATATAATTGTGATAACTCCCTCCCTCATAGATTTAGTCATTTTATTTTTACTTAAAACTATATTATTATACAAAGCGTTTAAGATCGGCGTCAGTTCACCGTGGAACTTTTGGTAGAATTCCACGATGAGTCCATCTTTCCCTGGTGACTTTTGTGAGTGTTGATATACTTTTTGTGATTTCTTCATCTGAGATGACATCATCACATTGGTCTCTATGTACTGCTGATGTCATCTCACAGTCGACATTTTTTAAGTAGCTGTCGATTGTGCTGAAGTATATGTTCTGTGTGGTGTGTGGTGTATAGTTCTTTATAATATTTGGAAATATTATTTAGGATATCTTCTTTTACAGTATGGGTTACATTGTTTATTTTGATATTGTTTAAAATTGTATCACCCCCTTTTCTAAATTCTTCTCGCTTATATACGTTTTTTGCCTCGTTGTAGATCTCTGTAAATTTTCCCGCCCTTATTATTCTCCCCTGATTTTCGTCTTCTTCAACGATTTTAATTTTGTCTGTCAATCGTTTTTTTTTTTTCTTTCTCCATCGTCGTTTGTTGTTTTGCTTAGTTCTAATTTGAGTTCGTGTTTGTCTTTTTTTTCTGGGGTTTTTCCGCCCTCTATTTGAGTACTGAATATTTATTCCTTTTATTTTGTTTTTTGAAACATCCCAATCAATTATTATATTAATATTTTCTTCATTTTTGACGGTTTCAATTTCTTTTTTTAATTATTATTTCGACATATTCTTTGTCATTTAAAATCTTATTATTTAGTTTCCATAGTCCTGACCCACATTTTTCTATTTTTTTCATTTTTAGGTCAATAGTGAGCATGAAATGGTCTGATAGCTTTTGGTTGGTTATTGCAGTATTAATATATATTAATGGATCATAAAAATTTCCGTAAAATTTATCAATCCTGCTAGACTGGTTTAATTTATAGTTACCCAGTTGAAATCTCCCCCTATGATTAGATTTTCCATCGAATATTGTTGTAGGTAGGTGTATAAGTTTTCTTTAAAATTAGTTTCTTATTTCTATTAGCTGGCATGTACACATTTATAATATGCCAATTAAACATTTTAACACGTAGCAACCGTCCCTTAAAAAATTCCCCCCTCCTCAAACCTTTCCCAGCTTTTTAAAAATATTATTGTTGCAACCAACTCTAATATCATTATTTGCAAAATTGTTGCATATCTTTATTGCGTTAAGTTTGTCTTCTACTAAAATTTCGAACTCTGGCTTAATTCTATAGTGTGTTTCTTGTATCATTATTACACCAAAGTTTGTTTCTTTGGCTACTTTGTCTGCTTTCGCTTTGTCTATCCCATTGCTGTTGATAGTAGCGATCCGGAAATTTGTTTCTTCCATTTTTGCTTTACTCCCAGGTGCCGCATCACTTTTATATAGAATTTAATTGTATATATTTCAGTTAAAGTTATTATATTCCATTTGTTTTTGTACACACACACCAGCACGCTCGACAAAGAGCGCTTGAGTAATATACAGTTTGATACATCCTACATGGTAGTGGGCAGGAATACATATATAGGTCGTTATCCTTCTCGACCGAAGTAGTAACATTGTTCCAATGCTAACACTCGACGTCCTCGATTTGTGCTTCATCGTATTTGCAGTCTATACACTTAAAGTTACAATGGAAAAGTGTACATGAACATATTTATACCATAGACAGAGCCTTGAAGTACTACTTTTTTCGGTCTAAAACTGTCCCAAAAAAAAAAGAAAAAAAACCCAGCATGTAATAGTTCATTTCGATACAGTTGCACAGAGCATTTGACGTTCATTTTGATGTCAATATATATTGATATCGATTAAGTGCGATTTGTTTTCAAAGCTGCTTTATTGCTGGTAGTGCTTCTGTTTTCAAGTTCGATATATAATATACCCATGGAGCAGTAGTAATACAGAAATCAGAACAACAACCATCATCATCATCATCGGGAGTATTATTATCGTATATGTTGGTCACATCGATGATCATTAATAAAAAGCGGTTGAAATATGAACAATATTCCATCTCTTCAAATAGCAAATAACTAAGCAAAGTGTGTGTGTGTGTGTGTGTGTGTGTGTAATTTTTAACGTAGCTTTAAAAAAAAATGCAATCATATCGCTACCATGTCTGCATTGTGACAGTTTATAATGATGTCTAGCAATGTGGCATCATGCCACAAACATACAGCATTTTGTCCCACCCAGTCACATTATCCTCACACCAATATCTTAATGATGGGCGCCAAAAGAGGCAGCTGCTAGTACCATTTTTATGTCTTTAGTGTGATTCGGCAGGGGTTTGAATCCGCGACCTCTCGCATCCAAGGCGGACGCTCTGTACAGACACTGCACCACCTGAGCGATCGCTTAGCAAAGAATGTACGATACTGTTTCCTGTTGTTCATAACAACTCGACCTGGAGACCCACCTGACGGAAAATGAAAGCGCATTATAACGTTATAATATACGAATCCGGAATTTTTTTTGATTATTATAATTTTCAAGAAAGTTAGTGCCTTTTAGCATTTGACAAAGTGTGCTTGCAGTTGCATACTAAGGGGAGGGGGAGTTTACAACATACTTCGATGCTGACTACTGATTTGAAGCATAAAATTAAAACTAAACAACAGCATAACATGTTTATATATCTTATTAAATACGTCTTCATTTGTCTTTCCGTGCGCCAAAATGCCTTCCTACACGAACATGTTCCATATAGGTAAATAAGTTGTACCAATCGTAAACAACCACCGATTTCGACATATATGATATCAATTTATAGGTTTCTCATCAGTTTAAATCGATCTGTGCAAAAAAAAAAAAAAAAAAAAAAAAAATAATTAAAAAAAATGTGTGAAAATGAATAATAAAAAAGTTGCTATTTGCGACTCATTGTCGCTTGCGACTTTACCGATCTTCGTATCCTTGATGCTTCCATCCTTCCCGTTTAGGGATGGTAGCACCTACTTGGATGCTAATACTATAGATTTGAAGCATATAATTAAAGCTGTACAACAGTAAATAATATGTTTATGTATCTTCTTATTAAGTACGTCTTCATAATGTATGTTCGTGCGCCCAATGCCTTCCTCTACGAACGGTTTCGATATACACGAATAAGTCATACCAATAGTAAATAAACACCGATTTTGACAAATTTCATATTAATATATAGGTTTCTCATCTGTCTAACTCGATCTGTGCCAACAGACATGTGTGAACATGCAGAATACAAAAAAGTGTACTTTTTACTGAATATTGGGTTCGACTTTACTGATCTTCATATCCTTGCTACGTTCATATACCGTTCCCGTTCTGCGATGGTAGCACATACGTCCATGCTAATACTATAGATCTGAAGCATAGAATTAAAGCTGTACATAATTATAAAATATGTGTATGTATCTTATTAAGCACGTCTTTATCTGTCTTTCCGTGTGCCTACATCTGACCTATACGAAAGTTTTCCATATGGGCGAATAAGTCATACCAATCGCAAAGAACGATTTTGACACGTTTGATATCAGTTGATAAATTTTTATCAGTCTAAATAGATCTGTGCCAATATAAATGGGTGAAAATGCAAAATAGAAAAGTTGGTATTTTTCACTCAGTATCGCTTGCAACGTTACCGATCATCGTGTCCTTGCTACGTCCATCTGCCATTCCCGTTTTGCGATCGTATCACATTTTTTCGATGCTAATTCTATAAACCTGACACATATAATAAAAGCTGTTCAACGGTAAATAATGTGTATGCGTCTTATGAAGTACGTCTTCATTTGTACGTCCTTGCGTTTAGTGCCTTCCTAACCGAATATTTTCCATATAGGCGAATAAGTCATACCAATCGCAAACAACCAACGATGTTGACAAGTTTGATATCAATTGATACGTTTCTCATGATTCTAAGTCGATCTCTGCCAATAGACATGTGTGAAAATGCAAAATAAAAAAGATTGTTCTTTTTACTGAATAACGGGTGCGACATTACCGATCTTCATATCCTTGGTACGTGAAACTACCATTGCCGTTTTGCGATTGTACCACATATTTCGATACTAATACTACAAATTTGAAGAATATAATTAAAGCTGTACAACAGTAAATAATATGTGTGTGTATCTTATTAAGTACGTCTTCATTTGTCTGTCTTTTCTCCTAATGTCTTCTATACGATCGTTTAACAAACAGGTGAATAAGTCATTACAATAGTAATAAACACCGATTTAGCAAAATTTGATATCAATTGTTAGGTTTCTCGTCAGTCTAAATCGATATGTGCCAACAGAAATGTGTGAAAATGAAAATAAAATAGTTTGTATTTTTGACTCGATATCGGTTGCGACTTATACGTGCCTCTACCATTGCAGTTTGCCACGGTACCACATATTTCAATTTTAATATTATAGATCTCAAACATATAAGGAAAGCTATACAACAATATATAATATGTGTATGCATCTTATAAAGTACATCTTTGTGTGTCTGTATGTCCGCTCAATGTCTTCCTCAATGAGCGTTTTCCATATAGGCAAATAAGTTATAACATTAGTAATTTTTTAAAAACGCGATTTAGACGAATTTGATATCAATTGATAGGTTTCTCATCAGTCTAAATTGATCTGTGAAATATATAAATGTGTGAAAATGCAAGTAAAAAAGTTGATATTTTTTACTTGGTGTCGCTTGCGATATTACGGATCATCAACGGATCATCATATTCTATATTCTACCTACGTGCCTCTACCCTTGCCGCTTTGAGATGGTACCATATAATTCGATGATAATCATTTGAATGTTAGTGCTCCTAGATCTTTACAACACGAACGTTTATCTTAGAGTCGAATAAGTCATACCAATCGTAAGCACACACAGATTTTGACAAATCTGGTATTATTTGGTAGGTTTCTCATCAGTCTAAATTGATCTATGCCTACAGAAATGTGTGAAAATGCAACCTAGAAAAGTTTATATATTTTACCCAGTATCCTTTGCGACTTTACCATTACCAATCTTCATATCCTTGTTACGTGCCTCTAGTATTGCTGTTTTGCGATGGTATCACATACCTCGATGCTGATACTAGTGATATGAAGCATATACTTAAGCAATAAAACAGTAAAAATTATGTGTATGTATCTTATTAAGTACATCTTCATTTCTCTGTCCGTGCGCCTATATCCTTGCAACATGATCGTTTTCTATAAGGCTAAATATGTCATGTTAATCGTAAAAAAAGCTACAAAGATTTGGACCTATTTGATATCCAGTCATTGGTTTCTCATTAGTCTAAAACGACCCGTGTCAATATAAATGTGTGAAAATGCTACCTTGAAAGTTGCCTTTTTTGTCTCGGTATTGCTTGCGACTTACCGATCTTTCATATCTTTGCTACCCGCTTCTACCCTTGCCGTTTTTTGATGGTTTGTATATAACCAAATAAGTCATGCCAATTGTAAAGAACCACCGATGTTAACACATTTGATATCAGTTTATAGGTTTCTCATCCTCCAAATCTTTCTGTTTTTAAGAAACGTTTTTCTAATTCAACTAACGGGTCATCACGCTAAAATTACGCTACTGACAAATGTCACCTTAATATCCTACATACTAAACTTAGACAAGCAGGTAGTCTCCTGAAATCCGACCTTTACATGGTGAATTTAGTTAACTCTTTCACGTGTGCATGTGCTTATGATAATGAAGAAGTTGAACACTTTGTCTATTGCCCCTTACCTAATGCCAAAGATCCCAGCTCTTTCGCTCTACCTTTCAATACACTTCTTGGTTAAGTCTAGATTTATCATTGAAAAGTGACGTGACTACTCACCTACAATAAGATGTCTTTCTGCTTGTGTGATGACCCGTTAGTTAAATTAGAGAAACGTTTCTTAAAAATAGAAAGATTTGGAGGATTTCGGATATCATCAGGCAGAGAGTTCTAAAGACGAATCGTATATGGTAAAAGGTCGTGTGAAAATATAAAGTTTGGTTGAGATTGGTGTGATACTTTGAGAGTAACGTAGACGATAATTAGATGCCTCATATCTCCTTTGTGGAAGAAGTTCGTTTAAATAGTTAGGTACTTGAGTATTTATAATCGAATACATAATGCATAATCTCTTCCTTTTCCTTCGTTGTGCAAACCAAGCAGTTTCCGCATAAAGAGACTATCTAGAAGAATTAATGGGTATAGATCTGGAACGATCCGTGCATCTTCCATCTGATTTTCCCCCCTTTATTCTGATCTTTCCGAATCTTCAATAGAACAATTATCCCAGACTCCAGAAGTATATTCTAAGGTTGGACTTATGAATAGTGTATATAATTTAGCTGAAGTCAACAATTAGTCTGCATTTAGACGGTAGTGTTTTATCTCCTTTCTTATACATCGGTATGTCATACGCTAGCTTGCACTGTGTTAGGAACACGCTGGCTGGGAGTGATTTATTTAAATGTATTTGCAATGGAACATACATTTCTTCAACTATACTTGTACAAGTTTATTACTTATTGGATTGGTTCCAGCGGTTTTGTTTAGGTCAAGACTAGTTACTACATCTATAATTTCTTGTTTATATATAATGATGGCAGAAATAAAAGTTTCATTTCTAACTTCAAAATGCGGTAACTGTTTATCATAATTTTTTAAACGTGTAACATATCAAACTTCCGAGTTCAACAGGTCTCACTTCTCCTGATCACTTGTTGCAAATTTAGATGATCATTTCGTACGTTTCAGTGGAGGTAATAGGTTCCATGTCTTTGTAGAATGTACTTGTTATCTCATTATTTTCCAATAAGGTCGAGGATTTGATCCGATGGCAGGGGTTGAACCTGCATCCTTTCGGTCGCAGGTCTGAGACGCTAACCACTGAGCCAATGTTGCTCCTCTTAAGATTAATATACCCATATGATATTTTCCAGTATCATACGTAACTATATGATACGTTTAATAACACCCAGTAACTCAGCAAATGCCGGCATGACGACATATGAATTGAAGGTGTAATGACGAATGCAATTTAAAGTCAATTATGTAACCTATTTTTATGCTTTTTATTGAATATCATTTCTGTCATGTGATACACATAACATAATCTTACATTTAAGTTTATTTAAAATGAAATTTATGAAATTCGTTAAATAGTTTCAATCTTTTGCGACTCTCGTGAAAAGATCCTTCATTGCTGTTCATGTAATTTTACATGTCATTATATTTCTTTATTGATTTGCACTTTGGTTACAAAAGAGACAACTTTTGCGATTTAAAACTTATTTCATCTATACTACACTAGTATAGCTCATGAAATGAAGGCAGTTTACTTGGCCTCTAATTCATCTATAGGGAATGATACCTGCGGGAGACTGCTCTATCTGACCAGTGTGTAACTATGGAAACGGTAATTTAGTGACCTCTTCTCCAGCCTCGAGCTTTAGGTTAAGACTGAAATTCGCTGTCTTATGTAATGTTCTGTATCTGTAGTTTAAAGCTGGGAGAATTATACAAAGAGAATAGCAAGTAAACCCTTCTGTAAATGGAGCAAACTCGCACTTTTACACTGTAAAACTAATTTATCTTACAATCATTTATGAATAATTAAAAATTACTGAGTAGTAACTAAGAATATATAAATTCTTTAGATGTAGACCCAAATTTCATTTTTTAAATTATCGTATTTTTTATGTTTACTTTCCAGATACATTTTTTAAAAAATTCTCAAGAAAATATGAAATCTGACAAAAGATAACGAAAGTCTTATTATTTTGATTTTTTGTAAAGAGCAAAGAAAGAAAACTATTAATGACATAAGCTTTCATCATGACATATACACACTAGCCTCCACAGAAGTACCTTTATGACAGTACGGTTAAAATAGATATAAATATGCATATACAGTTGTAAACTTTCCCGATTTATGACTATACATTTATACTGTGATAGGGAATTCTTAGTAAGTAAAATGTGTATTATACAATGAATGAATAGGAGGTATTCGATGAATGGACTGCACGCATTTCAGGTGCAGTGGCTACTCAAGATTATTTACTGATGCACAAACTAGTTATAGTTGTCATACTGGTTGTCATTCCAGGGATACTGACAGTCAGTGATTTCCACCTTGTAAAATCTTTCCTCTAGGGCGGACAATAATAATAGTTTCTGAAGCTGATTTTATTAGCAATGGTTTGCAAAATAACAACAAATATCCTTGTGTTTTATCAACTCATTATGGTTCCGCTGCTTTGGTAGAACAAAAAGGAATGTTCTTTATTGTTTTATGAATTTTATGCCCTGTGACAATGGCCAACATTTTGTAGGTCACGATCACTTTGGCATAAACTTATTTTATGCATGGCAGTTGGAAACTACGAAAATCTTCTTAGAGGCGAGCTGTATAATCGGCAGTTACATTGTTATTCTGAAAGAGTTCTGATAACTAAATAAATAAGTAAATAAATAAAAACACCATCTTTTATCATTAAAAGTTGCCAAGTGTTGTTTATACATTGTACGTGGCGTAATTCGTAAGTTTACTCGGCATATTTTCAACTCGGTAACGCCTGGTAACGGTCATACTTTTACCTAAATATGTGGGTCCTTTGAGAGCATCGTAAATGTATGGAGGAAAAGAAATAATTGTATTTTATGCTCATCTCAAAAGATTTGTTTGTATTTCTGCGAAATAGTCATGCCTAACCAGATAATAGCACAGACCCCCCCCCCCCATTGTAACTACAAAGCCTTGAGCAAGTGCGAAGTTACCAGTTAATTTTATTGTTTGTTTCTATTTTTCAAGTTGTCTTCGTGTGTGCGCGCGTAAATTGAAAGCTTGTTATTACCAGTCAATATCGTCAATCATATTTGCTCCATTATTCCATGCAGATAAGAAAGGAACTAATTTTGTGTTGAATTTGTGCCCCCCCCCCCCATCCCACCCCGCCCCGGCACGGTACAATAAACAAACACTTGATTGAAAATAAAATAAAAGAAACTAACCTTGCATTGTTATAATGTATTCCTTCTTTTTTCATCATGCGAAATTTACAGAACAAAATATATCAACGAACTCCGTAAATGTAGCGGATGCCGGCATGCGTATGCATCCTTACTGTGTGTGTATCGCTAATGTCAGATAAAAAAAAATATCGCAAAAGAGACGAAAATATCACCAGATTGCTTGAAGGCGCCTGCCATTCACGCATGATAAGTTTCAAGGTGCAAACGGACCAAGATTATATTGTATCCAGGTTAACTATACGACGATATCTCGCAAATAAAAAAAAAAATCATTATTTTAAAGAACATACAATGTGAGTGCAAATGATAATCTTTCGCAGGTATGAGTTACGAAAGTATCATGGGGGGGGGGGGGCACCAGACAGATGACCCCCACCACATAAAAAATAAAGTGTTTTCATGTACTCTTGTATACCCCAAGATGTGTGTGCTTGTTTAAAGTTTAAAAAAGGAATTTTGATCAAACTTTTAGTTTATAATTAGTCCTAGTGTTTTCTAAAGGGTAGTAGTCTGAAACATGGGTCTTATTCCCATTTTCAGATTTCATATCCTTGATTTTTAGTGATCTTTGTCAAGAATTTTCTATGTTCCGTGTATGCTATGTGTATCAATGCTATGGTGTGTGTATGCTATGTAGTCTGTGTGTAGGGACAGCAATACTATGTCAAATTTGTCTCTGTTGTCTTAATATATATTTTTCTATGGACTTTTCAAATTTATTTGTTTGTCCTGGTATAAATTTAGTTGCTTTTGAATTAATTTGCAATTTAGAATTCCGGCGAGATGAACGGTATACTACCATTTGAAATTAAAATAAAACCTTTTGTTTTATGTGATTGACTATGGTGTGGTGTTTCTCACATTAAAGTCTATTTTCAAAATGAGGTAGGCTGTATTCGAGTCAGGGTCCGCACTTTCTTTCTTTATTTATTTGTGTTTCTCCCGATTCGAGTTAGGCCTCCTCTCTAGTATTTAATTTATAATGTAAAAGAAGTAAATATCCAACCCAAAACCCCTTAGGAAGCTTTATACATTTACTGGTTTGGTTTTAGCATGAAAAACATAAGTGACATCTACAAAAATAATAAACTGGTAAAAAGACTAGAAACAACAAGGACCTTTAGAAGTATAAAGGAACTTTTATGTAAATATAGGGAAAATGAGGAACTTTGGGGAATTGAAACTAAGGAAACATATAATTGGATAAGGGAAAATTTAACCTCTAAAATTAAAAATAAAGTAGAGGAGGAAATATCTCGGTTAATTGGGACAGACCTTAGAGGTACTGGACCAACATCGGCTCTCCAAAAATACAAAGCTTGATATTCAAATATCTACACGACATATGCATACATGTAAATAATCTCATGTGCAAATGTGCGAACTTCACAAAATATCATGCGATGGCACAGTGCGAGTTTAGGAAACAAGACAGGATACAATTAATTATGGAGATATCCAAGAAATAAAAATACAGAAGAAACCAAGTTTTATATCAAGACGGCAACTTTAACAAAACTTTAATAGGAAAAATAACAGATAACATAACTAAAACCATGATGGCGTGTGACCAAGTCATAAACATAAAAAAAATGAATAGGCAAATTTTTTTGTAATCCTTTCAAATTAATTAGAAAAAAGAACTTCTAGGAAGATTTGTGAATGGGAGGGACGGGGCTGCAAAGGGTGAAAAGAAGGGGAGGGAGATGGGGCAATGGATAATCTCCCCTTAAAGGGGACCATCACAAAGTGAACCCTTGCCCTCATACCCCCACCCCGGATTGGAATCTGCTGTAGCCGCCACCCTTTTAGATTCTTATAAATTTTCCTAAACAGCTTCAGTTTCTTTTTATTATCCATTACAATTAAAATTAAATAATTACATAGACTTTAATTATATTACGTAAACTATCACAAATCCTAATTATCGGGACAGAGAAACTATATGGGAAAAGAACGAGATAATGACGTCATGGGGCTATGAAAGAGTCGGGAAAAACACCTCATATAGGAAACTTTACATACATACACGAAAACAAAGGATCTAATAAGTCTCTCTTCTAATTCTATTTGCTCAAAATGTGCAGCTGTCGCACTGCACGGTAAATCCCCACTGTGTGTGTGTATGTGTGTGTGTGTGTGTGTGTGGGAAGAACAACCATTTTTAGAGATTTTGGCAGAAATCCAATAAATAATTTGAGACGGCCTAACTCTAGGTGGGAGAAATACAAGCAAATAAAAAGTGTATGGACTCCAACTCGAGTACAGCGGATTTCAATTTACAAATCCAATATGTGAATAATGACACAATATATTTGCACACAGAACACATTAAGTTTTTTTTTTCTTAATTAAATTATAATACACCGTTACTTAGCCAAAATTCAAAAATATATTAAATAAATAAAAATAAACCTTTTCTTGATCCGATTATAAGGTCCTAAGATTACTGGGGAGATTTGGGAAAAAATAAAGGCTATCCCAACATGGAAGCAAAATATAGCATACACAAACTATAGCATATATATATATAGCACACACGGAATATAGGCGACCTCTAGCCAAGGTCAACCAAGAGTATAGGGAAGGGATTTCAAGTCAGGTGATGGAAAGATGGAAACCTATTCGGAAAAACAACCCTATAGATAAAACTAGGTTTTAAAAGAAATACCCCGTTAAAAAGGAGAATTAAATTTTTTTGACCTAAATTCTTTTGCATAATATAAAACATACAACACATGGGGGGGGGGATAAATACACATAAAACACTATAATTTTTTGGAAAAGTGGGGTGGGGGGTCTGTCTGGTGCCGGCCCCCCCCCCCAGTACTTCGTCTTGTGGGGATAAATGTACGTCATTTCCTGCTGGCGTCCTCTATAGGTGGAAAATCGTATCTAAGTAACAGTGATGTATACTTTTATTTCGAGAAATTAAATTATTTTTTCTGTACACTTTATAGGTTTTTTTTGGTTCTTTTTGTTCAAGTATAACTACTTTTAATCATGTTATGCAAATCTGATGTATAAAGAAAAATGTTGGTGCATGGCCGGTAACTTTTATACGTCATGGCAACGGAAAATAAATTCCGCGCATGCGCATTTTGTGTGGGAGCACCAAAAAAACCCCACACAAAAACAAGCAATTTACTAAAACAAGCCATTACGTGAGAACTTGGCCTGAAAAGAGCAAATATAGGTACTATAAAATATTGCTAGTCTCGGATTTGACAAGCCTTAGTTTTTTATGCTGATGAAACATTTTTCAGTAGAATTTTTTTTCCTACAGTTTAAATGCCTAATTTTACTGTTTATAATCATACATGTTCAAATGTACTGGTCACATATAACAATATCGTCGAAATATTAACTGATACCATGCTGGATTTATATAGAATGTCTAAATAATCATAAAACTAAAGGTGTAATTGATTATAACCAATATATATTTTTTGCAATAACAAGATAATGAGATCCGAACATTGACCAAACAGTACTTAGAGAAATTCAATATCGATTAGTTCATCCTCAACCTCCAACTGATATACTTTATTGCAAGGGGTAAATGGTACCGTATTGAAAGACGTGTTAGGATAAAAGATACCGTTGTTAAAGAATATCCTGACCGACTGAGATCTTAACATCGTACATCATAGCTGCAAACAGTGCAAGCCAATATACACATTTGCATTATGCTCACGCAAGAAATATTGTATCAACCAAATGGGTTTCTTGACCGAGCGATGTCAAGCCCTTGCGCGAATCCCGCTACGAGTCATAGGTTTCCCCGATTCAAAGGAATCCTGTACAACTACTTCTGCAAACTGGAAAGTCCAACGCGTCCAATCTATCAGTAATGTTACTCTAATTAATACATGACCACAAATCCCAACTTCCCAATTGTATGTCAATGTCACAACTGCAAAGCTTCTCTTCGTTAACTTTCCGTAACTTACCGCCAGTATTTCACGCCGTGAAACTATACAACTCAACAACCTAATACAGGGAACCGTTTTTACTACGCCACCTTAGGCCTTTTAAATCATGATTTTTAGCTTCATTTCGCCTGTAACTTTGTAACATATTTACCACCACAGCAACAATAAATGGCGCCCGCCGACGGCGGAACAGTCCTTTTCTGTTGATTCCATTGTATAATTTACCAATCTCCAGTCATAAATACTGCACCTGGAGTCACACGATCAATTCACGCAATTAGATTTGAATAGGGACTACTGAGTGACAGGGATACTCATGCGGCTCTTACCTGAATTCACCAAAAGTAAACCATGTCATCTTGAAACTCACTTACACTTCACTCCGTAACGTTTGCCCCTAGTAATTGGCTAATTATTTTGGTCTAAAGACTATAATCCCAGCACCGACTTCCCATATTCAAGCAAGTATATAAGGAATCCTTAAAATGGAGAGCGGTAAACAAATGCGCATACTCCAAAATATATTACAATATTGCTTATAAAATGTATTGTCTTTGGTCAACAAAAGTTGATTTAGAGAGGATAAGAAAAGAAGTTTTGTTAAACGATGATGGAATTAAATAAACACTGGGGACAATATCGTACGTTGCACATAAATCGCAGAGATTAATTGAGATTTTGCTTAACGGTCAATCAGTCCGCACTCGAAGTAGGGAAATAAGCGAATAGTGCAAAAGCCGACCATTGTCTGATAATCGACGTACATCTGCCACAGCCATATATTGTAAAAATCCCATTACTACAGGTAAAAAAGAATTAACTACAACTGCTTCTTTGGGGCGTCATGTGTGACCAGTGTATATTAGTACTGTGTTAGAAAAATATTGCGACAAACCAAAGTAAAGAAAACAGTCACTTTTATCAATCAGTCCATATCGTTTTACAAATTATACTGAATAACTGACTTCAGTAGAACTCAGAAGAATGTATTCCTGTAAGCACATCACGATTGCGGTGTTTGTACATTTATATAAAGTGGGATCATTTTACAAGCAAAGTATACATTTAAAAATTAACACTACAAATGAGACAACGCTTAAGTACATACGGATTATAATCGTGAGATGGCAAAGAATGGTTCATATGTTGAGAGGTAACCAATACACCAACAAAATAAGAGTTTGTAAGAACATCTTATTTCCTTCTTAGATATACTTAGCCATAATGCAAATTGTTTCCTAATATGAAACATGTAAACATATTCCGACCATGCTGGAAACAAAAATAGTAAATTTAATTTAGTTCAGCGTAAACTGTAAGTTAGTTCTTTCCTTTTGGCATGGTGTCTGAATAAAAAAGTATATTTCTCAAATTTGCTAACCACTACACTGTCATTATGTAATTAGATACCTAATTGATGTACCATGGTTGTATACATATATCTATAAATATATATAGTTTTGTGGACATGTACGGTTGAATAATACCATCCCGTGTTTGTGTAGGGAAATGTGTACATCACAATCGCACTCGTAAATTTGAATCAATACCATCTCATGAATGGTTAGGGGCCGTCCATTTAGTATGTACGCATAGAGGGGGGGGGGGGGTAACCCAAATGCATAGGCTTGAGCATGGAGGTATACTGATAATATATGTACGCATTTAAGGGGGGGGGGGGGCGCTGAAACCTCGAAAATAAGTTGTATAATACGTAACCTGTTCGACTTGGTTCAGTAGGCTTTTGCATTTTAGCGGACATAAGACAAACTTGTCCCACCCAGTCACACTATCCTGACACCAGGCCGACTAATCCGAACACTAACCTCTTAATGATCGGCACCAAAAGAGGCAGCTGCTAGTACCATTTTTATGTCTTTAGTATGATTCGGCCGGGGTTTGAATACGCGACCCCTCGCATCCGAGGCGGACGCTCTATAGACACATTGCACCATCGGAAAAGTCGCTTAGTAAAGAATGTACGATACTGGTTCCTGTTTTTCATGACAACTCGACCTGGAGACCTACCTGATGGAAAATGAAGGCGCATTATAAGGTTATAATATACGAGTCCATAAATACATAAATATTTTTAAATTATAATTTTCGAGCAATTAGTGTCTCTTAGCATTTAACAAAGTCTGCTTGCAGTAGCGTACTAAGGGGAGGGGGGTTACAACATACTTCGATGCTAATACTACTGATTTCAAGCATAAAATTAAAGCTAAACAACAGCATATAACATGTTTACATATATTATTAAGTACGTCTTCATTTGTCTTTCCGTGCGCCAAATACCTTCCAACACAAAGATTTTCCATATAGGTAAATTAGTTGTACCAATCTTAAACAACCATATATTTCGACATATATAATATCAATGTATAGGTTCCTCATCAGTTTAAATCGATCTGTGCCAAAAAAAGTCGAGAAAATTAATAATAAAAAAGTTGGTATTTATGACTCATTATTGCTTGCGACTTTACCGATCTTCATATCCTTGATATGTGCATCTACCCTTCCCGTTTTGCGATAGTAGCACATACTTGGATGCTAATACTATAGATTTGAAGCATATAATTTAAGATGTACAACATTAAATAATATGTGTATGTATCTTATTAAGTACGGTTTCATATGTCTGTTTGTGCACCCGATGCCTTCCTATCCGAACGGTTTCCATATAGGTGAATAATTTATACCAATAGTAAACAAATACAGCTTTTGACAAATTTCATATTAATATATAGGTTCTCATCTGCCTAAATCGATTTGTGCCAATAGACGTGTGTGAAAATACAAAATAAAAAAGTTCCACTTTTTACGGAATATCGGGTGCGACTTTACCGATCTTCATATGCTTGCTACTTTAATACACCCTTCCCGTTTTGTGATTGTAGCACATACTTCGATGCTAATATTAGAGATCTGAAGTATAGAATTAAAACTATACAATATTATAAAATGTGTGTATATATCTTAATAAGCACGTCTTTATTTGTCTGTCCGTGCGCCTAGATCCGACCTATGCGAAAGTTTTTCATATGGGCGAATAAGTCATAACAATCGCAAAAACAACGGTTTTGACACATTTGATATCAGATGACAAATTTGATTTTAATTGATATGTTTCTAATCATACTAAATCGATCTGTGCCAATAGACATGTGTGAAAATGCAAAATAGAAGGTTTTGTTCTTTTTACTGAATATCGGGTGCGACTTTACCGATCTGCATATCCTTGCTACGTGAATCTACCATTGCCGTTTTGCGATCGTACTACATATTTCGATGCTATTGCTATATATCTAAAGCATATAATTAAAGCCGTACAACTGTAAATAGTATGTGTATGTATCTTATTAAGTATATCTTCCTTTGTCTGTCATTTCGCCTAATGTCTTCCTATACGATCGTTTTCCATACAGGTGAATAACTCATAACAATAGTAAATAAACCCCGATTTTGACAAATTTGATATAAATTGATAGGTTTCGCATCAGTCTAAATCGATCTGTGATAGTAGAAATGTAAGAAAATGCAATATGAAAGTTTTGGTATATTTGACTCTGTATCGCTTGTGAATTTAACAATCTTCATAACCTTGATACGTGCATCTTCCATTGCCGTTTGTCTCGGTATCACACACTTCAATGTTTATAGTATAAATCTGAAGCATACAAGGAGAGCTATACAACAGTATATAATATGTGTATGAATCTTATTAAATACATCTTGATGTGTCTGTATGTCCGCCCAATGTCTTCCACAGCGAGCGTTTTCCATATTGTGTATTGTTCCACTTCCTATTTTTACACTACCTAATTTTGACCTAGTTTAATAAACACCCATTTCTACAGAGGACACATCTGTCGCAGCCTCGACATTTTTTTACACTTATCAGCATTGAGTCACTCGGACAAAAAGATTTGTCAAAAGTCATATCATTATTATTAATGAAGTGAAACAAGGACACATACGATGAAAAAAATAATACATTTCTCCAATTCACTTTTTTCCAACCAGGAAGTCCTCTTAAAATCTTTACCAACTATTCTGACAAGGCAAATACAATTCGTTCCATACCAATCATCCAGTCTGCTACTCAACATGTGTTAGCTATGTGACTCACAGCTGATAACTGCATCTCCATCACCTTTTTAGAATTGTGTTTTGTGTTTTACGTGAATATGTCATTACTGATTTTCTGAGGTGGTTCTTGGGTATTTTACTTTGGAGTAATGAATATGAAACACACGTTTATGGTATATTTCATAAATAAATCAGCATCCTCTACATTACTGCTAATTTAAATAAAATTACGTGTATTACTATTAGGATGTTTCTCTCAAAAATAGGCAATTTTACTTTAATAGTAAATTTTCAAACGTCCATTAAACTAATCTTGATATTTAACTTATTTTGACAAATTAATTCTTTCTAAATGTCTTCTGTCTCCTATTATTTGCACTATTAGAGAAATAAGTTATGAAGTATGCAAAACAGTTTTGTACCTTAAACAGTACATGTACATTAAAGAATTGGGGTTCTGCATATTCACAATGCCATTTAATTATTGCAAGGATGTTGTACACTAAATCCAGTATTCTTTTATTATAAGTAAACAATTGTATTATTATACCATCATGATTTTCCCCCAATTTTATTCTTTCAGCTTTTCCAACAAAATATCTGTTCCAAAACAAATTTTTTGATAAATATAGGAACAAATTCTGAGTAAACACCATTTTTCTTTTGTTGTCGTTGTTAATGGTAGACTGAGAGAAGAAAATGCAGCAGCATATAATATGAACTTAAGTGAAGTTATGAACTTACTAAGCCTGGATTTAAATAAATGGTATCACTTGTATTTCTAATGACAGCCACAATCCTCTTAGTTTGGGCTCAAGACCAGCAATAGTGAATAGAGGTATTTCGAAAGACATATAACAGCTCACTCATTATAATGTTACTAATTAGCATTATTGAAAACTTCTTAGATATCAAAATAAATAGTATATATGTATGGTGCTTGTTGGCGACATTGGCAGATTATTCACTCCACATCCTGGTTCCCGGGCAGTTTTGATCTCTCACAATAATAATCACGGGCATAGTGGCTCGTTACAAAGAAAATCAACAGATTTGGGTTCTAACCTGTAACACTATTAACATATTATATTGTTACAGGTTAGAACCCCATTCCTTGATTTTCTTTGTAACGACCCCCTGTCATCATGGGCAGTAAATTTGAAACATACTACTTCCGGGTCAATCTATTTTTAAGGTGCAATATATACTAGTACATAATGGGAGGTAACTCAAGTTGTGCTATTCAATTCAATTCATTAATGAAAAAATGGAAATAAATAGGTAAAAAGGCAATTATTTATTTTGCAGATGAATATTTATCGAATATTTAACATTCAGCAGCATAAATATGCATTTATTTTATTGATATTTGTGGCAAGAGTGCAGAAAAGGACGACGTGCTTCGTGGGCAGATGGAAATCTGCCCACGAACTTTTATCTGCCCACGAAACCGTCTGAGGACGACAAAACTGCCCACGACCCACCTTAAATAATAGTGTATATATATATATATTATTCATCTAGTCTCCCAAATCCAGATGAGCTAGATCCAAAATATTCAAGTTCGCTGCTTCATCATAAGCTGACACGGTAGCCCCGTCCATTTCTGTAGCAACAGCGTTGTCATTTCTAAGCATATGCCCCTGTCCACCTATTAGAGATCCGCATTCCGGGCATTTGCCTTCTTCCGTTGCTCCACCGCAATCGCCAATAGCATAAACATGACCTATGATATTTATAAAAGCAATTTTATCAACATTGAAAATATCTGAATTGTGAGTCATCTACGAACTGGACGTAACGAATATCGGATATCAGGAAGCAATCTACAACATCCATGTTCATGGTTGGGTGCTGCATCACCCTTATTTCAGATTTCAGATATCACAATATGATTAAAGCCATGTATGTATAAAGGTATAAATTCGAAAATTGTCAAAGGTTCTGCGCCACATATTCGTGCTTTGCACAAGGTTTGACTTTTAAAGAAAATGAATTTCTCAGGTTTCCCTCCTGGCCATCCTGTTTAGTTAAAAAGACCTTTAATATGGTAGGTATTGTTAAACTTAACTGTTAATTCCCTCTCTTTGGTGTATGATTGTTTGGTGCAATTTGGGGAATACAGTATACACCTTGACTTTACTTCAAAGGTGCACCTCTCAAAGGACTGCTAGTTCTGCTGGGTTATTTTCACTTATCGAAATCAGAGGTAAATTGGAAAAAGAAAAAAATAGGTGAATACCTTTTTTAAGTTTTCTTTATTTTATATTTTATAGTTCTTTCATTGTAAATGCAGAAGGTATATTTGTCTAGTTTGGCAAAATTAATTATCCATAGTTTTAATAACTGCTTAAGCTATTATATTCTGAACTATATCAAGTTCATTGATCGAGCACATGGAAGTATCCATTTTTATCAGTTGTATACTTTACGGGGAGCGTTCTTTTCCATAATATCATATATAAATTAAATTTAGGAACAGTACATGAACGTAAAAAAGTATGTCAACATTCTCTCCATTGTGCTTGCTACAAATCCACAGAGCTCCACATTATACCAGCCGCAGTTTCAGAAGTAACTACTGTAGAGCAGTCCCTAACAACCGATATGTAACCTTAATATAGTGTGATCATGTTCTCAAACACTAAAGAGTATACATGGATTAGAAAAATATCAGGAATCAATACAAGAGTAGAGGTCTATAGCGTATGATAATAAATTGCATGACACTCTTGAAATTTCTGTTGTAACACGTTTCGAACAAAAATACATTGATACAGTCCAAGAGAAGCAAGAGTTGGAGAATATATACACCATTCGAAGTAACTATAAAGATAATTAAATAAACGCATAAATTGTTCCTTTGATACCACTAATCTTTAAGCCATTCTTTGAAAACAAAATCCGATGTTTAATACTTTTTCTCTTGATATCTAGCAAATCATAAATGTAGCCGAGTTCCTCGCATATTAGCTTCCATCATTATAAAATGATAAAGTATTACAGCCCATACATTCATCCATCCATACATACATAGATATCTCTGTAACTGTACAGAGTACACTGTTTAATGGGACGGTGACATGTCTACTTGAAATACAGTAAATAAAGGCTAGAAAAATACAAAGTTTTAAAGGTTTTCTGAGTTCAGTAAGAAATAATTTGTTGCTTATATATTCCATAAATGCAAGATAGTTTTAAAAAAAAAAAGATTAAGAAAAGGAGCAAGAAAATACGTCACATACCATTTCGGCATTTAAACCAATGACCTCTCTGGAAGTCCATAGCCTTCATGATCATCAGTCGCTCTTCCTCTGTGATGCCAAGACCGGTCAAGGGTATAACTTTCTTTAGATGATCTAGACAGGATTTTACCTTCTTCTGACAATCTGGGGTGAAACGCTTCCCACCACTGACCATGCGCTCAGCTTCCTGCATCTGCCTCTTGAGACGTGGATCTATTTCCTTTCTAAGAATCCTTGCATTCCTCTGGTACAAAAGTAGCAGAAGGAAGGACTCTAATCGGGATATTTCTTGTTTGGCATCGCTTATTTCTTGTCGAGTCATGATGTTTCTCTCCTCAAGAGCCCAATCATGTAGTCTCTGAAGCAGATGAACAGCTTTTTGTTTATCTACGCTGAAAGCAACATCTCGCAACTCCTCCCACTTTTGTATCAATCGTGTTATGGAGTTTAAAATTAAAATCTGCTTTTCCAACGCAGTGTACTGTCTTTCTGATGTGGCCTGTTTTAGTAAAGACTTTACTTTTGCAACTGTCTCTGGCGTCTCCGTATTAGGAAGGTGTTTTATTAATTCTTTTATTAACTGTTCAATTTCTTGTATTCTATGCCTGCTACCTAACGTCTTCCTTTTCACCTCTTCTATTTCATTTAAAGTTGTGTTCGTGATTCTCCCATAACGAAGATTTCTTCTTATAGGTGTCTTGCAAATGGGACAAACTTTTAGCTGTATTGAACTGGCTGCGTTGTCGTCACTTACACTGCCAATCCACTGGTCCATACCTTCTACCTCAATTATGTGTTCACAATCCTCGAGTTGAACGAATCGAGCGTCAGGTTCATCTTCTCGTCCAAAGAGCATCTGTGTCACAATTTCTTTGTCGCATATTCTGCAATATTTTGGACACTTTTCTCCGCACAATCCTATGCAGGGATGTCCACAACGGAGATTCTTTGTGCAAGGTTCATTACATCTAGGCCTGTTACATGGCTCACTGCAAAGTTTCTTGCAGCGGAAATGGCGACACTTCCATTCACAAGGTTCTCTACAAGGTACACAGAGTTCGCCACACAAGGATCCACACTTGCTATGGACACATCTGTTTTCGCATGGTCGTCTACATGGAGGACAGTTGTTACATGAGTCATCGCATTCGTGACTACATACAAGTATTCGCCCACATCGAAGTTTGCACGGCCGATGCACTCTTCCTTCAAAACAACTTCCACATGTTCCTTCACACAAATGTTCACAGTCAAGGACCTCGCCACACTTATCTGTACAAGTAACTTTATCTTCTTCGTAGCATTTCACTTTCCCAACATGCCCACAAGGCCATTTCTTCTCAACTACAATCTGGCAATCGATCGTGTGAGCTGATCCACATTTGTTCTGGCACTTGTGACCACAGGGTAACTTGAATCCACAGTCATTTTGACAAACATATTCAGCGGGATCCATGCCACATGGCATTCTTTGTTCATGACCACATCGCGGAACTCGCTTAACTGTCACAGCATCACATTTTGTACATTCTTGGTGGCATTTACGTTTGCACTGGTGCCCGTTAACGCAAATTTCTCTTGTGCAAGGTTTTTGACATTGATAGTCACTATGATCTTTGTCGTACATGTGGCAGAACCTTGTACATACATGTCCGCACCTTAGCCTATATTCACACTTTCTATCACAACCGCCTTCTGGTGCTCTCTGAAAGTCTTTGGCATTTGTAACTTCAATACCACCTGTTCTGGGGTGATTTTGGCAGCATAACTTCAACGAAGGTCCAAAACGATTATTTCTTTTCATAGTTGTCACCATTTCTTTCCAGAGTGTTGACTTCTCTTGCAGAAGATCAAAGTTACCGATGACAAACAAGCCCTTGCGTGCTCGAGATAATGCGACACATATTCTGTTTTCAATCTTGAGAAACCCAACATCTCCATGTTGATTGCTTCTAACGAGAGAAACCAAGATAATATCATTTTCCTCGCCTTGAAAATTATCGACTGTGGTTACCCTCACTCCATCAAATTCACTTTTGGGCATCAAGTTTTTCAGGCAGTAAAGTTGTCCTGAATACATCGTCAGGACTGTGATCATGTGGGGCTCATATCCCTGTAAAAGGAGATACTTACATAACGCTCTGATAAACTCAGCTTCATGTAGATTTGAATGGCTTCTTTCTCCAAATTCCTGTTCCCATTCTGAATGGTTAATAAAATAAAAGTTTTCGGCAACTCCTTGGATATTGTCGAAACTCTGAACGCATGGATGATCTTGTAGATCACTATAAATGTTGTGCATCAGATCTGAAATTTCAGGTCTCATGCGGTGCTGGAGCTGCAAACACTGGAATGGAAACTTGTTATTTGTCATCCTTTCAAAAAGTGACAGGTCAAGGTTGTAATCCTTAGCAAGTTTGTAAACTGTCGGGTTTGGCCTTAGTTGCTTGTGGTCTCCAATTAGAATTACATGCTCACAGCCATTGTTAAGCGTTGTAACTACGTGGGCCTCAAAGACTTCAGCGGCTTCTTCAATTACGGTGACCCTGGGTCGGATCTCTTGCAGAATAGACTGGTATCGAGCAGCTCCTGTTGTGGTCATCCCTATAATGGCTGCATGACGCAAAATTGCCTTATCTTCCTGCATCAGAGCTTCTCTATATCTTGCAGCAGCCTCCTCAAATTTCTCTTCTTTTTCTCCGATTTCGTCTCCCAACTTGTCACAGTAAACTTTGATCCATCGCCGATAAAGACGCCATCTGTCCTCATCGGTAAGGCCCCAAAGATTGACAACGGTGTTGCTCTCCTCATCCCCCATTATATCGTTTGAAGATAAATTTCTTTGAATAATGGTTTTAAGTTTCTTCCTCTCCTTCTTCTTTCTCTGCCAGCGATCGTTGCTTTCATCCTTCGGTTTTACGTCGATTTCGCCTACATTTAGGGCTACTGCCTTACCTTTTACCATGATTTCCTCTATGATTTTTTCAAGAGTTTTTCTCTCTGCAGTCCCTGAATATTCAAACTGTTCAATCAAATCAAGAATATCTTCGTCTAAATCCCCAGCAAGTCTTCTCTCTGCCTGAATTGCATCAACTTCGTCTTCAACATCGATTCCTTCTTCATCTGCATTATCCCCAGCATTGTCCTGGCCATGGATAAATGCTGGTAACTCTGCCTCAACTGGCCCAGGCATTTCAGCTGCCAGATTTCCCAGGCCGAGCCATTCAACAAGAACTGAATAATTCTTTGGCAGAAAATCTACAACATTAGGATTAAATGCCAAAATCTGCTGAAACTCGGCCAACAGTTGTTCATATGCTTCACCCATACAATTCTTTAGAAATTCTTCATGCAATATGTTCGTTCGTGCACTTTGTATTTCCGCAGCTCTTTTATTTATTTCACCTTTTAAAAGCTCCATCTCATTCCTAGCATCAATTCTATTTAGGTAAACCTCCTGGGGAATTTGACGTCCAGTCCTAAAGCGATGTCTATAATTGTGCAAATTGTAGTTGGCCAGTTTTTCGCTTTTGCTCCTGTTTCCAACACGAATGATGTCTCCGTTAAAAAAGGTAATCACTCCCTCTAAGAACTGATCTAGAGCGTGGTTTGTATAACATACTACCAACATTGGACGAGGGTCAGGATTGCCGTCTGGATCAAAAGACCACAGATGTCGGTTATGAAGTAGGATTTTCACAATTTTGAGGCCGATGTAAGTCTTCCCAGTCCCTGGTGGGCCTTGTGTGATAGTAAATTCTTGAGTCAGCGCACTGATGAAGGCCCGATATTGAGATGCATCAAACTGAAACAGATCCGCGGGTGGCCAACTGGCTCTATCAAAGACTTTAACATTCTGAGCAGGTCTCGACTTTTCACTAAAATTGTAATGTGTGTCTCCATCCTCAACCATTCCCAGATGTTCCAGTCGGGAGTCACCTCTAAGAATAATGTCCTCATCAACAAGGGGTCTGAGGTCAACTGTAGCATTCTGGTTTCTTCTCAGATATGCAGGTGGCTGAACGGCGTGATCACAATTTACAATTAAGTTTTCAAATGGAAGATCCCCATCTCTCATATTTTGGAGCCCTTTCAGTACATATCTATATGCCTCAAAAAAGGCAGCAGACTCTGCCATGGTAAAAACCTGATCCCGTAACGTCTGGACCACTACATTATCATGTTCGAAACTGACCTGGACGATCCCTCTCTCAAGGTCCTTAGGATCACGATTGGCTACTGTTGCAAAATACAGTGTATTGAATAGATCCGGAGACAGACAAACAAGTGATCCATACATGAGACGTTTTGTACCACTCCATCTAACTTTGAGTTTGCTGGTATCATAATGCAAGATATGACAAAGTCCTTTATCACTACAAACAGGGGCAATTACTCTCACGTTGCCATATATCCTGACGTCCTTTAATCTACCAGCCCTACCTATATCATGAACGGCAGCGACATAGTCAGAGATTCCATCTCGAAGTGGACCGATAAAATCTTCTCGTAGGAGTCGAAACTGCACGTCTAGGTAATGATCAAGAGTGTCGTAACCCCCCACTGGTTTGTTCTTTCGTAGGAACGGATCTTCTGCTCGGTTAATATCCTCAGTTTTTGGAAAAACGTCAATCTCGCGAAAGTCCTCAGGAGGTTCTACACTATCATTCCCGTCTGTATCGTCGTTCCTTTGAACGCGGCGCTCTATCCGTCCCGTCAGTCTCTCTACTAAATCTGTCAACTCTCTGAACTCTCCCCACAAATCCTCTTCTATGAGATTGGGTGTCTCTCGAAGTGTTTTCACAATATCTTGCAGTATGGTGTGGATTCCAAGGAAGTAAGTCACCGAGTTTGGCAACTGATTCAACAATCCCATTGTCATCGTGACGGTATCTTTGATAACATGCTGAATGGTCCTGTCTCTGCGATGTATCAGAAGATATTCGATAACATTCTCAACAAAGTTGGCTTCCTTCATCATGTTGTAAATGTCCAGCAGATTCTGCCCCGCCGAATGACACTGAGTAGCGATTGCGAATACCTTAAGCAATGCTCTGAACATCTCATCATTCCTTTTACTGTTTTCAATCGCTTGGCTCAATCCAGAATTCCGCGCACCAATCGTCATAACAATGGTGCTGGGTTCTTGTAATGCTAGTTCTTCAATCTGTTGGAGTCCAAGTCTCCTGGGACCTCGCTCATGCCTCGCCGCAGCTGGTCCTCCTCCTCTTGCTCCTCTATGTGGACCTCGCCTTCCTTGAGGCTGTCTATCATCCAGGTTCCACTGTTCCTCGTCAGGGATCAGTCCTATTCCTGCCCCCAAGCCTCTTGCACCACCCCGAGGTCTTCCGTGTTGGTGATGACCCCTAAGAGAGTTATGAAACCGATATCTAACTTCAAGTAGGCTACAACTATATGTCTAATGAGTAATAATGGTCATGCGATTGGTGACTTAAGTTTACACTGATGACTGAAGTTTACATAGATTACTTAAGTTTACATTGATGACTGAAGTTTACATAATAGTTGCAATAATTCTAATCAAAGAATTCTGCTAATATGGTAAAGCAAAACAAATTCCGTCGCGTTTATAAGCCAATTATCTTATTTTTATTTTCTATATTTGTGCCAACGTTGTAAATAAATTAATCGGAATAACTGGACTGCTTGACAAATAACTGAAACCCTAAAGGCTTGATGATGTGATATATATATATATATATATATATATATATATATATATATATATATATATATATATATATATATATATATATATAGTGAATGCTTTGATTACTCTAACACTCCTACCAATTTTGCATATTAATAACTTCATTGTTCGGGCATGTTCAGGCATGTGTATAGTCTTCGTTTGTTGGCTATTTTATACACAAAATATACCTTGCACTGCCTGATAACGTATACCTGTGTTAGTTCCAAATATACTGAACAGAGTCCAAAATAAATAACGATCGTGCAGTAACTGGTTCCATGCAGCAGCATGTCTAGTAATGTGCATAATTTTCATTGCATCTCTGTGTAAATACTTTGAACAAAACAAAAGCTGAATCAAAATATAAAAATACCTACCTATTTGCTTGAGCCATTCTCTATGGCTGTAATTCACTCATCTGAAATGTCAAATTAAACGTAAGCCTAGAAAGGATACCAAAGTCAGAAAAAGTTCTAAATACAGGCATAACTGATTGTATTTTGGAGCGAAAATTGTATTACCGTTTCGCTGACTCCTGTCAACTACCTTGCTGGTTCTAACTTTCATGTGACACCCATTTTCGTACCGTTATGTTAGCATCACATGACTTCGTCCCAGCACAAAGCTGGTAAATAGTTTGAGGTGTCACCCTGTTCGTACCGATAATAAAATTTATCAGTAATTATAACACTATGAGAATACATTTGAAAGAATCTTCTTGCTTTGTTATATGAAGTAATATCATTTTAAGCTACCTAAACGAAATAGCAAAACAAAGAAATCTAAAAATTACGAAATCAAGGACATCAAGGACATAAAGCCCAAACAGAGGCATGCAAATATATCCTGCAGTTTACGCACTAAATTAAACCGCATCAAAATAAACCGAAACATTTCAAAGGAATGTTGTAACATGAAATCAATAATGTTAAATTTAACCTTTTCGATCAAGACCCATACCTAAGTCAGACAAACAGAAAAACAAACGTAGACTAATACGTTGGTTGATCTTACTATACTATGCTAGTTCAATACAGCTGCAAATAGGCATATTAATACGATGTGGGGGGGGGGGGAAGACTTAATTTTCTAAACAAAAAATGTTTGGCTATGTCTTCAGTTAGGTTTGCTGACCAAATATAATCGTAATAAGCTGACTTGTAATAGAGCTGCACATATGAAGATCCAAAGATCCAATGCTGACCAAAGAAGGGCCCCGAATCTGTTGAAAAGTTATACACGTTATGAAGATTACAAAAGTGAATTGTCACGTAACAGTAAATTTACAGATAGCATGAAAATATGATTGTTGTTACTTAGTAGTTTTAGTTACAATGTGTGGACGGACCGGCAAACGGCCAGAAAGACTGAGGGAAAGATAAAAAAGAATAAGTGGTTAGTATCAGCGTTCCGTTAGGTGTTGTTGTTGTTGTTATAGAGTTTAACGCCATTTTTCAGCACAAGATAGGCTATGCAAGGCAGCCAGTATAAATGGTGGAGGAAGAACCCGGGAAAACTCCGGAATGAACCAACGACCTACTGGCAAGCTTTCTCACATACCCACACTGGCCCAGCCCGAGATTCGAACCCACGCAGACAGAAGTCAGATGGCAGTGATCCGTAACGGTGAGCGCTTTAGACAACCAGGCCACTCGGGGCACCGCATTCCGTTAGGCAAGCTTTTGCGGGCTTCTACTGTTAAGTTTTGGTCGGCCTAGGCTTGCCACAGTACCCCCACCACCACCCCGACAAGGCGATGGGGAACCAATGAGGATAAGTGTTAGCAAATCGCTCCAACTTTCCTCACTGTAATTAGCTTTTTCAGCATTAAATGAATACTACGAACACATTTTTCTCCCGACTATTTGTACATTACGAGCATGTTATTTAGTCGGCCGCCGCATTCCAGTGATAGAGATAAACCTGTTCATTATAAGTTCAACTAAACCTATGTGTTATCTTTGAACCACTGTTCCCGACGCAGTTCAAACCACTATTGATAAATAAATTGTGATATTGCTACCTTGTGCTACTTGCTATAAATATTGACTAAACATGTACTTTAGCTTATTACACATAACATTTAAACATCATACAATTTAGTCTGTCTGCTAAGCACACAAAAAACCCACAGTAAATATTTAAATATTTCTGCGATATTAAATTGTTTTAAATCAAAACAACATACAGTCATCTGAATGATATTTGCTGAAATCACAGAATATATATATATATATATATATATATATATATATATATATATATATATATATATATATATATATATATATATCGGATGACAACATTTACGCTCAAATGCGCCCCTATGACTACTTTACAAGAAATGTTAACATATAATGTCTGTATTATTCTAGTCGGAGAATAATAATGAATGTTCAATACACAAAGTCAAATGTGCACATCTCTGAGTATAGTTTGAATACTTCCGGAATAGCTTTGGATCGTTTCGCCCCAGGAAGTCGATAGGGCTTGTATTCAAACACGTGTATAGTTACTGAAAGTGACTCTAAAGCTGGTGTGTCAAACAAACGGCCCGCCAAGCCGTATCCTGTGGCCGGCAAAATGATTGGCGTCACAAGGATTCATGAGAGATAACAAAGGTGGTGCGGCCCTTGGGCCATCAAAAATGCCCTCATACGGCCTTCAGGGAGGTTTGATTTTGAGACCCCTGCTCTAAAGAATGGAATCGACGCAGATGCCTGAAAACGAACGGAATGAATTATGTCAGGACAGTCTAAGTCAGAGGTCCGCGACATATTTTGCAGAGAGCGCCACTTTTTTCCGGATTAATTACAAAATGAACAAACGCGTGCCACCAGTAAGAGAGTAACAGCTAAAATCTAGATTTTTGGCTGCCCATCGCGTGCCACATAAAACCTCTTGACGTGCCATCTTGTGCCACGCGTGTCGTAGGTTGCCGAGCCATGGTCCAGGTGCTTTAACCAGACGAAGACTGGGATACCAAATGGCTTTTTGGCCACTTTTATTAATAAAGGTTGCCATCAACTCAGTGACGTATGACAACATTAGCGAAAATGCACACCGGCTGATTTCCTTTTGATGCCATTGTGCCTTAGGTAACTATGTCTACTGCAGCGCTGCATATCCGTGCATCATCTCAGACAGGCTTCTAACCAATTTTGTCAGTAACAATGGAAGTGTACGGGCTTTACTGGGATAAGCAGGTCATACTACTTGAGAACTATGGAACGTGAGGCTGCGAGCACAATAAAAAGGGCGTCAATAATCCCAAAAGTGACACAGTGGCCAAACATTTGTTGTGTGCCTGTTAAACCTCATAGGCTGGAAGCGCGCTGAAAATGGGTCTTAAGCCGGGCAGGTGTTCAGATGATGCAACTATTATCAGGCAGTTTGTGCTGAATTCCCAACGAAGTTATTTTGTAAGAGCTGTTTGCGAGCTTTTGCTTTTCCCTAGGCTATTAATTCTCCCTTTTTTTTGGCCACTTCGTCAATTACAACCAAACTGTTTGCAATGAGTGCGTTAAGCACTATTTCATTTTTATGGTTGTCTACTTGACGATATAGTTGATGATAAGCTTGAACTCATCCTCGGAAGATGGCTTTCTCGCGAAGCGCCTTAGATATGTGGTCTTCAATCGTATTTAGCTTGGTTTCGACTACGACGAGGTTTTCGTCGTTTTTTTTTTTTTGGGGGGGGGGGGGATTTCTTTGTTCGTTGCCGGCTGACATAGTTTTCATCCATAGCGACCAGCCCGAAACCCACAGATGCAGTCTCGATGGCCATCGCGACTGGGACAGCAGTGACTGTCCATAATACATTTATTCCAGCCAAGTCCGTGCCCACAGACACAATCTTCATTGGGATGTCAACGCCGTCCATCACGATGGCAACACGCCTGTACCTTTTGTCCAGAGTGCGCCCCTGTTCGACCTATGCCCACAGGAAGGTTGCAGCCACGCTAATATTTTTCAGGACAAGCTTTTATAGGTCTTGTTGGTATTGGGGGGTATCGGGGTCTTGTGGGTCTTGGAGGTCTTGGAGCTTTATGTACAGCAGGGGCAGGGACATTACAAGTCCTTTATATGGAAAGTGATATGAAAGTCTAATTGCTCCGGGGGGTGCGGAGGAGGACATACGGGCGCCATTAACCTGTCGTCGTGATATACTGGTGAGATGGCAATGGCTTTAAAAAAAAATTAAGTGTTTTTAATAGCTTTAGATCTGAAAATGACAATGCTTTCAACACTGCAGCCAACAACCTCGCATTGAGTACCGGCCAACGCGCCTTCTGTTCGAAGGTATACCGACTGTTTTTGTTTTGGCCTATTACTTTGCTGCAACAGAGCTTATCTTTGTGACTTTTTAATCTCCCAACCGAGTGATTGATGGTGTTACATAACCTGATGGAAGGATTGTTGTCAAATAGGTCCCTATTCAAGATGTTTCACCAAATACCACGTCGTCATTGTTGTAGCATTCGCGTCTGCGGCCGCTCGAGGGCAGTATTTTTGAATCTGTTCTCAGCGAAAGCGCAACTACTCAAAGCTGGCTGAGAGGTTGGCTTAGGGTGTTCTGGCTGCTCACAATGATCAATGTCTATATGCTTTGCTACCTTGTTCCATCCCAATCTGAACGCAGGTAAAATGTCGGGTATTTGTTTTCCGAACTTGTCCAATACACCGTTGTCCCACTGATATAAGCCAGTCATATGTATTGGCATAACCCCAACAACTACGGTAACTCTGTCAGCCATTAATTACACCCCCGAAAGACTGCACCAATGCCTGTTCATATGGTGTTAGCAAGGACAGCCACGCAGCTGGGTTTTAGCCAATGCTTTTTTTCCGTCTGTGATGAGTATCCTGAACTCGTGGAAACCGCTTTCACACAATCTGCACCATTCCATATGGCTCCCAAGTGACGGCAACATGGTACTAAAGAAGCCAGAGCCACGTAACCTCATGGCATGTGTGTGGTAGTCGCACTCTTAATGTAATGGTGACGGTGTGCCTAAGTATACGTTGCGCTCTACGGTTTCGTATTTACCACATCCATAGAATTTGAAAGAAAAAGAATTCTCCCCGGTTTTCCTCACTGGTCATACTGGCTATTTAAAAAATACCTTGTATGTGTTAGGTATTGTTAAAAGAACGTTTAATTCCCTTTTATTTTTGGTGTTGGAGTAATATGGTTATAGAGTATACAACTTGGCCTTACTTCATGTATGCACCTTTAAATAAAAATCCTGCTAGCTCCGCTTGGTCATTTTCACTTCCTGGTCTTCAGAGGTAAATTATGATAATGGAGACGATAACTTTTTTTTTTACATTTTGTTATACTTGTTAAATCATTCATTGCACTTTCAGAAACTGGTACTGTATAGTCTGGGAAAATTCATTTTCCGTATTGTAATAACTGATGATGATTCAGATTGATCTTTCGGTCATATTTATGGGAAGAATTATTTAGTCTTTCCGCCCGTCACACCTTGGTAAAGTTTTTCGCATAGGTCGCTGTTAAAGATTTTGTACTCTGAAGCTTTCTTTTATTACCTCCAATAACATAACAAGGAACCAATAAGTAATTAAAATTCATTAATGTAAATCAGTATCTTAACTTGAAACAGTCATTGTCCCACTTCATGGTCTCGTCAGTACGATACTGTTCTAACACAGTGGATGAGATGGATGCATTTAAAAGGATTTTATTAATTCCAAATAAAATAATTATCGGAAGATCTTGAAAACATTTGAGATCTGTAAGAACTAATCAAAACGTACCAGTGGCGTCACTCGGGTTGGTGTCACCCAGTGCGGTAGCTCATGGTGTCACCCCCATGGTCCTCCTTCCGTAACAGACCATACAGAATCCTTAGTAATGTCACTTTGGTGTCACCCCCTCAGATGGTGTCACCCGGTGCAGTCCGCACCCCCCCCCCCCCGCATCCCCCTAGCGACGCCACTGCTGTGCCTGCTAGTCATGTATTTAACTATGATCGGTTATCCGCTTATGAAATCCGACTAGACCGAGCAGTGTGTGCTCTGTAAAATTTGCAATTTTTCATTTTGGTGTCACCCCTCTGAGATGGTGTCACCCGGTGCGGTCCGCACCCCCCGCACCCCCCTAGCGACGCAACTGAAACGTACCATTTTTTATTATTAGCTTAGACAGACTTTTAGACGTTATTGTACAGTGTCCTGAATAAACTTTTTTTTACATACTTCCGAAGAAAAACGAAAGTAATGGTCGATTAACATGGGAAAAAAGCCTCTCAGGACAGAGATCAGATCACATACGTGTATTTAAATTGATTTATGGCCTTAGTTTCTTTCCAGAATTCTGTGATAACAAATTTCCCCTATTGATCTTTAATGTGTTAATAATAATAATAATAATGAGGACTTTGTATAGCGCCTAATTTTTAGAAGCTCTAAGCGCTTTACAACATTAGACAACACCTATAACATAAAAAACATATATAATGATATGATTACAAAACACAAACACCATCAAATCAGAAAACATAAAAAAAAACATCCTGAACTATTTAAGGTAGTAAACATTATTAGGTCTTTAAGTTTGTTCTTGCAGTCGAAATAAGGGAGTTTTAAGAGCACTCTTGAATGGGATCACCGTGTCTTTGTGTCTAAGTTCAGTGGGCAATTCATTCCACGTTGCTGGGCCCTGGTATGCAAAAGAACGTTGTCCATATTACTTCGTCTTCATAGTGGGAATAATGAGTATACGATCGTCAGAAGAGGTGCGTAAGTATCTTGCTGGTGTATACACATGGGTGAGGTCGGATAGGTATGTTGGACTAGAGTCCGTCAGTGAAACGTAGCACAGAGAACAAATTTTGTGTTTGATTCTGGATCGAATGGATAGCCAGTGTAGGGTACAGAGCAGCGGGGAGGTGTGCTCTGATCGTGGTACTCCAAGTACGATCCGAGCAGCTGTGTTTTGAACTTTTTGAAGTTTCTGGAGTAAATACTAAGATGAACCAGACAGAACTGAGTTAAAATAGTAGAGTCTTGAAAGTACTAATGAACACACAAGTGTGTTAGTCTGTTGTTTTACTGGTTCTACACACACAGAACCCTTACTCATCCGTTACACATCGATTACGTTTCAAGTACACTGTGCCTTGTGTTAGATTCTCTCTGTGTGTGTGTGTGTGTGTGTGTGTGTGTGTGTGTTCTTAAATGAGGAGTCTCACGGTGTTACATGTCTGTCGGGTTGGTGGAAATCTTGAACGTTAATGCAACTATCAACTACGTATATACAGGGACAGCGTTGGTTTTCAATTAACATAAATCAAAATTTGTTTAAACACAGAAAACAAGGTTGTTACCAAACTATAAACGCAGTAACGTCAATCTACCTGCATAAATGAAGTCAGTATATATTATTACCTTATAATGTTAACAATGATCACCGAAAACTTGTGGGCAGGAAAGTACAAATAAGAGTTACCTCCCATAGGCACTGTTGCAATGAATCACAATTTATTTATACCCATTTTCGACATTGTATCAATCTGAAACATTTAAAACGTACGAGTGAAATTAACAACTCGGTTACAAACTGTCCCTACTTATCGATGAAGTACACTCGATATATACTGTACAATCTCGTTAGACGATATATCGTTCTTATCCAGTCTATTTACAACCACAGGGGCTCGTATCATTGCTTAAAATTGACCTGTCGTACATTAGTCCTACAATGTAAGACATAGAACATGTTGTTTTTGTACCCCCAGAACAAAAATATCGGGTGATGTGTCTTACGTTGTAGGACTAGTCGTACATGTACTATATAACTAGTTGCTATACAGTACATGTATGGCAGGTCAATTCTAAGCAAGAATACGAGCCCCTGTGTTTAGAACGTCGTTATAATCATCTACGGATATGTCTGTTTTTTAAAAAATAGACCTAATCTTTTAATACTAAAGAAAATGGAAAGAAACTTACCGTTCTCGTCTCATTTGTGAGTTAAAATGGCCGTCTTCTGTACAACTGAAACTACACAGCTGACGCATGTATTCCGTGGAATTCCGTACGTCACTGCCTACGAATACGAAAGTAGACTGCCGGATAAACATTGGGTATTCATTTCATTATAAGTTTTGACTGTTGTAAAAAGAAATCAACATCGCTGATAGAAAGAAATGATATGCAAAACAATCAGACCGTAACATGTGTATGCGCGTGCGTGTGTGTGTTTGTGTGTGTGTTTGTGATTTGGATTTTTAACGTATTTTTTATATATTTAAATTCAGTTATATTGCTCCGATGTCTGCTTTGTGGCAGTTTATAGTGATGTCTAGCACTGGGGCATCACGCTGCAGACATGTAGCATGATGTCCTACCTATTCGCATTATCCTGGCACCAGGCCGACGAGTCCTAACACTAACCTCTTAATGATGAGCGCCTAACGAGGTAGTGCTAGTACCATCTTTTAAAAATAAGTATTTGGTATGACTCGGCATGGGTTTAAGCCCGCGACCTCCCGCATCCGAGGCGGACTCTATGACCACTTAGGCCACCGGAGCGATCTAAAGTAGCTTGTGATTCAGCCGTGTCAACAGATACACTTTAGGCCATGCTGTATATTATATTGTGACCTGTTTTTAATTGAAGTACGATATTTCATTGACCATTTTGTTTAGAAGAGATATAACGTCATGATCTAAGTACCTCTAATATAAAAGACATTGAGGTATCTTACGTGTGGTAAGATTGAAGTCGGGTGTTGCATGCCAAATTTAACTGTTTCTAAACTTGATAAAGATGTAACGATTGACGGACATGCATACATCTGTATTTTGCTTACTGTAGGGTAATCGCAACTATATTAGTATGCAGGAGGTAAGAAGATAGCACAGTTTCTTTAAGAGTTGGTCATAGCAATTCCGTGTGGTGTTTTGGCTTGTGCTTTCATTTTTACACGTACTTTCCATGTCTGGTGCCTTTTGGCTAAAGGGTGATGAATTTAGAGCTCAAGTGCCATCTTTAAGTAATGTTCAAAATTCTGAAAGAAGTCACGGTCAATTATTATTCTCTTAGTGCTTTCGTTCTAAATTGAAGTCTCAGAGTAAGTTTGGTAGCAATAGTTGAAAGGACTCTGAAATTATAGCCCGAACGTAAATTTAATAAATTTCTTAAAATCATGAAAAAGAGATCACCGTGACCCAATTTTGATAACGACAAGCGCAAATGTCAAGATACACAAAGTATAAGTGTTTGATGTCAATATGTGTAGTTGTGTATAACCTGGAAAAATGAACACAATGTTTTTAGCAATTTTTAATATATCCAGTAACGACTACGTTTCGATGCGCAACACGGGTCATGAGAAAATGCACCAAAAGCGTTAGTTTAGTGGCGATAGGTGAAAAACAGAAGCATTGGAGTAATAGCCAGGATACCAATTTAACCAAAAACTCGTGGATTGTGGGTCACAGCGATAAAGTTTTAGAGCGCGTTCATCACAAGATGCAAAGTGAAACTTTTCTGTCAATATTAGGTGAAAAAATATTGACTGTAAAGCCCGGAAAAGAATGACGGACGGACGCATGGGCAAAACGAATCATATATACTGCCTGCTTTGTGATGGCGGATGTATATTATCATTGACAGCAGCAATTCACTCTTTGATAATCGTCAGTGTACTCTACACCCGCTTCCTCATTATTATCCTCATATTTATCGTTATTTATTTCGTCATCACTGACTTCATGAGAATGTTGATATTAGTACAATATTGGCAGAACCGTCTAATACTATGCTACCGTTGATTTTTCTGTTATTGTTTGTCGTGATCGTCTTTGCCATCGTTATTATCGTCATAGCTACTGAAATTGTTCTCTTCGCTGTCGTTTTAGATTTCGTTATAGCTTTTATATCTAAAATATTCCTAACAATAGCTTAGAAGAACTTAAACATTTTGTTACGTGTGATAAGAACGTGCTATATTGCACATACCCTACAAGTTTACCTTCGAAGCGTTGTAATACTGCGCACTAAATTCAAAGGTATCTGTTTATTCGATCGTGGTCTTGATGCATATGTGAGTGCCAACATGAGGCCAGGGCCGGATCAGGTCAAGTATTGGAGGAAAGGAGAGTTGTTGCAAAATTTCAAAAGGGTCCTGACTTTTCTCCCAAGGACACAAAAGCAAAAATTTTTGTGTCTGTTTACTCAGAGTGTACATAATACTCATCAAGCTTTTGGAAGAATAAAATGATGGTTAGATTTCAAGGGACGATGACTGCGTTGTGTGTGTACGTAGTTGTTTTAGCCGGGGTAGGGGGTCCGGAAATCCCGGACACCCTCCCCCATCCGACCCTGCGAGGCTAAGGCTGTATGAAACTTTAGATGAAATATGAAAGATGTACGTTTCTCTACTGCTTCATCTCTTTTCTACTTGAATCAAGTTTTGGGGATATTAACGGGCAGAATCTCAGGCAGTGAATATGCTACATTTAATTCTAATTTGTGGTTGCTATTTGTTTTAGTCCTCGTTGTTGACAATAATAATCCTGTTTTACAGACGAAAACGAGGGCCATGAACCCTTAAACATGTTGACTTGAGGTTCAAAAGACAAATATAATCTCAGCTAATTTCCATCGATCCGTGTATTCTTCATAACCTGAAGATCTCGTGTGTATACACCCTTACCCTTCCCGATACAGAAACAGACCTAGGAGATAATTACCTCAGCGACATATATATATATATATATATATATATATATATATATATATATATATATATATATATATATATATATTCGTTGATTGAAGCCAAATCCTCTGTCTGCGAATGGTTCGTCGTACGATAAGCTCTGTTGACCTTTATTCTTTAGGCATAAACGCGCACGAGTGCAAGTTTGTCACTTATCTGAATTCAACGTTAACTTTTTTTTTAATGTATATAAAAATATTAACGTATAAAAAAACATGCACGTATGTTAAGAGTTTTTTTTTTTTTATTTACATAAGCAAACAAATCTATTAGAGGCCGACCGAAACTAAATTTCTGGTTTCGGCCGAAAACGAAACCAGACCGAAAGTTATAATTGACTTTTGGTCGAAACCGAAGCCGAAACCGAAGTTGCCGAACTCAAGATTTATTAAGTAGGCCTGGGTCATGATGCAATGCTACACTTCAACAACTGAGTAGGGTAACATGTCGACAACGATCAGGGGTCCATGATGCACTTATCAATTCTCTGAACTGCAACGTGGTCATCAGGCCAGACCAATGATGTCAAGGACGAATGCACAAAATTCGGTAAGGCATGTTTAGTCGCTTTCTCTTCCATCATCATCTTTTTCGAGGCACGCTCTGCTCCGTCGTTCATGGACCTCTTGAGATACGTATCATGGAGCTCCGTTGCAGCTGGCCAGATGACCTTTCAAGTCTGAAACTGTCTGAAGTCTTGGTTTATCGCTGCCAAGTGATAACAGTTTGTTGCATTCTTTGCACTGCTTGCATAAGAACCGATTTTTGTGATGTAATCCCACACTGCATTCTTCGACATTCTTTGCGGTGGTTAACTAATCCGTTTATTATTAACTTCAATTTTCTACTTACACAGATTAACTCGCTACAGTTTAACTAACTGAAATTATCAATATTGTCAGACTTCGAAATCTCTGTATTCAACACGCGAGTAGACTGAAATGCAACAGTGCCTAGAATTGCCTAGCGCCGACTGACTGGCCGACAAGCAGAGTAATAGACGCAGCACTAGCGCTGCATTCTGAAAGTTACAATAGATCTTCGGCTGATGACCGAAAGTCAATACCAGTTTAGGCCGAAACCGAAAGCTAACTTTTTGGCTTCGGCCGAAACAGAAACTACGCCGAAAGAGGCCATTTGCCAACTTTCGGCTCCGAAACCAAAACCGAATTTCGGTCGGTCTCTAAAATCTATTTAATTCACATATGCGAACTCTGTGTCGCATGTGGTAACTCTTTTTTCACGTGAAATTCTTGTTAGCATCTGTGCAATAAATTATTTATTTTGCATACGTGAAAATGAATACAGAATCGACACTATCTCAGAAGGTAGATACGAGGCGGAGTGTAGAAAGAATTTTCTTTCAAACACGTAAAATATGCACCATTCACATAACGTATTAAGAAAGAATTTCACGTGTGTACAGATGAACTTTATTTCACACATATTAAAAATACTCTATATATATATATATCTTGTTCACATATGGAAACAATTTTACATATAAAAATTTCACATATGAGAAGAGTATTACAATTGAAAATAAATTTCTCACTAGTAAGAATTTATTTCAGTCAATATTTTAAATACTTATTCACATATGTGAACCAGGAATTTATGCTAAAACGACAGGCTACGCTGGCCACCGTTTCTTTCATACTTATTAGAACCATACACTCCCACTCCAGTGTCGATATTGTATTACTGTATATTGTATAATAATAAAAAATGGGGGGGGGGATCAATAAGCTGTCTCGAGTCTGACGGATCCCCTGTGAATCGCAAATCTTATGGAACGTGGTCTGCCCTTGTGCTTCATCTCTAAAGTTGTCTATAAATATGGTTATCTCCATGTGTGGGTAAACGGAATCACGTGACAATTAATACTTCCAGCTCAGTACCCACAAATGTAGTTCTAGTCTATTTTTAGAACATTTTTTTCCTCTCTCATTTTGGTGGTGATAGAAGAGTTTTATTTATGCATTTTTGGTAGGAATTTAAAGGTAACTGTTTATTCTTGATAATATGAGCTCAGGGTGTTGTTGTCTGTGTGTATTTCGGCAACAGTGCACAGCGAGTAATAAGGCCTTGGTGATGATCCGGAAGTGAAATCTGTGTTCTGTTTACATGCTGCTATGTTGACATTCCAGCATCTCAAAAAAGAGCAGGTCAACCTTTGACAATAACTTCACCGTGAAGTCATCTTTGAAGGTATTTTAGATTAACATATGATTTGCATTGATTTTCACACAGTGGAAAGGTCAGTACTGAGAAACAAATGTACAGAACATATAGTAAAATTAATTGTGTTCTATGTCCAAACGAGTGGTCTATTGTTTGTCGGGACATACTTGATTTAGTGCTTGATGTATATCTTCTAGTATTCCGTCAACTCAAGCGCTACAATTCAACGTTAAAGATAAAAACATTTTGCATTTTCTCAGCTGTAGATGTATGAATGAGATGTAACGTCGTAAACTTAATGGCGTCATTCACTTACCAATGTAGAGAATACTAGGCAAGATCAATGCTCCACACCAGTATCTAAGTTTTAGTTTCTTTTCTTTACATGAAAATGAAATAGCCTCAATTTTTGTACATTTTACAACTATGTATATGAAAATGAAATAGCCTCAATTTTTGTACATTTTACAACTATGTATATGAAAATGAACAGCCTCGATTTTTGTACACTTTACAACTATGTATATGAAAATGAATAGCCTCAATTTTTGTACATTTTACAACTATGTATATGAAAATGAACAGCCTCAATTTTTGTACATTTTACAACTATGTATATGAAAATGAACAGCCTCAATTTTTGTACATTTTACAACTATATATATGAAAATGAACAGCCTCAATTTTTGTACATTTTACAACTATGTATATGAAAATGAACAGCCTCAATTTTTGTACATTTACAACTATGTATATGAAAATGAACAGCCTCAATTTTTGTACATTTTACAACTATGTATATGAAAATGAACAGCCTCAATTTTTGTACATTTTACAAACATTTTATTAAAAACGTAAGAGTCATGTGATCAATAAGGCGCAATCTAAGCTGTGGCTTAAAGTGTATGTGAACGTAGTTTTGTAGGCGCATTTACTAGTCTTACCAAACTCTATTAAATCCTGATTATTGTATTATCTGCACCTTAAATGTCATCAAAACACTTCCACACTAAAATTATTGATATGGAGTCTTACAATGGTGGCCAGGTATTAAAACCAAGAAAAGAGGACGTCGGGTCTATCATAACAGATACCAGGGTAGTACGAAAGTTTATCAACATTCGTGACATCACCACACATGACATTCAGTTCAGTTTCTAATCATACAGTAATGGATCGCATTTATATGTTGACGTCGTCCAAAAATGTCTATGTAATTTAACAATGACTGTTACCGTAAGCATTTCTTTGTGAGTGTAAACAATAACCTTCCAAGTGAATATGGACGTGCGATGATTTAAAGGAAGTGAATTATCACCATTTAAAAGATTGTACTTTTCTCGTGGGTCGGTGGTTCTCCACCATTAATACTGGCCGCCATGTATAGCCTATCGTGTGCTGAAAAATGGCGTTAAACCCCACATAGATAGACGGAAAGATTGTACTTAATTATATCTTTTTAAATGACACGCATTAGTGAATTAGTCGGTACTGAACGCCTACATGATATGTATAACTTGTATTATAAATAGTACGTCCATTTTCGACTCTTAATCCAATATGGGAAATGTACACCATTTGATTAATGTGATTTTAATACGAATTATTTACTTGTTCCTAGTTATAGCACGCGTCAATTGGTCGTACTTTATTGAACAAGTTGATCGTTCCGGAACGGAGGTGGTATGATAACTACTGAACGTTCCGGAACGAATTTTATCTCCTCAATGGAAAGGTCTGTCGAATCAAGTACGACCGAGTGACAATTACAGGAATTGTGCTATAAAAAGGATAAAAGTAAATAATTCCAATCAAAATCATATAAATCATGTTTTATTTTGCTTTATAATATTATTCAAACAAAAAACAAATAATAATTTGTGTGTGGAAACCGATATATACAGAAAGAACATGTAAATACATGTGTATTTATGTTTTTCAGTGTATTTCGGTGTTTCTAGTAACCCCTTTGTTAAGGGTCATTTTATTGGGTGGTGTATACTATCGTTTTATTCAAACTGTAAAATAAACAGCAGAAGAAGCTTTGTTCGTCATCAGAGCCTACATATAACGTTTTCTATGCAAGTGAGAAGCATAATGCTGGGTACTCAACACCATATTAATAGATACAGTGCAGGTGAATAGCTGGGGCTGCAATTAAAGGAAGGGATTCTTATTCAAACCTTTTTATCGCATGATCATCCTCAATTACATCTAGAGAAATCATAACCTCTTGTATGAAGCATGCCATGTTTCATTAATTCTGCAACTTCCACTCGACAGAGTTAGTCTGCAATGATGCAATGATCTAGTCCTTTACCTAAGCGCGAATCGAGTGGGCCTCACTGGTGAGTGTGCTATCCTCTCAGACTGAGATAATCCGACTGAATTGACCATGGGGAGAACACGTCAGGCAAAATTGTGATTGGTTGTAGATTTAACATCCGGTGACGTTTCATTTAAATATGGCGCTAAAATAGATGTCATAGCTACTGAAAGTAAAAGAATTGTTTCACTCACAGGAAAAAGCGTTGTTTTCAGTTTTACTATCTGGGTAATACAATAGATGAATTGAGATGGATATTTGTCTTACATTCATCTTATGACACTGAATGATAAATTGTATTGAATCGTTTTGTGTACAGTGAAAAAATATTGATATCTGTAATTTCAATGATCTCGATTCGTATTCATTGACTGCATCCCTCATTAATGAGTGTAATTGCACTGATTTATGATTATCTTGTTTACAGTGTACTGTCATATGCATATATTTTGTTTAGAAAAGAGTCTAAGACTTCATTTGCTAATAAATGTCGTTTATTTCGCCCCCCCCCCCCATTTTTACTCCGTTTCTAAAAATAGCCACTGGAATTTCTCCTGCATAGTAGGACATCGACCCAGATTGTTTTGTTTTGGGGGTCGAAGTCTTATTTTTCTAAATAACGGCGCTGTGTAGCGTGTTCTGATGTTGACTAACATCGTAACGAAAGTCAGATTTTCAGGAACATCTCACACACTTGGCAGACCATATATACGCTTTTCTACAAACTAAACTCAATGTTTAGTCAATGAAAGCCGGGACTGCCGAAATCGGGTTAAGTTGAAGTGTTTTTTAACGAATCGAATAAAATAAATTAATATTAAAGAAATTGTTTAGGTGGCCTCATTTCGTTAAAGAGTCTTAACATTCTTTTGAACGATTCTCTGCTTCTGTCGCATTCCAGTCAATTGAAAGCCAACGGAACTTGAAAAACCTGTCTCTTTGTTTGTGTGGGAACTTGAATTTAGTAGAAAAATGACATCAGTAAGTAAAGTCTGACTATATCATTATTACTTTAATTTGTAGAAAAGCACCAATATGGGCTGCAAAGTGTGAGATATTCCTGAAAATTTGACTTATCATTCCAATGTTAATCGACATTAGAACATGCTATAAAGCGCCATTATTTGGGCAGTAAGACTGGACCCCCAAAACATAAATATCAGGGTCAATGACTTACATTGTAGGACTACCACTGCAGTCTGACATTTTATCAGTAAAATATGACACAGATTTGTGACAATTTTGTGAGAATTTTAGCTGATACACCTTGACTGAAATTAAATTTTGAATTGAGTGGATCATGCATGTAATCAGAGCTAGAAATGATGTCATTTGAAAGCTCTAAAATATGTTACAGCTAGACTTGAATTTTAAGGAGAATTATATCTGTGAATATTTGCCATAAAGAAATTATGACAAACACTATGATTTGAAAGATGTGTGCATTTGCACTCATGTACGTGGTACAGGGGTTTCTAACAAGTTTAGAAATCTTTTCAACTGCCATTTATAGTGAACTTTCAGAAAGTAAGAAGAAAAATTCTTGATTAAGGGTAGTTGATTAAACATTTTTACTAACTTGCAATTACAATACTGTACTCTAATTACTCGATTAAACGTCATTACAATGTATAGTGTTATGAGTCTATGCTCTTAAAATAAGTGATAGCAAAGTGTGAAAGACAACAAGCTTTGTAAAATTTAAGACATAATTTATTTAATAATAATAATAATATGAGGACTTTGTATAGTGCCCAATCATTAGAAGCTCTAAGCGCTTTACAACATGAGACAACACATATAAGATAAAAAACATATAATGATATGATTACAAAAACAAACACCATAATATTAGAAAACATTAAAAAACATGTGGAGAATATTTAAGGTAGGAAACATTATTAGGTCTTTAAGTTTGTTCTTGCAGTCGAAATAAGGGAGTTTTGAGAGCCCTCTTGAATGTGATCACTGTGTCTTTATGTCTAAGTTCAGTGGGCAATTCATTCCACGTTGCTGGGCCCTGGTATGCAAAAGAATGCTGTCCATATGACTTTGTTTTCATACTTGGAATAATGAGTATACGATTGTCAGAAGAGGAGCGTAAGTATCTTGCTGGTGTCTACACATGGGTGAGGTCGGATAGGTATGTTGGACTAGAGTCCGACAGTGAAACATAGCACAGAGAACAAATTTTGTGTTTGATTCTGGATCGAATGGATAGCCAGTGTAGGTTACAGTGCAGCAGGGAGGTGTGCTTTGATTGTGGTACTCAAAGTATGATCCGAGCAGCTGTGTTTTGAACTTTTTGAAGTTTCTGGAGCAGATATTGAGATGAACCAGACAGAATTGAGTTACAATAGTCCAGTCTTGAAAGTACTAATGAACACACAAGTGTTTTAGTGGCATCAGGTGAAAGATATTTGTGAATTGAGCTGATGCGTCTCAGCTCAAGATATGCAGCCTTGCATGTGTTCATGGCATGTTGGTGCAGTGTGAGAGTACTGTCCAGAGTAACACATAGGTTTCGTACTGATTGTGTGAATTTAATGTTGGTGTTGCTGATATTTATTGTTTGAGGTAAAGGATGTGAATGAGAAAGTCTTTGTGTTGTGATCAGAATGGCCTCAGTTTCATCATATTCATCTGCAGCTTGTTACATGTCATCCATGATTTCACATCAGAAATGCACCTCTCTACACCTTGGATGGTAGCATCAACTTCAGTTGGGTGGCTAGATTTGTATATTTGGGTGTCATCAGCATACAATTGGTGAGTTGTTGTTGTTGTAGGGTTTACCGCCATTTTTCAGCACTCGATAGGCTATACATGGCAGCCAGTATTAATGGTGGAGGAAGAACCCGGAAAACCCCAGAAAGAACCACCGACCCACAAGAAGCTACTGGCAGGCTTTCTCACATACCCACATTAGCCGAATCCGAGACTTGAACCCACGCAGACAGAGGTGAGATGGCAGCGATCCGTAACGTAGAGCGCTTAAGACCACTCGGCCACTTGGGGCCCTTCAATTGGTGAGACACTGGATGATGATCTATGACACTTGAGAGCGACTGAATGTACAGAATGAAGAGAACAAGTCCAGGAACAGACCCCTGTGGAACACCACAACATAGATCAACTGGGCTGGAGTGTATTCCATTTGCAGATACAATTTGTGTCCTGTTGACCAAGTAGGACTTGAACCACGGTAAGGCTGTATCATGAATGCCAAATACATGCTGGAGACGGTGAAGTAATATATCATGGTCTGTTGTGTCAAATGCTGCAGACAAATCAAGGAGGGTGACGACTGTAATCTTTCCGCTATCCAACGCAGAAAGAATGTCGTTAACTACTTTTAGAAGAGTAGTTTCAGTACTGTGGCAAGGGCGATATGCAGATTATACATTGCTAAAAAGACTTTGAATTTAGATGAGATACAAGCTGGGATAGAACAACCTTTTCTAAGATTTTTTATATGAATGGGAGATTAGAAACTGGGTGGTAGTTCTTTAAATCGTTATGGTCTAGTGTTGGTTTCTTCAGCAGAGGCTTTACAATGGCAGTTTTGAAAAATGATGGGAATTGCCCAGATGAGAGAGGTCTTAATAACATCAGTTAGTGAAGGCAATACTGGATCTAAGCACTCAAGCAGCAATGATGTTGGAATTAGATGAAGTTCACTTGACTTTGGTGCACCCTTCATCAGGATTGTACGTACGAAATCCATAGAGACAGGTTCAAATGCTGCTAATGGTTGCCGGTCAAATTCTGTATCCCAACTGTATGGTGACGACGAGTCAGTTGAAATTGTGGCGTCAAACTTATCTCTAATGGTTTGTACTTTGTCATGGAAGAAATTTGCAAACATGTCCAGAAGGTCGACTGGAGAGAAGGTAGTTGGAAGTGGTTTAGATTTGTTCCTTGCTGATCTGTCAAGTCTTTTGTTGAATCACTGTAATATAATTCCAGGTTTGAATATACTATAAATTCTAGTGAATGTCTTTATCCAATAATTTTTTCAGAGCACTTTTGTATTTTCAGAGAAAATAATCACTTGAATTCAGTCATTTGAAAAAAATAAAATTCAACCCAAACTGGTCACAACATAATACAACTTGAAAGTGCTGTTATGTTAAAGCGTGAATCCTCACAATTATAAGATTATAGTTCTCTACTTGACCTTAGGTCACAATTAGCATTTTCTAAGTAAAGAAAAAAACATTTTCAAATGGAAAATAAACTTGAATGATCTAATGAACCTTGTTTACTTACAACACAGTAACCTTTAAAATTCACTTAGGAAATTCCAAAAGCCCGACCCATTAAACACATTTACTCCTTCTTGTATACCTGAATAATAATCAATATTATGCTCATTCACAAAGAGAATAATTTAGCTTTGTATTAGTTTGTGACATAAAATTTTAAAAAAAAATTAAATTTTTTAAAAAGTAAATCAGATCAAGCAGAAATGAACTCAGTTCTGGACAATATCAAGTCCAGGATACAAAGTTACATTATAATAACATGTAATGAAATAATTAAAAAAAATTAAAAAGTAACAAGCAATTAAAATAAATATACATAACAATAGCTTATGTTGCTCTCTTTTTAAGTTATACACTGCATAAGAATATGATAGTTTTTAAACATGCACCAATGAAAACCACACACACACACACATATAAATGTTTATAGTGTAGATAGAATTCAGAACATTTTCTGCTTGAAAATAAGGTAATGCTTCAAACCAGTGTTAAATGCAAACATGCATACTTGGAGGGCATAATTCAAATAAGCGAATGAAAACCACACATATACACACACACACACACACAGATATATATATATATATATATATATATATATATATATATATATACATTGTGTGTCTTGCTTTGCTCTCACTTCAGCTCTCACTTCTCTGTTCTGCCCAAAAGAAGTCACTTCTCCCTAAAATTCAAGTCTGGCTTGACCCCTGCATTTTATACACTATTGGAATAAAGAAAACTGAAATACTTGTATTCATTCATCATTCACGAAATGATGAATTTCCAGAAAAACTGCTGGTGTCCACCTGCTCTCACAGTTATGTGAGTTCAGTTTGGGTTCTATTTTTACAACAGAAAATGTTACAGTGCACATAACTATCGCTTTGCAAATGGCACACATTATACTGGCATTAATGAACCATCTTTTCGCCAGTCACAGTTGTTGCTCAATAGGATGATTTCTGAGGATATCTGTAAGGTTGGTACGTGATGTACATGAGAATGTGAGTTACATAATATGCAAAACAGAATTCTTTGAGCAATTAGCAAATAGATTGACATAAATTGTTTATCTTTAATTAAAAATATATAATGATCATCAAGATAAAAGAATTCAGCAACTAACAACAGTATTTTGAAATTTTTTAACTTGAATGATCTCAAAATTCATCTTAAGTTTTACAGAGTGGACATTTTAGTCCATAGTATGTTGTTGCGTACTTTCATTAGGAAGCTAAATTTATTTGCCAAACTTAACAATCCTGAAAATGGCCTTAATATTGACATTTGTAAGTCTTTACATGTATTTAGTACATTCTAATGTTTGACTGACTTTTGTCCAACCCATCTAACATTTACAGAACAGAAATGAGTCACAGTGACACGACTCTTATATACCATTGTCTTAACTGAATAGCTTTGCACATGCGTTGTTTGTGTTACCCAAAAAATAATTAAACTGATAGTAAATCAATATTCCTTTAAAAAAGACTAAATGATTCTTTATAATCAGATAATTATTTTTGTATAGTTTATCAATATAGTATGGGATCTTGTGGTGGTAGAGAGATAAATGTTGTGTGGACAAAATCTTCAGGTGCTGTGCTATGTTAATTTTTCTCTTCATATGAGATTTAATAAAGACTTGTATTTACTTTAGACCTTTAAAGAATTAAATGTTACTTGTATCTTGTTTAATAAATTTATTTTAGCATGTATTTACTAGTTTTTGTGCAGGTGATATTTCGTAAAATAATGATTCAGCACTATTAATACATGACTATATCAGTACTTCAGTGTACATATTATTATTAAAATCTATCAACGTAGTTTCATAGAACATTAATTGAAACTAAAACTAACATATTAACAAATTACTGACTGCATAATTAATAGCTTTTAGATAAATAAATATTTATGAAGTTCCATTGGGGCATTCAAGCAAATTATGTGTCATGAAAGAAGCCAAATGATTAAATATTCTCACCTGATGTAGTGCAGATACTCCCTGAATCAAACCTGTCTGTTGCAGACTCCAGACAGTTCTATGAATCTGAAAAAAAAGTTAAATAAAAATTTGTTTTTGCTTGGCAAACACCTTTTATAAAAATTAAAGTTAATTCATATAAATATACAAAAAGGTGAGATTGTAGAACATTTAAGTTATTCAGTAGCCAAGGTTTTGTAGTTCTGTAGCCTAGGACACATAATTCAGTAGCCTAGATTAGATAATCCATTAGCCTAGGACACAGTGTTCAGTAGCGTTGGACACATAATTCAGTAGCCTAGGACATATAATTCAGTAGCCTAGCACACATAGTTCAGTAATCTAGGACACATAATTCAATAGCCTTGGACACATAATTCAGTAGCCTAGGACATATAATTCAGTAGCCTAGCACATATAGTTCAGTAATCTAGGACACATAATTCAATAGCCTTGGACACATAATTCAGTAGCCTAGGACATATAATTCAGTAGCCTAGCACACATAGTTCAGTAACCTAGGACACATAATTCAGTAGCCTAGATTAGATAATCCATTAGCCTAGGACACATAATTCAGTAGCCTAGTGTCGGGGGTGTTCCTAAAGTATTTGGCACCTGGGGCGGATCCTTCCTTTGGCACCCTCACAAATAATTGTAAAATGTAAAAACACAGAAAAATATCATCATAACAATTTTATATATATGACAGGACCGAGAAGAGACACAAGTCTCTAATGAAAGCTGAATCAGTAAAATAGAGACAAACAGTCACATAAAATTATATCTTTTAAAGGATATACAAGATATCAATTCGTTTATTAAAATTCTATACAGTTGTATATAGTGCCTTGGTATTTAGGCCATTCGGATAGAAAGTATCTAATTTGTGAATCCAAGAACTTTCCTTTATGAGTCTGTTCTTGTCTCCATGCTCAATATCTATTGGCATGAACAAAAAATCGCGTAGAGTTGATTATTTGTATTAAAATGTATTGAAATATTAGAGAAAACTGAGGATCTCTATAAAGTTTTATATGAAAGCGATGATTATTCATTCCCTTATAAACTTGTTGAAGTTTTTGCCCAACATATTACAGGTTACATTGTTTGCAGGTTATCAAATAAACCACGTCAGTTGATTCACAGTTAGTGTTATAACGTAAATAAAATACTTACTTTGTATTGAAGCTGTTAAAATAAGTAATTTCTCTTATATTTGTACATTGAGAGCACCAATGTCTGTTACATTTAGATGACGAGAAATATCTTTTTTCATTTTCTGTCACTTTAGTTACATTTTAAAAAAATTGCAAAAATTCTTGGGTCTTCTATAAGCAAGAATTTTATTGTGTTTTTACACTGTTTTTATTTGATAAATTTAGGAAACTCCAATATTTATTAATTATAAGGCCTATATTAGATAATGAAAGATTATATTGTATTGTGAAAGGTATTATATTTTTATCTATTGTACATTTTGCTGTGTTTAAAGCGTCAAGTTGAGTAAAAGAATGGGTTTTGCTCAGTGCAGAATCAGTTTTTTGTATAGGATAATTTCTATTTTTGGAAATAGGTTTTTAATTCATTCAACTGATTTTGAAAGTGACAATCATCTGAATTAATGCGTAGGTATCTTTTGGCCTGGCTATACGGTGTGCCATTCTTACATTACATGGGCTGACATGAAGAATATTCTGCAAATTTGTGGATATTAGTTTCCTTGATATGAAAATTTGTAGAGATAGCGTTATCAATATTTTTTTATGACATTTGCATCAATATATGAAATGTGCATACTAGATGCACTAGACATCACTATAAACTGTCACACTGCAGACATCATAGTGATATGACTGAAAATTGTTAAGCTGTGTTTAAAAAAACAAATCACACATACACATTCAAGAAAAGAACATCTAGAAATTTTTTTAAATATTATTTAGAGCAGTTTGTTTGATTGATAGTTACAAGAACCATGAATAGCAAAATATCTTTGGAGTTTGGCTCTTCCATTTGATCTGAGGTTGGTTACGATTACTTCCAAGCCATCATGATTCTCAATGCTTTCATTCAGGTCTGAATTAGGGATATAATGAGTGTTTTATTTTTCAGAATCTTCCTGCCTTTTTCTTGTACCAAAGCTAAAGAATGCCATATTCTCAAAGAAGGACTGGCAGTCTGGGACTCCTCCTGCTTGGATTACAGATGGCTAATTTTGGATTTGACAGAATACCACCAGTGACCTTGGTTGCTATTGTTACACAGGTTGCAATATATCTAAACCTTGGAGACTTGGGTCGATGGTTCTCCTCAACAAATGCTATTTGCATCAGTGCTCACCATGTCTGGCGGAGGGGAGAATGGAACAGACTTTTTTTAGGCACACTGTGTCATGCGGATGACATACATTTATACTATAACATGATTTCTTTACTCTGGAAAGGTCATCAGCTTGAGCGGAAGTTTAAAAGTGTCTACTTTGCTTATCTTTTAGCAGTATTCACCGTGCTTTCTAGTGTTGTACTTGTTGCACTTCACATACTTTTAGCCCAGATCTATGATGACAGATCATATGAATTAACATGTGCTGTGGGTTTTTCAGGTGTTTTGTTTGCACTAAAGGTACTTAGTGTTCATTATTCACCTTCTGGAGTACACTATTTGTTGGGGTTCATACCAGTCCCATCAAAGCATGTCTACTGGGCTGAACTCGCTCTAATTCATTTTCTTGTTCCAAATGCTTCATTCACAGGTGAGTGATTAAATTGAAAATACTTTCTAAGATGTTCTAATGTTTATATTTTTTTTGGGGGGGTAGGGTCATTCATTTTTATGGTTCTGTGAAGAATTTGCAGGATCCATTAATCATAACATAGCTGTGGAGTTTTGCTCTTAAAAGGATGGTCATACTTGCTTGGGAATTTTACCTCAAGTTTTCCAATGCAATCTGGATTTTGTCCTAGATGAAAATTGTGTTGATCATGCATGCAGTATGGCCTCCACTGCAGCTATGTGAAAATCCTATTGCTCAAGAATATTGGATATGGTTTCAGCACTTTGCAGTGATCTTCTCTTGAATTGTTGGGATTTTGTTTCGGACAGTGTATTGTCAGTCCCTTTGAATGATTTTTGTTGCTGACTCAGCTAAGTCAGTTTTGGTCTTATGAAATGAAAATCCTATACAGTAATAAATTCCTCATATTTTTTGTATTGAAGAGAATTTTATTTGCAAGTACTCAAGTTTGTAGAAACTTAAGTGGCTACATATATATGAAGTTTGAATTTGCTAAGATTGTCATTATACATTTCGGTTGTGAATGGTGATGAACAAGCATAATTATAACAACTGTATATTCAAATTTGTTATGACATAAAGATGAATGTTATAATACTCTTCATCAGAATTTGCCAAAGCCAGATTTTGTGCTTACTACAATTTCTCACTGACTTGTACTTTTACGTTTCTAGGTCATTTGGCAGGAATCCTGGTGGGTTTGATGTATACAAAGGGACCACTGAAGGCTATAATGGATAGTTTTATATCACCAGGTATAAAGAAAACAGTAAATTGATCAGAATGATTTTACAGTCATCATCTTTGTATTGAAAATGTGTTTGAATGAAGTGCAGAGTATAGAGCATTGAAAGCGGATTTGATTAGTTAATTAGTGCAATTAGTGTTTTTCAAGAGGGCTATGTAGTAATTTTATACATGTTGCAGGTAATGGAATTCATGTAGATAATATATCAGAAAATTACATGTTGCAGGTAATGGAATTCATGTAGATAGTATATCAGAAAATTACATGTTGCAGGTAATGGAATTCATGTAGATAGTATATCAGAAAATTACATGTTGCAGGTAATGGAATTCATGTAGATAGTATATCAGAAAATTACATGTTGCAGGTAATGGAATTCATGTAGATAGTATATCAGAAAATTACATGTTGCAGGTAATGGAATTCATGTAGATAGTATATCAGAAAATTACATGTTGCAGGTAATGGAATTCATGTAGATAGTATATCAGAAAATTACATGTTGCAGGTAATGGAATTCATGTATATAGTATATCAGAAAATTACATGTTGCAGGTAATGGAATTCATGTATATAGTATATCAGAAAATTACATGTTGCAGGTAATGGAATTCATGTATATAGTATATCAGAAAATTACCTGTTGCAGGTAATGGAATTCATGTAGATAATATATCAGAAAATTACATGTTGCAGGTAATGGAATTCATGTAGATAATATATCAGAAAATTACATGTTGCAGGTAATGGAATTCATGTAGATAGTATATCAGAAAATTACATGTTGCAGGTAATGGAATTCATGTAGATAATATATCAGAAAATTACCTGTTGCAGGTAATGGAATTCATGTAGATAATATATCAGAAAATTACATGTTGCAGGTAATGGAATTCATGTAGATAATATATCAGAAAATTACCTGTTGCAGGTAATGGAATTCATGTAGACAGTATATCAGAAAATTACATGTTGCAGGTAATGGAATTCATGTAGATAATACATCAGAAAATTACATGTTGCAGGTAATGGAATTCATGTAGATAATGTATCAGAAAATTACCTGTTGCAGGTAATGGAATTCATGTAGACAGTATATCAGAAAATTACATGTTGCAAGTAATGGAATTCATGTAGATAATATATCAGAAAATTATCTGTTGCAGGTAATGGAATTCATGTAGATAGTATATCAGAAAATTACATGTTGCAGGTAATGGAATTCATGTAGATAGTATATCAGAAAATTACATGTTGCAGGTAATGGAATTCATGTAGATAGTATATCAGAAAATTACATGTTGCAGGTAATGTAATTCATGTAGATAGTATATCAGAAAAATACATGTTGCAGGTAATGGAATTCATGTATATAGTATATCAGAAAATTACATGTTGCAGGTAATGGAATTCATGTAGATAATGTATCAGAAAATTACATGTTGCAGGTAATGGAATTCATGTATATAGTATGTCAGAAGTTCTCAGGCTTTCAGCTTCATATAATACATGGAATATCAGGTATTACAGACATGAAATTAATGCTGATGTAAAACAAAATGGTATGGAAAATCAGATGATTGTTGAAAGTCAGGCCCTATCTTTGTTAGCTTGTTTGAATCTCACTGATTGTTTTTAAAAAATGTTCCTATTTAAATACTGAAGTGAAGATCACTTGAAAAATGATTCTCTTACACAAGGTAAATGCAGTTCAGTTATAAAGAATTTCTTATCCCATGTAAAAATCGATTCACTCTGAAATGTTCATATCTTCTGACATTAAAAAGCAACAAATCCCTTGACAAGTAGCTTACATAGGACTAGGGATCAGTGTAAAATACAAACATGCCCCAAGCATTAAGAAGTTCATTTTTTGGAGCATTTTGTTGTTATTATATTAATCGTTGGTTATTCATAATGTTGATAATAATAAATAGTTTAGTCAACAAGGGTTTCACATGACACATTGTCACTCCATAATGTTGATAATAATAAATAGTTTAGTCAACAAGGGTTTCACATGACACATTGTCACTCCATAATGTTGATAATAATAAATAGTTTAGTCAACAAGGGTTTCACATGACACATTGTCACTCCATAATGTTGATAATAACATGGCATGGTAAACAAGGTTTCACATGACGCAGTGTAACTCCATAATGTTGATAATAACATGGTATGGTAAACAAGGTTTCACATGACACAGTGTGACTCCATAATGTTGATAATAACATGGTATGGTAAACAAGATTTCACATGACACAGTGTAACTCCATAATGTTGATAATAACATGGTATGGTAAACAAGGGTTTCACATGACACAGTGTAACTCCATAATGTTGATAATAACATGGTATGGTAAACAAGGTTTCAGCATCTTGAAAGCTGTTAGAGGTTCCTTATTAAATGTCAGCATATTTGGAGTTACATTCATGTTAAACTGTTCTTGAAAGCATTGTCTATTCTCCCATCCATTACACCTGAACTATGTCTACATTCATAACCTGAGCTGTGCCTACATTCATAACCTGAGCTGTGTCTACATTCATAACCTGAACTGTGTCTACATTCATAACCTGAACTGTGTCTACATTCATAACCTGAACTGTGTCTACATTCATAACCTGAACTGTGCCTACATTCATAACCTGAGCTGTGTCTACATTCATAACCTGAACTGTGTCTACATTCATAACCTGAACTGTGTCTACATTCATAACCTGAACTATGTCTACATTCATAACCTGAACTGTCTACATTCATAACCTGAGCTGTGTCTACATTCATAACCTGAACTGTGTCTACATTCATAACCTGAACTGTCTACATTCATAACCTGAGCTGTGCCTACATTCATAACCTGAACTGTGCCTACATTCATAACCTGAACTGTGTCTACATTCATAACCTGAACTGTGTCTACATTCATAACCTGAACTATGTCTATATTCATAACCTGAACTGTGTCTACATTCATAACCTGAACTGTGTCTACATTCATAACCTGAACTGTGTCTACATTCATAACCTGAACTGTGTCTACATTCATAACCTGAACTATGTCTACATTCATAACCTGAACTGTGCCTACATTCATAACCTGAACTGTCTACATTCATAACCTGAACTATGTCTACATTCATAACCTGAACTGTGCCTACATTCATAACCTGAACTGTGTCTACATTCATAACCTGAACTGTGTCTACATTCATAACCTGAGCTGTGTCTACATTCATAACCTGAGCTGTGTCTACATTCATAACCTGAGCTGTGTCTACATTCATAACCTGAACTATGTCTACATTCATAACCTGAACTGTGTCTACATTCATAACCTGAACTGTGTCTCATTCATAACCTGAACTGTGCCTACATTCATAACCTGAACTGTGCCTACATTCATAACCTGAGCTGTGTCTACATTCATAACCTGAACTGTGTCTACATTCATAACCTGAACTGTGTCTACATTCATAACCTGAGCTGTGCCTACATTCATAACCTGAACTGTGCCTACATTCATAACCTGAACTGTGTCTCCATTCATAACATGAACTGTGTCTACATTCATAACCAGGGGCCCCGAGTGGCCGAGTGGTCTAAAGCGCTCTTCGTTACGGATCACTGCCATCTCACCTCTGCCTGCGTCGGTTCGAGTCTAAGATTCAGCCAATGTGGGTATGTGAGAAAGCTTGCCAGTAGCTTCTCGTGGGTCGGTGGTTCTTTCCGGGGTTTTCCCGGGTTCTTCCTCCACCATTAATACTTGCCGCCATGTATAGCCTATCGTGTGCTGAAAAATGGCGTTAAACCCCACAACAACAACAACAACAACAACAACATTCATAACCTGAACTGTGTCTACATTCATAACCTGAACTATGTCTACATTCATGACCTGAACTGTGTCTACATTCATAACCTGAACTATGTCTACATTCATAACCTGAACTGTGTCTACATTCATAACCTGAACTATGCCTACATTCATAACCTGAACTGTGCCTACATTCATAACCTGAACTGTCTACATTCATAACCTGAGCTGTGTCTACATTCATAACCTGAGCTGTGTCTACATTCATAACCTGAACTGTCTACATTCATAACCTGAACTGTGTCTACATTCATAACCTGAACTGTCTACATTCATAACCTGAACTATGTCTACATTCATAACCTGAACTGTGCCTACATTCATAACCTGAGCTGTGCCTACATTCATAACCTGAACTGTGTCTACATTCATAACCTGAGCTGTGCCTACATTCAAAACCTGAACTGTGCCTACATTCATAACCTGAGCTGTGTCTACATTCATAACCTGAACTATGTCTACATTCATAATTTGAACTATGTCTACATTCATAACCTGAACTATGTCTACATTCATAACCTGAACTGTGTCTACATTCATAACCTGAACTGTGCCTACATTCATAACCTGAACTGTGCCTACATTCATAACCTGAGCTGTGTCTACATTCATAACCTGAACTATGTCTACATTCGTGACCTGAACTGTGTCTACATTCATAACCTGAACTATGTCTACATTCATAACCTGAGCTGTGTCTACATTCATAACCTGAGCTGTGTCTACATTCATAACCTGAACTATGTCTACATTCATAACCTGAACTATGTCTACATTCATAACCTGAACTGTGCCTACATTCATAACCTGAACTGTGTCTACATTCATAACCTGAACTGTGTCTACATTCATAACCTGAACTGTGCCTACATTCATAACCTGAGCTGTGTCTACATTCATAAACTGAACTATGTCTACATTCGTGACCTGAACTGTGTCTACATTCATAACCTGAACTATGTCTACATTCATAACCTGAACTGTGTCTACATTCATAACCTGAGCTGTGTCTACATTCATAACCTGAACTATGTCTACATTCATAACCTGAACTATGTCTACATTCATAACCTGAACTGTGCCTACATTCATAACCTGAACTGTGTCTACATTCATAACCTGAACTATGTCTACATTCATAACCCGAACTGTGCCTACATTCATAACCTGAACTGTGTCTACATTCATAACCTGAACTGTGTCTACATTCATAACCTGAACTGTGTCTACATTCATAACCTGAACTGTGTCTACATTCATAACCTGAACTGTGTCTACATTCATAACCTGAACTATGTCTACATTCATAACCTGAACTGTGCCTACATTCATAACCTGAGCTGTGTCTACATTCATAACCTGAACTGTGTCTACATTCATAACCTGAACTGTGTCTACATTCATAACCTGAACTGTGTCTACATTCATAACCTGAAATATGTCTACATTCATAACCTGAACTATGTCTAGATTCATAACCTGAACTGTGCCTACATTCATAACCTGAACTGTGTCTACATTCATAACCTGAGCTGTGTCTACATTCATAACCTGAACTATGTCTACATTCATAACCTGAACTGTGTCTACATTCATAACCTGAACTGTGTCTACATTCATAACCTGAACTGTCTACATTCATAACCTGAACTGTGTCTACATTCATAACCTGAACTATGTCTACATTCATAACCTGAACTATGTCTACATTCATAACCTGAGCTGTGTCTACATTCATAACCTGAACTGTGTCTACATTCATAACCTGAGCTGTGTCTACATTCATAACCTGAGCTGTGTCTACATTCATAACCTGAGCTGTGTCTACATTCATAACCTGAACTATGTCTACATTCATAACCTGAACTATGTCTACATTCATAACCTGAACTGTGTCTACATTCATAACCTGAACTGTGTCTCATTCATAACCTGAACTGTGCCTACATTCATAACCTGAACTGTGCCTACATTCATAACCTGAGCTTTGTCTACATTCATAACCTGAGCTGTGTCTACATTCATAACCTGAACTGTGTCTACATTCATAACCTGAACTGTGTCTACATTCATAACCTGAGCTGTGCCTACATTCATAACCTGAACTGTGCCTACATTCATAACCTGAACTGTGTCTACATTCATAACCTGAACTGTGTCTACATTCATAACCTGAACTATGTCTACGTTCATAACCTGAACTGTGTCTCCATTCATAACCTGAACTGTGTCTACATTCATAACCTGAACTGTGTCTACATTCATCACCTGAACTATGTCTACATTCATGACCTGAACTGTGTCTACATTCATGACCTGAACTGTGTCTACATTCATAACCTGAACTATGTCTACATTCATAACCTGAACTGTCTACATTCATGACCTGAACTATGCCTACATTCATAACCTGAACTGTGCCTACATTCATAACCTGAACTGTCTACATTCATAACCTGAGCTGTGTCTACATTCATAACCTGAACTGTGTCTACATTCATAACCTGAACTGTCTACATTCCTAACCTGAACTATGTCTACATTCATAACCTGAACTGTGCCTACATTCATAACCTGAGCTGTGCCTACATTCATAACCTGAACTGTGTCTACATTCATAACCTGAGCTGTGCCTACATTCATAACCTGAACTGTGCCTACATTCATAACCTGAGCTGTGTCTACATTCATAACCTGAACTATGTCTACATTCATAATTTGAACTATGTCTACATTCATAACCTGAACTATGTCTACATTCATAACCTGAACTGTGTCTACATTCATAACCTGAACTGTGCCTACATTCATAACCTGAACTGTGCCTACATTCATAACCTGAGCTGTGTCTACATTCATAACCTGAACTATGTCTACATTCGTGACCTGAACTGTGTCTACATTCATAACCTGAACTATGTCTACATTCATAACCTGAACTGTGTCTACATTCATAACCTGAGCTGTGTCTACATTCATAACCTGAACTATGTCTACATTCATAACCTGAACTGTGCCTACATTCATAACCTGAACTGTGCCTAGATTCATAACCTGAGCTGTGTCTACATTCATAACCTGAAATGTCTACATTCATAACCTGAACTGTGTCTACATTCATAACCTGAACTATGTCTACATTCATAACCTGAACTGTGTCTACATTCATAACCTGAACTGTGTCTACATTCATAACCTGAACTGTGTCTACATTCATAACCTGAACTATGTCTACATTCATAATCTGAACTGTGCCTACATTCATAACCTGAGCTGTGTCTACATTCATAACCTGAACTATGTCTACATTCATAACCTGAACTGTGTCTACATTCATAACCTGAACTGTGTCTACATTCATAACCTGAACTGTGTCTACATTCATAACCTGAACTATGTCTACATTCATAACCTGAACTGTGTCTACATTCATAACCTGAACTGTGTCTACATTCATAACCTGGGCTGTGTCTACATTCATAACCTGAACTATGTGTACATTCATAACCTGAGCTGTGTCTACATTCATAACCTGAACTATGTCTACATTCATAACCTGAGCTGTCTACATTCATAACCTGAACTGTCTACATTCATAACCTGAGCTGTGTCTACATTCATAACCTGAACTATGTCTACATTCATAACCTGAGCTGTGTCTACATTCATAACCTGAACTATGTCTACATTCGTGACCTGAACTGTGTCTACATTCATAACCTGAACTATGTCTACATTCATAACCTGAACTGTGTCTACATTCATAACCTGAGCTATGTCTACATTCATAATTTGAACTATGTCTACATTCATAACCTGAACTATGTCTACATTCATAACCTGAACTGTGTCTACATTCATAACCTGAACTGTGCCTACATTCATAACCTGAACTGTGCCTACATTCATAACCTGAGCTGTGTCTACATTCATAACCTGAACTATGTCTACATTCGTGACCTGAACTGTGCCTACATTCATAACCTGAACTGTGCCTACATTCATAACCTGAGCTGTGTCTACATTCATAACCTGAACTGTCTACATTCATAACCTGAACTGTGTCTACATTCATAACCTGAACTATGTCTACATTCATAACCTGAACTGTGTCTACATTCATAACCTGAACTGTGTCTACATTCATAACCTGAACTGTGTCTACATTCATAACCTGAACTATGTCTACATTCATAATCTGAACTGTGCCTACATTCATAACCTGAGCTGTGTCTACATTCATAACCTGAACTATGTCTACATTCATAACCTGAACTGTGCCTACATTCATAACCTGAGCTGTGTCTACATTCATAACCTGAACTATGTCTACATTCATAACCTGAACTATGTCTAGATTCATAACCTGAACTGTGCCTACATTCATAACCTGAACTGTGTCTACATTCATAACCTGAGCTGTGTCTACATTCATAACCTGAACTATGTCTACATTCATAACCTGAACTGTGTCTACATTCATAACCTGAACTGTGTGTACATTCATAACCTGGGCTGTGTCTACATTCATAACCTGAACTATGTCTACATTCATAACCTGAACTGTGTCTACATTCATAACCTGAACTGTGTCTCATTCATAACCTGAACTGTGCCTACATTCATAACCTGAACTGTGCCTACATTCATAACCTGAGCTTTGTCTACATTCATAACCTGAGCTGTGTCTACATTCATAACCTGAACTGTGTCTACATTCATAACCTGAACTGTGTCTACATTCATAACCTGAGCTGTGCCTACATTCATAACCTGAACTGTGCCTACATTCATAACCTGAACTGTGTCTACATTCATAACCTGAACTGTGTCTACATTCATAACCTGAACTATGTCTACGTTCATAACCTGAACTGTGTCTCCATTCATAACCTGAACTGTGTCTACATTCATAACCTGAACTGTGTCTACATTCATCACCTGAACTATGTCTACATTCATGACCTGAACTGTGTCTACATTCATGACCTGAACTGTGTCTACATTCATAACCTGAACTATGTCTACATTCATAACCTGAACTGTCTACATTCATGACCTGAACTATGCCTACATTCATAACCTGAACTGTGCCTACATTCATAACCTGAACTGTCTACATTCATAACCTGAGCTGTGTCTACATTCATAACCTGAACTGTGTCTACATTCATAACCTGAACTGTCTACATTCCTAACCTGAACTATGTCTACATTCATAACCTGAACTGTGCCTACATTCATAACCTGAGCTGTGCCTACATTCATAACCTGAACTGTGTCTACATTCATAACCTGCGCTGTGCCTACATTCATAACCTGAACTGTGCCTACATTCATAACCTGAGCTGTGTCTACATTCATAACCTGAACTATGTCTACATTCATAATTTGAACTATGTCTACATTCATAACCTGAACTATGTCTACATTCATAACCTGAACTGTGTCTACATTCATAACCTGAACTGTGCCTACATTCATAACCTGAACTGTGCCTACATTCATAACCTGAGCTGTGTCTACATTCATAACCTGAACTATGTCTACATTCGTGACCTGAACTGTGTCTACATTCATAACCTGAACTATGTCTACATTCATAACCTGAACTGTGTCTACATTCATAACCTGAGCTGTGTCTACATTCATAACCTGAACTATGTCTACATTCATAACCTGAACTGTGCCTACATTCATAACCTGAACTGTGCCTAGATTCATAACCTGAGCTGTGTCTACATTCATAACCTGAACTATGTCTACATTCATAACCTGAACTGTGTCTACATTCATAACCTGAACTGTGTCTACATTCATAACCTGAACTGTGTCTACATTCATAACCTGAACTATGTCTACATTCATAATCTGAACTGTGCCTACATTCATAACCTGAGCTGTGTCTACATTCATAACCTGAACTATGTCTACATTCATAACCTGAACTGTGTCTACATTCATAACCTGAACTGTGTCTACATTCATAACCTGAACTGTGTCTACATTCATAACCTGAACTATGTCTACATTCATAACCTGAACTGTGTCTACATTCATAACCTGAACTGTGTCTACATTCATAACCTGGGCTGTGTCTACATTCATAACCTGAACTATGTGTACATTCATAACCTGAGCTGTGTCTACATTCATAACCTGAACTATGTCTACATTCATAACCTGAGCTGTCTACATTCATAACCTGAACTGTCTACATTCATAACCTGAGCTGTGTCTACATTCATAACCTGAACTATGTCTACATTCATAACCTGAGCTGTGTCTACATTCATAACCTGAACTATGTCTACATTCGTGACCTGAACTGTGTCTACATTCATAACCTGAACTATGTCTACATTCATGACCTGAACTGTGTCTACATTCATAACCTGAGCTATGTCTACATTCATAATTTGAACTATGTCTACATTCATAACCTGAACTATGTCTACATTCATAACCTGAACTGTGTCTACATTCATAACCTGAACTGTGCCTACATTCATAACCTGAACTGTGCCTACATTCATAACCTGAGCTGTGTCTACATTCATAACCTGAACTATGTCTACATTCGTGACCTGAACTGTGCCTACATTCATAACCTGAACTGTGCCTACATTCATAACCTGAGCTGTGTCTACATTCATAACCTGAACTGTCTACATTCATAACCTGAACTGTGTCTACATTCATAACCTGAACTATGTCTACATTCATAACCTGAACTGTGTCTACATTCATAACCTGAACTGTGTCTACATTCATAACCTGAACTGTGTCTACATTCATAACCTGAACTATGTCTACATTCATAATCTGAACTGTGCCTACATTCATAACCTGAGCTGTGTCTACATTCATAACCTGAACTATGTCTACATTCATAACCTGAACTGTGCCTACATTCATAACCTGAGCTGTGTCTACATTCATAACCTGAACTATGTCTACATTCATAACCTGAACTATGTCTAGATTCATAACCTGAACTGTGCCTACATTCATAACCTGAACTGTGTCTACATTCATAACCTGAGCTGTGTCTACATTCATAACCTGAACTATGTCTACATTCATAACCTGAACTGTGTCTACATTCATAACCTGAACTGTGTCTACATTCATAACCTGGGCTGTGTCTACATTCATAACCTGAACTATGTGTACATTCATAACCTGAGCTGTGTCTACATTCATAACCTGAACTATGTCTACATTCATAACCTGAGCTGTCTACATTCATAACCTGAACTGTCTACATTCATAACCTGAGCTGTGTCTACATTCATAACCTGAACTATGTCTACATTCATAACCTGAACTGTCTACATTCATAACCTGAGCTGTGTCTACATTCATAACCTGAACTATGTCTACATTCATAACCTGAGCTGTGTCTACATTCATAACCTGAACTGTGTCTACATTCATATCCTGAACTGTGTCTACATCCATAACCTGAGCTGTGCCTACATTCATAACCTGAGCTGTGCCTACATTCATAACCTGAACTGTGTCTACATTCATAACCTGAGCTGTGCCTACATTCATAACCTGAACTGTGCCTACATTCATAACCTGAGCTGTGTCTACATTCATAACCTGAGCTGTGCCTACATTCATAACCTGAACTATGTCTACATTCATAACCTGAACTGTCTACATTCATAACCTGAACTATGTCTACATTCATAACCTGAACTGTGTCTACATTCATAACCTGAACTGTGCCTACATTCATAACCTGAGCTGTGCCTACATTCATAACCTGAACTGTGTCTACATTCATAACCTGAGCTGTGCCTACATTCATAACCTGAACTTTGCCTACATTCATAACCTGAGCTGTGTCTACATTCATAACCTGAACTATGTCTACATTCATAATTTGAACTATGTCTACATTCATAACCTGAACTGTGTCTACATTCATAACCTGAACTGTGTCTACATTCATAACCTGAACTATGTCTACATTCATAATTTGAACTGTGCCTACATTCATAACCTGAACTGTGTCTACATTCATAACCTGAACTGTGTCTACATTCATAACCTGAAATGTGTCTACATTCATAACCTGAACTGTGTCTACATTCATAACCTGAACTGTGTCTACATTCATAATTTGAACTATGTCTACATTCATAACCTGAACTGTGTCTACATTCATAACCTGAACTGTGTCTACATTCATAACCTGAACTGTGTCTACATTCATAACCTGAACTATGTCTACATTCATAACCTGACCTGTGTCTACATTCATAACCTGAACTGTGTCTACATTCGTAACTTGAACTATGTCTACATTCATAACCTGATCTGTGTCTACATTCATAATCTGAACTCTCCACATTGATAACCTGAACTGTCTAATTTGAACTGCATCTGCATTGAAAACATGAACTCTGTCTACACTGATGACCTAAACACCATGTACACTGATAACCTGAACTCTGTCTACACTGATGACCTAAACACCATGTACACTGATAACCTGAAATCTGTCTACACTGATGACCTAAACACCATGTACACTGATAACCTGAACTCTGTCTACACTGATTGAAAGGGCATATTTTATGAGTCTGAGAATAAAGGTTTCAGGTCCTGGTTGCAGTCCTTGGTCGGGGTGTTGGAATCACAAGGACATGTAATGTGCAGCCTAAGGGTGGGTTTTAGAGACACATGGATTTATATTAACCCTTTAGCTACGACTACCGCATCTAAGCGTCACCTGTAAATAGCTCCTGAACCCCACTGACCAATATATGCAGTGTCGATAAGACTAGTTTACTACCCCAGTGTCGCTTATGTGCATATAGTTCAGCAGTACTCAAAACCTGAGTGTCGCATCTATGCGAACGTGACTGCTATGTTAACTAAATGTTGATTGGTTGAAAGTACAGATGTTTACATATTTTTGATTTTCATAACCAATGAGAGAACTGTTTACTCAACAGTAGTGAAACTGCACAACAGCTGTAGTAGCTAAAGGGTTAAGTATTGGGATGGAAGTGGGTTTACGAGTCAACTGTAAATTGAAAATATTTTGTGGGGTACCAGCTGATGTGAATTTTATGGGTGCTACTAACCAATCATTTAAAGACCCAGCAATGATAATTCTGTGGAAACAATAATACACTGTCCCCAATAATCAGTGGTCCTTCTCATTTGTTGAAACAGTAGGACACCTTCCCCAATCCACAAATAAATCAATAATCCATTTGTGGAAACAGTGGGTCGTTTTCACAGAAGTAACAGTTGTGGTCATAAATACCCACAATACTATGTATGTGCCTTGCGCTGCCAATTTGCTTCCCTAAACCATTGTTAACATCACATACGTTCGGGATATGAATCTGATTTAATTGTCTGTAAGGATATTTATTTCATTTAAATTATACCTAGATTATGCTTGAAATTAAGAACCCTATAGTATGAAAGACAAAATAAAGCTGTAAAGTTCCCTGACTAATATTTGAAGTTGGAATACTGAAGTTGAACCACATGCATGCAAATTAATATAAAATAAAATGCAGTTATTTCTGATAGTCATTGTTGTGATTTTGTAATAAATTTATTATGTATTTTGCCCCCAAGTTTGCCATCTTGAAAGAGTATTTCCTGACATTGATCTTTGGAAGACAATATCAGTTATGAATTTCATAGCATGTGTATTATGCCAGAACTTTTATGTACAGATACTTTTCGTGAAAGTATGTGCTTGTGCCAAAGACATTTGACAAACCAATCTTAATTAGTATGGACAAATATTGTATTTGTGTTGGAGATGATGGACAGAGGATACTGTTGTATGAAAGCAAGAAATGTTCAAAGATGTCTTATCTTCAGTATATTATAATGAAATGTGTGCCTCATTGAACATGACTTTGTGTCAAATGTCAAAACCGACTATTCTTGATATGCGTTTAGAAATATGAAATTACATATTAACAAATCACTTTTTAACTAGAATAATAAGAAAATGATTGATTTCAGCCCATGAAAATTGAAAATCATTACATGTTTATACTTGTTTGTGTATCCATTTCTTTGTGCATCTTTTTATTGATGGATCTATTTGTTTATAGAAGAATTGCAAGATGGTTGAAATTTCAATGTTTGATTTGAGGGAAATAAAGCAGAAAAGTCACAAATTCGGTCTCGAGTGGTTGACATTCCTAATAGAATGTCATGTATTAGGTTGACATTCCTAATAGAATGTCATGTATTAGGTTGACATTCCTAATAGAATGTCATGTATTAGGTTGACATTCCTAATAGAATGTCATGTATTAGGTTGACATTCCTAATAGAATGTCATGTATTAGGTTGACATTCTTAATAGAATGTGATGTATTAGGATGTCTTTATGCACAAAATGAGACATACCTTTATAAATTTCAGGGAGAACACTGTTAGGTGCTTGTTTGCATGGGTAGGGAATCAAAATGGCAGATTTGAAAGTGCACACGTTTGATGATGTCACATGAAAACAACAGATAGGACACCTTCCCCAATCCACAATATAATGTACTGATGAAAATGTAAGTTTTAAAAAAATCAAGAAAATTGATACATGAAGATAAATTTGCAGTAATAAAAGGTGTGTATATATAATTAAGTAAATGTGTACACAGCAATTATTTCGCCATTACAGGTCCCTGTGATGGTAGTGTGATGTAGTATGAAAATTAGAATAATATATTGTGGGTATCTCAAGTGGTCATCATCTTTAGATTTAGAAAGGTCTCACCAGTATTTCATATATTTAATTTAAATTATTGGCAAATTGGTAATATTTTGACCATTTCAACCTATTTCAGGACCATCTTATACCTATACAGCCAGAACCACAGGGTATCAATACACTCCAGGCTACACAACAGGTGAGTTCAGCATAATATTGACATACCTGTGAATTGTGATAAGAAGGTGACTTAATGATGATGAAAACTAGGACACAACAACAACAAAATGCTGTTTGGCCTTATTATTGTATGACATACAGAACAGAGACTTGAGATCTGAATTTTTCTTTCAAGGGACTCAACATGGCTGTGAAACTTGTACCCATTTTTGAATAAATTTGATGTAGATTTCGTCATGGAGTGATGTTCCAGTAGAGAATGTCTTGGACTTTTTATTAAAGGCGTGGCATTTAAATAATATAAACATACAAGGCTTTTATTTTAAGATCTTTGCCCATTTTGCTTAAATCTTTCTTTTGTAAGTCTCTTTCTGGATACCTAACCTACTTGGTGGGGTTGTACTGATGTGCCATTAGACCCAATAGATATGTACTTACTCGGCATGGGGAAGGTGTGACATCCTGATCAAATTTTAAACTTTCCAGGGAGTTAGAGACTGCTCTTAGGGGATCAAAGAGAAACCCAGAAATTTTAATATGTTGGTCTTATGCATGTTACTTCATTGAACTATACAAAGATGACATGTACAAAATTAGTTATTGGTCAGTGGCAGAAAACCAGAGTGATGTTTGGTCAATGGCAAATAACCAGAGTGATAAAGAATGTCAACTGATGCACCTCAGCCTAAAAGTCTCTGCATGTATTGTAGCAGTAAAACTACTTTACACTTTATTAAATGTATTTTCAGTTTGAGGATTAATTTAATACATCTTTTCTTCAATTTATTGCTCATTTTTTTCTCAAAAATGAACGCACTTGACTTTTTGAATGCTTTTATCAAAGATTACAGTGTTGAGATTTATAAGCTTTTTGTCAAGCCTTTTTTAATTGCAAGACATGGTGAGTGTGGTGTCTTTAGTCAGAATAAATTCTGTTTTAAATTTTGTTCAATCCATTCAGTGCTGGATTGCGCCTTTCCAGTGCCCTAAGCGCTGAAAATATTATGGTCCACACACACACACACACACACAAAATGTGAATCAAAAGAAACAATATTAAAAGCTAAAAGATGTGAAAATACCTTAATTGCCATATCTCAAATAAAAATACTCATACATGCAGATTGAAATGATCACATATAATTGATTCAGTTTTATCATCAACAATTAATTTGAGTTTTTTCTAGTGCTTCTGTTGGGCTGGCGACCATAGCATGTGCTTAATTGGTAATCTACACTGAAGAATCCATTGTTAAAATTTTTGTACAGGGTCATAACTTGGACAGCGGCAAGACGTTGTGAGCCTGGTGATGACATGTTGTGTGAATTTTGTGTGCAATCCAGCATTAAAATTTTTGTACAGGGTCATAACTTGGACAGCGGCAAGACGTTGTGAGCCTGGTGATGACACATTGTGTGAATTTTGTGTGCAATCCAGCATTAAAATTTTTGTACACAAGTCATAACCTCAAAAACGGCAGGATGTAGTGAGCATGATGTTGTCAGTTAATGTTAAGGATGTAGTGAGCATGATGTTGTCAGTTAATGTTAAGGATGTAGTGAGCATGATGTTGTCAGTTAATGTTAAGGATGTAGTGAGCATGATGTTGTCAGTTAATGTTAAGGATGTAGTGAGCATGATGTTGTCAGTTAATGTTAAGGATGTAGTGAGCATGATGTTGTCAGTTAATGTAACCTTGTTAAGATTTTGTGCATAGATAAAACTTTGAAACAGGAGAGTTTGTGTCTTGTTTTTATGTATGGACATCATAATGGGATGCATCCCAGGTTAAAAAGGCTGCCCCATTTAGGTACCTCTTACGACATGCATGTAGGTATATTAAGTCTCTTCAACGTCCCTGAGCCTGCAGAGGAAAAATGAGAGTAAATGCTCTTGTTTTCTTTATGTACTTTTGTTCATTTATGTATGGATTTCATTTTGTAAAAGAATAAACATAATTTTTCTATAAAGATGTTATTTTCCATTTCTTCAAAAATTGGATAGCCACATACAGACCAGTCAAAGTCTGACATGTTATCTGCTTGCTGGAGATCTGCTTGGATAGGAGTGTCATAACTTTTTGAGATGGTATTAAAAAAATCAACATGGCTGCTAGATTTTCTTATATGGGATAATGGCAACTACAAAAACCACTTGCACTTGGCTTTTTCATGTGCAAGAAATTTGTATGAAGCAGTTTATATGTTCCAGTTTTGGAACTTGTTTTTCAAACTGTAAAAGTGTAGTTGTACATTGTTCTATTTTATATGTAAAGTTATTTGCTAGGTTAGCTTCTTGAAGAACAAACATTTATTAATTGCCTTTTTCGCTACACCAGGTGGTAGAGCTGCCTTTAGACAACCAGAACCAGCTGACAATGCAGGTTATTATGAATATTCTGGGGGCCTTAGCGAAGAGGAGCAAATCAGGAGAGCTACTGAAGAGAGTCGCAGGGAATATGAAAGTGAGAGACAGCATTCATTTTTATTTAGACTGACAAATTCCCTATGTTGTAGGCATATATTCAAGAATATTAAATTCAGACCTGGTCCTTTTTAAAGTGTGGATGACAGTAAAAAAGATAACTCCCTTCCCCCCCACACACACACTGTCTTTCTCAAAGTAAATGGAAGCTTAGGCAATTTTGGTGCTGTTTTACTATGAGTTTGTAGGAAAGTGTTGCTTATTTTATTCGGTATAATCTGCTATGGGGTCAGTTTATTTGATAAAGTACTAATTTGTCATCGAGTTCAGAAAGCCATAGTCCTGGGTTTTTTTTGCATTTGAATATGCCATTAATTGGAACAAAAGTCCAGTCAAACAGTGCTTGTCACATTTGACCATTAGTAATTATCTAATTAAGATCTAAAATGGTTTCCAAGAGATTCCAGGTAACTGTATTCGCAGGATCTTGGTAAAGCTAAATTAAAGTGTTATGTTAGGCATTTAAAAAGAATGCGATAAAATAAAGCTAATTTATAAAATATTCAAAGGCTGAAGGGTAAAACCAGTGTTGCACCAAATGTCACCTGCTGCCGGGTTCTTACGGTCTATGAAGGTCTTTGACAGTTTGGGAAAAATGAGGTAGCATTTTCAAGGCCTTGAAAGTTTAGGAAAATCGAGCAGATTACCCTGAGATCTTTAAAAGTCTTTGAAAATTGAAATAAACCCAAACATTTTTATTTCTTTCCATAATCACAGCAGTGGCTTCTCTTTTCAAAATGATTGAAGAGAAAAAACAGCAACTATATTAATGCATTTAAAGCAGTGCAGCCTGTTAAAAGAACAATTTATTTTGTATTAAATCTGCATAAATTACACATTTCAGAAATAACAATTGATGTTAACCTATCTTCCAGATCATTGTAAAGCAATTTTAGGAAATTAATTCTAGTTTGAATTTCATCATTAAACAATATTGTGGTATTTTGCATTTGTTGTTTTCTTATATAACATAACTTGTATACAAAAGGTTGGTGAAAATAGGTCTTGGAAATCTATGTTTGTGGTCTTTGAAAGTTTGAATTTATCATTCAGAATTCTGTATGTTATATAAAAGTTTGCTGGATGTGTATTGAGTTGTCTGTGTGGTTGGAGGCTAATATCAAGTAATTCATTGTAATATTGGACATGTATTGAGTTGTCTGTGTGGTTGGATCCTAATATCAAGTAATTCATTGTAATTTTGGACATGTATTGAGTTGTCTGTGTGGTTGGAGGCTAATATCAAGTAATTCATTGTAATATTGGACATGTATTGAGTTGTCTGTGTGGTTGGAGGCTAATATCAAGTAATTCATTGTAATTTTGGACATGTATTGAGTTGTCTGTGTGGTTGGAGGCTAATATCAAGTAATTCATTGTAATTTTGGACATGTATTGAGTTGTCTGTGTGGTTGGAGGCTAATATCAAGTAATTCATTGTAATATTGGATATGTATTGAGTTGTCTGTGTGGTTGGAGGCTAATATCAAGTAATTCATTGTAATTTTGGACATGTATTGAGTTGTCTGTGTGGTTGGAGGCTAATATCAAGTAATTCATTGTAATATTGGACATGTATTGAGTTGTCTGTGTGGTTGGAGGCTAATATCAAGTAATTCATTGTAATTTTGGACATGTATTGAGTTGTCTGTGTGGTTGGAGGCTAATATCAAGTAATTCATTGTAATTTTGGACGTGTATTGAGTTGTCTGTGTGGTTGGAGACTAATATCAAGTAATTCATTGTAATTTTGGACATGTATTGAGTTGTCTGTGTGGTTGGAGGCTAATATCAAGTAATTCATTGTAATTTTGGACATGTATTGAGTTGTCTGTGTGGTTGGAGACTAATATCAAGTAATTCATTGTAATTTTGGTGATAAACTTTACATTAAAAGGAGAATGTTATTTAGTGTAAGAAACAAAAATATACATAAATAATTGTACACCACAGTATTAGCATTTATAACAGTGCTGTCCAACCCGTGGCCCGCGGGCTGATTTTAAATGGCCCGCCAGAGCTCGAGCAGCTATATAGTCGTTGCTTTTCAGTTTTCTGCTGTGGCCCTCTGCTTCAAGAAAAACATTTGTCAGTGGTCCATGGTGTCAAAAAGGTTGGACAGCACTGCTTTATAACAACAGCTACTGCAACTTGAACTATTTATATTATTATTATTTACATTATTATTATTGTATGAAGTCACCATAATTGTCATTCTTTTCCCCTCTATATTGCCCAGCAGGAAATTTAACTTTTTCCTGTTCTGCCTAAGGGGGAGAAGTAAATTCATCCAGTTCTGCTTGGGGGGAGAAGTGACTTCTTCCTGGTGTGGAAGCCTAAGATAGTTTCCAGCAATCAGACGATCTTTTTTTATTTATAGTTGTTGAGCAAATATGCATTGAATGAGGAACCCCACACCCACCCACCTCAATGTTATTCTTATAAATTTTAACTTGATTCTTTGGCTAGTACAAAATGTAAAACAATGAATCATACTGCATCAAGATAACAATGGCTATTGAGCTATTACATCATTGCATGCTGATTATTACTTTGCAAGTTAGATTCCTTTCACTTCTAAGGAGATGATGGAACCTGCTTTTTTGTGTACTGAATATCTGTATTTACTTGCTAAGTCTATTCCTTTGACTTGTATAAGAGGAACCTGCTTTTTTGTGTACTGAATATTTGTATTTACTTGCTAAGTCTATTCCTTTGACTTATAAAAGAGGAACCTGCTTTTGTGTCAGTGTTTCCCTTTATGCACATTTGTGTATCAGGGACTCACGCTGGAGCAAATTGACGCACACATTTTGTTTCCGTGCATTTTTTTGACGCAAAGGATTTTCATAACGTGATCAGGATTTATTTACCGATACATACGTGACAAAGATACACCACACTACGAAACACTTGATGATAGCCGGCCAAGTTAGCAGGATGAAAGGTGTCATGCCGCCATATTTCAATTCTCAGTATAAAAGAAAAACATCAAGTACAACCAGGACAAGCCGCTAAAGTTATATTATATTCTATGTACTAAAAACCACATATACATAAGCGATTTAAATTAAAAATTTTGAATGACACTTACGTTTTTATTGGACATTGAATCAGTGATTCATATGACATTCTTACCATTACGTTTGCATGACAAACAATAAAATATATTTAGTATACAGGCGCAGCATATAATCTGGCACATTTATTAAGCAATGCATTAACACTTAGTTCATCGTTTTGGAACATATCCCACAAATGAAAGATTCGTCCTTGTTTTTCTTTAGTTTTCCGGGTCTGTCTTCATTTTAGTTTCCCTTCCGAAACCATCTTCAGTTGACTAGGAATGGTGTTTGCCTCCTTGTACAGGAGAGTCACTACCAGATACAATGACAACTTCGATTTCATTGCACGGCGATTTAAGCTGTTGTGCCAGCCTTCAACGTCGTTGTTAGTTCTAATTGCCCTCTGGAATACTGACCATGTTGCTGGAAGCCATGTTGGATTTGTTATCCAAGGTTTTTTCAACATACTCCATCAGTTGTACTAACTGTTCAGTATTGGCCTTTTCCTTCATTTTGTAAAATGCGTACTAGATGCAGCATAAGTAAATTCAATTGTCGGGTGAAAATGATTTAGGTGATCAATAAAATTTTCCAGTTCTTCGGCTGACTGCTTCCAGATATAAATATGTCATTGAAAAATCTGAACCAAAGAGATGGATTAAACTTTTCGTTTTGAAGAAAGGCCTTTTTAGATTTACCCATGAAAGGAAAGCGTATGAAGGAGCCATATTAATACACATTGCCGTACCATTATGTATATGTATTTCGTATTATTAAATTGAAAATATTTATTTTCCAAGATAAGTTTTAATATTATAGAAATATCTTCACAAGATAGTGGGCTATTATTAGGATTGTAATCAAGAAAATTTGTACACGTTTCAATACCAACTGCATGCGGAAAGTTGGTATATAGTGATGTTACATCTAATAATATCAGGAGTGAAATTAACAGATAGCTGTGGAATAGACTTCAACTTTTTAATGAAAGTTGTTGTATCTTTAATATATGATTTCATTATGAGTTTTGGGTAATATGTAGAATTGAGGTGTACGCATGTTAAGAGTGAAAGTATCAAATTCCTCATATACGGAATTATTGTTTTTAGCCATCTCATTAATGCATGTTGAAATTTTTTGTTTCATTTCTATTGACGGATCTTCGCCAATATGTTTGTAGTAGTTTTCATCATTTAATTGACGTTCAACTTATTTAAAATAATCTTCTTGATTCATAATAATAATAGTGTTTGACTAATCATCCTTTTTAATCACTATACTGTCGTCATTCATTAGATTATATAAAGACTGAATTTTGTCTTAGAAATATTACTATGATATTGTTTTTATGATTACCAGTTAATATCTCTTTTGTGATCGCGTATAAATAAAAATCTAAAAATGAATCACGTAAAAGATCTTTTAATTCTGTTATAAAAAGGTTTTGGGGCGACTTCTCCAGACGAAGTGGGGCGACTTCTCCAACCACTCTGGGGTGACTTCTCCAGATACGCTGGGGCGACTTCTCCCAGGGCGAGTTCTCTGCATACCTAGATGTTTAATCTCAGTGCTTGTTGCACTAGAAAGTGATCTCCAGATTAAAACGACGTGCACTAAAAATCATTAGCGAAGAAAGTGAAAGAAGCAGAACACAAAAGAATAACTGTGGATCTGACTTCAGTGAAAAATGGAGAAAATAATACCCTTGACTGGAATACGGTATTCATACATTAGGATTACCGGTGTGACTTATGATCGCATGATAGCGAAGAATGCAAAAGTGAATAATCCTTTCGTGACAGGGTCTTGGAATTTTAAAAAATCTGCCCTTGTTCGCCACAAGATATCTGGAGAACACATTATAGCCCAAGACATTCTTTCACAACAAAGAAATCAGTAAACTTGCATAGACAAATGCGTTATTTGGATTACAAAGTCAGTGGGTCATTACAGATTTTGTTGGTTTTTAACTTTGCTGCAATGAAAGATAGATCTTAAAGTTCAAGTGTAACTTATTTAAAAGAAGATGAATCATTATCCTCCTTGATATTTGGATAAATATGTTCTAGGACGAAGTACAATGAAACCGATGATAGTACACATTTTATTAAAGGCAGTAATTTGACTGCCATCTTGTTTAAAAGATTTATTTGGTTTTTTGTATTGGCTTGTATGTACTGTGTTGGGCTATAATATTGCTTCATAATGATTATAAGGAGACTGTTAAAAGTACGACTTTAAAACAAATGAACTAATAAAATTATTCTTTGAATGGACAATGCATTTGCTTGTTAATTGTGCATGTTGGTTTATTTGTATGAGAGAGAGAGAGAGAGAGAGAGAGAGTATGTTGTGCAAGTTGCAATATTCTGTTTCAAGCTGAAAAAGTACAAGTCATATAAAAATTTGTCAGTACATTTTTGACCCCCACATTTTTTATTTGACCCCCAGTTCTGACACCAAGGGTTTTTTTTTACCCTCAATTTTACACCTCTGGGGGATACACTGTGTGTGTACTGAACATTTGTAATTACATGCTAAGTCCTCTTCCATTGACTTATAAAAGAGGAACCTGCTTTTGTGTGTACTGAACATTTGTATTTACTTGCTAAGTCCTCTGCCTTTAACTTATAAAAGAGGAACCTGCTTTTGTGTGTACTGAATATTTGTATTTACTTGCTATGTCCTCTTCCTTTGACTTATAAAAGAGGAACCTGCTTTTGTGAATATTAAAAATAATTTGCAATTTTTGTCAAAGCTCTATCTGCCCCTTTATCAGTCTAAGGGAGACAACTCTATTAAGTTTGTGAAATTTTCTATCTCTTATAGGGAAAATGGGAGAGATTTTAACAAATATCTAAGTTTGAAAAATCTGTTGATTTAATGTTTTATGAGATCATAAATATAAATACAAGCTGAACTTACTCAAACACAATATGTTTACCTGACACTGTGATGCCATAACATTGTGACTATCTTTCACTATTAATGATCTTCATTGGCACAAGAACAAACACCGAAATGACTGTTTTTCATGGTTACCAGTTTGTGTAAATTTTTGTGATTGCTAGAAACCATAAATTTAAAGACCCAAAGAATAATGACCCATCAAAGTAACTGGGCCCATTTCTCCAATCCAAGTATTTAACCCTTTAGCTATGACTGCCACATCTAAGCGTCACCTGTAAATAGCTCCAGAACCCCACTGATGCATATATGCAGTGTTGATAAGCCTAGTTTACTATCCCAGTGTTGTATTTATGCAGACATGACCGCTATGTTAACTAAATGTTGATTGGTTGAAAGTACAGAAGTTTAAATATTTTTGTTTATCATAACCAATGAAAGGACTGTTTGCACAACATTTAGATACAAGTTTGAAAGCTGAGAGGTTAAATTTAGACACACTGTCGGGGCTTTTCTGCACTTTACGAAACGTGTAGTTGAGATAAAAAAAGATGGATTCCAATTTGGATATGAAAAACTTTAAAGGGTTCAGTGCAAGCGATATCAAAGAGTTTAATGGTTCACTCTTAGAAAATGGATCAGATATTGATGTTAGTTAGATTGCACAGTGGAGTTATGATCTTGCCATGTTCAAGATCAATTTTGATCCTCATGTTGATTCAGCAATCGAGCTTGGACCACTAATGAGAAAGGTTTTTTCTCAGGTTTGTTTTGTGAATGTCTGGTGAAATTGCTTGTGAAAGAAATAAACAATTATGCCAAGAAAATGGGGGACCAAAAGTAAGACCTGAAATGGTATGAAATCAGCATCATGGAGATGTGGGCATATCTTGGAATATACATCGTCATTTATGTGTGGATAATGACTGTTTTGAGAGGTACCACTCTCAACTTTGTGATTAGAATGTGGATTTCCGTCATGTTTTTATGTGTATATATGTAAATATTGGATTTATTTTGTGGGATTCAAAACAGTTTACATGACTGGGATCTCTTGTATGATGGGATGTTGGAGTATATTAAGTGGAAATATATGAATAACAGACACTATACAAGGTAAGCTGTTTTTTTATTTCACTGAAATCCTCCAAAAATTAATGAAATAATGAATATAAATGTAAGCATGTTTTCATTGTCAGTTTCTGTAGTCAGCCATGATGATGCTCTAGTATTCAGCCTAGCAACCAGCCTCAGTAGTCTCAGTAACTGATATGATAGCACTCAGCAGTAGTGAGACTGCACAACAGCTGTAGTAGCTAAAGGGTTAAATTAAGGGACCAAATTTGATCCAAAATGGTGAAAATTAATGTCAATGAAAACATTTGAATAGGGTTTACGTTCCCCCATCATTTGAAGAAAAAAATTGACATGTACTAAGACAAAGAGGTGTTGATTTAGCTGCACTAGGGGGCAAATTACATTTTCAGAAGTCATTACAAAAGGTTGGTTAAATCATGCAGTTTAATCTGACAATACTTTTTTATCCTAAGTCTAAGCCATTATTTTGTCAAACATCTTAATATAAATATCATTGTATCTTGTATAGTCTGGTTTATGGGCTCTTACATCAAATTATAAATGGTGGTGTAAAGAGTCAGTCTACCAGACCACATCTTCCACCAAGTTTTACCTAATTGAAATGCATGATATGTTGATGTGATGGTTCATGAAGCAAAATGGCAGCCTTAAATCACTAACCACTAGCCAATGACTAACAGTTTAAGCATTCTGTTCAAGTATAAGGCACTGCTGGGAAAATAAAAACAAGAAGAAAAGCTTGAGTGGCAAAGAACTATGGCAGGAAAAAAAGATTGTTGGATTTTTTTCTCACAGTGCAAATGGGAGGGGGGTGCACAGTGAAATGTGTATGACATACAAAGCATGCTGCAATTAGGGTGTGTGTGGAATATTTGTGAATGTAAAACTAGAAGAACAATGCTTGCCATGAAAAGTCAAAGAGCCATCATGTGAAAAATACCAGGATTATATGGATCCAAGCAAAACTAAGACAGCTCCAGCACTTCGAGTTTTGAACACCTTAATAAAATTATTTTTATTTGATTGGAAGGACCAGTTATTTTTTCTCTGCAGGACCAGATTTTTTCCGTGTTTGCTAACCCTGCTGTTCAGTGAAATAATCTCTGTTAAGTCAACATACCTGATGTGAGTTTTGTGCATACAGTTAATTTTTACCACAATGTTTTAGAAATTAAATGAATCCCACAATGTGCCTATTAGAATAGACCCTTGATAAATTCACAGTATTATACATTTTGATAAACGAGTATTTTTATCTTGCCAAAACAATTTAAAGAAAATGAATCCAAATAAATGAAATAATGTATAAATTGCTTTGCATTTTTGTCGTAGTAGAATTAAATGAATGTAGTACAGGAAATGGGAAGAACACAATTGTTGATATGCTACACTCATACTTGGGTTGGAAAAATGGAAGCAGTTACTTCTTCCTCAAGACAAAATAAAAATGGATTTAAATAACACAAACTTGAAAAGTGCTTGAATCTTAATGGCTACCTTGAAAAGTGCTCGAGGTCAATGCCAGAAAGTATTGGAAAGGTGCTTCAGAATGCTTAGTAGTTCTTGAAAATTAATTGAAAAACATTAATTTACTGACATAATTATTGCATAAACAAAATCCATTAAAAATGTCAGAAACTTGATCTTCCAGGAGTTGTACTTCATTTTGGATTGCTTACATAGTCAGTAAGATTTCAGCTGCTAAGGTCACCTTATTCAGTGGGACTTCAGCTTAATCAGTAAGACTTCAGCTGCTAAGGTCACCTTATTCAGTGGGACTTCAGCTTCATCAGTAAGACTGGGTTTCTGAGGTTGATGACATGCCAGTCAAGTACTTGGAGGCAATAAGTGCTGTTATGGGAGGCAATAAGTGCAATATAGAAGTAAGATGTCTCAGTGATAATGGATAAGCTAATTGAAAGGAAACTGAAATTAGCTCTATGGGTAACAGTGCTCTGAAATACCTGGGCGAGAGTGAGAAGTACAAAAAATAATGAAATATCAATATTAGGAATGAATTTGGAAAATTTTTGCATAAACATAAAAACTCAGGGAGTCAGAAACTTAAACAAATAATTCACTCATCTGATGTTGATGCCCACTTCAGCCTTCACCTTGGCCAAGCTCTAAAAAAATAGGGTTCTTATCTGAGAATAAAATACTCTGCACAGCATAATCAGCATTCTTAAGTTAAGATCCAATTAAAGTTCTTGAAAATTCAATATGATTTTTCATTAAAAAACAAATTTTGTAATGAAATGTATGTATAAAGCATGAGGGGGAAGTGATCAAGTTTGAGGAGAATTGAGGGAGTAATGAAGTGAAACTATAGTTTTCATTCTCAGTTTTGTATTTTTTTATTTTAATTATTCATAATTGTCATCTTTACAATAATCAAAAATTTCTTGATTGGAATTTTCATAAATATGTAAAATGAGTTGTTTTTATTTGCTGCTTATTTTATCACTAGTTGCTTATGTGCATAATTCCAAAACCTTTCTAATAATGAAATGTGTATTCTTAATATTTAATTTTACTCTATAGACAGCTTTGCATATGTCTAGCTTTTCTTGTGGGGATTTCTTATGTTTTGGAATAATGCAGTTACAGTCAAGTCTTCCAGCTAGGAATTTCCAGTAGAGGACAGGATGAGAGGTACTTTTGTTGAACGATTTTTTAGTCAGTTTTTGTAACCAATTGCATTTTTGTGATAAAAAGGTGATATCAGTAATCAATTATGCATTTAATCTTTTTTAAAATAGAAACACAAAATCACTTTTACAAGTTTATTCTACATTAACAATAAGTGAAAAAATACAAATATGAAATAAGACATTTTAGGTAATTTAGTGATCTGGATTGAGGCAGATGGGAGGGCTTTTGGCATATTTGAAAGGGCAGGGATGGGTTGCTAGATAACTGCTGAAGGGAGAGCACTCTATTTTGCTTGCTGAGGTCAGTCGTAATCTTTTTAAATCAGCCTCTCATACTCACCTTACGACTTATAAGAACCAGTGCAAGGTAGTGAGTGATAATGTTGTAACGTAAACTGTTGATTTCATCGAGCTGCAGATGAGACCAATTTCAGGTGAAAATTTGGGTTTGGAGGCTATCAATGTGCCACATTGGTCCCTACTGTAAATGTGCTGTTAATGTTCAGTCACACATTGGTCCCTACTGTAAATGTGCCGTTAATGTTCAGTCACACATTGGTCCCTACTGTAAATGTGCCGTTAATGTTCAGTCACACATTGGTCCCTACTGTAAATGTGCCGTTAATGTTCAGTCACACATTAAAACCTTATGATAGCCTTGAATCCTAGATAACCATGATTGAAAACTAGTATGGATTAAGAGTGTACAACTCGAAGACAGGGATGGGGTGGTTGTGAGGGTGGGTGGGTCTGCAATTGAGGCAAAGTGATAATTGCTCAAATGCATTAAAAACAGTTGATCGGTAAGGAATGTAAATATTTTTCCATATTTTTTTCAGGTAGAAATGCTGGTGGAAGCAGATTGTATCCTGATCTGGATGAGATAAGAAGACGAAGAGCTGAACATTACGAATGACTCTTTGTTATATATCACAAGATATCGATACAGGAAGGACATATATTATATATATATATTGAAAATCTTGCATGAGTACTCATGGCAAATGAAATTTGTGAAATGAATCTGATATGTAATAATATAAATTTTTGTTTCCTCTGGATTTCATTATATACAGAAATTTATTTTATTATTATCATAATTATTATTATTGTTATTGTTGTTGTTGTTTAAAGCTAAATTCTCTCATAAAAAATGATAATAACATGACATGATTTTGTGGCTCACCCAGTGAATAGTTTTGAAAATATTTTGAGCTAAGGTTGTTGTTGTTGTGGGGTTTAACTCCATTTTTCAGCACACGATAGGCTATACATGGCAGCCAGTATTAATGATGGAGGAAGAACCCAGGAAAACCCCGGAAAGAACCGCCGACCCACAAGAAGCTACTGGCAAGCTTTCTCACATATCAACATTGGCCGAATCCAAGACTTGAACCAATGCAAAAGAGGTGAGATGGCAGTGATCCATAACATAGAGCGCTTTAGACCACTCGGCCACTCAGGGCCCTTTAAGCTAAGGTACACCGTAAATTAAAAAATATAGGGGAGATACCCAAGTGAGGAAATAAAACTCAAGTCAAACACTTTAGCATTTGAAATAAGGTGCAGTGTTTTCCAGTATATTTTTTGTCGTGCATAATGTCAGAACACTGGCAGTGAGGTCACCTTGGCACACACAGCCTAATTAAATAGGGAGATGTTGAAGTAAAGTGTAGAGAGAGGGTGCTTTCTCCATCCTGATGTCGCTACAAGATGATTAGTACCTGTCTAAAACCATGTGTACCATTATGTATGTAGTAAACCCAGTCCATAAACAGGAGTATCATTAAGGGTGTAGTGAACCCAATCCAAAACCAGGTGTACCATTAGGTGTGTATTAATCCCAATCCAAAACCAGGTTTATCATTAGGTGTGTAGTGGACCAAATCCAAAACCGGGTCTGCCCCAAATGATGCAGTAGACCCAATCTAAAACCGGGTCTGCCCCAAATGATGCAGTAGACCCAATCTAAAACTGGGTCTGCCCCAAATGATGCAGTAGACCCAATCCAAAACCTGGTCTGCCCCAAATGATGCAGTAGACCCAATCTAAAACCGGGTCTGCCCCAAATGATGCAGTGGACCCAATCTAAAACCGGGTCTGCCCCAAATGATGCAGTAGACCCAATCTAAAACCGGGTCTGCCCCAAATGATGCAGTAGACCCAATCTAAAACCGGGTCTGCCCCAAATGATGCAGTGGACCCAATCTAAAACCTGGTCATTCATTAAGTATGTGGTAGACCCCATTGGAAACCAAGACAGTCATCTTCACTAAATACATTTTGACACTTCAGAGAAAGCTTATCTTGTTGTTGTTGTTGTTGTTGTAGGGTTTAATGCCATTTTTCAGCACACGATAGGTTATACATGGCGGCCAGTATTAATGGTGGAGGAAGAACCGGGGAAAACCCTAGAAAGAACCACCGACCCACGAGAAGCTACTGGCAAGCTTTCTCACATACCCACATTGGCTGAATCCGAGACTCGAACCCACGCAGACAGAGGTGAGATGGCAGTGATCCGTAACGGAGAGCGCTTTAGACCACTCGGCCACTCGGGGCCCCTTATCTTGTAGATAGATGCAACACTAGGTCGGTATATTAACAATCATCCATAATACTAATCTAGCATAGCCATCGTATAAAGTCAGTGCATGTATTAGACATTTCATGCCAGATACCTGAGACTTTGGAGGAAAACAATTCACAAGGTATCAAAACATAAGAAGAAGTAAACAGAATACATGATATTAAAAGAGATAACATTGCAAGAACTATGAAAAGCAGATGAGAACAGAAAAAAAGATTGTAGATGTACTTGAATGTTTAGACCCAAATTCAAGCCTATACAAGCCTTACAAATGTTTAGACAAATTCAATACCCTATCTTTCGCTCTACAAGCATTACGAATGCTTAGACACACATTCAACACCCACTCTATCACTATACAAGCTTTATGAATGTTTAGACACAAATTCAATACCCTATCTATCACTATGCAAGCTTTATGAATGTTTAGACACAAATTCAATACCCTATCTATCACTATACAAGCCTTATGAATGTTTAGACACAATTTCAATACCCTATCTATCACTATGCAAGCCTTATGAATGTTTAGACACAAATTCAATACCCAATCTATCACTATACAAGCCTTATGAATGTTTAGACACAAATTCAATACCCAATCTATCACTATACAAGCCTTATGAATGTTTAGACACAAATTCAATACTCTATCTATCACTATGCAAGCCTTAAGAATGTTTAGACACTTATTCAATACCATATCAATATACAAGCCTTACGAATGTTTAGACAAATTCAATACCCTATCTATCATTATGCAAGCCTTTCAGACTTTGAAGGGAAGGAAAAATAAAATGCCTCACATTCGATCCTATTGAGTAGCAGATAAATAAATAATCCTTGGCAGACTGAAATGTAGAAATAAATATTTTGTCACTTTACAATCACACAAGAGTTGCATATAAAAAATAAATGATGTAATCTGCCTAAACGGTCAAGAGATTTAAAGGTTAAATAATGATATTAGAATAAAAGTTACTGACTTGATAATAGCTACCAAAAATACCATTCCATAGATGCAGAATATGATGATTTTACTGAGATAATGGTAATGAAAAAAATAAAATTAATGTTAATGGAATCGTGATTGGAGTTGTGGAAACAACTTACAACTAACAGATGAAATACAAACTGATGTTACATTCCCTGAATTTTATGACAAGTTATATGATGTTGAACAGTAAAAAAAAAAAATACATGAAATAATATACATAATGATTTTAAAATGTTGGTACAAGGTACAATTGATGAGCTAGACAAATAGATGAAAGGTACTAGTAAAAGATTTAACCAATTTAGGACAAATCGATGAAGGTACTAGTAAAAGATTCAACCAATTTAGGACAAAAACTGATAATGGAAACCATTCCATTAAGAGCTCAAAAAGATAAATGATATTGCATGAAGTGGTAGGATTTACACAATTAAATCTGGAATAATCTAAGACAGACATTCAAAACTGAACTTAACATAAAACGGGGTTTAAAGACTTGCATTGGGTATTGGAATGGATGACTTAAAATGAAAGGAGTTTGGTGACAAAATCAAACTGATGTCTGTTTGTATATTATTTAATAAGTAAAATGTTGAAAAATACTAAAGTGAACAAGTTAAACATGAAAATTTATTGTTGCATGTTTTAAAAGATGGAAGTACACCTAAAATAGTAGTTAATATTTTTGTATGCTCATCAGATTTTACCCAAAACACAGTATAACATGTAATCTAGAATTCCATCCTTAAAAAACAAAACCAGATCTGATTTATATACAAATTGTATCAAGTATTCTGAAGGTAAAGGAGGCAGAGAATTTTATACAGGATTAGAAATATAGGGTTTTTGCGCCACACTCAGTAAATGAATCATGTATATATGAAACCAAAGAGAACAAAGTTTCAAATTGAAGATTTACGAGTCCTAAATTTCTTCACAAATTCTAGTTATTACTGTTATATTATTTGCATTAGTCTTGTTAAAATTATATATCGAAGCAATATCAAAATATATTGTTATGAAATGCAACAAAATGACAGCAGCAGGAATAGTTGTAACAAGAACTAACATTATTTACCGGAAGTCACTTTGTGGCACTGTTGGATGGAGATTTTTGCAGGATAAGTAGTTTACAGAAACAAATGAAAATAGAGCTTAGACACTGGATTACTTGAACGAAACTTGAAAGGTTTGGTTAGGTTTATTGGTATTTTTATTGAGTAAAATGTTTGGATTCCATGTTATCCCTTATACAGGCTTCACCATTTGTAAACTGTTTTAATATTTCTTTGATGTTTTTGTCATGTAAGGGGCCCCATTTAACTGAGTTGTCCAAGGCACTTGCTTTCACAGGTCACTCAACTCACCTTTGTGTGGGTTCGAGTCTAGACTGATCCATTGTGGTTATATGGTATCACGGTACCAATTGTTTTTCCATATACCTCAATGCTAATGTTTTGTGAAATAAATATACTTTCTGTCCTACTTGGGCATGCATGTCACACGCTGTCATATAGAACAATGCTAGATTGTCAATTTGACAATGACATAACCAGGTACTCCATTGCATTTAAGAGAGATAACTCTACTGGAACTAGACAGGGGTAAGAGTTATCTAGTCACAACAAGCACATTTTCAGGCATGTGTACCATATTTTAAAAAAATCATAAAAAATACAAAATATGATCTAGATAGAAATTAACACAAACTCACATGTTGCCAAGAGGCTCAACTTTTTTTTAAGCCAAACAGAAAGTACAAGTCTTACATAATGCACCAATCACAGCTAGTTTTGTTCTTTAATTCTGAATACAATGTTCCATACACCTTAAGCTCCGCCCACCTGGACTTGCGCAATTGGTACCGTTATACCATATGAGAAAACTTGCCATTAGCATCCCATGGGTCAGTGGTTCTTCCTCCGCTAAATATACTGGCCAACATGTAAATAGCCGAATCTTGTGATGAAAAATGGAATCAGATCTCACAAAACCGAACCTTAATCAATTGAATTTGTAACCAGTTTTTCCATAGTCATTCCCAAAAGTGCAAGTCAGAATGTTCTTTTTAACTGTTATTTCTTTTCCTACTTTCTTGATCCGATCAAAAATAATGAAATGCTTGCTAAATGAAACACGTATGCTATGTCCTGCTTCAGGTGGAGATTGTAACCAGACAAGTATTGAATGAACATTCGTGTACATTTGTTATGTGTTGGACCCTAATATTTGGTGAAGGTCGTCTAGGTTTTGATCTGTTATCATTTTCATGGAGATATGATGTATTTGTTGAATTATATTGTTGTTCATCTTGGTGAATATCATGGAATTTTTTCCTTAATTCTTCATGCCCTGGGTTTGCAGATTTGCTTGACACATACAAACAGTTCTTCAATAAAGTATGATTTCTTGTGGATTATTAGTTTGTATCCACACCGAGAAAAAAATATGACCAGAGGAATGTGTTTGGCTGTATTAATTGTCCAGAAGGTGTCAAGATTCTTTATGACAAGTTTGTGCCTTTGCTACATCTATAATTTCCAAATCATAATATGGAAATTGTAATTGGTGTTGATAGATATTGAATGTTATAACTGAACCTGTATGCTTTATATCTATCCAGTTATCTTTTTTGTTAAATAGTTGATCATATTCTGATGTTTGTTTTGTGGCATATGTTATGAGAAATTTTTAAACATTTTTTTAACCAACATGCAATGTCTGTTTGTGATCAGTCTTTCAACTTCATTGTGCCTTGTGTATTGTAAGTCATGAAGTCCACCACACTGAGCATGCCAGCATGTCTTTCTCCTTCCATTTCAGTTATTCTAACTGGTTTTATATAATAATGCTCAACTACTTCATAAACATTTACTTATCAAATTTATTCTGGAATTTTCTAATGTCTTCTAATATTACCAGACATCATTTAGAACAAAGGCTTGTATTTTGGTGATCACTTTAGATATTTGTTAAGATTATTTCAAACTGATACTAAAGCATAGGAAATAAATCTATCATTTTATTTCTTATCTTGGTGCAAGCTTTTTCTGTGAACCCATTTAGACAAATTTAGATGTCAGCTTCCTCATTGCCATTGATACCTATATATATGAGCAGTGTTAAGTACTCTGTACTCCTTCTCGATTATATCTCTGTACTCCTTCTCGATTGTATCTCTGTACTCTGTACTCCTTCTCAATTGTATCTCTTTTATAAATATCGTGTTTATGTCATAACTTTACATTTACTTAAGAATTGAGATATTGTTAGTATAAAATCTTGTTTACTTTTCAAGCAAACAAATCTCAAAATCTTGGTGCTATTTAGAGTAATTAATTTGGATAATATTTCATATATATATATATATATATATATATATATATATATATATATATATATATATATATATATATATATATTTAGCTGCTGGTTAGATTGATCATCAGTGTTTTGGAATTGGTAATCAATATTGTTAATTTTATTCACAATGTTAGGAGAAAAACCTGTATGGTGGTAGTAGGTGTTAGAACCAATTTTCATTCAGGCTCCACATAAGCTTGGATTAATCTATTTTTATACAGTGCATCTCAGTTTTTCTACCAAATTCAACCTCTGAAATATTTTAATAGTGATATAGCGTAAAAAGGTTAATTGCTAAATAATGGCAGAGAATTTGGTCACACTCATACCCTGGGTAAATGAGAACAATGTCGATGACACATCAGATTATTAACGAGTTCAGTAAAAGTTCTCAAGTGAAAAAACAAAAGCCTTTAAATGACTTGGCCAAAATTAGATCATCTTAGTTGCCATAGTGATAGCTATGAATTGTGGGATGTATATCACACAGTCTATATTATAACTGTATCCCGACAGAAAAAATTGCCATTGAAAGTGAGCTTGCTTTAAATTGCCATTGATAGTGAGCTTGCTTTAAATGGTCTTTAATGATGATCCTGGCTTAAATTGCCGAATTCAGAATAATTGGTGGATGGTGGCTAAGAACCGTATTCTAACTAGGTTTAGGAAGTTACAGAACAGCTAAACTACAACACCTTCACAATTATCCAAAATATTTCAAGGGTATTTTCATCTTGGCAAGGTCAGCAACAGTAATGGAGGGATGAGACTGTTGACTTAAAAGTAATAATTAAGACAAAATATATTATCTTAAACACAATTAATGAAAAGCAAATACTAATATTACCCATGTAACAATTTATTAAAATAGAGAGAAGGGGTTGTATTAAAGACAATGACGAGAAAATATGACAAATTTTGGTATATTTTCATTTAATAATAACTTTATCTTTTAAACTGATTGCAGGTATTTGAAAATCACAATGTGCAAATTCAAAGAGATTGATAAAAAAAGATTTCCAAAAGGCAGTCTTGTCTTTTCAAGGAAATATGTGACATTAAAAAATTTATATAACATTTTGCTACAAATAACAAATATAATTAAAGGTTTCTGTAATTTTGTGCAAAATATCTGTAAAATATCCATACACAAGTAAAATGTGTCTTTCACCAGTTCTTTCCTTTCTATCCAAATGTATGTATTCTGTCGTTCCATTTTATTCTCAACTTGTGCCTATAGCAACAATAGCATGTACCACTGTTCTTTGGTTTAGTAACAAGGTCTGTCAAATGTATAATCCTAAAATGTTGTATCAAAACCTCCATTTAAGTACTAGATGTTAGATGAAACAAACCTGCATCTCATGATGCATACTAAATGTATGTAACATGTTTTCAGAAATTGTTTCATTGACAATGTGAGAGACTGACGAAATATTGGAGAAGCAGTCAAAAGGTCAGATGATTGGAATAGTGGACATCATTATGACCTTTGATGACATAACTAGAAATGGGCAAAACTTGAAATTTTCTCTGATTCATTATAATCCATTTAGATTCATTATCCAATTTAACCTAACTTTTCTGTACATGTAACTTGTATGTGGACCCTGAAAGTTCCTTACGTGACAAGACTGCTTTGAATTGCTCAATTTAGAATAACTTGGAAGATGGAACGAACAAACTGCACTCTTCCAGTACAGCTAAGGTCGATTTCCTTTGCTAATTACTTGGGAAGGATCCCAATAATGGGAGGTGGTGGAGAGTGTGCCCACCCCTACCCCGTAACTAAAATTGACCTCAGAACAACCTATATGTTTCCTTGAACAAATTTTCTTTTACAGTTAGGTGGCTAAAATTATTCCTTGGATACACTTAAAATGCAGGGGCTCATCATTTGGGCCCTCCATCAGGAGTTTCATCCCACATTGATACATCATTGGAAGTTGTTGACCTCGATACTTGAGACCCAGAATGGGAAATAACATTACACCATAGGTTTACATTTGGGGCCTTAATGAGACCCAAGATATATTATGTAGGGTGGCCAATACTCCACACTTACTGCCCACGAGTTAAGTGACCAGTGCCCAGTTATCTGCTATCCAATATCCACATTGTACAATTAGCACACCGTGTTCAGTGAGCAATACCCCACACTATACCTTCAACACACAATGAGAGTAACTAACACTGAGTCATCTACCTCATCCAACATGACCTGTGGTGACCAATACCCAACATTATACCATCAACATGCCACATGTAGTGTGCAGCACCTAGTCATCTGCTATCCATCACCCCACATTATCCAATGTGCATGCACATATATATATATATATATATATATATGAGATTTATATATAAAGCTTTCCTTATACCTCAGTTTATAATGCTTATACTGTACCAATATTATAAATGGCTTTAATCAATGGAACGAACTGATAATAACTCTGAAATAGCTGTCACTAAAAGTAGTACTAAAATTCTGAAACGGTCATGGAATTTAGCAGAGACGTGAGAATAAAAGCAACAAAACATTGTATCCAAATGAGCTAAGAATACTACTGAACTTCAGAAATTTTCTGAGACTTAAATAAAGACTTCTAAAAAATGAATCCCAAAAATAAATTTAATAGTATGGCCCAGACAATACCGCAAGTCTAAAACAGTCACAGAATTTAGTGGAGAATATAAAAAAAATGGAACTTTGGGCTAAAATGGCAAAAGTAGTAAAATTTTGGAAACTGTCACAGACATTAGTGCAGAAAGACAAAAATAGGAAAAAAATGTAACAAATGTTGCCCTAGATATAAGTAGTACTAAAATTCTGAAATTGTCAGATACTGAAAAAAAATCCAGACCATCAGATTACAAAAACGTGACTAAAAGTAGTGCTCAAATTGTGAAACTCAAGAGAATTCAGTGGAGACTGAAACATATATCAAGAAAGTTATATTAAAATGTGATCTTTTTAGCTGCATCAGATGTGGAATGTGGGACTCTAACCAAGCGAGATTTTCATGAATATGTACGCATTATAGCGGCAATATTTCTCCTTTGCTTGAAGGAGACGTTTTCTTTTGAGTTTTCTTCTTCATATAATGTGAACGTACTGCACCTCTTTTTTGTGTAGTCCGTCATTTGCGTGGTTTGGTAGTCGTTGGGCTTCCTTCGGTATTAGGATTCATTTGCAAAAGTGAATAAAAAAACCCACCTAAAGATCCATTTCCACCTGGTTTCAAAACAATTTGATTTGATATTTGCGTAATTTTTTTGTTCTTTTAAATAAAATAGTTTTTGTGTGGAATGTGAATGAAGCCTTGTGGTAATTCGCGTCCTTTCAAAGTAAACAATGATACCACTTCTTGTAGACTTGCATCCAATAGATGTACACATACACGAGTACTTTTTCTGATCCTTTCTTAGACCAATGGCAAACAGTGCACAAGTCTGTGTAACATGAGGATGAGATTAAAAGAAAGTCATGTTGAATACTGACAGAAAGAAAAGAAATGAAGGATGCTTTTTGTAGTTTTCGGTTTTGTTTAAGACAGATGATAGCGATGCAGGTGAAGTCTATACATACCTAATCCTCCTTCTTCACAAAAGGCGTGAAGCAAGTTTGTGAAATTTCAGACAGTCAGGAGTGGCACGTTTCAAATTGATGAGTAAATAGGCATGTGTTATGTTCATGAGCATAATTTATCGGTAGCCAAGAGTTTCTTTACTGTTTCTAAAAATGTATGCAATGTAAATAATACCAGTATTACAATGATATCATTTTCATGAAACCTAAGTTTAATTTCCACTTTGTCATCTCCAAGTATGTCTTCGAACATGACAGGATATATTTGACTAACGTCAGACACAATCCCATCGACTTCACGAGAAATTCCTTCCCCAGATGAAATGGATTCTCTTTACGTTTCTTTGAGTAACCTGTAAGACGTCTGCCACTCTCTGTAACATTCCATGATACGTTGAAGAGGACGATTTAACAATATTGAGTTGTGATTGATCGCAGGTTTGACAAATTCGGTTTTACCTAAACCATTAGATCCAGCAATAAACACATGAAAGGGGTTGCGAAGACACAGTACCTCTCAACAGTGATGATTCAACTTTTTGTCAATCACTTAGAGAACGGAGGATGTAGCCATAACCTTAAAATTTTGTTCATAATTCTGAGATTCCATCAACAACACAATACATTTTATACATTCTATTCCTGTTTAGGTTAGTATGGTGTAACAAGAAAAGTTCACATTTCAAATGCACAAAGTTTAATTCATCGGTCCCACACGATCTCGTTTGCATAGTCAGCTACATTGTTTCCAAGTGTCGAATTCAAGTCCTTTCCAGTCACATTTATCCTTCCAGTCACAAATCTGTTGATGTATCCAAAGTGCTATATATAGGTAAGCATGAAGAGCTGACAAAGTAGGATGAATGTCTTCTTTACACGGGGTACACAAGTTGTATTCATCACTTTTTGCAACATTTCCAGCATACTGAGTTTTCTGTGCACGGATAACATTTTCGTGTTCATATCTTTGTATGTACTGCTCATATACTGGCCACAAAGAATCTACAGGTAAACGAAATCCAATAAATATGGCCCCTAAAACGTAACAGACGTCATCCAAATTTTTTTAAAAAATCGTCTTATCTTGTGAAATCCATTCTTGTAAATGTGCTCAGTAATGCAATAAATGTTGAACACTGCCAATTAATTCTTCCCACGGAATTTGGTTTCACATTGACGACAGAAATTTTATCAATGTAAGCGCTAAAATGCCTTTGCAATTATCAATGCCTGACCATATGACCATTTTCAAAATAATTAGTCTTCTTATAAGATTCAGATGCAAATGATTACAAAATCTATGTCATTTCAGATACGATTGTTCTTTACTTGAATCTGTACAGATTTTTAATGAGCTCTTCAATACTCTCCATTCATGGAAATGTCCTTTTTGAGGAAATATTCACGTGTTTGCCAAACGACATCTGGTAAAGGATATCGAACTAATTCAGTAATCATCAGAACACACTTCACAGGTCATGACGGACTTTAGTCTTGGGGTGTGTCACGGAATTGTATAAATCCTTTTATTTATTAAATACTTGTACTTGGGGGTTTCGTTTTTGTGTACAACGATACCCGAGGGTGATTTATGTATATTGTACAAATATTTCGAAATAGTGAGTATGGTTCATCCTATGCCACAAGTGCGAAGTGCTTTCGATGGGAAGAACCGAATACTTCCAGCACACAGACATGTATTGTGGCATCGTCTGTGTATAAATGCCTCGCCGTAAGAAAAACTCTTTACATTACGGAATGTCTTGTCAGTGAGCGGTCTACTCTAAGGACTTGCATATCTTCAGCTGTAGAGCTGACCAGAGTTATCGGAGTCGCAGCTGTATAGCTGATCAGAGTGGTCGGAGTGATCGGAGCTATCGTGGTACAAGCAGTAGAGCTAACCATAGAAATTGATCGGAGTAGCAGCTGTGAAGCTGAACCATAGCAGCCGTAGCGCTGAGTAAAGTGTTGCTGGTGAGTAGCAGGTGATCGGGCGTTGTTGACCGAGATTGATGGGTGCTGATTGCTTGATTGACCAAGCTGGAATTGTCTGCTTGATTGACCAGTGTGACTGGCTGCCAAGTGTACTGGTGATGGAGTGTGTAACTCCATACACGTAATCTTTTAGCCATGGGCTAATCTTTGGGGTTTGTAATACCGAGTGTGTTTTGGGGACTGTAAAGATATTTTTTACATCTGTCCTTTGTTTTCATCATTTTCACTATTTGAGTGCACACATTTTTACTATATGGATAAAATATGAGGTTTTACAATTTGAGTAAAACATTCTTTCATTGTGAAATCACTGTGAATTATTCATCCCTTGTGCTTGTACTGTGTAAAGTCATTTATTTGTATTTCCATTATTTAGTTCATGCGGATTATGTTAATTGGTCCAATATTTGGATATTATAATTAATCGTAATTCTTTTCTCATTCATCATTAAACATTGTATTTGTATCACCATCAAAAGTGTTCTGTTGTAAATCCGAAATCCCACCCGATTATCTTGTTACAGGGTGATACTTCTCTTAAAGTTTTTTGTGTTCCTTTATGGTGTAACCCAGTGCTGTCCAACCCATGGCCCGCGGGCTGATTTTAAACGGCCCGCTAGCGCTCGAGCAGCTATATAGTCGTTGCTTTTCAGTTTTATGCTGCGGCCCTCGGTTTCAAGAAAAACATTTTTCAGTGGCCCATGGTGTCAAAAAGGTTGGACAGCACTGGTGTAACCTTTTCCATCCCATCACATGCAGATTACAGACAGAGAACCTAAATACCTTAGCCGAAACTACCGGCCTGATAATAAATGCCAGCGAGTTAATGCAAACCAGGATTCACCTATTCTTGATGGAGAAGCCATTGAGAGTGTGGACAGGTTCACATACCTTGAAGCACTGTGAACAAGTCGGGAGGAACAAATAAAGACATCAGGGCCAAGATTGCCAAAGCACGCCAGGCCTTCACACTCCCAAACCTGTCTGGAGGAATGTTAACATGGACCTGAAAACAAAGCATAGATTGTTCAGCTCCAACGTCAAATCAGTGTAGTTTTATGGGACAGAGACCTGGAGACCAATCAGTGTTGTTTTATTGGACAGAGACCTGGAGACAAATCAGTGTTGTTTTATGGGACAGACCTGGAGACAAATCAGTGTTGTTTTATGGGACAGAGACCTGGAGACAAATCAGTGTTGTTTTATGGAACAGAGACCTGGAGACAACCAAAGAACTTGGAATATAAGCTGCAGGTCTTCGTCAATACTTGCCTATGACAGATCATGTGCATCAGTCACAAAAGAAACCCAAACATGACAGACTTGACACCATTAAGGAACGCAAGTGGAGATGGATTGGACATAATACGCTGAGAGACCAACCCAACAATGTTCGCCTTGTCCTAGATTAGGACCCTAAAGGCAAACGAAGAAAAGGACGACTAGCCATGACTTGGCGAAGAATCCTTGACAACAAACTTAAGACCATCAATATGTCCAGGGTGGAGGCAAAACAAATAGCTCAAGACCGTGACAAATGGAGAGCTGCAATTGCAATGAAGGCCCTATGCTCCAGATGTGTGTGTGTGTGTGTGTGTGTCCAGATGTGTGTGTGTGTGTGTGTGTGTGTGTGTGTTTGTGTGTGTGATTTAGATTTTTAACGTAGCTTTAACAATTCTCCAGTCTTATTGCTACGATGTCTGCATTGTGCAGTTTACAGTGATGTCTAGCACCGGGGCATGCCGCAGACATTCAGCATGACGTCCTACCCAGTCACATTATCCTGACACCAGGCCGACCAGTCCAAACACTAACCTCTTAATGCTGAGTGCCTTTACAGTTGTTATTAAGTTGTCCTTTTCGTCTCTAAACTATTACTTGTACTTTTAATGTCCACCACTGGTAAAACGTAAAAGAGTATCTTCGGGATGTTCATCAGTCTAAGGACCTAAATGTTCGCCTTGGATGTGTGTGTAACAATTTCCAGGGAGATTTATGAATATGCAGCTATCGGTGTCAAAGTAAAGGACTAGATCTCCTAAAGGTTCCAAGCCAGAATACAATTTCAGACGGGTATTGGCTGTCACGTAAACAGGCACCATGACATTGTCAAACTCGTCAAATAGTTGACCATCTGGACGCTAATGACTTTGGCAGTGGGAAATTTGTACATTGCCTCATTGAGATGAAACATTTCTCATGTACAAAGTAACGTTTCCACCGGTCAAGTCAAACTCGTCCTGTTGTTGTTAGACATGTCGAATTTTATCCACGAGTTTGAAAGGAATTAGTTTTGCAGATGTACTAAGCTCGATCCACACGAGCTTATGATAAAAATGTCATAAGTGATGGATAGTCTTAAACGATCGTGATCTAGAGATTGGCATTGTCTTTTCAGTTTCTAACAGCTGGAACTTGAACTCTTTAAATTTCACGGTGCAGGTGCAAGCCGTCGTTCAAAGGTTTCTGTGAGTAACTTTTTGGATAGGTTGAATGTGTCATTACTCTTTAGTGGCTACTTAATGACTTTCTTTCTTGTCTGATATTGACTCTCTAGGTCTTGTTGTGGAGGTAGATGTAGATTGTATTGGCTTAGGTTTACTAATGGCTTCTTCAAAAACGCTATCGTGAACTTTTGCCGACACTTCCTAGAGGCTGTTGAATGACCCTGGACGTCATCATCCCTTGGTTTCCATGTTTGTATGACTTCGTAAATCAGAAATCAAGTTTGTGATATGCTGTGATAATATGCAGTAATCTTATCGCGTGTTTCTTTGACAATTTGGTTTTGCTAATGTGAAATCCATGACAACCATCATCTTATATAATATTCTCTCTATTGCTCAGGTTGTAAAACATCTGTTGCAGGCGTTTCTGCTTCATGTTGTATTCATCCGATCATTGGTTGTCTGGATTAGGCCCAGATTGGGAAGATTTGAATGTGCGTGAATACGTATTCAGCATCTTTATCTTTGTATCATTTTCATTATGTTTTATCTCGGAAATGAAATACGGTTTCTAAATTATCAGCAGTGAACTTGGTTAGTGTGTTTTCAAGGTGTACTATTATGTTTATATCAGTGCTGGCTGACTGCTTGTCACTGCAGAACTTTTTAAGGCTCGTCCGATAGCTGTGGCTCCTTCGTGTGAGTTGCCGAAAGAAAGAAGAAGCATGGGATCATCCATTATTATGCCTTCTGTATCCGCCACACAGTTTTTATAGAGTTGTTTCTTGTCCCCAGTTTTGTCATAATTCGTCACAGCTTTCACATCAAAAGCCATGCTCTCATGTTTTTCTTTAAATAGCAGTGTTTTTTTTTTATTTATTTTTTTACTCGTGCACAATTTTTGCGAACCCTGTCATATTATATTCTTGTTTAAATAAGATCATCTAGTGTAATAATCTGAAAATGAATAAGACCGGGAATGATTGTCATCTCAGAAACGAATTATATTCTGTAGAGGTAATATTTTGTCGTGCCAGAGAGATGGCCCTAATGTAGATGTACTTGTATAAAGCGTGGTCCAGTTGGTGCTGTCCAGTAGTCGCTTCTAGATGCCAACTATTGATGTATTCATTTGCAACTTGTCTAAGATGAAAGCGCAGAACAGCAACGATCTATTCTGATCCAAATTTGTAGTCTTTAATCTCCTAGTATATTAAACCTAATACCCCAAACATAACTTTTTATGTTTTATGAATATCTAGTTTAATTGAATCAGGTAGTTAAATAATTTCATTCTTCAACACTTTTCCACTTACGTATTACAAATGTTGTGTCTACATATATTTTACCAAAAAAAAGAAGATATAATTTTTATAGTCATATACGATTTGTGTAAAGTTTCTTAAATCTAATCATTGGATTCATGACAAGAAAAAATAGTGAAGACAACAAATATTTTGCAAAATTACAGACACGTGATGCCGGGGATAATACAGACAAGCATGATCTGCAATCGTATTTTTTTTTTTTGTCATAAAATATTCCATGCAACGGTTTATTATTAATTTCTTTCGAAATCTATGACTAAGCACCACACACCCCACCACACACACACACACCTCTCCACAACCGCAATTGTTAATACGTTTGTAATGGAGTGTGGGATGCACATATTCAGAAGATTCAATTTTAACTTACATTTGCATAAAACATATTTAAAACATCAACGTCATGTTTCTTTTTAGTTTGTTAAAATGAAAGGGAACTATGAGAAAAGAAATGAGATTGCTGCGGCATTTGGATACATTTGATAGTTATTTAAAATCACATTTCATACTTATGGGATGTCCCCAATTTTCTTGTATTGTGCCTGACACTATGTACATATTTGTGATTCCCCGTTGTGGTGGTAAAACATTCTGATACATTGTTTCTTGGAATCACAGATACATTGCAAATGACATATATATACATTGCAAATGACATATATATATATATATATATATATATATATATATATATATATATATATATATATATATATATATATATGGCATTGTAAAACAGATCTTTATTGCCAACAAATTGTTAATATAATAATGTCCCTGTTTTATGGTAAAACTGTCCCTGTTTTGTAGTTTTTACAAGAATGTGTCTATATGCAATTAACTTAATTTGAGTGTGACTTGGGTTTCATTAAATAAGAAATTTACTGTTTATGTTAATTTGGACATCTCATATCATAAATAGGAAACCAATGTCACGTGTTTTTTTTTTAAATCTTCAGTTGTTTGTTAGTCTGCATTAGACGATAAAATATCTTTGGTATATAGGTATACCGTTAGAACAGGGGACGTCCATTAATTATGTCAACAATTTTTAGGCAATTTTTTTACCCCCCCCCCCTTGTCAACAACTGTCAAACTTTCAGTGACCCCCCTAATAAAATTTTACACCCCCCCCCCCACAAACTAACAATATTTTATACGGCTGACTTTTTTGCTAAAAATAGAATTATGGAAATTAAAAAGTCTACAAATAAATTTTAGTACATTTTTTTAAACTTGTTTAACAGATTTCAAATTGACTATAACACCTTGAATTCATGAAAAAATCGAGAGTTTATATTCTAGCTTCTATCATCTTCCCATGGGGAAGCCAAATGTTCCTCAATTGTTATAATGGGCATAGTGGCTGATTCATTAATTTCTTGTGGAACCGATACACCCGACAAGTCAACATCATCTTCATCTAACCATTCTGCGCTTAACATCTCTCCATGAGCAATAATTGCCATCAGCTCTCTCTGCCTTTTGGCAGCCACTCGTATTGCCGAATTCTTTGCGGTTGAGGAGCATGTGGTAATTGCCTAGGCCCAAGATCGCGTTGTCGGTGCCGTTGAACATGCTTCTTCAACATGACTTGTGAAGCAACATAGAGGTGACAGATTGTGCAGATCCGTTCAAGCAACGACAACTGAATGGAAGGACAATATAGATCATATGGAAGAATTTTGAATGCCTTTGCCGATCGAGGTAGCATGTGTTCAACTTTCAAAGACTGATTGAAGAAAAGAGATGGAAATCTGTGCAAGTCGCTCTCAGATGCATCTGGTGCTTTAAGGCTAATTTCCTATTTTTTGATTTATTAAATTTATTGTAAAAAAACAACATTGTTTGACGTCAATTTACCTTGAACTCCCCCTCCCCCATGTCAATAATTGTCAAACTTCTTCAAACCCCCTCCCCCCATTTTGTTGACATAATTAATGGACGATCCACAGTTGTTAAAATGATGGCATAGAAAACGGGTTTATTTCATAAGGTTTTGTGTCTACTATGTCAGAGTTTCTAAAACTGTCATCTATTCCTTTATTTAAATGCACATCCTTTGAAATTAAAAAATATAGGTACATCATTCGATGAGACCAACAAATTAGAAACTTGTAGGGATACCAACATTTTTAAAGACTGTTCATAAAGCCATTTAAAATGTTCATTTGTGGCTGGTAAATACATGAAGTAAGAAGGCCTTTTTTAGCAGCATTATATGCATAGCAACAATCATTATTACGTCACTGACGCATGCATCAAAATTGTGTAGCAAGGTCACAAAAATCTCAACCGAATGTTGAACATACTTCTCTAGATTATAAATGTGGGCGTGCTGACACCACACTCCATGGTTAACAGCGTCCCCTGTGTATGTTTGGATTTACACTAGCTGATTTGTAGTTTGGCCTTACAATGTCGTGCCGTTCCCAGTCAGAGCGTTTACTTTCAACACATTTCATTTAATACCGCGTCGTTTGGAATCGGAATCCATTATTCCATTCAGTTCTTCAGACCGTTTGATTCAATACCAAATCATTTGGACTCCAAACGCATCATTTCATATCTTGAATTAAACCATTTCCTGTTAGACTACATCATTTTATCTAATACCACCGTCATCTGGAAACAGATTTCATCATTCCATTTTCTTCTTTAAATCATTTTATTTAATATTACGGCATTTGGAATCTGAATTCATCATTTTATTTATATGTTTCAATCATTTGATTTTATGCTATGTAAATTTAGTTAATAAAACGTCATTTGCAATCAGAATTCAACATTTCGTTTTGTTGTTTAAATCATTTTATTTAATACCAGATCATTTGGAATTTAAATCCATGATTTGATTTGTTGAGTTAAGTCGTTTCATTTTAGACTACATCATTTTATTTAATACCATGTCATTTGGAATCTGAATTCATTATTTCACTTTTGGGTTTCAGTCATTTCATTTCATGTTACATCAAATTCATATCACACATCATTTGGAATCTGAATTCATCATTCCTTTTGTTGGTTTAAATCATTTCATTTCACACTACGTCATTTTATTTAATACCATGTCATTTAGAATCTGAATTCCTTATTTCATTTTTGGGCTCAGTCATTTCATTTCATGTTACATCATTTCATATCACACAACATCATTTGGAATCTGAATTCATCATTCCGTTTGTTGGGTTAAATCATTCAATTTCACACACTGCATCATTTAATTTAATACCACGTCGTTTGGAATATAAATTCATCATTCGGTTTTGTTCGTTAAAACATTACATGTGACACCACATCGTATGGAATCTGGATTTATCATTTCATTTGCTGGTTAAATCATTTGATTTAATACTGTATCATTCGATTAATGCAATTTTGGCGGTGACGGATGCTTATAAGGCTACAACATGCTGCAGGTTTTATATTTTAAAAAAATCCTATAAAAAATATGGGTCAAGGCCGCACAAGTCAAAGATGATATTAAAATAAATTGGAAATACGAAAAAAGGTGAGTGCGTAATGACTGCAGCAGCCAAAATCTATTATCGAAGCGATGCCAAGAAATTATAAATCAGCTTGACTAACATTACAGTCCTCATCATTGCCAAACGTTTCAAATATTATGATGGGCTCTGGTGATACAGCATCCGCAATTGGTTATGAAATCAGATTTGCAATGTCCAGCTGAAGCAAGATTAATTATAGTATCGGCTTTGCCAAGAGACGCGCTCTGGCTGATGGTCATAATAAAGTTTGCATGATGCTTTCTCTGAGTTCTGTATTGGAATTTTGTTATGATATCGATAATGTATTCCGTGGCGTTGAACATCTTGTGGTCATGGAACGAGCTGGTGCTATCACTTACACGCATATTCCTGCAGGCGTAGACGTCAGACAATATATTCTTACTAAGTTGTCTCTCTGGATACCAAATGCGACGCCTTCTATTTAGAATTGTACAACCTTATGCTAAGAGTAAGCAATAAACTTACTATTAAGCAAAGACGTACTTACAAAAGCATCATGTATCTGAATGCGCATTATTCTGTAAACTGGAGAATAGCCTCGTTGCCTGGCAGCGAATTGCCAAGACACATGTTGGTTGCATTTCAAGTTGCCGCCCGAGACGAAGGACAAGAGACAAGCAGTCGGGTATTTGACAACATGGATATGGCTCGAACTGAGTCAACATGGGTATTGCTCGAACTGAGTCAACATGGGTATGGCTCGAACTGAGTCAACAGCAGACAAAATCAGATCTTGAACTAGAGTGTAATTTTATGGCGCTAAATAACAATTATTCCCGAGAGTACTTTATGCTTCACGAGACTATGGAAAAATATGAGAACATCAACACAGGCACTCAAATATCATCGAAAGAACTTGCCAGCTTGTATTATATATTTCACTTTGATGTTTCTAAGCTCATGGGACGCAGAAAAGATTAAACGCCAGATATTGAAATGAAGTGGATTGCAGCACCTTTTGCCAGCAAATTATCATGCTTATGCCGTAGTCACGGCAGAAAGATTTTTTTTTTTGTACGCTTGATGCTATTTGTGAAAAATGACTCTCAATGTGTAACACAATCATTTCATACATTTTTCCATGGATATCATATAATGAACTATATCCCACTCAGCGTTATATTGACACCAGCACAGCAGCTATCGATTAAGAAGGCGCAACACATTCGGCATATCAATCAAACGTGGCAGCAGCCAACTGCGCCACAAACATATTCTAATGTTAACAAAAGAAAATCACACAACACAAAAACAGCCTAGCTTGGACTACTAGCAACGGTCTAACTTTGAATTAGTAGCAAAACAATTATCTGACTTTGGCAGCGTTTTACCAGATATTTTACCCCTGCAGGCCTTGAGTCCAAAAAATGTTGGTGTTTCCACTTACCCTTGTCACTCCAGTTTTGATATTTGGATATTTATGTTGGGGTGTAGGGTCAGAGTCCATTCCATATCGTAAAGTTGGAATTCACCGACACCATTTGGTGTCGACATGGGGTAGCCGCTTACTAGCCGGCTCAGCAAACTTGAGCGACCTTTCATCGAGATATACCTGCATGAAATCGATAGGAATTTGATTTATTTTCTCAAAAATCGTGAGCATAGCGTCCATGTCTTTAATCCGCTGACAGACGAGACGAAAGTACATCGTTGCTGAATTCGACCTGGATCTGGCCATTTGAATTCCGAGTCACATGACTATACAACGCTCGCAAGCTATATGTCAATGGCATTGGAGGCGCTCACCAGTTATTATGTACTTTTGAGAGAGTGACGTATGTAAGGTGAAGTTGTTTGCGTTTAAAACATGCACAATGGAGAGAATGTTGGCATACCTATATGCTACATTAATGTAATGTGGATGATATTTCTTTGGATATTGTACTTTTGGAAATTGCACATGCTCAAAGCACAAAATGACTGCTCCCTTGTGCTACAAAATCAGTCTGAATAAGTCTAAAGTACACTTTCCATAGCAGCTATTGAAATAGGGAAAATGAATTTTGCCAGACTAGACAATACCAGTTTCTAAAAGTGCAATGAATGAATTACCAAATATATAAAATGTAAAATAAGTTATTGGCTTTTTTTTAAATACAATTTTCCTTCGAAGTTCAGGAAGTGAAAATGACCAAGTGGAGCAAGCACTTTTTTTTAAAGGTGCACATCTGGAGTAAGGCCCAGCTGTATACCCTATAACCCATATTGCACCGACCAATCATACACCAAAATAAAGGGAATTAAAGGTTCTTTGAATTCTACCTAAGATATACAAGGTCTTTTTTAAATAGCCAGTACAACCAGTGAGGAAAGCCGGAGAAATTCCTTTTCTTTAAAATTCTAACCCTATGCAAATTGCGAAACTGTGAAGCGCCACCTTAAGAGTTCATATAGTCACGTGATATCAACAATAAGCAAATTTCCAAAGTTGTTGTACATATAACTTGGACATAGTATGTATTAGTCACTTAATGTTTGTAAATGAACATAATGAACACTTAATTCTCAACATATTTATTCCGAGAACAACGAACAGAAACCTGTCGATATCTCAGCAGGGTAGAGAAAACCATTTTCAAGATGTACCGAGCACGTGTCAGCGATGTGTTTGCTGGTGTCACGTGACTACCACATGGACATGTGCTCTCGGCGTAGTGAATCTGGTTTTGTTCAAATTGCTGCAACATTTACAGATTTTCGGTGTTTGCTTTCAAAATAAATTTTTTGAGAAGTTTATGTGGGTTTTTTCTTCATTTTTCTATAAGAATTAGGCAACTTTCATTTATATGTTCGATTTGTTTTCCTACAGGGACACAAACAAATGGTGTATTGCTGATATCACGTGACTATATGACGTCTGATGTCATTGACACGTAGGTTGCGAGAGTTGTGTTGTCACGTGACTAGGAATGCAACGATGTACTTTGATCTCGTCTGTCAGCGGATTAAATCCTTAACGAATATTATGATCGCAATTTACGAGAAAATAAATCATGTTCCTATCGATTTCATGCAGGTATATTTTGATGAAAGGTCGTTCAAGTTTCCTGGGCCGGCTAGTAAGCGGCAGCCCATTCCCGACACCAAATGGTGTCGGCGAATTCCAACTTTTCGATTTTAAATGGACTCTGACCCTACACCCCAACATAAATGTCAAAATATAAAAAATGGGGTGACAAGGGTAAGAGGAAACTCGGACTAGTGTTTTTCTAGAAATAGCAGCGGCCACAGGTGCCATATCAGACGCCACGCAAAAGGTAGCAAGTGACAGCAGACTTAGACGAACAAGAAAACAAAATATTTTTCCATATAGGTTTTCTTCTAAACAATCTAAACAGAGATGCTGTGTCAATAAGTTATTCTCTCTCTTTCTCTGTCTCGCTGTCTCTCTCTCTCTCTCTCTCTCTCTCCCTCAACTGCTCCGGTGGCCTAGTGTTTAGAGCGTCCGTCTCAGATTCGGGAGGTCGTGAGTTTGATCCATGACCGAGTCATACCAAAGACTTACAATAATGGTACTAACAGCTGCCTCGTTTGGTACTCAGCATTAAGAGGTTAGTGTTAGGACTGGTCGGCCTGGTGTCAGGATAATGTGACTGGGTGGGGACATCATGCTACATGTTTGCCGCATGATGCCCCAGTGCTAGACATCACTATAAACTGCCACACTGCAGACATCGTAGCGATATGACTAAAATATTGTTAAAGCTACGTTAAAAATCCAAATCACACACACGCTCTCTCTCTCTAAATAAACGTAAGAACATTACGCTATTAGCCTCTACAAAAATCCGTTATCAATAAAATTTGCAGCACAACAGCTGTCTTCTCTTATGTTGACAGAACCAGCATGATAAAGTGAGAAAACAAACTGCAGCGGGCAATGGCATTACATTTATTTTTATCTGTAGCGCAGCTTAAAAAACCAAGTGGCGTCTTGCCACTGCTGATGGTAGTGCAGGCGCGCTGTTGTCTGTGCTATTTGAGAAGCTTTTTGGCCATGACGTATGTAAACATAAAGCGAGCTCGAGGTCTAACATTGCCAGGAGCATAACGCCGATAGGTATCTATGATACTGAGAAAGCGCTCAAAGACCTAAACACATTTCGTAGTGTATTTTCAAAGGACACGCTGCAAAACAAAAATCAGGCGTGGTGATACCTGTGTAGTCAGGATATAAAATTATTTTGATGGTTATGGAACACATTGGGTCGTAATCGTTAAACAAGACGGATGCTAGCGACGCATAATTTTTTGATTCGTTTGGTCTGCCTCCCTCTGACACTATCAAAAATATACATCAGGCCACATGCGCTTGATTCGTGGGGAAACCAATGATGACACACTCCCAGTTCATTGGGAGTGTGTCATCATTGGGAGTGTGTCATCATTGCTTTCCCCATGAATCAAGTGCCTGTGTATCAGGCGACAAGAAAACTTGCACATATAGCGTATCACAAATTCAGCATGAAGAGCTATCTTTGATAGTTCACGTCAGAAATAGTGTGTGTGTGTGTGTGTGTGTGTGTGTGTGTACTTTCATAGCCCACATCTACTATACTACTCAGAGTATGTAAGCAAAAACGGAACACAAGAAAAAGGAGCGGTTAGGCCCCCTCAAAAAAAAATGCCAAAACAGAAGAGCTCATTCCAGTGAGAACATTGCAATCTCCGCTATGACAGTATTAAATTTTAGTATTAATTTTTGTTTCAGCCAAACGTTTTACATTTTTCCAGTTCTTTCTTTTTAATTCACCTCTCAAGTTCCGTGACAGTTTCCGAATTTTAGTGCTGCTTTTATCAACGCGATTATAATCTAATGCTCCGAATTTTTCTAGTCTCTGCTAAATTCTGCGACTGTTTGGGAATTTTAGCACCAATTTTTGTCCAGGCCAGAACTTTTAATTTTCCGAATTTTGTCAGTCTTTCCTAAATTCTGTGATAGTTTGTGAATTGTTGTACTGTGTTTTAGTGTTATTATGAGTTGGTTTCCTGGATTAAATCTATTTCCAGTATCAGCACAATACTGGCCAAATTACGGACACATATTTGCCAAATTAATTACACATCCAACATGATCTATGTATTGGTAATGCATATTATACAAATCTCGGATATATGCATATAGCAACTTGGCATGCTGGTGGCATAATGTGGGTGTTCCTTAGTAGATGATTGGGTGTTGGTTACTACGCATAGCGTGTTGATTGTATTGTGTGCGATGTTGGTCACTATACGCTTTGAGTTGGATAGTAAGTATGTCGTATTTGTCACAAAACACGGCTTGTTGACTGTATAACTTGAGGTGTTGAATAGTAGGGGATTGGGAGTTGGTCACTACATATATTGTTCGTCTATTATGTGAAATTGGTCACTACACACGTCATGTACCATAGTTCATGGTGTAATGTGGGGTGTTAGAGTATACGATTGGGTGTTGGTTTTTTCACACAACATGTTGATGGTATAATGTCGGGTACTAGTTAGTGGATGACTACAGTCTTCGTGTTGGATAGTATGTGTGGGGTTTTTGGCAACTACAAATATTACTATTGGGATCTCGACAATACCCCATTGTAAACCTACAGTATAACATTAATTCCCATTTGGGTCTCAAGTATTGAAGACAAATGCTGCTAACGATGTGAAGATATATACGATACTAACTTTATAGCCTCCTTGATAAATCATGTAAACCTACGCCTTAATATATATATATATATATATATATATATATATATATATATATATATATATATATATATATATATATATATATATATATATAACGAAGAACATTCTCCGATAAATATGTAAGTGTGGTGTATATGTGACGGAATCCTATGCCCTTAAGCCCCCAGAAACTTTTTAAGGCGTTACAAGCGCCCCAACTAATTCCAGTCGTTCCGCGTCAGGAAAGGAACAATATTATTCTTGTTAACTTTTTATTGCCGAATTTGAAAGCATAAGTGGCGCAGATTGATAACTTAAAACGAGACCGAGTCTGATGATATGTGCGTGCTATTGCTTTGTTTATTATCGTCTCTGCTGAGAATGTTAGTGCTTGGTTAACCTGTAATTCGTTTCCGGTTTCAGACAGGTAACTATGTATTATTTTCTTCTCGGTTGTGGTTGTTGTTGTTATTGCTTTGCAGCTTATCGTGTTGCAAGTCTGAACGTTTTAATCGGTCCGCAGATCAGTCAAAAAGTTTAGATTTTGTTTAATCCAGCCATCTTTCCGGATAATATTTGTTAACAGTATGTCGGCTGGCTACGAAGGCGGTAGCAGTGGTAATATTAGCACTACACCATGCCCTAAAAGCAAGACGGAACTTCATTGTAGACCGGGTATCTGTGGTGATGACCGAATTTGTGTGACTCTCACTGCTGTCATTTAACTAGGACAGAAGCCGATTTATAACGACCAGCCTTGGTAAACGTGTTGGGTCCTTAGTAAGATTGGCAGCGTGGTATCTCATGACCTTAAATGGACTGTTGTATTGGTGGGCCACATAAAGGTAAGTCAAGCATTCAGACACCACTTAGGCCATAGTTAATTGACCACGTGCCTTATTTTCGTCATAGTAGTGGGGGCCTGGAATTAGAGGGGATGGGGAATCGTGAGGAAAAAAATATATATTGCTTGCTAAAAAAGTTATTCTTTTTTAAATCACCCAATTTGGGATTATATATGAGGAATATATATTGCTTGCTAAAAAAGTTATTCTTTTTTAAATCACCCAGTTTGGGATTATGTCCTAATTTTATTGAATTTGTAAATAAATCAATAATAAAATGATTAAAAATGCAAAACGTAATCTCGTATGATAATGCAAAAAAAAAGTATGTGTGCTTCTGGTGTTCCAACCTATCGTATTTTAATGACATTTACCCTATAACATTTTATCTCATTTCAAAAAAAAAAAAAGTCAGTACAGACCATGTCCCCATTTTTCACCTAACTGAACTTTAAATTGGAAACTGCCTTGAACACAAGCTGGATAACAGCATTTTAATAACTTTGTACAAGCGTCTCTACACACATGTTGTTCTGGTAATGGTGTGAACAAAATACATTAGAGATGCTTGTACAAATTGGGTGATTTAAAAAAGAATAATTATTTTTATAAGGTCTGTAAGAAGAAACATTTGAATTGACCCATGTAGATCCTGAAATGTAATGTCTACTTGCTATTTACCTGCTATGGCAAATTACTTTAACTAAAATTGCTGATATTTAGATAAGTAAATCTCCTGAAAATTTATTATTATCTACCTGCAAGATGTAAGGATTTACTGTTAAATCTGGCCTAAACTTTTTAATCAGAAAACACTATTTTCCGTGCAGATTTTATAAAGATATTTGGAAATAACAGCAGAATGTTCTGATTCCAGACACACTACCTTTTAAGGAAAAAGTAGTAAAAACTTTCTCACAAACTGTCTGAACACAAAGAACATCCAGACATGACCCTCAATAACCTGACCAGGTCGCAACACACGTACTGACAAGTACTTACAAGGTGGGGTCCAGAGTGGCCGAGTTGTCTAAAGCACTCTCCATTATGGATCACTGCCATCTCACCTCTGTCTGCGTGGGTTCGAGTCTCAGATTCAGCCAATGTGGGTATGTGAGAAAGCTTGCCAGTAGCTTCTTGTGGGTCGGTGGTTCTTTCTGGGGTTTTCCCGGGTTCTTCCTCCACCATTAATACTGGCCGCCATGTATAGCCTATCGAGTGCTGAAAAATGGCGTTAAACCCTACAACAACAACAACAACAACAACTTACAAGGTATATAACCACCTAAGGTACTTGGCACCTTGCAGGGAAAATTATAGCATTCGCTGCATAACGGCCACATGGAACATTCTGAATCTGTATTGACAGGCATAACTTTCTACTGATATCAATGAAGCTACACCTTAATTAACAATTGTGATTGAAAACTTGATTACTAAGATTGTACATCTACATTGAATGCAGGTCTAAAAGGTTACAATTTGAGATCTCAGTAAAGTTTAGTATTGCTATAGTATATACCGTATGTGATCACTAAGTGGAATGACTACCAAAGCAAGGCAGTAATGATGAAAGGAGAAACATCATTGATTTGTGAAATAAAATAGTGAATTTCAGTTCAAGTTTAAAGAATTATCAGCATATATATTAACATGAAATATAATAGGAATCGTATCCACCATCGCTTGGCACAGAATAGCAGATGTCGGCCGATTTTGATGCATTCACACCATGCTTTAACACTGAACTTTGTGTGATTATCAAAGTTCATTCAGTGAAATTTTACATGGCTAAATTGCCTGTCCATTACAGTGCTTTTGTTTAATAAATTATATAGTCTATGTAGTTTGATTAAGATCGTATAGTTTCAATTAATAATCTTATAAGCAGTCCAGACTGTAGCTGTCCATGCATATGTGTATATATAGGGTTCAATGTTACATAACAATAATAATAATAATAATAATAATAATAATAAAAATAATGTCTTCATTTAAAAATGGTAACTCAGTTAGTAGTTAAATACAACTAATCTACCTTGAGGCACTCAAAAAAAGTATCTTCATGCAAGTGTCTCTCATGAAAATGACTATTTACAAGTAAGTACACACTATAATACATTATGAAAGTAGGAGAATTAAACTGCAAATGTTAATGTTTGTTTCTTCTCCAATAAACGTTTTGATAATGACTTTCAACATCTTCATGTGTACATAGTAGTTAATAAATGATGATAACTTCTGATTAGCTATACCTTGTTGTTCATCTGTCGAGTCAGTGAGGACAACTCTAGTCATCTGATGGTTGGAGGGGAAGGTTCTGTTCCGTGTGTGCGTAGGTGGTTGATGAGGTCAATCCTTGCACGGAATATTTGTTTGCATAAGGGACAACTTTGAGTCTTTGTTCATGCAGGAATGCCAAGTGACTCGATCGCTTGCTTGCAGGAATCAGGGTTTATGTTTTCAATGCAACTTTCATATTTTTAGCTATACCTATACCCACCATGTCAGCTAATTCTGCGTGTTGGCTAATTCTGCGCAACGATACATCATTTCTGTAAACATTGGATCATGTGTTCTTTTTGGACAAAAGTCCCTTTTGTATCAAGAAAGAACGATCATACTTTAGTAAAGAAAAGTGATATTCATAAAATGTACAAAAAATATCCAACATTTCGACTCAAAATGCATATGAAAATGTGATTTCCAAATGCCAACATGAAGACCTACTCCATTATCTTCTTGAACCTGTAACCCAGAAAATGCTATTTACTATGTATCTTTTAGAATTATACAAATAAATACATTATATAAAAGATTAAAATGTATACCTTAAAAAAATTCAGCATATTAATCCAAGTTTCCAATTTTGTCCCACACGTACAAAATCGTCTGCTACCCAAAGTGTCAACTTGCCGCTAGAACGTGATTCTCAAGAAATTCCCCGGTATATAGTCTGTTTCTAAATTCTTTAGTAGTTTTTCCCAATAAACAAGATGTTGTAAACACATTACATCCAATTCATTGTTGTTTCTCTTCCACATACTGGTAATAGCTTATTTTTTTTATAAAATGTTGAACTTCACTAATGAGGCAGCTGCTTGTTTTTATAAGTCTTTGGTATGGCCCCACCAGGGTTTGAACCCGTGACCTCCTGCATCTGAGGCAGATGCTCTAACCACTAGGCCATGGTCATGGTGGCAAAATAATGGCAAGCAAGAGTAAAAATCCATAAAGTACAAAGTGAAACTTTTGTTTAAGGCAAAATAAAATGTGTTTATGGTTGGCCGACCATCCTTTTTTATTGCCGACACTAGCACCTTTTTCCCCCCTCAGCTTAAAATAAAAATTAAAAAAAAATGCCCAGAATCAATTTATGCATCTAATTTAGTTGGTTTAGTCTTAGTACTTAAAGTTCGAAGTTAATTATTATTAATTATTTATTATTATGTTATATAAATTGAAAAAACAACACAAGTTCCCAAATTGATTTATGCATCTAACTCAGCTGGTTTAGCCCAGTACTTGAAGTGCTCAATACAGTATATATATATATATATATATATATATATATATATATAATATATATATATATATATATATATATATCTAAAAGGAATACAAAATCATACGTTGAATAACAATTCTTTCAAGTGCACTGGATCCAGCAAGGGATCACATGTGTCAGGGATTGATTGAAATAAATGCATTAAACTGAAACAAACAGTGCGAAACTAGTATCCAGCTTGCCTAGTGCTTTCGACTCTTTAACGAGTCTTTTTCAAAGGCAAATACAAAACATAGACAAGACAAACAAATAAAACAGAAAAATGGTTATGTTTGCGAAACATTTTATGGCTGTTTCTACAGGAATTCTACCTTCTAACTTTATTATGCTTCAACTAGTTTATTTCAGCTTGTTGCTGATACTGAAAAATATTTGTATTGACCTAGAAATTGATGAGCCATAACAACATCTGTTATTTTATGTAAATTTATGTAAGTGCAAATTATATCCCGGATATTTCATTGTTATAGTAGTCATAGGCTATTAAGCAAATTTAGAGAATTATTTAAAAGTAAATATGTCGGCTGCAAAAGATAAATTGTTGTGTATGGTTGTCTTTTTCTAGTCTTCTTGATTTAAACCGCTTGGTTTTAATCTTCTTCGGCAACGTATCCAGTAAGGTTCCTTTTCTTTCCTTATTTGGGAACTCCAGTTGGGGTTGTGAGCAATTGCAATAAGTGTTATATCACTGAAAGTGTGGCCAGGGGAGGAGAAGTGTTCTGCCACCGGGCTTCTGTACACCTTCTTTGTCATCTAATTAGATCTATGAAGGTTGAACCTTTTGTGTAGCTTTTCAGTTTCTCCAACATACTGAAGGCTACGGATCTTACATGTGATGAGATAAATGACATTCTCTGTTTTGTACGTTTTGTTTGGATCATGTATGTTTAATTTTTCTCTAGTCACTGTGCTAGAAAATGTCCTGGTCTCTATCATATGTTGACTGGTTTTGCACCTTTTATCGCCACAGGGGCCAGATTGACTAGGGTGGTCTTTGTTAGTGATTGGCATTAGCTTCGCTCTGACTAAGATGTCCTTGAGGTTTTTTGGTCTCTGGTAGGTGACTACAGGTTTGTTAGGGAGGACTAACTTTAGTGCATCCGACGATTCCACAATGGGCCAGTGTTTCCCGATGATTTTACCTACTTTGGGGTTGTCTGGATGGTAGGTCAGGATAAATGGTATACTATCAGCCTTTTCCTTCTTTCTATATTTTGGTAGGTCATCACGGTTTGTTTGTTTAGCCCTTTGGGTTGCCTCCGTAATCAGATCTTTGTCGTAGCCTTCGTAAATTAAATGTGTAGATAGCTCTTCAGACCTCTTTAGGAATGTTTCATCATCAGAGCAAATTCTGTGTATTCTCAGTTTAATATACATATTGTTTAAAAAACAAAAACAAAAATACTCTCTTCAGACCTTTTTAGAATGTATATATCATTAAGATATACATGGTGCTTAAACCCCCCCCCAAAAAAAAAAATACCCCCCCACCAACCCTAGTTTTAAAGCCAGTGCAGTAGAACACATTTATAAAAAAAAAACTCTACTCTTTTAAAAAGTCCAGTAGGATGTAAACAGGGGCATCATGATGTGATGCATCTTAGGGCAAATAGCTTTCCACCATTTGGTGTCCAAAGACTTCTCCCCTCTGCCCACATAGGTCTGAGCCATTTGCATGACCAATGTGAGTACATGAGAAGGCTTGCCTATAGCTTCCTGTAGGCTTGTGGTTCTTCCCAGGCTGCAACAATATATGGCCTATCATGGCCACCATATATGGCCTATTATGTACTGCAAATGGTATTAAAATACAAATCTCCATAACAAAATCACAAATCTCCATAACTTGGGATGCCCGTGTGTTGCTTAGGCAGTCCACGTAGATTGATACTTAAAAGTATAAGAACATTGTTACTTGTCTGCGGTATGATGCCTCATTGCTAGACATCACTATAAACTGCCACACTGCAGACATTGTAGCGATATGACTGAAAATTTGTTAAAGCTACGTTAAGAAATCCAAATCATGCACACATACAGAGACACACACATCATCACTATTAGTTGTGTTGCACACATCATGAAAGTGGTGTGGTTTTTTTCTATCTTTAAGGTCAAGGTCATTGCCTAGTATTTTCAGTTTCTGTTCTGCTGTATAACTTTGAAACAGTCCTCTTATTTAATGCTTATATTCTTACAAGTGTGGGCTTATTGTGGAAAATAAAATCTGACATCATTGTTCACTCTCCTTATTTTATGGAAATGCAGCAAAGTATACATTGTTACGACTCTGTGGTCTTAAACTAAGTTACAGAGAAGTGTGAAAACCAACAAGTTTTGTAAAATTCAATAAATAATTTTTTCCCTGTCCTAAAAAAGTGAAAATTTAAAAAGAACATACAGTATTGTGAATTAATCCCAAGTAGTCCTAAAAGTTCTTTCCAAGTCCAAACATAAGTTCCAATTGAATTCCACTGGTATTCCAAGTAAATTCCTATATTGAATGTGTTGATGTGCCTGTAGTCTTGAATGTGCTGATATGCCAATTGCCTGGAGTGTGGTGATGTGCTAACAGTCTTTTGATGTATTATAGTGTTATATACCAAATTCTTCTTTGCCTGAATATTATTGAGCACTTTGTAATTCCAGTGAATAATAATTCGAATACATAAATCCAACCAGAGAAAAAACTGAACACAGCAATAAAACCGATTCTGCTTCAAATGTTAAGGCAAGACTGAGTAATATTCCAAGTAAACAACAATATTTAAAAAGTTAAGACACAATAATAGAGCAAGGATGCAGATCAGTCTGTTCTATAAAATATTCCAAGTTATCAACAAGTTTAAGAATTTCTAAGTGGAAAACTGACACCCATGACTCAGATTCAAATAAAAATGTTGACCTCCATTGATATTTAATCCATAGTGATAGAGATATATTAGCTATATGTTATGTTGTTTTCAAAATAAATGTCACTGGTCATACACACCATTAACTTGACTTCGGACAAGATAAAGTACAAAATACATGTACATGGCATATAACCTGTAAGAAAAGCAAAAAAAAAACTAATGAAATTTACATAACATGCGTAATTCTAAAACATAAAGAAAACTTGATTTTATTATTTATCAATAAGGCTGCAATGTTTACTAAAATGATGCCGTTTAATTGAAATGATTAGAAGCTTGGCCTTTCCCCTGACTGTAATAAAAATATGCATGTAGTGCCTAGCTTATCTTGTGATTGTTTCATTGCTGTACACCTTTTACCTTGTATTATGACAGGACTGTGTGTAAGATACCTGACAATTTACCTTGTATTATGACAGGACTGTGTGTAAGATACCTGACAATTTACCGTGTATTATGACAGGACTGTGTGTAAGATACCTGACAATTTACCTTGTATTATGACAGGACTGTGTGTAAGATACCTGACAATTTACCTTTTATTATGACATGACTGTGTGTAAGATACCTGACAATTTACCTTGTATTATGACAGATACCTGACAATTTAGGATCATCATGATATTGCTTCCTAATGCTTCATACATGGACAGGAAGACAGATTGGAGAAACAAGTGCATCCAAATATGCACTGGGCTTTTTGAGTTTTTTTTTGTTTTGTTTCCGTGGTGCTAATCAAAGGTTATGTTAACAAACCAGCTTTTTCAAAGGTAAATAATAGAGTTTAAAAAAAACAGTATTTAAAAATGTATCAGTTTGATTTTACAAAGATTCAACAGTTATAATAATAACAGTTAATGTTCAAGTTTTCAGTGGTTATAGGTGAAAAAACAAAATTAAAAAAAGGTGTTACTATGTTTTCTGACATTCACTGGTTTGAAGGGCTTCAGGACAGTTAACAATTAATAGTTAATGTTCCAGTTTTCAGTAGTTACTGGTGAAAAAACTAAATTTTAAAAAAAAGTGTTACTATGTTTTCTGACATTCACTGGTTTGAAAGGCTTCAAAGATAGCTTTCTCAGTATTGACATCATGGTGCGAAGTCATATTTAAATGTAATGCATCTGGTTGTTTATAAACAGAGCTAAACGTTTTAATGCTAATTCTTACACATTTTAGGCCTAAAGTATGATATACATGTACCTTGCTGCATATTTTCTGACATGAGGGTTCCATTTGACATTACTAGTAAATAGAATGCCTAAATAATTTCTTTTTAGCCCTTCCGTTCATCCTTTCTATTGTCTATCTATCCACGCAGATTTCTTATTGCCACTCCTTCTAAACTATTTGTGGATTCAAGAAAAATATGATTCTGGTCGACCAGCCATCCATTTTTTTTATGCCAACCATATCACTTTTTTTCCCCCAAAATAAAAAAAACCAATTTAAATTTTATAGAAAAAAATTCCTGAAATTTATTTGTGCATCCAATTGAGCTGGGTTTGCCCAGTACTTGACGTGCTTAGCACATAATATAGATAATGTTACAAAAATAACCTACCTACTTAATTTTAATAACACTGCATAGGACAGACTTTTTTTGGCCTTGGCATGAAGGTTTCATCCCATGCTCTAGTTGGTCCTAAATGAAAATGGTGCCACTCAGATACCCGGTATGGCGGAATTGGCATTCATTTTGAAAATCTAGTTTTTGTTGCTTTTCCTGAACAGATGATCATAACCATCATGGGATTGTCAATTTCAGACTTTTTATGATGTCTAGTTGGTCCTAAATGAAAGTGGCAGTGATTCGTGTGTTCAGTATAGTGTGGTGGGAAGTCTTCTTCATAATATTGTTACCACCAGTTCTCCTCGATGGAAATTTATATCAACTTTTTATGATGTTAGTTGGTCCGATATAACTTGGTACCATTCTGAATCTTGAAAATCATGTTATTGCTACTGCTCATGTACTGTATATACTGGTTTATAAGTTGAGATCTTCATCCTATGTATATGCATGCAGGGATGTCATGTTATTGCTACCGCTCATGTACTGTATATACTGGTTTATAAGTTGAGATCTTGATCCTATGTATATGCATGCAGGGATGTCATGGGGGGGGGGGGCAGGGGGATTTGCCCCCCCCCCCCCAATTTGCATGTGCTGTAAAATTGCTGTAGCCTAAATATGAAAATTAACAAACCCGTCAAGGTTCCCCCCCCCATTGAAGTTTTGCTCCCCCCATTCAAGTTTTGCTCCCCCCACTGAAGTTTTGCTCCCCCCATTCAAGTTTTGCTCCCCCCATTCAAGTTTTGCCCCACAATCAAGTTTTGCTCCCCACAATCAAGTTTTTGCCACCAACCCCTTGAAAAAAAAGTTGAAAAGACGTCCCAGTATGTACGCATGCATGGAGTTGACATTGAAATGAGTATGTATGGTACCCGTGTACTGGAAAATTCAACAAAAGAGCCATGAGGTAGTTTCCCAGTTGATGCTGGTTTAGCTAGGTATGAATTTGCCCTTTCAGATGGTAGACTTTTTAAGGGGGGATTCTCCGCATAGAACACTATCCATACACAAAAAAGTATGCTGGTTGGATAGTGCCACGGATTTTTAAATATATCTCATTTAAATAAGATGATATTTCATTTAAACAAAATATCTTGTTTACACAAGATAATATTTTGTTTATCTTGTTTAAGCAAATATTTATATTTAATAAAATCATGGCATTATCCAGCTGCTGCAGATAAGGAATATTGCTCTGGTAGATTAATCTAGTCAACATACAACCAGAAGGATGTCTTTTGAGGATTTTGATTTCAGTAGAGACCAAATGGTGTGGTTCAGGAAAAAACAGATGGATATTTCAGTATAGGGTCAGTAATAAATTGCAGCATTTTCATCCCCCCACCTGCAGTGAAATCCTGGCTGCATTTCTGAACATTGTGTTTTAAGCGTAAGTTGTTCCTAAATGAAAATGGTGCAGATTTCACATGTGATACAGACACAGTGACAGCTATTGTTATCTAATCCTTTTAAATCAAAAGTCATATTAACGTGAACTATTCACCAGAAATATAATTAAGTCTGTTTGATCCTAGATGAAAATTGAGCCAGTCTGTCCTCCAGTATGGTGTGAGTTAGGTCATTAATATGTAAAAGAGAAACTTTGTACGAAACATGGACTGAAACAAAGTTTGTACATCTTTTCAGGAGAATCCAAGCTCATTTTTTGCAAAATATCCTTGCTTTTGTCTCCAGTTCAGGAATAAAATATGCATTTAATGGACAACTGTATAAATAGTACAGAATTTAGATTATCCATCACTTTAATGGTATTCTTTAATTTATTTCTCCTGCTAGAGACATTTTTAAGAAAAAAAATTCTGTGAATAAAATTTAGCATTAGTGTAGTTACTTTTCACCACATAAGTTGGCCATTTCGATAGGTATTCCCTTATTGAGAATGGGATCGTCCAATTAGGAATCGACTCGTCAAGTAACGTGATCGGTCACAAGATACCATTGACTTGTTAGCAAGATACCATTGACTCGTTAGCAAGATACCATTGACTCGTTAGCAATATCAGCTGCTGATACAAATCTCTGAGTGCAGAGTACGAACAGCAAGGGGGAGGTTCTTTACCAATGTTGTAAATATTTTCTATGCATGCCGCCTAACACATAACAACAGAATTTGAAAATTAAAAAAGAAATGGTTAGTTTTACAAAGTAGATTTTGATTGTAAATATTTGACTGTTCATAATTTTTGATCACAAACTCATTCATAGCTGTTATAAATAAAACAACAACAAAGATCCTGATCTGGCATAGCATAATGTGCCTGCAGATTTGGGTCTGTGTTGTTTGTTCTACTGATTACTCATAACAAACTACACAGACCCAGATCTTCCAGTGCATAATGCTAATTTATTGTTAATGGACCCCCCCCCCCCCCCATGCTGCTTGTTATATCTGAGCCTGCTTTACATTGGCACCACCTACACAATTTTAGTATAACTTGACAGACTTGGTGCAATTGGCATGGCTTTTTTAAAAATATTTATTTCTGGTTTTGTATCATAATCCTTTTTAGTGGTAGATATTAGGAACATAACTGTACTAATATATAATTAAAGACAAATGTTTAGTACATGTTTAAAATAATTTAAATGGATAAAATGTAAACGTTTTATCTACAATATTTTACCAGCACAGGTATCTTAACACATTGTGAATGAATTTGTCTTATACACTTGCAAAAGATAGCGCGTCAAATTTTGTGAGAAAAATGTGGACCATGCATTTTGCATGTGTAATTTGTACATTTATTATGTATTTACTGAAGAGAATAAAAACAATAATGAACAAGTACTTTAAGACAGATAGAAGTTGGGAGTTAGTGGCTATAATTACCTTAGACCAATTTATACATGAATTGCAAATGGCAAATGTCACTTGTCTTGTGCTGAATCACGGCATTATAAAAATGTCGTTTGTCCTTTTGAAAAGGATTTATCTGTATTTATTATAGCTCTTGTAATGACTGCTTGCACACAGCAGTTCAAACATGAGCCAGATTTTTTAATTTTGGATTGCTGCAGAATAAAAACATCGTTAAATGTCATCTCTGCTCAAGGAAATATCATAGCTTTAAAAAAGTAATGAAGCACGCTTTATCACATTTTTAAGTTTACAGCAGCAACAAGTAATTTTTCCAGTCAGTGTCAATTTCAACATTTGCCAACAGGATATTTAATGCTGTAATGGAAGATATTTTATTTTGGAATCCTATCTTTCAATATATTTAGTTAAAACCTGAATCAGAAATAACTAAATCTTAAAACTTCTGTAATCGGAATGCAAAGACAGAAAATGTATGTACAATTGTGTGCTGGAAAATGGGAGAGCTTCCAGGGGCTTCACCACCTGGGTCCTCACCAGGGGTTCATTTCCACACCACAAAATTACATTTTTGGACCCACCCCTGTGAAGTTTTGACTTTTGGCATGTTTCTGGAACACACTGAGGCCCCAGAGTCCTGCATCTTTGTATGTAGATGTATCTTCGTGAGTACAATACCATTTCTTATAAAGGAGGTCACTGTGATCATGCTTAAGTGACACAAGTTGTACATTTAGGTCATTATCTTTGGTGCCACTAGCCCCAGAGTTATCCAGCTTTGTAGATATGTCTTGTTTATTAGAAGTCCATTCCACCAAAAATAGGTCACTGTAATTAAACTGCAATTAATAACTGAATGAAAACATTAATAAGGAAGATAATTATCAATGATGGGCCACAGTTGGGTTTTAAAAAAATCAGTTTTTTGAGTGGATAAAATCACATGTCATTGCGCATGTAGTTTCTTGTTAGAAAAAAATGTATGCAGAATCTTTGCTAGCCAAAGCAAAAGTTTTTAAAATCACTTAATCTGGTGTTTACAGGAATTAAACACTATGTCATCGCTAATGCCTTAAATTCTGCACATTTGCTGTGACATTAAGGTCAGCATAAGCTTCTTAGAAGATTATTCCAGTCTGGCAAAAATTGCAAAGTGAACAATTTGTCCTAACCTATGTCACTTGTTCACATTGGTGAAAAATGTGTAATCTCGTATAATTCTGGTTTTCTCTTACATAGTTACCGATTTGTGTTTTTTCATGGAACTATTGATCTTCTTAAGTCTGTCAAATACAGACACTCTACAGTTTTACTGCAGTCGATTTTGTGCCAGCAAGGCACACAGTTCAGCAGCTTTCCGGAATACAAGGGCAAAGTGCGTACTTAAAGAAAGGTAGTGGTTTAGAAGGTAAGTACACATAGGGGTTTCTTTTTAGCTTGGTGTTTTATGACACAAATACAAGCAGGTTATTTAATGCCAAAGGTGTTTGAGTAAATTGCCTTTCACAAGGACAAACCACAGTAGCCAAACCAGGCTGGTCCAGTGGTATGTTTTTGAAACCTGCACTCTGGTTCGGAATTTGGCATTAACCACTGAGCCACTGTGGCTGCTGTCTCCATTAGAGACATGCAGGAGGTGTATCTGTATTACATGTATTTTGCACCCCCTAGAATTATGTAAACATGTCTGTTAAAAGAAAATTTAAATTACACTTTGGTTTCTGCATCATACAGGAAATTCAAGGAAATAAATTTTGATGTGTTCGTGGTAGAGTGACTTTTTTCATTGAGGTTGGGCAGGTGCATAAATGTAATTACTGCTGCACAGTTGACCTTACTTTAAAGTCCTACATCATTAACCTTTTCATTTTTAGCTGGACTCATTCTAGACCAGAAGACACCAGACCATTTTCATTTTTAGCTGGACTGGTCCTAGACCAGAAGACACCAGACCATTTTCATTTTTAGCTGGACTGGTCCTAGACCAGAAGAGACGAGACCATTTTCATTTTTAGCTGGACTCGTACTAGACCAGAAGACACCAGACCATTTTCATTTTTAGCTGGACTGGTCCTAGACCAGAAGACACCAGACCATTTTCATTTTTAGCTGGACTGGTCCTAGACCAGAAGACACCTGACCATTTTCATTTTTAGCTGGACTGGTCCTAGACCAGAAGACACCAGACCATTTTCATTTTTAGCTGGACTGGTCCTAGACCAGAAGACACCAGACCATTTTCATTTTTAGCTGGACTGGTCCTAGACCAGAAGAGCTTGTGGAATGCCGTTTTCTGCTGTCCATCCGTCTGTTAGTACATGTTTGTTATCACTGCTCCTTCTAAACTGCTTGGAGGATAGCCATGAAACGTTACACACTATCTAGTTAGTCCTAAATGAAAATGGTGCTGCTCAGACATCCAGTGTGGCTACTGTATCTGTCATCTTGAAAATCTTGAGATGCTAAACTTCCTAAATATATGGTTAATATCAGTGTGGGGTTTTCACTTAAAGACGTCATATGATTGCTACTTGTTCCTAAATGAAAATTTTGCCAGTCGGATGTCCAATATAGTTGTATTATCAGCCATCTTGAAAATCATGTTATTGCTACTCAATCCTGAATGGAAAGTCATATCAGCATGGAATTTTCTTCAGAAGATTTGTTATGAGGTCTGGTTGGTCCTAAATGAAAATGCTTTAACTTAAATATCCAATATGGCTGCCACAGTCTTCTGCCGTTTTTAAAATCTTGTTATTCCTACTTCTGGATGGATGTTTTTTTTTTTACTTAGAGCCTTCATGTGATGTCTTGTTGGGCTAAAAAAAATGGTGCTGATTTTATATTCATTATGGCCATCACGGCAGTGATCTTGAACATGGTGCCAATCTGGCCACAATGAACCAGTCGCTAATCTTGTCTGTAATTCTCCTGAATTGATGGCTATATCAGGATAAGGGTTTTCATCTGATGGTGTCTAGTTTGGCCCAAGAGAAAAGTGGTGTCGATCTTAAATCAATATGGCTGCCAATTTGGCTAATTTTACAATCGTATCACTCAGGAATTTCAGAGATGGCTTCAACTGTTGGCAATTAAAAATAAAAAAATTTATTGAATTGCTGTCTTTGCTAATATGAAAGTGCTATATATTTCATTGCAATTTTTATAGATAACTACAGTGCTTCCAGTTGTTTAAGTGTTTAAGGCTCTACAGCTACTTAAGTTTACAAAATCTGCAGAATTTAGTTTTAACTTTACCCTAGCGCCACTCCACCCACCTGACATTGCCAATACATATAAAAATATTTACAAAAGTCAAATTTATGCATAAAATGCCCATGCAAGTTATTCTTCTGTACCTGAATAATATCCTTCATCAAAGAGATGCAGTTAGTACGCCTGATTTAAGGTCTGTTAGAAGTAAAATGACATTATATAGTAGGACTCTCAAAATACAGGTCCGCTGGTATGGAACATTGCTCCTAGTGGCATAATGGCATTTCTCCTTGTATTTCTTCTTGTCATAAATCTGGTTTTATGGATAAAAGACCAACAGTTGCAAGTATGTGTACTGATTATAAGAAGGTGAATAGAGTGACAGAAACAGATTCATTCCCATTACCAAGAATCAATGACTGTATTGATAAGATCGGGAATGCCAAGTATGTCACCATGTTTGACCTTCTAAAAGGATTTTGGCAAATTCCACTAAGAGAAAGAGCAAAGGATATTTTAGCTTTCGTGACTCCAGATGGACTTTACTAATATAAAGTAATGCTGTTTGGGATGAAAGGGTCGCCAGGTACATTTAAACGTCTCATGAATATGATTACCTCTGGTCTAGACAATTGTGATGCTTACATCGATGATGTCATGATCTACAATGACACCAGGAAAGACCATTTAGCATCAATTTGGAAATTCTTTGACAGACTCGCTGATGCATGTTTGACAGTTTATCTAAAAGTGAGTTCTGCAATGCTAGAGTAACTTTTCTAGGACATATCGTGGGGCATGGACAAGTTAAACCAATAGATGCTAAGGTCAAGCTATCTCTGAATTTCCCGTGCCTGTTAATAAAAAGCAACTGATACGAGTTTTGGGTATGGCTGGATACTATCGAAAATTTTGTTCCAATTTTTCTATAATTGCTGAACCCCTGACAAATTTATTGAGTAAGAAAAACAAGTTCCTTTGGACTGAAAAATGTCAGGAGGCTTTTGACAAGTTAAAAGCCATACTTAAAAGGGTGCCAGTTCTTACAGCTCCAAATTTCAGCCAATCATTTAAACTGTCTGTTGATGCAAGTGATGCTGGTGTTGGAGGAGTTTTGATTCAAGAAGATGAAAATGGTCATCCAGTGTGCTATTTTTCTAAGAAATTAAATAAGCACCAAAGAAATTATTCAGTAATCGAGAAGGATTGTTTGGCTTTGATATTGGCATTACGGCATATTGAAGTTTACATTAGTTCAGCTCCTTCTTTGATTATTGTATTTAGTGACCACAACCCCTTTACTTTCATCGGCAAGATGAAAAATAAAATCAAATACTATTAAGGTGGAGTTTATTGTTACATGAATATAATCATGACATCAGGCTCATCAAGGGAAAAGATAATTTAATAGCAGATGCACTTTCCCATGTATAACGATGTATTGTTTCATGTACACTGTGTGTAATTTATATTAGTTCTTTTTAATCTCATGTATAATTAGTATGTGGTAAAATGAAAGCTTTATCATATAAATCTTTTTCTTTATGGGGGGCAGTGTTATGTATATGTGATTTAATTTATATCTGATTTAATTGTTTGTAAGTTTTAAAATCTTTTTCTTTTTTAATTTCATTATATGTCAAAATTATTGTAGTTTTGTTTACTAGGAACTTGATACTTTTCCAGAAAACAGTTTGACCTTGACTGTTCTTTTTGTAAACAGTTAAAGCTGTCCTAGTTCCTGACCTTAATTCAAAATTAGTAACAGTTATGTGAACAGTTTTTTAAAATTTATTTTTATTGTGGGAATAATAAGGCTGAGATCAAGGCTGTATTGAATACATGACCCTAGGCTTGTAAATAGTTTTATTGAAGTAAACAACTTTTTTCTATTTCATTCTTTGAGTAAAATGATTGGTTCTTGTCATTGCCATTCGGAGAGTACATGATGTAAACATGATCATATGATCCTTATCTGGGCATCAGTTTTGTGCAATATTCAAGTTTTAAACCATTGCCTAGAGAGAGAGAGATCAGAGTCGGGCTTCTAAACACTGGGATGTAAAGGTGTTTCTTTTGTTATGTTATTTTGGGAATAACATTTTAATGTTTTTTCGAATTATTTGGATTCTAAGGGACTAAGTTGTTTCTCTGGAAGTATTTTGAGTGCTTATTCAGAATTCTTGGATTATTTTTGGATTTGATTCTTAAGACCGTAAGTTTTTATTTTTTCATTTTTTTTTACACTATCTTTCCAGGGAAGTTAAATTATTTGTTAAATTTTTCAAAGCTTGTTGTTTTCACTTTTTCTTGTGTTGCTGTTTATTTGAGCATAAACACCTAACATAAGAGTATCAAAAGTCTACTAATGGTGTCTAGTTTGTGGTAAATGAAAATGGTACAGATCTTTCATCCAGTATTGCTGCCGCAGTTGGTAATTTAAAAATCATGCCACTTGAATATCGGAGATGGTTTCAATACTAAGCAGTAAAAAGAACATGATCTGATCAAGACTGTCTGGCAATTCTTCACAGTGAGTACAGTAAGGATTCTTTTTTCGGTATAGTACTCCAAATCTTTGTTATTTACTAGTTGCATACATTCTTCAACTGTTTTGAATTCACATAAATAAATTTGTCCACTTTTATGATATGCTTCTGCAATGGGAGACTAAATATTATGGTAGGCTTCTGCTATTGAAGACTAAATATTATGATAGGCTTCTGCTATTGAAGACTAAATATTATGATAGACTTCTGCTATGGAAGACTAAATAGTATGATAGGTTTCTGCTAGGCTTATTATTCTGCTATGGGAGGCACTACATATTAAGATAGGCTTCTGTAAATATTATGATAGGCTTCTGCTATGGGAGACTGTTGATATTAAGATAGGCTTCTGCTGTGGGAGACTAAATATTATGATTAGCTTCTGCTAGACTAAATATTCTGGCTATGGGAGACTACATATTATGATAGGCTTCTGCTGTGGGAGACTAAATATTACGATTGGCTTCTGCTAAATATTCTGCTTTGAGAGAGACAGTACATATTATGATAGGCTTCTGCTGTGGGAAACTAAATATTATGATAGGCTTCAGCTATGGGAGACTGTAAATATGATAGGCTTCTGCTATGGGAGACCATAATTTACAGTGAATTGTCAGATCTTGCATCCTGATTGGTCATTGAAAGATTGTTACATATATCTGATTTAATTTATATTTATTTTAATTTTATTGTTCGTTTGTCAGCTTTAATTTTTTTTAATTCTATTGCTTGCTATTATAATATAATCTTGATTACCTGATTTGGATTTTTTTTCAAGAAAATAGTTTGACCTTGACAGTTTATTTGGTAAACACTTAAAGCTGACCTAGTTCCTATCCTTAATTCAAAATTGGTAACAGCCACGTGAACAAGTTCTTTTTTGTATATGTTTTTATTGTGGGAATAATAAGAGGGAGATCAAGGCTGTGTTGGATATGTGACCCTCGACTTGTATAAAGTTTTTAGTGAAGTAAGCAACTTTTATTCTCGGAGTGAAATGATTGGTTTTTATCAAGGTCATACCGGGGCTACATAATTGTTTTTATGTAAACATGATCACGTGATCCTCTATTTTGCAATTAGGCATTTCCAGAATTGCGCATTACATAGTTTTAATAGTGATGCTTAGAGAGAAATCTCACAGTCTGGGCTTAAAAATGCTTGATGTCAAGTCATTTCCTTCTGTTAAAGCCGGTTTTCGAGTTATATGTTAATTGTTCTTCAGATTATTTGGATTTTAAAAGATTAATTCATTTCTCTGGAAATATTTTTGTGCTCATATAGAATTCCTGAACAAAGACATTTCTTAAACATTTTATTCAGATTTCCAACACCAGAGTGTTACCTCTTGTGTTTCTACAAGGAACTATAGACCACAACACAATACAATATACAGCATATGTCATCGCCTTCCATCTTGGATTCTTCATCAGGACTTTAACTTTATTTCATTTGAACATTTCAGTATTAGGACTTCTAAAATTTTATTTGTGGATTATTCTTGGATTATTTTTGGATTTGATTCTTAAAACTGTAAGTTCTTATTTTTTTTTCATTTTTACAGTATTTTTCTAGGGAAATAAATTATTTGTTATATTTTTCAAAGCTTGTTGCTTTCACACTTTCTTGTGTCGCTGTTTATTTGAGCCTAAACACGTAACATAAGAATATAGACATTCAATGCAGGGCTACAAGCACTAGCAAGATGGTAGTGCTGTATAAACATAGGACATTTAAGTAATTTAGCTTCAGGGGCCCCGAGTGTCCGAGTGGTCTAAAGCGCTCTCCGTTTCGGATCACTGCCATCTCACCTCTGTCTGCGTGGGTTCAAGTCTCGGATTTGGCTAATGTTGGTATGTGAGAAAGCTTGCCAGTAGCTTCTCGTGGGTCGGTGGTTCTTTCCGGGGTTTTTCCGGGTTCTTCCTCCACCATTAATACTGGCCGCCATGTATAGCCTATCGTGTGCTGAAAAATGGTGTTAAACCCTACAACAACAACAACAACATAATTTAGCTTCAAGAGGGTTCTGATACTTTTCCAGATCTTCCACCCAAGGAACATTTAAAATGTTTGAAATCTCTCTTAACCAAATGGTACAAGAAAGTTTGTATTTTCTTACTGCTTTGGCACATTCCTCCCATCTGATCCTGGTTCATTACTTGCCCATCTACACCTGTCCTGAATAATTATGGTTGTTATCCTGACTGGTTTGTGCAGTTTCCAACAAGTCAGCTTGTGCTCTCTCTCTCTTTCATGTCCATTCCAATGTAAGAACTCCAAGAACCTGAAAGCCATACTTAGTTGGCTTTCCTACCAGAGGTCAGGGATAAACTGGACTAGGTACATTCAGGTAATATATATACTCCATGTTTACATTTAGAATTTCCTTTTCCCTGCCATTTGCATGCAGTCTATTTTTCACATTCGGCACATCAGTGCCTCAATCTACCCTTAAAGGTTTTATAAACTTTTGCCAGTCAGTTCAGTGTATTTTCCAGTTCTGTCAGTTCCTTTTTTTGAATTGTTTTCAGAATAAGAAGCTGATCTCACCCCTGCAAATGAAAATGTTACACAGGAAACTCAAGTGTAGATCATTGACCTTGCACTTTGCACATAAAAAGCATGATTCTTCAAAATAACTGAAATTCTTGTTCAGAAATAAAATCACCAGCCTGTATTAAACCTTTATTAGCATTGCTAGGCTAGAATCTTCATTTATGCATCTAATAGCTTTAAGAATACAAATTATTCTATATCATTTTTTTTATTTAGAAAGGTTCTTTTGTGTATTTTTGATATGTCTCAAAAGAATTTTCATGTGCATTCTGTATAGATCTGGGTTTTTGTTTCTTTGCGCACATCATTGTCTGAAAAGTTTGCTACTGTGGAAAACAAAATCCCTTAATCTGCCACCATGTCTAATAAATATTCATCACTGCATTCTTTGAATGTTAGGTACTTTTCTCCCTTTGTATTACTGACAAGTTTTTCAAGATCGTTGACAAGTTTAGCAGTATTACTGTCAGTTTAGTGGTATCACTGACAAGTTTAGCTGTATCACTGACAATTTTATCACTATCGCTTATTTATGAAATTGTAGACATCCTAATTGGTCTGACAAAATTATCAGCATCACTGTCACTTAATTGTGCCCACATCTCATCCTTTGTCATTTGTTCAGCCTTCTCTTCAACAACATGCTAATTGATAGTGTTCTCCAGGAAATTTTACATGATTTCCAAAAGATCACTTTTTCAGTCAAGTAAATCAGTTAAATTATAGATTTTCAAGGTTTGTGATCAGGTAAAATCCATAAAAAGTTCAGTATCCTTCAAGATCCTTGCCTGTTTGAGATAATGTCATGTCTTCTTTGGTATGCCATATCCTGTTGCGCAATTCGATAACCTGTAAAATTTTAAATAGATTTATTTACAAATTGAAAAGATCGGTTGTACTGCATGATATCATTTTTTGTCACTGGATCGCCAAAGGTAATTCCTGTGTGAGGTCATAGTTTATTCAGGTCAGGTCAGCTGTAATATTTGAACTGTTGTATACGGTACTTAGTGTTCAACGAGGCTGTTTAGGCCAAACAAAGATGTGTTTCTTATTGCACTGGTTTTAAAATTAAGATAGGTAGGCAGATTTTTTTTAAAAACAAAAAAATCCCCATCACATATATATATATATATATATATATATATATATATATATATATATATATATATATATATATATATATATATATATATATATTATAATTATTAGTATATATGATTACTGAACGTTCCAAGTACTCGGCTATTTTTTTGTTATTATTTTTTTTATTTACACATATATATATATATATTATATATTATAATGATTAATATATATAATGTTTGCGTCACGTATTGGGCTAAACAAGCTCAGTTAGATGCAAAATCAATATCGGGAATTTTTATTTATATTTTTAAAATTTATTTTTTATATTTATATTTTTAAAATTTATTTTTTATTTACACATATATATTATAATGATTAGTATATATAATATACACATCAAGTATTGGACTAAACAAGCTTAATTAGGTAGATGCACTCATCATTATCAGGAATTTTTTTGTTTTCAGTTTTTTTAACCCAAGGCAAAAAGGTGCTAGGGTTGGCAGAGAAACCCAGAGACAGTTGGCCAACCAGAAATACACATGTACATGTATATATTTTTTCCGGCTTTACAATATTTCCACTGAAAAGTGTACAAATTCCACCGTGGACATTCACTACAGATGCAGTATTGGATACAGCTGCAGAAGAAATGGTTCATGGTAGTTTTTGTGGGTTTGATGTCATTTTTCAGCATATGATAGGCTATACATTATGGTCCATATATTTATTGGAGGAAAAACCCAGAAAACCCCAAAAAGGACCATCAACCCATGGGAAGATACTGGCAAGCTTTCTCACATACCCTTGTTGGCTGAGCTGGTACTCAAATCTGTATGGACCAGTGTTTCCCTTTACCCTCATTTGCGCTTCAGAGACCCCCAAATTTTTAATTTGACCCCAAGTTTTGATACCAAAGTTTGTTTTTAACTCAGTCTGACCCCCAGTTTGACACCAATGTGATTTTTGACTCTCAGGCTTGCACCCCTAGGGGATACACTGGTATGGACAGAGGTGAGGTGTCTGATCTGCAAAGGTGAGCACCTTAGACCACTTGACAAACTGATGCCCCAGAAGAAATTGCATTGGAGTTGTTGGATATTTGTCTGAAAAATATGACTATTGGGTGCAGAAATTGTATTAAAACTACTGTTGAGAGGTGAGTTTATTTGTTTTTATAGGTTGGCATTTCAACCATGCCTTACTGGAGATGGTTTGCAAGATCAATAACAGCAGTATATATGGTCTGCATTACAGTGTGCTGGCAGGCATTTATCTGCATTAGTGTGCTGGTAGGCATTTATCTGCATTACAGTGTGCAGGCAGGCATTTATCTGCATTACAGTGTGCTGGTATGCATTTATCTGCATTAGTGTGCTGGTAGACACTTATCTGCATTACAGTGTGCTGGCAGGTATTTATCTGCATTACAGTGTGCTGGCAGGCATTTATCTGCACAGACTCTGTGTTCCTTTTGGACAGTGTGCTGGATTGTTTTGGTCCTTCCACATCTTTGGTTTAACTAAGCAAAATGGGTTTACAGATGTTATAGTTTTAGTTTGGCATTTGGAGACTTCTGTATGGGAAAATTGGCCATATTCCGACATATGTAACCATTATTGTGCATTTTTTTAAATACTCACCCATTTTTGTCCTAATGTCCATTTGGCTACTGATTGGAAAGGTGGGTGCTATATTATTAATAGTTATAGTTAATTAAAATGGTTCCAGAAAGTGGGTTAAGGAAAATTCCCATTGTTGCACCCAATTTGTAATTTGAAAAATTGGCAAGGATTTCATGGGCTTATCTAACCAGTCAGAAAAGTGATGTTAATATGTTAACATATAAAAAAACGTAATAAATCACAAACACTGTATATAAAGTGTACAGATTACAGTATGTGACAAACTTGTTTGTATGCGATTGCTTCAATTAATACATGTGCTGCAGTGATGCCTACACTAATGGAGTTCAACAAAGTTGGAATCGTCCATTGTCCTTCATTAGAAGTAAGGAATGATTTACAATTCAAAATTATATTTATCTAGCATCACATAAAAATGCATTTTTAAAATTACATACACTAATGATTCAGATATTTCAGTCATAAGGGATCAAATATTTAGATTTCTGAGTTGTGAATGGGGTGGGGTTTTCTTTTGAACCAGTATATTTATTTTAATTTCGCATTGAGATTATTCATTTTTTTAAACTAATCATTAGGATATATAATTGGTTCTTTTTCCTATTAGTCCAAAGAAAAGTATTTTATAATGCCTGTTTTGTATACATTTAGCCATTCATATTCATTAATATTGTAGGAAAAACTAATGCACTGTCAGAACCATGTGTAAATGGGTTATGGATCAATGGTGAACACCTTTAGAGGCTGAGAAAATCTCAGGAGGTAAACAAATTGAATAATTTACCCACTCCAAGTAAACTTAAGAAACTTTGATAGTCTCTGTATTCGAATGATAATTAGCATCTCTGTATTGGAATGCTAATTAGCATGTCTCTGTTGGAATGTTAATTACTAATTAGCATCTCTGTATTGGAATGTTAATTAGCATCTCTTTATTGGAACGCTAATTACTAATTAGAATATCTGTATTGGAATGTTAATTAGCATATCTGTATTGGAATGCTAATTAGCATGTCTGTTGGAATGTTAATTACTAATCAGCATCTCTGTATTGGAATGTTAATTAGCATATCTTTGTTGGAATGCTAATTAGCATGTCTATTAGAATGGTAATTACTAATTAGCATCTCTATTGAAATGTTAATTAACATAACTGTATTGGAATGATAATTAGCATGTCTGTATTGGAATGTTGCTTACTAATTAGCATGTCTATTGAAATGCTAATTAGCATCTCTATTGGAATACTAATTAGCATCTATGTATTGGAATGTTAATTAGCATCTCTATTGGAATGTTAATTAACATAACTGTTGGAATGATAATTAGCATCTCTGTATTGGAATGCTATTTACTAATTAGCATCTCTGTATTGGAATGTTAAGTAGCATAACTTTTGGAATGCTAATTAGCATCTCTGTTGGAATGCTAATTACTAATTAGCATGTCTATTGAAATGCTAATTAGCATTTTTTTTAAAAATACTAAGTTGCATCTCTGTTTTGGAATACTAATTAGCATCTCTATATTGGAATGACAATTAGCATCTATTGGAATACTAATTAGCATCTCTGTATTGGAATACGAATTAACAGCTCTGTATTGGAATATTAATTAGCATCACTCTATTGGAATACTAATTAGCATCTCTGTATTGGAATACTAATTAGCATCTCTACTGGAATACCAATGAGCATCTCTGTATTGGAATGCGAAATAGCATCTCTCTATTGGAATACTAATTGGCATGTCTATTGGAATGCTAATTAGCATCTCTGTATTGGAATACTAATTAGCATCTCTATATTGGTATGCTAATTAGCATCTCTAGTGAGTGCTTATTAGCATCTCTAGTTGAGTGCTAATTAGCATCTCTATTGGAATGCTAATTAGCATCTCTATATTGGAATGCTAATTAGCATCTGTCAGAGGATTAGAAGTGAAGGAAACATTTTTTCAAGATGAGCTCTATCTGCTTTAAATATTATTTGCATGCAAAGTTCATGATGAACAAATGTAGATATTTCAAGTTGATAATTAGGCAGAATTTTTTATTTGGTTTGGTTCCAGTAAAAAGCTTAGAAACAGTGATATCAGTCTCTCATGGAGTCTCTTTTCATCAGAGAAAAGGAATTTCTTCTGAAAAATTTGATTGGAAAGGCATAGGTCCAACTGTTGTGTATGGTGAGACAGTTTTAAAGTTCAGGGGTGACTTGTAAAAACTCTTCATTGTAGTAATTCATTACTTTAATATCACCTCAGAATTTACATGTACCTCCTCCAATACCGCACCAGTGGCCTAAGTTGTTAGAGCTTCTGCTTTGGATGCAGGGGTTTGCAGGTTCAAACCCCAGCCAGCCTAGTCATATCAAAGACTTAGAAAAATGGTACTAGCAGCTGCTTGGCTTGCTGCTCAGCATTAAGAGGTTAGGACTGGTCATCCTGGTGTCAGGATAATGTGACTGGGTGGGATATGATGCTACATGCCTGCAGCATGATGCCACAGTGCTAGACATCCCTATAAACTGCCACATTGCAGACATAGTAGCAATATGACTGAAAAGTTGTTAAAGCTATGTTAAAAATCCAAATCATAAACCTTTCCTCTGACTGATGTTTTTTTGTTGTTGTGGGTTTTATTTGGTGGTTTTTGTTTTTTTTGGGGGGGGTTTAGGTCTTATTTAGGGTGTTGATATATCCCACAGTCCTCCACCTGTTTGTTTCAAGGTATTAGCAAGGGTATACTTTTGGCAATGTAGGGTTGAGAACGACATCTTGCTCTTTGGTTTCTGATTGGAATTCTCATGGGCACACTGTCCCAAGCACCAGTTTCTTCAGAACCCTTGTAAAACTAATTTTCTCTTGCTACAGTACAGTTAGTGTCATGTCATTTAATTTCAGAAACAAATCATCTCCAAAAAGTCACAGAGGAAACTGGAGAAAGTATGTTGTATAGAGTACAATATTGTTGTTGTTTTAAGTGTTTTCATATCATGTCACCATGTGCCTCCTTAGAGAAAAATTGCATTGCATCTTCCCCATTCATCATCAACACACAGATGTGGATCAGCTTTTGTGTGTATTGGGATTTCCTCATTTTTCATGAGCACACATAATAAGATAATACATCATCAACAGCACAATGTAATGATCTCCAAGTTGATTGACAAGTTACTTCATGGAAGAGAAATATCAGTTGGCTTATTCACCCAAGCTGAAAGGCCATGTTAGGTCACAATGGCAAGAAAGATTAACTCACTGGCAGTAATGGTAAATGGTTAAACAGGTGTATGTTTTTCCATATGAAACAAGGAAATCTATGCACAGGCAACCCTGGATGTTAAAGTGTTGTAGCAGATTGTTGACTTTAGCTTCTGATGATGCTGCCTATGAAAGTAATGATGTCTGAAATCAGACTTTTTGCCTCAGCTTTTGTTTTAGTTAGTAAGGCTGCTAATTTGACAATAGTTATACAATCTTTTTCATTATCATTTGCTGAAATCAGCTCAAAATAAATATAAAATTAAGTCAGAGAAACAATGTAACAAAAATGTAAAGTCTTGTAAAAAAAATAGATGGCTACAATGTTAACAGGTTTGGAGCATGCTGCTTCTTTCTAACAAGAAGGCATAACGTTGCACTCTTGTACTGTATAAATCCAGATTTCTAGATTAATAAGCTTGTCACAATTTATTTTTCAAAATTTATTTTAGGAATCTTGTTATTCTTTAGTCTCACGTGTTGCACACAGAGATTGTGCATGCAACATTTATCAACTCTGAGAAGAATTTCAAAATGGGCTGTCCATTTTGGGAAGCTTTCAATTTGGCAGCTGCTGCATACAGTTGCTTGTAAAATCTTTCTTATCTGATCCCAAACCATCAGTACTCCATTAAATGTAAGTGTTCTTTTTTTTTTGATCCTCCGCAGAGATGATGTTATTAGCAGATACATGCAGTTATGGCCCTTTAATTTCAACAAGTACATGTGATTCAGCTAGACTTGCCCCAAAATAGCTTTTAATTTCATTTTCATTTGTCATATTTGGAGGCATTTTATATAAGCTGAACTAGCCTTCAGAGTTTTTATGTCCGTTTTAGACAGGTTGTTAAGGTCTATGGGGAATGATGTCTTAGAGTTTTTGACAGTTGTAGCAGGCTTTCATTTTGAGAATTTTCAAACCTTAGTCACAGCAAATTTGTTCATTTCTTTTGTTTGCTTCTTAACTCCTCATCTTATGGAGGATGTTGCGGTCATCTGCTGCACATTTTTGGGGTTAAAACCCAGAGAACTATGAGTCAAACGCAGGATGAATAATTGAAACGCACTATGATGGATCGTTTTCTTATAAACTAGGTCAAATGTTAAAACGTTTAATGAAAAGTTAACAAAATAGGCACCGCTCTGGTGGCCTAGTGGTTAGAGCATTCGCCTTGGATGCGGGAGGTCATGGGTTTGATCCCTGGCCGAGTCATACCAAAGACTTACAAAAATGGTACTAACAGCTGCCTCGCTTTAAGAAGTTAGTGTTAGGACTGGTTGGCCTGGTGTCAGGATAATGTGACTGGGTGGGACATCATGCTGCATGTCTGTGGCATGATGCCCCAGTGCTAGACATCACTATAAACTGTCACACTGCAGACATCGTAGCAATATGACTGAATTTTTTTTAAAGCTACGTTAAAAATCCAAATCACACACACACACACACACACACAATATTGGCTAAAATTAAACTTGACAGTGACAGGAAATATGATGAAAAAAGTGAACGAGACTTCGGGACTTTAAAGGTTCTTAGCTGCAGGAATTTCTTTGGTGCAAGGCCAATGAAGCTCGAACAGTAGCAACTTGTAACATTATTATGTAAGAGATACCCTCAGCTGCAGACAAAACGGTGGATTGTTTGCAGGACAGATTATCACAAGGAAAGACATGCTGTTATTAGCTACATGTATGCTCAGGCAAGATGGGAATAATTATAATATGCTTTTGGAAATTAACTATAGACCCAGAGATAAAAACATGTCTTTTTTTCACCAAATCCTGTGATCAAGTGCTAATGTTTTGCAGTGACTTATGGTTGTGGCAGTGACTTATGGTTATGGCAATGACTTATGGCAAAGCAGATGCTCCAAAGCTTGTATATCTGGCCACATTATAATTTTAGTGCGTGTTTCAAGGTGAGTGAATGTGTGATGAAATCTTCAAATTACATTTGATCCTCTTAGTTGGCCAAATAAGTGGTCCACACATATTTTTAAAACAAGCAATATTTTAACCTTTAAAAAGAGCAATATTTTTTAAAAAAGTTTTAAGCAAATTATTGAACATTTTAACTGGAGCACCTTGATTGAAATTGAATTTTCAATTAAGTGTGTAGACTCTTATTCAGTGCACAAGAGGCAATGACAGAAAACATACTGAAAAGACTTGTAGTAGTTGAATATATTAGGGGATGCTCTACAGAAATTATGAACTTCTGAGAGAGTGGTGGATGTAATGTGAAGTTGTTTTAATTTGCAACATGCACATTGGAGAGAATGTTGGTATACCTCTATGTTACTTTCATGTACTGTGGCTGAAATGTCTTTGGATATTGTACTTATGGAAATTGCACATAATCTAAACACATGTGTAACTAAAATGACTGCTCCCTTGTGTGCATAAAATTAGAATGAATTAGTCTAAAAGTACACTATCTTTAACAGTTATTAAAATAGGGAAACAAATTTTGCCAGAACAAGATACTACCAGCATATGAAGGTTCATTGAATGAATTACCAAATATATCAAATGTACAAAAAGTTGTCAGCTCTTTTGTTTTTAAAAACAATTTAACTCTGAAGTCCAGGAAGTGAAAATGACCAAGTGGAGCTAGCAGTTTTTTGAGAGGTGCATATCTGAAGTAAGGCCAAGCTGTATACTCTATGATCCATATTACACACATCAATCAAATACTAAATTAAATGGAATTAGTTCTTTGCACAATACCTAAGATATACAAGGTCTTTTTTAAATAGCTTGTATAACCATTTGAGGAAAACCAGGGAAATTCTTTTTCTTTAAAAATCCAAGCAAAATATAAAACCATAGAGTGCCAAATTGATGATGCACAATCACTGTTAAGGACATTCCAAATATAGTGAAATTTGATGGATCATGTATGTAAATGGCAGTGAAGTCCATTTTTTAAAATTTATTTGAAACTTGCCAATGCCAAATGTTGACAAGAACAAGAAATGCCATGTCTGACCACGTGGTGTACCAAAGTAAGATTGCACCATGGACAGTTCCATTCCAGATCTGGCTTCGGTTCAAAACCAGTCATCAAACACTGCTTAAAATTGTTCTTGAAAAATTCATATGCTGCTCAGAAACTTGTATATCCAAAGGAAAAGACAATTACATGTATTGTTAAGTAATGAATTCCTCAGATTTCCAGCTGGTGATCATCATCTTACGGACTAAAATATAAGTTACACTTCAAAAGTACATCAACTTTTGGACCAAAATCGGCACAACATAACAACAATTTTGAAACTATTCAATCACCAGATAATGTAATTTTAAAGAACCACTCACCAGCTTAAGTGGTTTAAAGTTCAGGGCTGCTACTTGGTGGTTCTTAACACCAACCTAAAAAGTTATATATAGATACGATTTAACCTCTTCACCATCTTGATGAAGTCTCAATGCTTCATTTACTACACAGATTTTTTTTCTAAGATTTTAGGACCAAGGATGCGTGAAATTGAAATGGTGGACAGTAACACTCATTTTTGATTATTTTTTTGTTTGCCCAGATTGTACTTCTGTTTGGGAGTAAATCAAAGCTGTGTGAATTTTAATGCACAATCAGAGAAGATTTATCTCAAATTATCGTACATTGGATAATAATTTGATGTATGTTTTAAATGTCTTTTTCTTTTACATTTAAAACTTTATGAATACTTTAACATTTATTTACTTATAAGGTATTTTAAAAAATGTTTCTAGTTTTACATATTTGCCAAGTCCCCATTGTCGAGGAGAAAACTTGATCTCCAGAAAAGTCAGAAATTTTGGATGACAGGTTATTTTTATATTTGCGCTTTTGGTTAGCACCAGGCAAAATATTGTGGGGTTTACAAGGGAAAAAATATAAATACATGTATGTCATAACGAGACCATGATAAATCCAAAAGATAGTGGTACCCTATGAAAATATATTTTTCAAAATGCCTTGACGTTGGGGTGGGAAGAGCAAGACAGATGCATTAAATCAAGAACAATGATGTGAAAATATACTGCAGGTTTGGTATTATTTCATCATCATTATCATCATCATTATTATCATCATCATCATCAGCAGCATCATCATCATCATCATCATCATCATCAGTCCCGTAGTCTGGAAGACCGTTGGGGCACCACACAAGACCTAACAACCAGCTTCCTCCATTCCTCTCGATTTTCCGTCTTTCTCAGTGAGTCACTCAGTGTCAAGCCTGTCCACTCTCGAATGTTATCTTCCCACCTCTTTCTTTGCCTGCCTCTCTTTCTTCTTCCTTGTACATTGCCTTGTAGGATTGTCTTGGCAAGTCTTGATGATCGTGAGACATGCCCATACCACTGCAGTTACCGTTTTTCATTATGATCAGGAGGTCATCGTGGGGCCCAATGGCTTGTCTTATCCTTTGCCGTATTTCTTCATTGGTGATATGGTCTTTGTATGTGATGCTGAGGATTTTTCGGAAACATCTCATCTCTGTAGCCTGTATCCTTTTCTCCAAGCTTGCTTTTATGGTCCATGATTCGCAGGCATAGAGAAATATGGAGATCACCAGTGAATGCATCAGTCTGAATGCGATGTTCTTGTCGTTCCAGATGGGCTTCAGTTTTGTCAGCGCTGCTGTTGTCTGTGCAATCCTGGAGAGTATTTCATTATTTCATATAATGACTTTATCTTTGAACTTTTAGCATTCAACTTGAAAATCTTTTTATTGCTGAATTTATGGTCATATCAGCATTGGGTGTTCACTGAAAGACATCTTTTGATGCCTAGTTGGTACTTATTGCAAATGGTGCCAATCTTGAAAATCTTCCTAAATGGAGGGTACATAATATTGGCATAGGGTTTTTATCAGAAAACGTCTAATGAAGTCCAGTTTGCATTTGTTTGGTGCTTGTTGGTTATCCAGTATATGGCAGAAAAAGTGGCCAACTTTAAAATCTTGTTACTGTTACTACGGTACTCCTCAGTGGATGGTTATTCATAATCAGCATGAGGTTTTCACTAGCAGCTGTTTGATGACATTCATTTCAGTCAGTAGCGATCGTTGGAAGATGCAGCACGTACGTAAAAGCTATGATGCTAGCATTGATACGATCCCATCTTGTGCGTTAAGTGCATTGAAAGGTCTTGGCCTGACATTTGCTTCAGGCTGGAGAAGCTCAGGAAAAGACAACTCTTCTCCAGATATGGAAGAGAAAACCCTCTTAATGAGACAGTAGAAATGACGAGAAGCCCCATGTGAAGATGGTGGGGTTGTTGGTTGAAAACCTGTGTGGGTCAGTTGCCTCATTGTGTCAGTGAGAAAGGCACTTTGCTTGACATGATATAGCTAATAAGGTATTCTAAATGCCATTAAAACTACAAACCCCTGACCTACCCAACCCCAACACTTTTAGAAGTATGAAAGCTGTAATCTGATTTATGAATTAAGAGATAGAACATGACCTTGTACTGGTGACTGTTACAGCTACATATTTATAAGTAGATAACAATAATAACAAGAATAATGACTATATTTAAAGAGGATGACACAGTCACATGGAACTTGCTCTCCTTGTAGCCTGATACATATTTACATGCAGAGTTCATACATATATAGTTCCACGCAAGCAATAATAATAATAATAATAAAAAGCATTGATAATAAGCTACATTTATATATGGACATAATAAACAGATAATATCAATGCTCCAATTTTAGGTATATTGTGTATATAGAGTACAACTAGGTACATTGTATATATACAATACAACTAGGTACATTGTGTATATACAGTACAACAAGTTACATTGTGTATATACAGTATAATTAGGTACATTGTGTATATACAGTATAATTAGGTACATTGTGTATATACAGTACAACTAGGTACATTGTGTATATACAGTATAATTAGATACATTGTGTATATACAGTATAATTAGGTACATTGTGATATACAGTACAACTAGGTACATTGTGCATATACAGTGCAACTAGGTACATTCTGTATATACAGTACAACTAGGTACATTGTGCATATACAGTACAACTAGGTACATTGTGTATATACAGTACAATTAAGTACATTGTGTATATACAGTGCAACTAGGTACATTGTGCATATACAGTACAACTAGGTACATTGTGCATATACAGTACAACTAGGTACATTCTGTATATACAGTATAATTAGGTACATTGTGTATATACAGTACAACTAGGTACATTGTGTATATACAGTACAACTAGGTACATTGTGCATATACAGTACAACTAGGTACATTGTGCATATACAGTACAACTAGGTACATTCTGTATATACAGTACATCTAGGTACATTGTGTATATACAATACAACTAGGTACATTGTGTATGTACAGTATAATTAGGTACATTGTGTATATACAGTATAATTAGGTACATTGTGTATATACAGTACAACTAGGTATGTTGCCTATGTACAATACAAGAAAAGTGTGAGACAACAAAGTGGAAGGTTGGAGAATGTATACAGTCATGTACTTGAAGTAGCAATGTATTTGTCAAATCAAACAGGTTAGACTTTTCAACCCTAAGTCATACCAAAGACTTATAAGAATTGTATTAGCAACTGCTTTACTTGGCACTCAGCATTAAGTGGTTAGTGTTAGGACTGGCAGGCCCGGTGTCAGGATAATGTGACTGGGTGGGACATCTGTGGCAGGATACCTAGTGCTAGACATCACTATGAACTGCTGCACTGCAGACATTGTAGTGACAGAACTGAAAAGCTGTTAAAGCTATGTTAAAAATTCAAATCACACACACCCACACTAACATGAAATGCTTATAATCCATAGCCACTGAATGGATAATATTAAAAGTACTGTTGATGCCCAAGGCATTTTGCAAGGGAATAATTACTTAATTGTTTGGGAATCTTCTAAGTGATGCAGATTTCGTTTGTTTGATTTGGTGTTCATAATTCTATAAGGGAATTAAATGCCTTAGGATTCTTCAGTTTTTATGCCAGTTTTCTAAGGGAGAGAGTGTGTCTGGAGATGGTGATGATTTGTGAATGTCAGAAGATGGTGATGATTTGTGAGTGCCAGGAGATGGTGATGATTTGTGAGTGTCAGGAGATGGTGATGTTTTGTGAGTGTTAGGAGATGGTGATGATTTGTGATCTCCCTCACATCTTATTGGTTTTGTTATCTAGGAGATGATCGACTATGGTGTTATTCCCAGATCGGGTAAAGAATAAAATAAAATTTGTAATTAAGGGATGGAATTATATAGATCTGAGCAAATATATAGAATAACAAGAACTCCCGTATGTTAAATATAACAATTTAATCAGTTACATAAACAAAATTAAATCTAACATGATGTTTAATTGATTTGCTTTCTCCCAGAAATAGATTTACACAATTTATGTCAGGTATTTTCCTTGAAAACTCCAACCTAAATACATGTCAGGGTTTTTCTTCTCCTTGGATCAAGTAGTATTCTCACGGTACTGCATCAGATATAGTCTTATCAAAATTCAACAGAACTAGCTATGTTGATTCATAACTTGATACACATTCACAACCCTATTAACATGACTTCAGCTCCTTTCTAGCTCCACTTGCATTCCTACTGAGACCTTGACATAATCAGATATTATTACCACCCCTCTGTGGCTATAAATTAGTAGCTGAACTATTTAATCTAGCACATGTTCCCTGATTTATGGTTGAAAAAATTAACAACTTAAATGCACGAAAAACTAATGAACTTTGCTCCTTGTCCTAATTCTATTACTTTGCTAATTTGTGAATCACGACATACATTTCCATACATAAAAATATCAATTCTCAGCATAAAGGATACAAGTCATTCAAGACAGATAACTTACATAGTCACACAATTTGTATCAGAAGTAATGCATAAAATAATAGGAATCATGATAACTGTTACATACAAACAATTAAATTCTAATTCTTTCATATAATAATATATTGTATAACTTACTTACAATACATGAATCACATAACATGAGACAAAATGCATGCAAGCAATTAACTTCTGAACTCAATGAAATATTGAAGTATGAATTTAAAACTTACATCATTAAAATCATTGTATGTATTTAATACAATATATATTGTATTATGTTTATTGCTTACTGATCATCAAAGGATCCCATCTGTTTCTTCTCTGGATCCAGGCCTCTCAAATTTCCAAAGCCCCATGTCCCCTGCATAATTTATTTAATGAGAGGAGAACTTTATACTGATTTTGGTGCCAGCTTCCCCTTTTAGCAGGTAATCTACTTTAGCATAGCCAATCAGGATTACTTCTTTAACCACCAACAATTTGTATCACTCATCTAAGTTAGAATAATCCTCTCTAAGTTAGAATAATCCTCTCTAGTCTGCCTTTATTGATAACTATTCTGGAAAATATAATTTTGTGACACCAATTTCGGATGGCCCACAACATCCTAGAATTTTTCCTGATTTGTCTCAGCTCTTTGCCCCATATTGACCTTGCCTTAACAATGCATTCTTATCTGGCTCTATCCCTTGACTGACTCCTAATTAAAATCCACTCCTGCTTCCAAACAAAAGAGGCTTGTTATTACAAGTTGCCAAGCTATAGCTTGCCTAGCCAATACATCAATCTTTATGATTATATGTCACACTGACCAAGACAATGCACTGTGAAATTATTCGACAGAATTTTGCACCATTACATTGAGGAAATAGTGATTTATTTATAATTTTTTAGTTGGGCTAGCAAAGTGAAAAACATTTATTCTAAAACAGATAGTACCTTATGGATATGTGAATTAGTCTATGACTTGAATATTTAAAAAATTCTATTAGATTTTGTGAAACATTCAAGGACTTGAGTGGTATTCTACTTCAGTGGAATTTACTTTGATTATTAGAACTGCGATTCTGTAATGCACTATTGATAGCACCTATCAAAACAAATAAGCATATTAGAACCTTCATTTGAATACTTCTGGATAGTTTCCGAATTAAGGTGAAATTGATAGTACAATTTAGGATAATATTCTGGAATTCATACACTGCAAGTTATTTTGAATTTTTTCACTATTATTTTTTATTTTAGGGAAATAAATTTATAATTTGGAAAATTTAATGCTTGTTGGGTTTTACCTTGTCTTGTTACATAGTTGAAGCCCCTGTATGTCCCATCTGAAGGAGTTCTTTATTTGGTTGAGAAATGGAAAGGTGGTTAGCAGAAATTGATATTAAATTGAGAGTATTGCCTTGCTTTCTAGCATGAAATAGGTAATTGAGATATAATGGGGCCATATTTAAACTTTGTGCACAAATCTAGCCTTTCTCATCTAGGATGCATCTGTGAACTCTTTTTTGAAAGCAGAATAATTTACAAATATTCTTGTCAGAAGTGTTTCTCCAGATGACATTACTGCAGTCTAGGTATGGTTGTATATGGTTTTGGTAATAATAACCTCTTTTTCGTTGATACTTATGAAGTTATGACTTCATCTTCTTCAGTAACTACAGACATGAATTGACTTGACACACGACATGAAAATGTTAATTCCATTGCAGATTGTTGTCAACCATCCTGCCAAGGATTTTGGGATTGTTAACCATTTGTGAACAAATGTCAATCAGCTTAGGATTTAGAATGTTATTTTCCAAAATAGCTCTCTTAGAAATCATTAATACTTCAGTCTTATCTGTGTCTACTTTGATGCCATTTTCCTTACACCTGGTAGAAATCATTAATACTTCAGTCTTATCTATGTCTACTTTGATGCCATTTTCCTTACACCTGGTAGAAATCATTAATAGTTCAGTCTTATCTATGTCTGCTTTGATGCCATTTTCCTTACACCTGGTAGAAATCATTAATACTTCATTCTTATCTATGTCTACTTTGATGCCATTTTCCTTACACCTGGTAGAAATCATTAATACTTCATTCTTATCTATGTCTACTTTGATGCCATTTTCCTTATACCTGGTAGAAATCATTAATACTTCAGTCTTATCTATGTCTACTTTGATGCCATTTTCCTTAAAACTGTTAGAAATCCTTAATACTTCAGTCTTAAATATGTCTACTTCGATGCCATTTTCCTTACACCTGAATAGAAATCATTAATACTTCATTCTTATCTATGTCTACTTTGATGCCATTTTCCTTACACCTGGTAGAAATCATTAACACATTAGTCCTATCTATATCTACTTTGATGCAATTTCCTTACACCTGGTAAAAATCATTAAGACTTTAGTCTTATCTATGTCTACTTTAATGCCATTTTCCTTACATCTGGTAGTAATCACTTATTACTTCAGTCTTTTCTGTGTTTACTTGCATGTTATTTTCCTTATATCAGGAATCTTTTCTTAGTAAGGCTGTGTGAAGCGAGACCTTTCATTTGTTTCTGGTCAGCGTTTAAGACAATGTTACCTATTTTCCCATTAATACAAATCTAACTAGTTGTTTAAGGCTAATAAATTAGTTACCTGGACAGGTAAACATAACTTTCAATATACATGTATCTTCAAAATCTACAGTCATTGCACAGTGTTGAAAGTAATACATTATGTTCCAAATCAACATTTTTTGCATTGGAGTTGATAACAGTTGCGAAAAGAGATAATTTTCTTAAACGAAAAACTCGGTTAATAGCTGTGTGTCAGTTTCAACTCTTGGCAAAGAAAAATGGGATGTAGTTCAGTGCACTCTTGTTAAAACCAGGGCAGACTGATTCCAGTTTTAGTCTACAGCACTCATATGATCTTGAAGTTTGTTATTCTATTCGTACACTTGCCAATGCCCGATGAATGAGTTAAATTAACATGCCATTACACCCACTTGTAAGATAACCATAAAATGTAAACTGTGCAATGTGAGAAAATTAAACAGGTTTGCAAGATTTTTATCAGAACTGTTAATCCAAGTATTGCCTGCAAAAGCTTCAGCCTGGATGCCAGTGAATTTGAATTGCACTAATGTTTAATGGCTCTCATGTTGATAAAATGTACCGGTTGTTTAATGCTATTAGTACAGCATTTAGGACTTTATGTTTGCAGTGTCTGTTAATGATGAAATTGGAAAAAGAAGATGCATCATTAGTACCGTATTTAGCTTAGAGCATACTCACCTGTACAAGTTTAAACTATTTAGTACACTGTCATTGTATTTATTACTCCAGGTTACTGACCAGGTCAGTCCTTGAAGACATCACTGACCACCAGCCATCACTGACCACCAGCCATTAGTACCATGAACTTGGCTGTTCAGAATTCTCTTCAGTGACTACCACATATCATACTTGATCACCACCACTACACTGGACCACTGTACAGCAGCAACAACTGGACCCTGAAAGTCTGAAACGAAAGCAGGCAACATGAGTGACCCAGTCAGAGGTCAGGCTCCCATTGATAGGGGCTGGGCGTGGGTGATTGTGTTAGGTAAGTAAATGTCTTACACATTATGCCGATTATTTTTAATATTGTCTGTGAGAACTAGAATAAATCCTGTTTCATCAGATGAAAATGATCGATGCTTGTTTGCAGGTTTCAGTCAAGGTTGAAACCTGATGGGGCCGCTAGCACATCAAGACGTTTAAAAATTTCATATGGGCCATTAACCTTTCTTCGTGACTGCTAGTGATTACAGGAAGATGACACAGTAAATATGATCACAGCTTAAAATAATTATTATTTCACAGATAGTAGAATATAGTATTGTTTTGAACAGGAGTAAGAATAATCAAAACTTGCTTTATAATTCAAAGTGAAGAACTAAGAATTGATGACAGAATTATGCATTACAATTGATATTCTGAGGTTTTTCAAGAAAAATTAATTCAATTTCTTTCAGGAAAATGAAATATGGGTAAATTTGTAACACTTGTCAAATAGAGTATGAATTTGAACTCGTCACGTTAAATGTTTGTAATACATTCATCTTGAAATTTTATACTTTTCTAACGGATTTGACATTCTGCAGGTTCAGCTCAAACAGCGTTATATTCATTTTTAGAATTCTGTTCAGAATACCTTCAGAATGGGCTTGAGGATGTAGAATAGGGTCAGTACACTCTTCTGCATGTAGTTAGAATGACTAATAGAGATTTGAGCCATCGTGGCTGAGGGGTTGATGTACTAGACTCGCAGCTGAAAAGATACAGGTTAAAATCCTGTCATTAAGTCAGTCAGAATCAGCTGCTGTGGTGTTTCTTTAGGGCAACACACTTTACAGCATTGCTTTGGTACCAAAGATAGAAGATTGGCAGTTGTTGGTGTTGTTGTTGTTGTAGGGTTTAATGCCACTTTTCAGCACATTATAGGATATACATGGCGGCCAGTATTAATGGTGGAGGAAGAACCTGGGAAAACCCAGAAAGAACCACCGACCCACAAGAAGCTACTGGCAAGCTTTCTCGCATACTTACATAGCCCAAACTCAAGACTCGAACCCACACAGAGAGAGGTGAAATGGCAGTGATCCGTAATGGTGAGTACTTTAGACCACTCGGGGCCCTGGAAGATGGGCAGCTAACTAACTTTGAAAGTAAAGAAAAACAATGAGATACAATGTATTTTATGAAAACCAGTTAAAAGGTCTTTGAAAACTACTGTACTTTAAATGTTCAAGACACAATCATTAGAGTGTGAGAGAGAGAGAGAGAGAGGGAAGGAAATCACTTCTAAGGACTTTCATGCAGTGATTTAAGTTCTAAGACTAACAGATGATTGCAAAATATCAAAATTGTTGTAAGCGTATTTGAATGATTATGGTTTATGTAGTGCATCAAAATAGTATGGCAAATACTGAGATAGTTATAAATTATGGATATTTACTTTTTTTAAATCAAAAACATCATCTGATATGTAATTTGACTTCCTCGTACTAGCTCCATGAATGACATCTTAAAATTTAGTTTGGTACACCTCTTGCTCGATAACTCAAGCACAACAGCGTCCACAGATATAGATGACACTATAAGCAAGGGCATGAGTTACTGGGGGATCTCCAAAAATTCGCTAGACATCGAGAAAACCCACTGGGGGGTGGAATGTGCTGCTTAATGGCTGAATCCTCATCAGTAATGCCATTTTTCTAATGAAATTGTTATTCTGCATAAGTTACATTTATTTTCAAATTGTCCAACATGTGAAAGATTGTTAACATTCCAAATGGACCCAGAACACAATATTACTATTATATTCTCTACATTTGTTTTTCTCAGTAATGAACCACTGTCTGACAATCAATACAAATCATATATTAATCCCAAATACCTTCAGAGATGACTTCACAGTGAATTTCTTGTCATAGGTTCACTGGCATTTCGTTGAGAGGCTGGACTGTAAACAAACCAATGGAACAGAAATTTCACTTCCGGATCATCACCAAGACCATATTACTTACTGTACACTGTCCTCGAAACACACATAGACATCCACACCATAAACTCATATTCTGAACAATAAACAATTGCCTTTAAATCTATACCAAGAATGCCTAAATCTAACTCTTAAATCGCCACCATAAAGGATACAGAAAAAAATGCTCTTAAAAGAGACTGGGACTACATTTGTGGATAGGGTACTGATTGTTGTTGTTGTTATAGGGTTTAATGCCATTTTTTAGCACAAGAGAGGCTATACATGGCGGCCAGTATTAATGGTGGAGGAAGAACCCGGAAAAACCCTGGAAAGAACCACCGACCCACGAGAAGCTTTCTGACATATTCACATTGACCGAGCCCGAGACTCGAACCCATGCAGACCTAGGTGAGATGGCAGTGATCCGTGACGGAGAGCGCTTTAGACCATTCGGGGCCCCGGGTAGGGTACTGAACCGGAACTAACAATTGTGATCTGATTCCAACTGGTTTCAATAACCATCATGTGAATGTGAAAACATCAGTGTATTACGTCACTGCTTTTTTAGTTTGTTGATTAGACTGGTTCCTGGAGTGATAATTAATAGTATAGTGCCAAGTAGGGAGTCATTGAAGCAGGGAACTAGACTAACTGTTGATACACCACCGAACAATATTCCTTTTTTTCAAAAACTGGAGTCATTTATTTTGTGAGACAATCGTCCATGTAGAAACTCAATTTTTTTATTGTTCAGTTAGTACAGTATTGATGTCGTGGTTTCATTGGAAGTAATAGTGAAACTTCTTATCATCCTTTAGGATATCTCAAAGTACCAGTTCAGGAATTCTTTCAAACTTGTTTGCCCACAAGGTCCGTGTCTTGAAACTGAGCTCTTTATTTCATGAGGTATTCATTTCAGTTGGTTGCCTAGCTATCTTCGATCACAGTTGGATAATTTAAGGTACATGTAGTTTAAGTGTTTGAGGAATCAATTTAAGTGAGTTCGATTGACATGCGATGGGGCCGCTAGAGGATCTTTAAACATGTTTTATTCCACCACTTTTTTGGATACAAAGATGTAATTAATACAAAGTTTTTTTTTATTCAGTGCAACGATACAAGAAATGCTTATGCAAGTCAGTTATCAAACACGGTCGGCACTTAATTAGGTTCTCAGAGAAATGCTTGCTGACATATCTGTTACGGTAGATTGACACATTTTAAGTTTAAATACACATTACATTTATGATAATTGCACTTAAGAGGAACACAAAGATAGAACTAAAACACAAATTTCACTTAAAAAATTATTTATTTGGCAATTAAATATTAATCTACGGTCTACATTAGGTGCAAGTAATATTTTCATTGATCAAAATTTCCTTGAATATCTTTAATTGCGGTGTACTCTGAATGCCTTTGGAAAAAAATGTAACAAAATGCATGATTTCTTATTAAAAGCTGAAAATTTCATGTTGATGAAAATTTCCAGATCCTGTCTATAGTTTTTGACCATAAAACGAGTGATATATCACCATTTCAGTTACCAATTTTGATTGCGATTTTCTTCAAGTTCAACAAATAGGGAATCGTTTTTGGGGGTATTTACTGGTTTAAAAAATGTGATCTATGCCTGACCCTGCATTATATGCGGTTCGCGAGTTATCAGGGCACGAGTTATCAAGGGAATGGTGTATATATATGTATATAGTTTTAACAGTGATAGTAATTGACCATGTCATAACAAGAAAATGGTCTTAAAGCGAAGCTGCTCCAGTTTTAATGATACATGAATTTACCTGCTAGTTAATCTTTTGATTAATATTAAAAGTCTGTGCATCAATATATATAATTGTCTACTTCATAAAAGCTAAATATCCATAAACATTTAAATTCGTTAAATGAATGTTTGTGAAGGACAATGAAGATTATCATTCTCTTATTGCAACAGACATTGATAACACCCCATCCCACACCTTCATCCTATTGTTATCTAAAATATGAGTGTTCCTCTCGCTCACCTACCGTACATACTCACTTATAAGTACAGTCCAACTCCGGACTACACACACCCAGATCTGCCATCACGTTTTCCTTGACTTATAAGTGAGTACATATGGTATGCCATCACGTAATGCACCCGCAAATCTGGGAATGTGCAGTTTGTTCGGATCAATCAGTAGGGAAAAAACTACAGATCAAGATTGCAGTTTTCCCCGAGTTATAAACGAGTACATATGGTATGCCACCATTAAAGTTTATGGACCCTGTCACATGACAGTTATCAAAGATGTGTCAAGCATGCATGCATAATTGTAACCTGTTGGCATTGAGTATTGGGTGCTATTTGGGCACCTTGTAATAGCATGCATAATTGTAACCTGTTGGCATTGAATATTGGGGGGTATTTGGGCATCTTCTAATAGCATGCATAATTGTAACCTGTTGGCATTGAATATTGGGGGTTATTTTGGCTCTTGCTAATATTCTAGCCTATACCTTCATTCTGTTGATATATTGCAGGGTATTTTGTCAGCACCTTCTGTATGGTTGGTATTGCCAAGTCGTTTGGGATACTGATGCAGGAGTTTATCATACTGTTCAATGTTCCGGTGGCCTATGCTGCACTGGTAATGGGAGTCTCTGGTGCTGTGTACACACTGTCAGGTGAGATGATGATGGTCAGGGAATAAGTTAGACTTGAATTTTAGGGAGAATTATCTTCTCCTTTTGGACAGAACAGGGAGAAGTGAGAGCTGAACAGGAAGAAGTGGGAGCAAAGCAAGACACACACAATATATATATCTGTGTGTGTGTGTGTGTGTGTGTGTGTGTGTATGTATGTATGTATGTACAGTATGTATGTATGAGTGTGTGTGTTGTTTTTATTCTCTTATTTGAATTATGCCTTCTAAAGTTCTATTTTCCAGAATGCATATTTGCGTTTAACATTGGTTTTTAAAAATTTTTTAACATCAAGTAAAAAATTGTCTGAGTTCTATCTATATTATAAACCCATTTGGTGCATGTTTAAAAACTGTCATATTCATTTGCAGTGTATTTGGCAATATGACTTAATAAGAAAACAACAAAAGCTAAACATTGTAATGAATTTTAACTGAGTAACTGGATTAAAATATTGTAATTGCAAGTTAGTACAAATACTTAATCAACTACCCTTAATCAAGAATTTTTTCTTTTTGCTTTCTAAATGTTCACTATAAAATGGCAGTTGAAAAGATTTATAAACTTGATGGAAACAACCCGTGTACTATGTGCATGAGAGCAAGAACATACTGTTCCTCCTAATTTCTTTGTTGCCTATAAAACTTTATGGTAACTGTTCCTAGACAACACACTGAAGTATTAAAGCCAGTATATGAATGAACTAAACCCTTTGTTCTACCGAATCGATACAGCCAACATGCAAGTGCATCTGTTTTTAGAAAGAGCAGTTTTCTTAATGTAACCACTCACTTTAGAGCATCGTTAAAACAGTCCATTGATAGGATTGCAACTATAAAGTTTTGTTATTTGTCTGCGTACTTGGTGTAACATTAGGCATTGGTTAAAAATATCTGCGTTGCTGTTTTTTTTCTTTGTATTTCCACAAAAATGAGTGAACTCAGAATACAACCTGACCTTACACTACAGCGTCTCACAAATTCCACAACATAGCATTGTCCCGTATGTTTCTGACCTACATAATATCATTTAAAGCTAAATCTTTAATAACATAATATTTAGACTCTGCCTTCTATGAGTTGTATATTTTCCTGCAAATACTTGCCCAATAGTTTACGAAAAGATACAGTCCAATAAAGTGGTACTTCCCAGACTCAGCGATGTCCACCATTATTTCCCCATGATAGGTTCACTTACGGTTCCAAACTGTTTTTTTTTTATGAAGAAAATAACGTATATGCAGTAGTTAAAATATTCATATTACCAAATCTATTCTTGAAACACAAATTGCAATTTACATAAGTTTAAGTTTTGGAACACAAGTTTGTATGTTTTTATTATCAAAGGATAACTTGCAGAAATCGGGCAGTAATAGTTGCTAACTTACTCAGGAAAGGGTTAATGGTCAGTCAGCTATCAAAACACTGAATGTGAATGTGCATGAGTTTGTTGGCACAGCTATATAACATAACACTGGAACTAACCTAGCCAAGGTGAGGAAGCATCAAGAAAAGGATGTCTTTCGATGTTCCTCTAAACAATCACAGGGCGAAGCCGTTTTCGCTTTCCTGACAGAAGAAGGCTTAGTAGACATTTTTTAGGCACCTTAGTCGCCCACTACACCTGGTAGCGTGAACCCTGGATGGTTGGTGATAAAGACGATAATTGTGATAGTGTGATGTCATTGATTATGATAATGATGACAAATGGTGACTAATACAACAGTGATAATATTGGTAATGGTTGCAAAAATTATGATGACAACAATGATAACAGTGATATTGTTCATGATGGTGGAAATAGTCATAGTGCTTATTTGGTGATGAATATGTGATGATGATGAGTTACCTCAAGATATTTTCTTATGCCCCCAAATCTTTAGATTGTTTTTCTTCTTGAGCAAAAAAAAGATTGTCCGAAATGATCCCATGTACCATTCATTTACTAGGTTTGGTGGAAGACGGTGCTGAGGATGATGAATTAACCTTACATTTTGGCTTAGTAAAAATGTTATTAAGTGCATACTATGCACCATCTGCTCTTCCTTATTTCTTTATCTTTACAGCTTTTGCTTTGTTCGTGCATACTGTATGACCGTACTATCATTGTTTTAAAAAATATAAACAACATTTTCCAAATCATTTTCAGATATTTCATTGTTTAATAAAGAGCCATGAAAGTAAACAATTTACTTTACAATTATTTCTTTTTTTGCTGTGATTCTCAAGTTTTGATGGTCATTTGTCTTTTGTTTTATTGCAGCCCCCATCTGTATAGCATGTGGTGAGCTGTTTACACAGAGGAAGGTTGTGATGTTAGGAGGGCTTATAGGTGCAATAGGACTCGCACTGAGTGCCTTTCTTGTTAATATCGAGTTCCTTATCTTCACTTTTGGAGGTTTATATGGTAAGTTAGAAATAATTTTTTTCACATGTACAGACATATGCACACACATGGATATCTACACATGCATACAGACATGCATACACTTTGATATCTATACACGTATAGACATGCATACACATGTATATCTACACACATATACAGACATGTATACATGACTGCTCCAGTGGCCTAGTGGTTAGAGCGTCCGCCTCGGATGTGGGAGGTCGTGGGGTCGATCCCCGGCAGAGTCATACCAAAGACTTACAAAAATGGTACTAACAGCTTCCTCGCTTGGCGCTCAGCATCAAGAGGTTAGTGTTAGGACTGGTCAACCTGGTGTCAGGATAATGTGACTGGGTGGGACATCATGCTACATGTCTGCGGCATGATGCCCCAGTGCTAGACATCACTATAAACTGCCACATTGCAGACATCGTAGTGATATGACTGAAAAATTGTTAAAGCTACGTTAAAAATCCAAACAACAACAACAAGACATGTATACACATGTATACCTACATGCATAGACAGACATGCTTACACATGGATATCTACACATGTATACAGACATGCACACACATGGATATCTACACACATATACAGACATGCATACACATGGATATCTACACACACATACAGACATGCACACACATGTATATCTACACACATATACAAACATGCATACACATGTATATCTACATACATATACAGACATGCATACACATGTATATCTACACACATATACAAACATGCATACACATGTATATCTACATACATATACAGACATGCATGAACATATATATCTGCATGCATATACAGACATGCATACACGTATATCTACACACATATACAGACATGCATACACATGGGTATCTTAATACATATACAGACATGCATACACGTATATCTACACACATATACAGACATGCGTACACATGGGTATCTTAATACATATACAGACATGCATACACGTATATCTACACACATGTACAGACATGCATACACATGGATATCTCTACACACCAGGGCTTCTGATAAGACAAAAATTTGCATCCCTGATGGAGTAAAAATTAAAATGTTGCATTAAAACCTCATCTTAAAAGTCCTGTTGGATGAATTAAATAGGATGCCCTTAATATTGCTGGGTTAAGTCGATTTCCAGCTTATGGGAAAGGTCAAGGTTTCTCGAGAATGCAGCACCTCATGTCTATAAAATGTAGTATGGTTCCCATAAGACGCATCTTATACAAAATTTTACTTACCCCGCACCCAGGGTGCGTCTTATATTAATGGGCGTGTTATCTAAGTATTTTTTAACACGAATGGTACAGTGTGTGATATTGAAGGACGATTACTGCGGTCAATATTCACGTTTCACGATTTTCATTCCTAGTTGTAAAAACAATTGGGTAAGTGTTCAGTAATTACCACGTGTACCAATCCAATGCAGGCCACTTCAAATTTCAAATCCTTTCGTTTCAATGTTTTGTATAATTATTGCAGATCTAAGTTTAGTAGGAGTAAATGTTTTAAATTTAAATTCATCTTCTTATTCTCCTCTTCCTCCAACCTCCAATCACGTACATTCTTCTTGCTGCAGCTAAATTCTCTTCCAGCAGCTCTGTTGCCACGCTCCTTGGCAAACTTGATGACGTCTAATTTAAAGTCGGCCATATATGATTTTCGCTTTGGCATCGTGACAATTTTATAAATTTTAAAAATGCTAAGCAAATTGATCACTCATTTATATATACCGGTAATAAGAGACTGTTCCCACGTTTACCGGTATATATGCTAACCACATACATCGGGCATTTATTGGTCTATGTACGGTACTAATCCCACCTGCTGAAGACTTGGCCTAGCAGATCAATGAAGCCGCCTTTACATCTGGCATTTATTGTTCTAGAATCTAGATACCAGGTACTCAACCCATCCGCTATTGGCCCAGCGGGAGATAAGTAAAAAAGATAACCGTTGTGGTCCTGCCTCAGACAATTCTTTGATCTCAACTAAAAATGGTAATGAAGCCTTGTTTACATCCGACGGGTGATGAAACATTGGACAAATTTTCATTTATGATAAAGGAAAGGAAACCACTGGAGATAAATTGCTCAGTGCGGCAGATGGCTAGGCCGCGTGCGTCTTATATTTGTGGGCATCTTATGTAAAATATTTTTTACACAAATCGTCAAAACCCACGTCTTATAATTAAGTGCGTCTTAAATGCGCGAAAATACGGTATACATTATTCCTGCTTTGCACCCCACTATAGGTATACAGAGGTTTCTGAAATGCTTAATCACACATATATGGATGCAAATTTTTTATCTGGGACACAGAAAATCACTTACATGGGAGTCCTCCATACACACACTTTTTTTGAAACACTACATCAACATTTACATTTCAATACATGTGTTATGCACATGGCTTTCTCTGACTGTGCTAAAATTACAGATCAGCCAATCAGCACTTAGAACTGAGGTCATGCTCACTAATTATCCATTGTGTTCATCTCCAAGTGTAGCTGAATAAGTAGTGCATGTGACCTTGAAATCAAGGAATCTAATTAAATTGGAAAATTAACCCTACAAAAATAAATATTAGTACCATTTGTAGTCACATCCCACAAGACATATATGAAAAATGGTAGTCCTTGTTTTATCTTTATTCCATTGTTAGCAAACATGTGTCACTAAATAATTCACTACGATATTCATTGTCACCAGTAGCACATGGCTCTTTAATTGTCATTTACATGTCACATGTACTTAAATTGGCCTCGATTTTGGTCTGTGTGAGAAAATGAGGAAGAATTATGATCTGAAATAACCCCACATCCTGAGCCTAAAGATTTTTATTTTACTTAACCCACTCTGGCAGAAAGTTTGCAGTGATCACTTTTATGTCCATTTTTATGTCTTTGCATCCATCCATGCATCGGCCAAGCCAAGTGGTATAGTTTAGATGAAGCTCAATGTATTTTACTTTTTAGATCGATAAAAAGGTGGGCTTGACAAGAATGGAATGTCTTGTTTGAGGACACTACAAGTTAGGTGCATATTGGTGTAGCTGAGTGGAATGTTGGGCACTAATGTATCCTAACCTAACCCCCTCACATGCATTGGAGGTGTGTTTGAGGACTACCAGTTCGATGCATGTCAATGCAGCCAAGTGGAATGTCAAGCACTGATGTCTCTCACCCCCCCCATGTATAATAATCATTAAGATCTTGAATGGGCTTGATATTGAAAAAGGTCTGTGCGTATTAAAGAGATGCTTTTGCATCTTAATGACTGAGTGTTACAACTCTGGAAGTCATAATTTTTTATCTCATTTTTTTGTCAACCATCAATTATATGTTTATATGACCAAGATCTTGTATGAGATTGATATTGTACAAGATCAACACTTAATGGGGTGATCTCGTATGTCATTGACTGAGCTTGTTGCCAATTAGTGACTGTATTTCTGATCCAGATTTGATGAAACTTGGCAGGTGGTCTTAAATCAGCTAGGTCTTGGATTTGTTCATTTATATGCAAGATTATTTCAATTATGTGATTTTGCATCTGATTGCTTGAACTTGTCAGCACATTTGTGACCATTTATGATCAAACTTAGTAAATAGACTTATATTATCCGAATAAATGTGTTGTTTTACTGTGAGCAAGATTTATGCTATTTCATGAAGTGATCTTGGATATGATTGGCTGAGCTTCTTACTAACTGAGAGGCAGTAATTCTGACCAGATTTTATATATATATATATAAAACTGGACAAATATGCTAACATTATCAAGATACTGGATGATTTGTTACTTGTCATAGGTCAGAAGAGCTTATGGGGTGGGATGTTGTCCATTGTCTGACTTCTTCATCTGTCTGTCCCTTGTCTAACTTCTTCATCTGTCCATTGTCTAACTTCATCTGTCCATTGTCTAACTTCTTCATCTGTCTGTCCCTTGTCTAGCTTCTTCATCTGTACATTGTCTAACTTCATCTGTCTGTCCATTGTCTAACTTCTTCATCTGTCTGTCCATTGTCTAACTTCATCTGTCCATCATCTAACTTCATCTGTTCATTGTCTAACTTCTTCATCTGTCTATTGTCTAACTCCTTCATCTGTCTGACCATTGTCTAATGTCTTCATCTGTCCATTGTCCAACTTCTTCATCTGTCCATTGTCTAACTTCATCTGTCCATTGTCTAACTTCTTCATCTGTCATTATCTAACTTCATCTGTACATTATCTAACTTCTTCATCTGTCTGTCCATTGTCTAGCTTCTTCATCTGTCCATTGTCTAACTTCTTCATCTGTCTGTCCATTGTCTAACCTCTTCATCTGTCCATTGTCTAACTTCATCTGTCCATTGTCTAACTTCTTCATCTGTCTTTCCATTGTCTAGCTTCTTCATCTCTCCATTGTCTAACTCCTTTCATTTGTCTGTCCATTGCCTAACGTCTTCATGTGTCTGTCCATTAGCACAAAAGTGCTTGGAGGATTACCGTGAAAGTTGACACCTACATTTGTCCATTGGTCTAATTGATCATGTGATTAAGTGAAAATGGTACCACCTGGACATTCAATATTGCCACCACAGAATCCATCTTGAAAGTCTTGTTATTGCTACTTCTCCTGAGTGGTTGGTTATAACAGCATGGGATTTCACTGAAAGGTTCCTTCTGATGTCTAGTCCACAACAGTGACCATCTTGAAAATAATATTACTATCTTTCTGAATGGACAGTTAATATTGTCATTAAGTTTTCACCAGAAGACTTCTGATGATATTAGGTCAGTCATAATGGAAAATGGTACTGACCTGACATCCGATATTTCCACCACAGTGGGTATTTTTTTTTCTTCTGCTTCTCCTAATAGGTGACTAAAAGGTCTTAAATGAAAACTGTTCCGATCTGATGTCTAGTATAGTTGCAACTGCACCCATCTTGAAAATGTCATTATTTGCTACATCTAAATAAATTGTCATATCATAAAATGGAGTTTTTCACTAGAAGATATTTTATGCTGTCCAGTCGGTCCTATTGAAAATAGTGCTGATCTGATGTCCAATGCAGTTTTGTAAATCCTATTATCACTACTCCTAAAGACATATTGAAATGCACTTTTCACGAGAAGACTTCAAATGTCTTATTGGTCTTAAATGAAAATGGTGCCAATCAGATGTCCAATACAGTGGCCATCTAGAAATTCTTATTGCTGCTCCTCCTGAAGTAAAGTCACATTGAGAATGGGGCTTCACCAGAACACTTTCAGTAATGTCTTGCCGGTCCTAAATAAAAATGGTGCCAATCCATCACAGTTGCCATATTGAAAATCATGTTATTTTTATTCCAGAATGGGGTCCCTTTCCTTTCATTCCACTAACACATCTCTTCTCTCTCTGAGTTTGAGTCTCAGCTTGATCTCTATGAGCATGTGAGAAACCTTGCTGGTATCTTTCCATGGGTCATTGGTTCTTCCTGGGTCATACCTGCATGAATTTGTCACTAACTCTGTGTGTGTGTGTGTGTGTGTGTGTGTGTGTGTGATTTGGATTTTTAATGTAGCTTTATCAATTTTTCAGTCATATCGCTACGATGTCTGTATTGACAGTTTTATAGTGATGTCTAGCACTGGGGCATCATGTCACAGACATGTAGCATGATGTCCCACCCAGTCACATTATCCTGACACCAAGCTGATTAGTCCTAACACTAACCTGTTAATGCTGAGTGCCAAGCAAGGCAGCTGTTAGTACCATTTTTGTAAGTGTTTGGTATGATGCGGTCAAGGATTGAACCCACGACCTCCCGCATCCGAGGCGGACGCTCTGACCACTAGGAGCGGTCTGTCACTAACTGATTTCTTGTGCTGTTGAGTTGGTCCTGAATAGAAATGGTGTCGTTGTAGTGGCCAGTGGACACCATGGTTACCACAATGGAACATATTTACAGTCTTTTTATCACTACTCCACCTGAATGAAAAATAATGTAGGCTGTATTGCCATGGGGTTTTCACCATACATGCCAACTATTATGCTTTTGGCATAAATAATCATTATGCTTATTTTTACCAAATTAGTTTTTCCATGAGACTGCATGTGGATTACGCTTGTTTGCTACATTATAAAATAAAATTAAAATAAAGCTTTAAAACGTTGTTTTTGTCATTTTATTATCAACTCCTTAATTTCACTCATATAAATTTGAGAATATTTTTAAAAAGGTCACTGCTGCACAAGAGTACTTTCCTTATTTGCTATTTATAGCAACTGTATTTGACACATTTCCAAGAAAACAGACTGGTTTCTTCAAAAGAGAACTTTGCCTAACAGATTCATTTTATTGATAAGCTAGTCAGTTTATGTACCAGTCTGTAATTTTAAAGAAAATGGCACCATATTTTAAGTGAAACACTTTACGGTTTGGGTTGTGGATGTTATATGACAGAAAATGTTAAAGCAGATGGATCTTTTCAAACTTCAGAACATATCATATCAGAATAAGTGACAAGTCAACACAGCTTTACAAACTTTAAAAGAAGAGTATGAGAGTTATGTAATACCGCACACTGAGCACATGACCATGATCATTGCAGGATTCCAGTTCGTGATCATTGAGCAAAAGTTACACACATAGGCTAGTTGAAGTAAGTACTGAATATAAATAATTTTTCCGTATATTTTGTGTTTGTATTCTGGTTCTAATATATATAGATTTTGCCCTTTGTGACCCTAGTTGGTTCTTGCATGAAAATGGTGCTGATCCATCTTCCATTTATGGCTGTATACAGTGGCCATCTTGAAAATCTTGTAATCACTACTTCTTGATGGCTGGTCATATTGGAACTGTGCTTTCACCAAAAGACTAATTATGAACTCTAGTTGGTACTAAGTAGAAATGGTGCCAGTATGATATCAAATATGGCCACTATGGCACCATCTTGATACTTGATAAGGCACCATCTTGATACTCGATACTCCATAAAAAAAGAAAGTTATATCAACATGGGCTTTGCACCAGGAGACTTTTAGTGGCACCATATTTGTTATAAATGAAAGTTATGCCGAACAATATCCAATATGTTCACCACAGTAACTAATTCAAAAATCTTGTTAACACTGAATTATATTGAAATGGTTTCAATGCTTTGCAGTTCAGAGGAAGAAATGGCCTTGTCCTGAATTCCTGGAAATTCTTTTCAGCCAGTTGAGCACCTGTCCTTTCAAGGGACTCTTGTTATTATGAGCCTGCCCTCTATTTATTTAGTAGGTGATATTGATTAGCTTATAGGATGGCCTTTTGTCGATTGGCTGGCATTTTATGTCTCTCTGTCCATTAGTAGAAGCTTGGTATTGCTAATCATCCTAAACTACCATAAAACTTTACACACACATTCATTCCAAGGTCAAGTTGGTCCTAAATGAAAACGGTGCTACTCAGACATACATTATGGTCACCACATCAGCTAGCATTAAAATTGCATTATGGCTATTCTTCTGGAATGGATGGTCATGTGATGAGATTTTCACTAAAAGTCTTCTTATGTCTGGTTTGTCCTAAATGAAACTTGTGCCAACTTTCATGCAATATGGCTGACCTAATGGCTAATTTGAAAATTGTATTGCCCAAGAATATCAGATGGTTTCAATGCTAAGCAGTTATGAAGAACATAGGACATAGGGTCTTTTCTTGAATTTCTGGTAATTTTTGTTAGACAATAAAACTTCAGCCTTCAGAAGACTAAATTTTACCACTCAAGAGACTGATAGGAATTTGATCATACTTGGTAAATAGGTCTGTATCAACAAAGGCTTGGGTGAGATTGATTACGAGTGAAATTCATGCGTATGAATGATATAGCCTTTCATATTGGCTGAGCAGCTAGTTATCTCTAACAGCTATATTTCTGATCAAACTTGTTAAATAGTCTTATGTTATCAAGATGTTTGAGCTCAGATTCTGTAAGATCGACACATAATGCTATAGTACACTAATTACCCATATAATCATACCATTACATTTTCCGTGCACCATATTTTAAACTTTAATAATTTTAAGTACACTTTCCAGAAATGGTTGAAACGTAAACTAAGGAAACTGTACTGAATAATGCAAGTATCACATGGATAAACATCTCACAGTCAAGTAGTTCCCTGCATCTAATTTGCAGAGCTTGTTACCTTTTTGGATATAGACTGTTTCCCATCCAGTTTCTATCTAGCTTGGTAAATTGGTTTACATCATCAAAATTTTTAATGGCTTTGATGATTATGAGAGAATAATAATTATGGCTGTATCTTTAAAAAGAAATTTGATCAGGAAAATATAGTAAAATAGGTAAAAATCAACATGATATGCCAGGTGAATGATATCGGACCCACTTGGTCTCTTGTTTATTTAATACACTCTTGTAAGAACATTTTCAAACCAATTTTGTCAAATTTCTTTATGTATTAAAGATATATAGAGCACAATTAGCACTATGAGGAATGCATGCCATATATACTCACTTATAAGTTGAGTCAAACTGTAAACAATAAAGATTCTGGTATGCCATAGCATAATGCACCCACAGGTCAGGGTCTGCGTTTGTTTTATTGATCACTCCTAACAAACTGCACAGACCCCAATCTACCATCTCATTATGCGCCGGCAGAGCTAGCTAGATATGTGCTGTTTGCAGTTGGACTTTCATGCAAATAAATACTGTAATAACTTTTCCTTTTTAAAGTAATTTTAATTTCTATTTTTTTATTTTCTTCTTTCTTTTCCACAGGGTTTGGGAATGCTTGCATATTTGGTAATGGTCTCATAATGCTTGGGAACTACTTTAGCAAGTACAGAAGCATTGCTAATGGTATTGGATTGTCTGGAGCCAGTGTTGGGCAATTTGCTGTTCCACCCCTTCTTCAATTCTTCCTTGACACCTATGGCTTGAAGGGTACATTACTTTTACTGGGTGCAATATATTTCCATGTAGTTGCATGTGGTGCTGTGTACCGACCTTTGACATTCTATATGCAGAGAAGACGAAGCAGAAAGGAAAGAGGGAAAAAATCATCAGTGGAAAATAAGCAGATATCATTAACTGAAGTTGGCGAGAGGGGGGACACACCCCTGATTCAGAATGATGTTGATAAAAAGCAAGTAAAAAACATCATCGAGGACGGATCAGCTTTTAATCGGCATCATGTGGCAAGTACAGGTAGTGTTGTCTTTGGGTCTATGGACAGTCTCCATCAAACAGCTGTTGACATGGGACATCCCTCAAAAGATGAAGAAACTAAAGGAAGCAAGGGAAAGAAACCATTATGCCAACGCTTGCTATCTCATCTCGCAACATTTAAAGTGCTAAAAAATTACGTTGTTGTTTTCTTTACATTGGTCAGTTTCTTGCTGTTTTTTGGACACTTTAATTTCATATTGTTTTTGCCACTAAGTGCTGAATCCAATGGCATACATCGATACTGGAGAGCCTTGTTGATTTCCATTGCTGGAATCTGTGATTTGATTGGTCGTATTCTGGTAGGAATCCTTGGGGATTCAAACAAATTAGCCCGATATAAAATTCTTGCCATATGTACAGGTGTAAGTGGAATTAATATACTCATGTATGAAATTGCGACAGTTTATTGGTGGAAAGCAATGCATGTTGGCATATATGGATTTTTTGGAGGGGCCTATGTAGCTATTTTAACACCAGTCCTGATTGACTTCGTGGGTCTTATGCTCATGCCTCCAGTTCTTAGTGTGGTGCTGTTTATACAGGGATTTGGTGCTGCCATCGGACAACCCGTTCTAGGTAATCATCTTTCTGTTACCCTTCATATTAATTTACAAATACCTGTAAATGATACATAAATTACTCTTACAGTTTGTCAGTTTAGCGTAGGAACAATTTAAGCAGTTTTGTTGAATGATGATTTTCTGAATGGATACATTATTGCCCCAGATTCTTTACCTGTTTTTGTGGAAAATTATATTTTCCTGCTCAGTTATCATAATTTATAGTTGTGAACATTCTGTCATTGACAGTATCTTGAGCAAAGCTGTATCAGCGAGTGGTTTTCTCAGTAGAAGAGACTAAACTTTCAGGCTTTAGATGAATCTTGACTGATATCACCAAGAATTAATCTCAGGACCTTTTATGTGCTAATCTAGTGCTCTATCTACTAGCTGGCCATTATTTGTATTTTTTACAGTACACTGTGTGTACTGACCATGTTGTGTCAAGTCCTGATTACTTTTTCCCTTCCTTTGTTGTGCTTGAGATTATACCTTAATATCTCTTAAATTTCTTTCACATTTTGTACTGACCTACTGATAAACAATACAATTAGCTACATTCTAACCTCCCATTAAATCCCTTCAGACTCAGTTGCTCCTGCACTTTATACAGTTTCATGTGCTGACAACACCAGTCAGTCAGCCTGTTTTTCCCTTCTTTCAGGGAGCCATTGTGGCTTTATAGTTAGCATGAAAGACTAGATAGAGATCATTGGGTTGTGAGTTTAAATCCTGCTGAGACCACTCTGGTTCAGCCTCCATGTTGGTGCATCTGGTCAAGGCACTTTATTCCTGTTTCCTTGGTACTGTTGAGCCATTAATGTGCTGATGTGCCATTAAGCATGTACCAGATGATCAGTCTGTCTTAGTATCATCGGGCTGTTTTACCTCCCGACCATTTTACATGGCCTGGACAATTCTGTCTTTTAGCTGTCTGAGCAGTTACACTTTACTTGTAAAACATATAATTTACAGGATAAAATGTTTAGATTGGATAGCTTTTCTTCATTAAATTTTGGCATTAATGTTGGAAATAATTTTATTCTAGTTGATTATTGATCTTATTTGGATGATTTTCTTGCTCTAGACCAGAAGAACCTATGGGATGGTCTGTTGTCTGACATGTATCTCCATTAATAGCTCTAATGGTCATAAACCAGAAGAACCTATGGGATGGTCTGTTGTCTGACATGTATCTCCATTAATAGCTCTAATGGTCATAAACCAGAAGAACCTATGGGATGAGATTTTGTCTGTCGTCTGAACTGCATCAGTCCAAGTTTGTTATTGGTGCTACTCCTGAACAACTTTGAGTTTTCACTGAAAGACTTTTTACGGTGTCTTGTTGGTTCTAAATGAAAATGGTGTTGATCTGACTTCCACCATAGCAGTCATATTGAAAATAATGTTATTGCTAATCCTCCTCCTGAATGGATGGGCACATCAGCACAAAAGACTATAATGTTTAGTATGTCCTGAATCACAATGCAGCAGATCTGACATTCAGTATGGCCATCACAGTATGGCCACCACAGTATGGCCACCACAGAAGACAACTTCTGGATCTTGATATCACTATTTCTACTCAATGGATGGTCGTAACATCATGGGCTTTTCACTTCTTATAATGTCTTTGTTCTAACTGAAAATGGTTCTGATCTGAAATTCAATATGGCCACCATTAGCCATCTTGAAAATCTTGTTGTTATTACTCGTGAATGGATATCATATCAGCATAAAGTTTTCACCAGAAGACTTATTATGGTATCTTGCTGATTTTAAATAAAACTTAAGACAATCTGATGTCCGGTATGGCCATCTTGAAAATATTATTCTGCTTCTCTACATTGAAAGTCATGTCAACACTGGGTTTGCACTAGATTTTTTACGATACCTGGTTGCAATTGGTGCTGATCTGATGTTCATTATGGTAACAGTAGCAGTCATCTTGAAAATCTTTTTGTTAATCCTCCTAAAATTGAAAGTCAGATCAACATTGGGTTTTCCCCATGAGACTAATTATTGTATCTACTGTAGTTGGCCTTGATAAAAAAATTAGTGCCAATCTAACCTCAAATATGGCTGCCATATAGGAAATCTTGTCACAAATTCTATTGAATGCATGGTCAGATTATTGTGGGGTTTTCAACAAGTTCTACTGAATAAATGGTCAGATTATTATAGGGTTTTCAACAAATTCTACTGAATGCATGGACATTATTGTGGGGTTTTCAACAAATTCTACTGAATGCATGGTCAGATTATTATGGGATTTCCAGCAAATTCTACTGAATGCGTGGTCAGATTATTATGGGATTTCCAGCAAATTCTACTGAATGCATGGTCAGATTATTATGGGATTTCCAACAAATTCTACTGAATGCATGCTCAGATTATTATGGGATTTCCAGCAAATTCTACTGAATGCATGGTCATATTATTATGGGATTTCCAACAAATTCTACTGAATGCATGGTCAGATTATTATGGGATTTCCAACAAATTCTACTGAATGCATGGTCAGATTATTATGGGATTTCCAGCAAATTCAACTGAATGCATGGTCAGGTTATTATGGGATTTCCAGCAAATTCTGCTGAATGCATGGTCAGATTAGTATGGGATTTCCAACAAATTCTACTAAATTCATGGTCAGATTATTATGAGGTTTTCAACAAATTCTACAGAATGCATGGTCAAACTATTATGGGATTTCCAACAAATTCTACTGAATTCATGGTCAAATAATTATGGGGTTTTCAACAAATTCTACTGAATGCATGGACATTATTGTGGGGTTTTCAACAAATTCTACTGAATGCATGGTCAGATTATTATGGGATTTCCAGCAAATTCTACTGAATGTATGGTCAGATTATTATGGGATTTCCAGCAAATTCTGCTGAATGCATGGTCAGATTATTATGGGATTTCCAACAAATCCTACAGGATGCATATTCAGATTATAACAGCTCTGGTGGCCTAGTGGTTAGAGCATCCACCTCAGATGCGGTAGGTCATGTGTTCGATCCCCAGCCAAGTCATACCAAACACTAAAAATAATTATGCTAACAGCTGCCATGCTTGGTGCTTAGTATTAAGAGGTTAGTGTTAGGACTGGTCAGCCTAGTGTCAGGATAATGTGACTAGGTGGGACATCATGCTACATGTCTGCGGCATGATGTCCCAGTGCTAGACATCACTATAAACTATCACACTGCAGGCATCGTAGTGATATGACTGAAAAATTGTTAAAGTTACGTTAAAAATCTAGATCACACACACATGGTCAGAGTGTTATGGGATTTTCAACAAATTCTACTGAATGCATGGACAGATTATTTTGGGGTTTTCAACAAATTGTACTGAATGCATTGTCAGATTATTATGGGGTTTCCAACAAATTCTGCTGAATGCATGGTCAGATTATTGTGGGATTTCCAACAAATTCTACTGAATACATGGTCAGATTATTGAGATTTCCAACAAATTCTACTGAATACATGGTCAGACTATCATGGGGATTTCAACAAATTCTACTGAATGCATGGTCAATTATGGGATTTTCAATAAATTCTACTGATTGCATGGTCAGATTATTATGGGATTTTCAACAAATTCTACAAAATGCATGGACAGATTATTATGGGGTTTTCAGAAAATTCTACTGAATTCATGGTTAGATTATTATGGGATTTCCAACAAGTTTTACTGAATTCATGGTCATATTATGGGGTTTCCAACAAATTCTACTGAATGCATGGTCAGTTATGGGATTTTCAATAAATTCTACTGAATGCATGATCAGATTATTATGGGATTTCCAACAAACTCTGCGGAATGCATTGTCAGATTATTATGAAATTTTCAACAAATTCTAATGAATGCATCATCAAACTGGGATTTTCAACAAATTCTACTGAATGCATGGTCAGCTTATTGTGGGATTTCCAACAAATTTTACTGAATGCATTGTCAGATTATTATTGGATTTCCAATGAATTCTACTGAATGCATGGACAGGTTATTATGGGATTTCCAACAAATTCTACAGGATGCATATTCAGATTATAACAGCTCTGGTGGCCTAGTGGTTAGAGCATCCACCTCAGATGCGGTAGGTCATGTGTTCGATCCCCAGCCAAGTCATACCAAACACTAAAAATAATTATGCTAACAGCTGCCACGCTTGGTGCTTAGTATTAAGAATTCTACTGAATTCATGGTTAGATTATTATGGGATTTCCAACAAGTTTTACTGAATTCATGGTCATATTATGGGGTTTCCAACAAATTCTACTGAATGCATGGTCAGTTATGGGATTTTCAATAAATTCTACTGAATGCATGATCAGATTATTATGGGATTTCCAACAAACTCTGCGGAATGCATTGTCAGATTATTATGAAATTTTCAACAAATTCTAATGAATGCATCATCAAACTGGGATTTTCAACAAATTCTACTGAATGCATGGTCAGCTTATTGTGGGATTTCCAACAAATTTTACTGAATGCATTGTCAGATTATTATTGGATTTCCAATGAATTCTACTGAATGCATGGACAGGTTATTATGGGATTTCCAACAAATTCTACAGGATGCATATTCAGATTATAACAGCTCTGGTGGCCTAGTGGTTAGAGCATCCACCTCAGATGCGGTAGGTCATGTGTTCGATCCCCAGCCAAGTCATACCAAACACTAAAAATAATTATGCTAACAGCTGCCACGCTTGGTGCTTAGTATTAAGAGGTTAGTGTTAGGACTGGTCAGCCTAGTGTCAGGATAATGTGACTAGGGATTTTCAACAAATTCTACTGAATGCATGGTCAGCTTATTGTGGGATTTCCAACAAATTTTACTGAATGCATTGTCAGATTATTATTGGATTTCCAATGAATTCTACTGAATGCATGGACAGGTTATTATGGGATTTCCAACAAATTCTACAGGATGCATATTCAGATTATAACAGCTCTGGTGGCCTAGTGGTTAGAGCATCCACCTCAGATGCTGAATGCATGGACAGATTATTGTGGGGATTTCAACAAATTCTACTGAATGCATGGTCAGTTATGGGATTTCAACAAATTCTACTGAATGTATGGTCAGATTATTATGGGATTTCCAACAAATTCTACTGAATGCATGGTCAGATTATTATGGGATTTTCAACAAATTCTTCAGAATGCATGGTCAAACTGGGATTTTCAACATATTCTACTGAATGCATAGTCAGATTATTATGGGATTTCCAACAAATTCTACTGAATGCATGGTCATATTATTATGAGATTTCCAACAAATTCTACTGAATACATGGTCAGATTATTATGGGATTTTCAATCAGTTCTACTGAATGCATGGTCAAGTATGGGATTTTTAATAAATTCTACTGAATACATGGTCAATTATGGGATTTTCAATAAATTCTACTGAATGCATGATCAGATTATTATGGGATTTCCAACAAACTCTGCGGAATGCATTGTCAGATTATTATGAGATTTTCAACAAATTCTAATGAATGCATCATCAAACTGGGATTTTCAACAAATTCTACTGAATGCATGGTCAGCTTATTGTGGGATTTCCAACAAATTTTACTGAATGCATTGTCAGATTATTATGGGATTTCCAATGAATTCTACTGAATGCATGGACAGGTTATTATGGGATTTCCAGCAAATTCTGCTGAATGCATGGACAGATTATTGTGGGGATTTCAACAAATTCTACTGAATGCATGGTCAATTATGGGATTTTCAATAAATTCTACTGATTGCATGGTCAGATTATTATGGGATTTTCAACAAATTCTACAAAATGCATGGACAGATTATTATGGGGTTTTCAGAAAATTCTACTGAATTCATGGTTAGATTATTATGGGATTTCCAACAAGTTTTACTGAATTCATGGTCATATTATGGGGTTTCCAACAAATTCTACTGAATGCATGGTCAGTTATGGGATTTTCAATAAATTCTACTGAATGCATGATCAGATTATTATGGGATTTCCAACAAACTCTGCGGAATGCATTGTCAGATTATTATGAAATTTTCAACAAATTCTAATGAATGCATCATCAAACTGGGATTTTCAACAAATTCTACTGAATGCATGGTCAGCTTATTGTGGGATTTCCAACAAATTTTACTGAATGCATTGTCAGATTATTATTGGATTTCCAATGAATTCTACTGAATGCATGGACAGGTTATTATGGGATTTCCAACAAATTCTACAGGATGCATATTCAGATTATAACAGCTCTGGTGGCCTAGTGGTTAGAGCATCCACCTCAGATGCTGAATGCATGGACAGATTATTGTGGGGATTTCAACAAATTCTACTGAATGCATGGTCAGTTATGGGATTTCAACAAATTCTACTGAATGCATGGTCAGATTATTATGGGATTTCCAACAAATTCTACTGAATGCATGGTCAGATTATTATGGGATTTTCAACAAATTCTTCAGAATGCATGGTCAAACTGGGATTTTCAACATATTCTACTGAATGCATAGTCAGATTATTATGGGATTTCCAACAAATTCTACTGAATGCATGGTCATATTATTATGAGATTTCCAACAAATTCTACTGAATACATGGTCAGATTATTATGGGATTTTCAATCAGTTCTACTGAATGCATGGTCAAGTATGGGATTTTTAATAAATTCTACTGAATACATGGTCAATTATGGGATTTTCAATAAATTCTACTGAATGCATGATCAGATTATTATGGGATTTCCAACAAACTCTGCGGAATGCATTGTCAGATTATTATGAGATTTTCAACAAATTCTAATGAATGCATCATCAAACTGGGATTTTCAACAAATTCTACTGAATGCATGGTCAGCTTATTGTGGGATTTCCAACAAATTTTACTGAATGCATTGTCAGATTATTATGGGATTTCCAATGAATTCTACTGAATGCATGGACAGGTTATTATGGGATTTCCAGCAAATTCTGCTGAATGCATGGACAGATTATTGTGGGGATTTCAACAAATTCTACTGAATGCATGGTCAGTTATGGGATTTCAACAAATTCTACTGAATGCATGGTCAGATTATTATGGGATTTCCAACAAATTCTACTGAATGCATGGTCAGATTATTATGGGATTTTCAACAAATTCTTCAGAATGCATGGTCAAACTGGGATTTTCAACATATTCTACTGAATGCATAGTCAAATTATTATGGGATTTCCAACAAATTCTACTGAATACATGGTCAGATTATTATGGGATTTTCAATCAGTTCTACTGAATGCATGGTCAAGTATGCGAATTTTAATAAATTCTACTGAATGCATGGTCAGATTACGGGATTTTCAACAAATTCTACTGAATGCATGGTCAAACTATGATGGTTGTTGTTGTTGTTGTTGTGGGGTTTAACGCCATTTTTCAGCACGATAGGCTATACATGGCGGCCAGTATTAATGGTGGAGGAAGAACCCGGAAAACTATGATGGGATTTTCAATAAATTCTACTGAATACATATTCAGATTATTATGGGATTTTCAACAAATTCTACTGAATTCATGGTCAGATTATGGAATTTTCAACAAATTCTACTGATTGCATGGGCAGATTATTATGGAATTTTCAACAAATGTCTTCTAATGTTGCCAAATTTGTCCTAAATGAAAATTTTGCCACTCCTGTATACAATATGGCTGCCACATTAGCTGATATCAAAATCCTAGAGCTCAAAAATATGGTTTCAGCACTCTTAGTTATAAATAAGAAATGGTCTTGTTATTGATTCCTGGAAATTCTTTTCGAAACATTAGTGCCAATCTCTTCGAAGGACTCTTGTTTACGTCATGTTATAGTTCTGTTTGACACACACAGACACAAGTGCATGCAACATATGACTACATTTCTTTTGTGAAAGCATAACTGAGCACTTTTTTTCATAAAATCAATTCAGTATTGACCAATAAGAAAACGATAAGCATACTACCCAGGTCCACACGAGAAGATTCAAAAAGTGGCTAATTTTGAATTATACTGCTACTAAAAGACTGGTGATGTTTTAAATAGAATATACAAAGCATCAACGTTGGACTAATGCCATGCATCTACAGTTTTTTCTTAATATACATCAGTGTCATGTTAATAGGAAAGATGTATAGGAAGCACGTTTTAACAAATACCCACTTTATGTCTTTGAGAGTTGATGATGTCATGCAGTTTGAAATCAGCATTGCATGACAACTCTTGCAACAGTTTTTAAAGCCATGTATGGAAATATACGTTGTGCAAAGTATAATTATGATAAAAATTTTCAAAGAAAATTAAGAAGAAAGGAAATCGACTAAATATAAAAGTTAGGATCAAAGCAAGGTAGCAGAGTGTTGCAAGGCTTTATTGATCACTGACATCCCACCTCTGTCTGTATGCCTGGGTTTCCACTGCTTGATAATTTCCTCAAATTGGGAATGTATAGATTTGGTCTGTTTCTTGTAGAGTGTAATTGGTAATATATCATTCAGTGCTTTCAAGAATGTTGGGGGCCCTGAGTGGCCGAGTGGTCTAAAGCGCTCACCGTTATGGATCACTGCCATCTCACCTCTGTCTGCGTGGGTTCAAGTCTCTGGCTCGGCCAATGTGGATATGTGAGAAAGCTTGCTGGTAGCTTCTCGTGGGTCAGTGGTTCTTTCTGGGGTTTTCCTGGGTTCTTCCTCCACCATTAATATTTGCCGCCATGTTTAGCCTATCATGTGCCGAAAAATGGCGTTAAACCCTATAACAACAACAACAATCAACATTGTTACTGGTGCTACTGTTACTCATTGCTTTCAAGTCAATGGTGGTGTGAATGTGCCAGTAATGAAACGAGGACAGAAAGAAGCAATAACTTGGTCACCACTGAAGCAAATGAGAAGGAGAAAATAGAAAATGAGGTTAGGAGAGACAGGTATTTTAAGTGTAATTCAAAATAGATCTAATAGACACTGTAGGTAAGGGTCAGTTTTGATGACAACAATGAGAAACAAAGATGACAAGATTGTTGTAGAAACTTAAAAGTATTTGAATTAATAGATTAAAGAAACTTTATTTTGATTTAATTTCTATTCAACAGGAAAGATCCATGATGATGCACATTCTTACAGAGGGGTCAATTTTCTGGTAGCAGCATCCATGATGGTGGGTACGCTAGTTTTAGTACTTTATCCGTTTATCAAGAGGATACAAGAAAAACGTGAGACAGGAATAAAGCCAGCAAGAGAGTCACCAGGGAAAATCGTGGAGATCATGTCATATTCTGAAGGCAATGGGAATTTCAAGGGAAATGACACTGAGTCTCAACCACAGTCAGATGATGACAGGGTTTAGCTGATACAGTGCTAAAGCTTTTGCTTGGATGAGAAGTTTGAACTGTTGAAAATATTATTATGAACTCTGTTCTTCTGTCAGACAATAATTTTTGCTGGTCAGGGTCAGATCGCACTTTTACAACCTGCAGATGGAATGCCACCAAAGCGAGACAAATACCTAATTATAATTTGCCTGTCATAATGTTGTTGGTTTCTATATACCTACCTTTATCAGCTCGCCTCACAACTTGCCATGGTTCATGTTGGTTCTGGATAGATGAATTGTTTCCAGCTTGCAGTAGAGAATCGGTTAGATCTATATTCTAGAGTTTGGTTTGATTTTGAAACATATCAGTTATAGTTATAAAACTCACATGGCCACGTCTTGCTTTTCTTTGTATCGAGTAGGCTACATAATGAAGAACCTATTTGATATAACACAGAGTTGCAAATGTCATGTTGAGATTTAATTACTTACTTTCATCTTTTCTTTTTAAATTTGATATTCCCTTACAATTTCTCAGTGCTCATTTTTTGTGCTTATATCATTTATTAAATCTTTTCTTGAAGCAGCTATTTTTGTTTTCATCACACTTGTGTTGTTTTCTTTTGTTTGAATCTAAAAGCAGGTGTATTATTTTTACATTGTCTTAAACTGAAGTTTTGGTTTCTATTATGTTAGTCACCAGAAATATTGAAGACATGCTTATTATTAATGATCAGTCAATTCTCACCAAATAGTTGTAACATTAATTCTTCAAAGCTTGTGCAAAGATGGTATATCTATATGGGAGTCTACATGAACTCTTTATTTCCAGGGGATCCGTGTTAGCTTAGGTTGGAAGAGTGTGATGCTCATAATCCAGGGGTCCCAGTTTTGATACTTGTCCAGGATGGCTGCCTTGATATGCCTTTGGGGAAAAGTTTTTTCCTTTTCCTATGCATTTGTATCCAATAACATAACATGTTCAGCTACTGACAAAACCAGGAAATTAGACTTTCTTTCCATGGGTAAATGTCATGGCATTAAATGACAACCATAGTAGAATATTTTAATATTAATAATAAAATAAAAGTACTTGATTTACCAATCAGCGAAAAAAATTCACTTTTCAGGCACATTTGTGCATCATATCTACACATTTTATCTGAGAAAAGCCATAATTATGCTGTAGTATTCATAAATTATAAGGTATATATCACTTTTGTTGATCTTAATTCAATATATATCACTTTTATTGACCTTAATTCAATATATATCACTTGCATTGATCTTATTTCAATGTCAGACACTTGTAGTATAACTCTGGTGTCAGTAGAACAGCATTCACCAGCTAAGCGACTGCACTAAATTACACTCAGTAATACAGATGAGTGCACAAGGCTAAATTGCACTCAGTAATACAGATGAGTGCACAAGGCTAAATTACACTCAGTAATACAGATGAGTGTACAAGGCTAAATTACACTCAGTAATACAGATGAGTGCACAAGGCTAAATTACACTCAGTAATACAGATGAGTGCACATGGCTAAATTACACTCAGTAATACAGATGAGTGCACAAGGCTAAATTACACTCAACATTACAGACTTGCAGAATGGCTCTTATATTTAACTCAGTCTTTATCGGAACCTGACAGAAGTTACAGCTGACTGCTGTATCCCCAACAAAGAGAAGTACTGTTTAGTGCAACATCATTAACTTGTAATTCTCTTCATATTGCACATGATTGAAGCAGCTTAACAGCAATGGAAAATGTTGAGCACACACTGTTTTCCTGGAGTTTGGAATGTTGTTACCTAAATTTTGCCGAATAAGAAGGAAGGTTCAGATTTAAACTGAAGTGGATGGTAAATTGGTATAAATAACTTAAACCAGGGTAAGAAGAATATTTTTTACTTTATACGTTTCTGCACTAGTTTGTGAAATTATCATGGCATGTGAAGTTGTTATCTTGCAAGTGAAACAAAGGTGAAGCATGTGGATCACATTTTGTGCTGCTTGGCGTTGTTGTTATAGCATTAATGCGCTTGATACTTGCATGCCACAGTCAAGAAATTCATTTTGGAGGGTAACTGCTCGTTACGGACAGATGAAGGTCACATTGTCATACTATTTATACTTCATTGACCTTCTGCCTATTTGGAATATGCCTTATTATAGCAGTTGAGACATCATTCCTGTGAAATAAACTTTGAAATATTTATCTCTTCACATCTGGAATGTCTTCTTAATGCCAAATTTTAAAATCGTGTTGTGACTTGAATTATGTACAGATTTTAATTGTTTATTGTATTTATTGCATTTAAATAATTTTAACTGATTTCTCACCTGAAGAACCTTACAGATTTACTTGCTTTCTGAGAAGAAGAATTAAAATTGGTTGAATATGGCTACTTCTACTTCATACCAATAAGATCCAAGGGAGGTAACACTCAAGAATTTTTGTTGTTGTTGTTGCAGGGTTTAACGCCATTTTTCAGTACACAATAGGCTATACATGGCAGCCAGTATTAATGGTGGAGGAAGAACCTGGGAAAACCTGGGAAAGAACTAACGACCCACGAGAAGCTACTGGCAAGCTTTCTCACATTGGCCGTAACTCTCAAGAAATCAATGGTGCTGCCATTGCTTCAAGCATTTGGTATTATTTGTTGTGTTGCAACGGCTGCATTAAATTTTTTTTATCCAATTAAAACCATGACAATCTATTAAAGAAAAGCAATAGCCAGACATTTAATTGGCAACCACTTGTTATCTAGGTTGACAAAGTTGGCAATAAATATTGGCAGATATATACATTCTTGGTCACAACATTTTGTTTTATTTATTTTCTCTGTGCTACTGTTTTCTTATAAAATACATAAAGAATCTCAATTAGATTTAAGTGATCATTTTAAAAATATTTAGGAGGCACCAACATTTTTTCCTTATTGATGATTTAAATCAGCATGATTTTTATGATGTGTTCATATTAGACAGTAGTATATCTGTATGGCTTTTTTGTGTTTGATGGTTTACATTATATACATGTACGTATCTATTTATAGCATGTCATGAGTAGCATATACAATACATACACTATTTATAGAATAAATATATATGTATACCTCAAGCAAAATGTTTTGACAACACATGAGTGCATTATTAATATAATTGGTTGAAAGTCGTTCAAATCACATGTATAAGTCATGGGATATACCACAAAAAAATTTTAAAATTTTCTTCATGTTGTTAAATGGTAAAATTTAATATTTCCGCTCAGTTATTTATTAATCTGTGTAATCTTGCCTTTGATGTATTGAATATTGTATGATAGTCCAGAGTGTCACTAAACATATTTTCATGTACTGTATATAAATTGAACATCTTTGTTGATATTGTTAGAAGTCTTGAAAAGATGTCTTCCTTAGCCTGGCTGCCATGTGGTGCATATGTAACGTAGGACATGGATAGATTGTGAATATTGTCTTGTAGTGTCTTTTAGTATTATGCTGTTGATTGTAATTCAGTTTAAATGATCACTTTTTAAATTGGGGTTGAAATTGTATTATGCATACATTCTTTGTGTGTGTGTGTGTGTGTATATATATATATATATATATATATATATTATGTTTTTAAAAATGTCTCAATATGGACATTACAGCTCACGAATTGATGATACAAATATTCAGTACCTTTTTGATTTATTAATGTTTTGTGTGGGAAGAAATATACAGTGCCTTCATTGATCAAGTCTGACCATCAGGTTTCTTTTTATATCGATCTTAATGCATAAGTGTATGTTAGATTTATGTGGTGTATGGAAGGACTTCTTCAGTCCTACTTTCTGTTTCCAAAAAAAAAAGATCTAATTCTGTATGATCAGATTTACTTTATTACATAATGTAGTGACCTGTATTGAGAGATTACCTGCCTAAAGAGATATTTTTGTTAACATAAGGGATGGTGTATCAAGAGATGATTAACAATCAGTTTTAATCGAAAATATATGTAATGTTCATATAGACGTTGTACATTTACTGTCCATGCAAAATTTGCATTGCCTTCATTAAATTTTAACATGCTATATATATCATAGGGTTGGCACTGACTTTGAAAAAGGTTGTCACCCCCAGAATTGCCAACCTCAATATTTTGTCTCCAGTTTTAAAAAACATGTTGCATTTTCATAATACAGTATACATTTGGGACCAAGGTAATATTGTCAACATAATGTTTTGACAAGCCTTGTGGGGTGGGAGTGGCTGAAAAAACAATGAAACTTTGCATACAAGGAACATTTTTAAGAGGTGACCTATCATTAGTGACTGGGATTTACACTGAGAGAAAATAACGAATGAAAATTTTGATTATATGAAGTGAAAACTAGTCGGAAATATATTTGTATATTGACAGTATACATTTTTTCAGAACACACATGAATGTGTTAAGTAATGTACCTGAAAATCGATGAATTTGAGTATTAAATCATATGTTAGAAAATTCACATATCAGTCATATCCCATTAGAAAAAACAACATGTATATTAAAATAACATTATTCCTTGTTTATTCTATATCCCATTGTCAACAAAAACATTGGACAGAATTTTGAATTTCTTTTGCTTAGTATTTATACAGAATGATTGGTGCTTCAGATATAATCAGTTTTCTTTTAAGTTTCAGAAAAACTTTTTTAATGTACATTTTTCAACAAAAAAAGAAATAGCCTTTGTTTGGTTGATTGTGGTCTTTCCTGTTCCTGTTCTATAGCATGACCATTTGAGTTCTATCACAGCATACAGTACTAAGATCAGACATCATTGTAAGTGGATAATGACATAAGCAAACACTAAAGTCAATATGAACAAAAGATTTGTTTATTTAACAGATTCCAGTGCATTTTATATCCAAGTTTGCAGCTTCCTTCATTGTGCCTTTGAATGTCTCCATCCAGACCTATGACTGTATGTACAAGTTTTAAAAGCCAAATTTTTTCACCAAAAAAATCATCAGATGGTATATTGTGTCACCAATAAGGGGAAAAAAATTGCAATTTGTGACATTGGCAAAGCCCAGCGTGATCACTTGTCCAGATGAATTTAATTGGGTTGTTGATTGCTAATTATTATATATTAATTTTTTAAAATGAGGGTACCAGTTTTCATTGATTATTTGTTTTACCCTTCAAACAGTAATCTGCGGAAATGATGCAATTCCTTCCATAATCTAAAAATTTAAGTACCAACTAATTTGTCTTACTGTGCAAAACCACACAAATTGATACCTACAAAAAAATTAATTCATAGCATCACAATGTTGCACATTGAGCTTGGGTGTTTCATGCAGTTTTGAGTTATTTCTTCCCCGGTTCTTGAGCATGGGCACATTATTTTGTCTGAAAAAAAATTAGGCCTAGAGTTTTTATTAGTACATGTCAACCCATGTATCTGTTGGTGCCATCAATAGTCAGAGCCACAAAAAGTGATAAAACTGTAAGATGGCAAGGACTATCTATTTTAAACTGATTTATCTGGCAATTAAAACATTCAGAGTTTGTTTTTGTCAGCTGAGCTGCAGTGTAAGGTGTCAGACAGCACTTGACATATTTTTAAGGCTAAAGCCAACCTTTCAGAAAGGAAGATTTAAATTATTTTGAGGTTGAAATAATGACAGAGGAGGTTAAATAAATGCAAATACGCAATTTGTCATTTAATATATGATTTGTTTGGAAAGAAAGTTAATTCAGAAAACATGGGTATTTATTATAATACTGGTAGATAATGAATGGGGGCCCCGAGTGGCAGAGTGGTCAAAAGCGCGCTTCGTTACGGATCACTGCCATCTCACCTCTGTCTGCGGTGGTTCGAGTCTAAGATTCAGCCAATGTGGGCATGTGAGAAAGCTTGCCAGTAGCTTCTTGTGGGTCAGTGGTTCTTTCCGGGGTTTTCCGGGTTCTTCCTCCACCATTAATACTGGCCGCCATGTATAGCCTATCGTGCTGAAAAATGGCGTTAAACCCAACAACAACAACAACAACAAGATAATGAATGTACACTAAAGTTAAATGCAAGCAAGATCTGGAGCTGTAAATTCCATGGTGTAGATCATTTCAGGTTAACCAGATATTCGGACATGAATCTTTTCGCGAGACATTTGAGCACATGATATAACTTCTATTGCAATAATTTAAGTGTTCAAGGAATATATGGTAGTATATTGCAGACCACAAATTTAAGTTGCCAAAACTGTCAAAACAAACAAGATTATCTATTAATGCTTTATGTATTATTTTTAGGGAGGGAGGGGGAGATGGTACCCCTGTCAATGGGATTTTATGTGCAACACTGACATTATACTACTAAGTAAGAAATGAAATAATTTTCACTCTTGTATTCTAATAAACACTTACTGAACATGAAATTTAAAACATAATTCCATCTCAAAATGTTGCATATAGTGGAATAATCACCTTAGTTCTCTTATCCTTTTAGATGGTATCAAAGAATTATATCCAGTCCTATCAAATAATTTTGATACTAAGTGCCTTGGTTAAGTTTTTTTCCCATTGCTAACAATTTAAAGTACAATTTTGTAATCAAAATTTGGATTACATTTATTTTCACAGTCATCATTTGAGATACACTTATTTAACATTACTACATACATTTTTGAATATATTTATTTATATTTGGATTTGAATATATTTATTAGATTCATGAATTTTATAAACTGGGTCAGCATGACTTTTGTTTATCAAATACTAGTTTGTTTGAAATAAAAATGCCAGGTTTAAGAGTTTCAGTTGTTTCAATTTGGAAAGTGATTTCCATGCAGATGAAAACTTGGATGCTAAAATATTAAACTATTTGACATGTTTAATTGAAATTGAAATTGATTTGAGTTTTGAGATCATATCATTTGATAAATTATTTAGATGAGAACTTTCAACATATGTAAAAAAAATTAGTAAAATTATGGTTGTGATTTATCAGAACATTGCAGTTTTTCATATCTCTGATGTAAAAGTAACATTTTGGAACATATTTTTTCAGTTCCTGTTTTATTTTATAATCATCAGGTCCAACAGTATCCACCACAATAACCAAAATAATAATACCCACAGTAATAATGAGCCATGGAGGGCATCGAGGTCTTATCGGGCTTAGGGTATCATAGCTTGAATGAAAATGTGATGTTGACATTATTTCTGAATAGATTTTTCTTGAGTGATGAAAAAAAAAGTGAAAACAAAGTGGAATAATGATGTGAATGCTAAATGATTCAAGTTATTATTATTTTTATTATTATTATTATTATTATTATTTTATCCACAGAAAATATTATCATAGTGGCAGTAAGATTCTGTTGGTAGAGAAATGATGACTTAAGAAGCAGCGCTTGCTGGACTGGGTTTTCTGGTGGCGCCACCAATCAGATTTAGGGGAAGTAACTGCGATCAGTCTCCCACCCGCCAATCAATTGAAATCTATTAAAAAATTTGAACTTTATTGCATTGTTGTAAATGATGGATGCTGTGTTTTTAGCAAAGTATGATGGTTCTTGGTTTCCCGATTTTATTTTATATTCAATACACTTTATAAGAGAGGTTTTTGAAGTGGTCCGTAAGATAAATTCATCAATACTTCTAATGTTAAGAATTGTTTTAAACATTATTTGACAATAGCAGATGTTCCAGGGACTTTATTTTAGGAATACATGATATAAACTTGCAGTTGTTTTTATATGTTTTTGCATTAATATGTTGACTAAATTACATAATAAATAGTTGTGCATGTTTTATTGTTTGTGTCATGTGCGTGTGTGTGTGATTTGGATTTTTAACATAGCTTTAACAATTTTTCAGTCATATTGCTATGATGTCTGCAGTGTGGCAGTTTATAGTGATGTCTAGCACTGGGGCATCATGCCGCAGACATGTAGCATGATGTCCCACCCAGTCACATTATCCTGACACCAGTCCGACTAGTCCTGACACTAACCTCTTAATGCAGAGCACCAGGCGAGGCAGCTGTTAGTACCATTTTTGTAAGTCTTTGGTATGACTCTGTCGGGGATCGAACTCACGACCTCCCGCATCCGAGGTGGACACACTGACCACTAGGCCACCGGAGCAGTCTGTTCGTGTCATTATAACTTGGTAACATGAAGCTTCTTTTCCTACCTCACTACAGGTTTGCTGTCTTGGCTATGTATAAAGCAAAATAAAGCATATGTAATGATTTTTTTTATAGTTTGTTTATAAAATTAGTAATTATAGATCCACAGGAATAAAATTATGTAAAATGTAAACAGAAAAAGGTTGTCTTGAATAGAATTTTGTAAGCTTGTGTCTTCGAGAAAACAAGGTGATATACAATTAACTCTGGTTTGAATCTCAGCTGAGGTTATGTTTTAATGCTTAAGTGTTTTTTGTTCTGTCTAAATCAGGATTTTTTCAGTAAATAAACCTTTGCTCCCTTCCTTTTTTTTTTTCTGGTTTTTGTTTTTGTTTTTAAGGTCATGTAATATTTTTTTTTCCATAGTTGTATCCTTTTTAGCTCGTTTTGATGTAAACAGAACAGGAGTATATAAGTCATTGAGTCTTTTGTCGTTGAAAAACACAACATTGACAGGATTTTTTAATCGACCACGATGTATATGTGTTGTATAAAGTTACTTTGTCAGTTATGTTATATTTACACAACACCTATTCAATACCTATTTTATCCAACTTTGACATTGTTTTATATTTACCACAAATTCTTTGTCAAGTTCACTGGAGTTTCATAACGTTCATGCCTCCCAGAAACTTTTCACCATGTCATTTTTTTTCTGAGGCATTTTTCACTGTCAGCATCAAGATTTTCTCCCAGCTATATCAATGTCTGTGTAGTCCTAAATTCAGAGATTCCGTCATGTTTTTCTTTGTGTATGCGCCTCATCAGGTGACCCAGGAACATTTTTGTATTGCACACAGGTGGTACCGTACAACTGTCATCCTTGTCAAAATGTTATGACATATAGAGGAAAGTAGTTCAGAATCTCTGCTTTCTTGGGGGTAGACATTGATTAATGGTCTTTTAGAAAGCTATGTGTGGAATTTTCCATCAGTGGAATCAAATTGAGCTTCAGGTGTGATGTAAGTCAGGTGTGATATAAGTTTCTTTGTGACCCATTTGCAGAAATTACCAAAACTTTGCACAACTACTTTATTTAACTTTTGTAGTTTTCCATGGTTGAGTGAGCTTTCAAAATGAGTTTCACATATCTAATGAAACATTTTTCATTGTTACATAATCATCCTTTTGCTTTAGTTGGAAGGGATGTGAAATCGTAGTCCTTGTGGCCTCCACTTTTGTACATTGTGGCTGACATTCATGTTTCATCAATGTAGACAATGGAAGTGTTGATTGTAGTATTTATATTTTGTTCAAAGATAAACTGCACAACAATATCTGGCCTTTCCATCAGCAATTTTCTCATCTTCAAAGAAAACTGATTTTCTTTAAAATCATTTCTCTCAGCTGTCTCGGAATTTATACTTTTTATGTTATGATGATCATCCTTCAGTCTGTTTGTTACTATTTTTAGTTTCCACATAAACAGGCAAGTTCTCCACTATCTTCATTTACCAGATTCACGGAAGTCACGCACTTAGGTTAAGGAAGAATCTGATCAGTGTCAAGGTCAAAGGTCAGGGCCACTGGAAATGAAGAAAAAAGGTTTATTCTTAATAACATTTGATCTACATCACGTACCAGGACCAAAACATGTGGAAGGAATGCACTTGGGGTAAGGAAGAAATCTATGGATTGTAGGGTCCAAAGTCAATATCTGTGACCATGATGGGATCTTTTTTTCCTCACTGTAACAATAATTTTCACCACAAACCTGCACCAAAAACTGTGGATGGCTTGCATTGGTATCAGGAAAATGTCTATCAATTTCAGATTCTAAAAGCCAAAGGTCAAAGTCAATGACTCTGATGAAAAATAGCTTTTGCATAATAACTTTAGTTCTAGACTGTCTACTGTGACCAAAGAGCTTGCATTTAAGGTATGGTTTTGGGATCCAGAGTTAAAGGTCATTGTGATTTAGTGAAAAATAATCTTTTTTGCAGATGAGTGCTTGTTTTAAAGTAATTTCTTTATGAATCTTTGTTGATGGTTTGCACTTTTAATAAAGACACCAATAGATTTTGGAGTTTGAGGTTTTGCTGTTTTGGCTGTATAAAGTCTAATAAAAAATATAGTTCATTCTGCACAGTAGGTTTAGTTCAAGACGTCATACTTTGACCATGCTCTGATCATCAAGACCTTTTGGTCAATAATCACCAGAATCTGTCTGCTGTGCTACATGGAGGATTATGAAATGTGATTCCATGTTCATTTATAAAGTTCAAATTTGTTATCTTTCTGTGGTAAACATGAATTCTTTAACCATTGTTGTGGTCCTCTTGAGAAGTTTTGTCTGAATTATGAAAAGCCAGTTTCTTTCTTTTTCTGCTGTTCACAACTTCAAAACATTTTTATTTCTAGTTATTTCTACCTGTACCCAAATGCCATTGCAACTTTGAGATTGACTTGAAGCCACGCCATTAAGCATAACCGTCAATATTGCTGCCTCTAATAGTGTCAGCAATATGGTGTGTTTACTATATTGTGTGCTGTTTACGAACGTCATATTACTCTTGTTGATCTGTAACAGCTGACTTACAATGAACTTAATTTTAATCCTTGTCAAATGTAACTTAATTAGTCATGATCATTTTTTACTTTAGATCTTTTCAAGCCATCCATAATTGCAGGAGTGCATAATAGATCTAAAACAGTTTAATAATTTGATCTGTTGATTGTACAGAATAATGCAACAAACTGAATATAATTGCTGCAAATGAAGTTTAAGTTATCAAAGCTATTACTAGCACATAAGTATAAGCTACAATTATTTCTATGGCTTGATAGCCTTGAATATGCATTTCATTTTCTGAGTATGTATGTGTTACATACCTTTTAGAAAAAATGTACATACCTGATGCACATTGATGCAACTCAACTTGGACTAGTCTTGCGTTTTTTATATCAAACTTTTAAAAAGGAATGTAATCTCAAAAGTACAAACATTGCTCAGTTGAATTAGAGGTATACTCATGTTCAGTAATGCTTCATTATATATGGGGCATGTGTTAACATCATATATATTACATGGGACATGTTAACATTATATGATACATGGGACATGAGTTAATGGTGTGTGTTACATGGGATCTGTGTTAATGTTACATGATACACTGAAATGCATTAAATGTTATATGATACATGGGTCATGTGTTAATGTTATGTGTTGCATGGGACATGTCTTAAATCTCGTATGAAGCGTGGGACATATATTAATGTTATATGTTACATTGGACATGTGTTAATGTTATATCTTACATTGGACATGTGTTATTGTTATATGATACATGGGACATTGTTAGTGCTGTGTGCTACATTGGATATGTGTCAGACATTTTGCTGTCTCAAGATCTTTATTTGCTTTGTACAGTCATCACTTAGGTGCATATTTTTAATTATGATACTTAAATGTGTCCCACTTTTACTGAGACATATAATTGTCTTTTTTAATGGGACATTTCATCTCATTTTGATAGTTACTTAAATACTGTTGTATTCATTATTAGTCTTCAGTTTACATGTAAACATTTGGTAGTTGCACTGAATGGGGTTTATTGTTGTATCTGTTGCATAGGTTTTATTTCATACATATATTTCTCTCCTTTACAGGACAGTACTATGTTGATGTACGTATGTAATAGGTTTCGCTGAATATTTGGCAGTAAGCTTAACAAATGTATGTTATTGCTATTTTGTTATTATCTATGTATGTTATTGCTATTTGTTATTATCTAAAACTACTTCTTGATGTTCTAATTAGAATTATGACACAAATACAGTTCTCCTACAAGGTCCATTCTAAAGGGAGGCCACTCTCACAGAAAAAAGCCATTTCATTCAACAAAAAGGTGAAATGTATCAATGATTGTATTACTCACTGAGGATTGTTGGACCACTTAGTTATTTGTATTTAAAAATAAAACAGCGACATGTTCATTTCAGTTTTCTTTGTATAATTATATGTTTTTTTGTAATATATTGCTGCAGTTGTTGTGTTTTTGTTATAGGATTGTACTCTCTGTCAGTCTGACTCCATTTTATCTCACCTGGACATGGACCAAGTGATCCTATGGTATGGCCCTTTGTCTGTCTTGCATGGTGTCATTCATTGTCTATCTTGCATGGTTTTATCCATTGTCTTGCATGGTGTCATTCATTGCGTGTCTTGCATGGTGTCGTCCATTGTCTTGCATGGTGTCATCCATTGTCTGTATTGCATGGTGTCGTCCATTGTCTGCCTTGCATGGTGTCATCCATTGACTGTCTTGCATCGTGTCATTCTTTGTCTGTCTTGCATGATGTCATTCATTTTCTGTCTTGTGTGGTGTCATTCATTGTCTGTCTTGCATGGTGTCATCCATTTTCTGTCTTGCATGATCCCATCCATTGTCTGTCTTGCATGGTGTCATTCATTGTCTATCTTGCATGGTGACATCCATTGTCTGTATTGCATGGTGTCATCCATTGTCCGTCTTGCATGGTGTCATTCATTGTCTTGTGTGATGTCATTCATTGTCTGTCTTGCATGGTGTCATTCAGTATCTATCTTGTATGATTTTATCCAGTCTTGCATGGTGTCATTCATTGTCTTGCATGGTGTCATTTATTTTCTGTATTGCATGGTGTCATCCATTGTCTGTCTTGCATGGTGTTGTCCACTGTCTGTCTTGCATCGTGTTGTCCATTGTCTGTCTTGCATGGTGTCGTCCATTGTCTGTCTTGCATGGTGTCATTCATTATCTGTCTTGCATCGTGTTGTCCATTGTCTGTCTTGCATGGTGTCATCCATTGTCTGTATTGCATGGTGTCAGCCATTGTCTGTCTTGCATAGTGTCGTCCATTGTCTGTCTTGCATGGTGTCATTCATTATCTGTCTTGCATCGTGTTGTCCATTGTCTGTCTTGCATGGTGTCATCCATTGTCTGTCTTGCATGGTGTCATCCATTGTCTGTCTGGTATCATTAATTATCTGTCTTGCATGGTGTAGTCCATTGTTCTGCTGTTTCGCTGTTGTTGCTCGTTGCAACTCCGGAGTCCATATTTTTTATCCAGTTTTTATCCAGTTTCAATCAGAATTGGAATGTGGTTTTATATCATCAAGATCTTGGATGAAATCAGTAATTGGGGTGAGAAATGCATATTAATTATGAAATCTAATCATCTTGCATCTAACTGGCTACATTTGTTACCCAGTCTTGATGCTATATGTCTCTGATTTGATTTTCATCAAAATTAGAATATTTATGTCAATAAGATTTTGGACAAGTTAGTTGATTAGTAAGTAAGTGCATGGTGACGAGGTGATCATGCACCTGATTGACTGAGCATGCTCCCACTCTGACTGTTATGATCTGACTTGATGGGAACAAAATCCATAATGTCAATGAGATGAACTTGCATCTGATTGTCTGACCTTTCCAGTCTGGAGGTCAGAGATCAGATCCAGGTTAGATCAGACTTGATGGGGTTTATTGAGAGCAAAATCCACACTAACAATGAGATGAACTTGCATCTGATTGTCCGACCTTTCAGTCTGGAGGTCAGAGTTCAGATCCAGATTTGATCAGACTTGATGGGGTTTATTGAGAGCAAAATCCAATGAGATGAACTTACACCTGATTGGTTGAGCATGTTGCCACTGTGGCAGTTATGATCAGCCTTGATGGGGTCCATTGAGAGGAAAATCAATAATATCAATGAGATAATTTTGCATCTGATTCTCAGACCATTCCACTCTGGAGGCCAGAGTTCAGATCCAATTTTTATAGACTTTGAATATACTGTTATATCAAGATCTTTTACAGTTTGATAATGAAGCGACAGCCATGCTTATAATTTAGGTAATTGTGCATCTCGTTGGTTACGGCCATTCTGGACGCCATAACTGAGATCTAGTTTTGATCAAAATTGGAATAAGGGCTTGTGTCATCAGGATTTTGGACCAATGCATATTAATAGAAAACTTGCATCTGTTTGGCCGAGTTGGTTACCATTCTTAAAGCCATAAAATATAGGGATATATGATAAAATTCACGCATGAATTCTTTTGTGCTGGATCACTGTATGCGATTGAAATTGTTATCAATCTAGAGTTTGTATTCCTGACCCAAATTTGGTAAAGTTCGTGAAGAGGCTGAAATCGTTAAGGTCTTGGATGACTTGCCTTTTAAGCAAGATCTATGCATATTTATGAGGTGAATTTGCATTTGAGAGACAATTTTGTTACCACTTTTTTTTTAATGCATTTTTATAAAACGGGGTAATTAGGTCATGGTCATTAGTCTATTTAGTAGCCCAAGTTTGGCCTCCTTTTTGTCTACTTTATTAGACCCCTATTATCCCTTTTTTTCCAAAATATGGCCACTTTATTCCCACTCTTGTAAAAACAAGACAACATATGCAATGTTTTTATGTGCATGCTAACGGTGCAACATCATTAAAAGCAGCTGCATAATATATGAAAGATATGCCGTGTAGCAACACTGAATATTAATTCTATATTACATATATGTATTGTTGCTAACCTTCAAAGCTTTACAATTTATAGTAGTCATATTGCTTGATGTGTATACAAATGGTTAAATTTTATGATCTTTCTGTTATTAAAGAGCAAATCAGATTCATTTATTTAATTGGGGGCCGGTAATTATGATACATCCAGTAGATGTAGTTTGACATATCTTTAGATCAATCGAACAAGTAAAGAAATTAAGAGGTACACGATTAAGTGATATGCTTTCAAGTAACTCAGAGTGCAACACGATATCAATGGACATGAACTTCAGTCATGGTGTAAGAAACGCTCCTCTTCAGAAGATGCAGGTGGTTGTTTTGTTGAAGCAAATCAGTTCAGTACGGAATCACTGAACTTGAGTAGCAAATGTGTCACGATGAAGGACAGAAGCATAACAATATTGCAAAAGTGGGATTCGGCAACTTTCAGACATTTTTCATACCATCAGGTATAGAGAGTAGAAAATCTAGTGGAGATTCTCGACCGGTACCCAAGTCTCAGCCAATGGCTCTGTAATCATAAACCCATCAGGAGGAAATCATGTTAGCAGATGTTTAGTGGGCAATGATAGTAGCTGCTTCTGGTTATTTTTACATTTCCTATGACGGAACCTGAGAACTTCCTCAAAACAATGTTTTCTGGCTCTGTTTTTGTAAGATTTTACAATGAGCAAAAGTTAACTTTCTTACATGATTACTAATGGACTTGGCCATACTTCAGGAAGGAGATCTCTGAGAAATTCAACAACAGTAAAATGTCATTTAACATTCAGTTGTACTGAACAGAGATTCTCTGGAAAGAAAACAGTTTGATGTTCTGATCTGATTCTGCTCAGTTGAGATGGGAGAATTTGTGTTCTCTTCTGATTCTGCTCAGTTGAGATGAGAGAATTTGTGACATGGTTCTTAAAAGTTTTTTACATTTGGTCATGCGAAAGGAAATGATATCGGGCAGGTACTGGGTGATATACTGACAGGAGGAGTACTAGCTGCCTCCATCTCTGCTCTTGTAATTAGGTAGTGAAAACCTAATGTTAATGAGAGAATGTGGTTCTTTTGTAAGACCAATTTGGAAGGCTTAGGTTTACCTGGTCTAGTATTTTTTTTCCCCGTGTGCACCGCATATTCACAATGCGTTCATATAAGGTCTTGGTATTTTGTGAGAATAGGCAGAGTACTTAGATTTATATAGGCAGAGTACTTAGATTTATATCTGTTTCAATGGTAATCGGACTTGAAGATGATCTGTCCATGAGAGCCCCTCTCCTATTACCACTGACATCGACCTTGAACTTAAATCCGATTCTTCATAGAATACATCAATAAAAGATTAGTTGTTTTTTTTTGTTTTGTTTTTAAAAAGGCCAAAATGTTTCAAACTGACCACCCACTGATCATCAGAACATCTGATTATGGGTTTGCACATTGTTCAGTTTTCAGATTCTTTTGAGGAGGATTGCAGAAAGCTTACCTAATATCAGCAAATATGATTTGCCCCTTGTAATGGGTGAGTGAAGATGGTTCCAGAAGAATGGATACAAGATGGTAATGGAGAGCTCCAGAGGGTTGACGATTATTTAAAGTGAGTGATGCAGATCAGAAGTTTGACAGGAATGCTAAAGTGTTCTCATTGTATTTACAAATAGAAAGGCACTAACAGAAGACCAAACACTCGTTGTACAAGAGACCATAAATGGACCAAGACTTGACCCGTGATGCTGTCGTGGTGTTCTTGAAAATGTTAATGAAATTCTATTCCCACTGAACTTAATCCTGTGAAGAAATCACGCAGAACACACACAATCTTGTTGAAGAAAAAAAAGCAGAGTCAGAAATTCTGAAGAAACCAATGCAAAATCAAATAGAGCAGCTTGATGGAATACATTATAAGAATGAAATACAAACGAGAAGGCTATCAGATAAAGATTCAGAATTGGAAAGAAATGTCAAGAAGAGCTTCAGAAGGCTAAGACCTGTGAAATCATGGCTGACTTCATTTTTGGAGGTAGCAAAATCAAATCTGCAGAATTCAGCAGAAGCATTAAAACAAAGTGCTAACAATAAACAAACGAACTTGATAAGAAGAAAGGAAGCCTGATGGATGATTATTCGCAGTTCCATTGGGATTAGCACTCACATTCAAAAATATTTTTGTTCTTCAAAATGAAAGATATCTTCCTGACTATTTAAGGCGGTGTATATATTTTATCAAGACTATGTGGGCCTAGTAAATAATACCTATATTAGGTTTTCACTCCTTAGTTTTCGAGTGTTGTTTGGGTGGTTTGTCACTTCATACCACGGTAGCTCTAACTGTATTTGCATACAGATTGTGCCAGTGAAGTAACAGTAAGCTATTTTAAACTGTATTTTTTTGTATAACTAATGCTTTTGTTTATCAATCATGACCTTAGATCGTAATTGTCAGATCTACAAATTTATCACATTTAAGAATGTTTGATTATCAGTGAGCGTTCTTAAATTACTTGTCTATTTTGCATAATGTTATTTATCATCAAGACAATAACATAATCAGAGTACGTCCAATAAATTATCCTGTATTTTTTGTACGAGCAATTGTAACTGATTTATTAGCGTGCTGCCTATTACCATAGTAACAGCTTACTACTAATACATTGTGCAGTGTTCACGGAAGAGGTTCAAAGTTGGATGATTTCTCTTCTTTTTCTAAGAAATGCACCAGTGCTAACTTTCATACTGTGTTACTATTTCTGTTTGCTACACAAATGAAGATAATATGCTTTGTCTGATACACAAGTACAAGAGTTTTGTATTTTTCTTCATTTTGTCTCAGTATAAACTTATTGTTAATTCCCAAAATTGCAAATCATTCGGATCATAATAGAAGCTATTTTATGTTTGGACCAATGTACTCCCAAAGCTGCGTTGAAAGGCTGTTATATTAACAATTTCATGTTAATGAACCAATAAGAATAGGTTAAAAGGGTAGCTTTTTTCTTTTTTTTTTTTTGTTTGATATTCATCTAATTGGACTGATAGTGATTTTGTTATATAAAAATTAAATCAGATAAGGCCTCTGTCATATGGACCTAGATGTTTAAGAAAATTAAGGTAGACTTGACTAAGGACACAACTATTATATGAGTAAGTCTTGATTTTGTTTAAGTTCACGAAGCTAAGTAAAGGTTTTATTTTTCAATAATTGACGTAAATTGCATACCTAAATTTCCTCAATAAATATCCCTATTTTTCCTGTTTTTTTTCCCCCTACATTTGTCCTATTTTACTAAAGTAGCCGTACTTTATCCATACCGTTGCTGGAGAGGCTGCCATCAATGCCTTGGTTGAGAACGATTTTTAGTGAAGCAATTGCATATTAATGAACTGCCGTTGCATCGGATATTGGATTAATTTGACTATGGATAAGATCTATGCATATAAATGAGCTTATCTTGGATTGGCTGAGCTTCTTACCATTCCTGAGATCGAATTCGGTTGGTTGTTGTTCACATTAAGCTTCTATAATCATTGTCGTAAACTGGTTCTATAATGAGTGAGAGGGATACCTTTCTGCATCTGGTGTTGTCGGAACCATTCTATTCAACTTGGTGCATATTGGATATCATAGATGACTTTGATTAGGACCGAGAGTCTGTATATATTAATTATGTCATTATTTTGAGAAAGAATATTTGTCAGAATATAGCTAAAGCGTAAAATCAGGACGGTACTAGGACAAAATGGTAGCGGACAAAATGGTACGGACACAATGGTACGGACAAAATGGTATGGACAAAATATTAAGTGGTGATAATGGTATTGGACAAATTGGTATGGATATAATGGTGCAGACAAAATGGTATGGGACAAAATAGTACTAGGATTAAATGGTATAGACAAAATGGTACGACTACAATTTTATTAATACGAAATGTAAAAACAAAACAGACAACTTTATTTTTGAAAGCAAGGAAGAGCATGGAAGCGTGACGCAAACACTAGATCAAGTTATTCCTAGGCTTCATGGTAAATGCTTAATTTCAATGCCAGGAAGCCAGTTTGATGAAGGTCATCATAAAGTTAATTGTATTTGTCTGATTTAAAAATGAGACCAACATTAAACTCTATCTCAGATTATATGAATAACCATTGTCCATTAGTTTATGTATGGGTTGAATGCACAGGTATATTGACATAAATTGCTCTTAGGCAATGGAAGACTGATTTTGTTGAACCAAAATTGTTGCGAATTTTTTCAGTCATTAAAATTGTACTGAATTACTATTTGGTATCGTTGCATTTTGTAGATTCGGTATAAGTTATTTGCAGTTTCACTTGAGTTTTTTAAAAATAAAATACAATTAACATTTCCGAAGTTACACGACTTTAATAAAATTCATTTGTATTGGTTTCTTTTTCAGTTAGTTTATGGATGCGTGAGCATTTTAATATAATAATAAAATTTAAATTTTATTATGATTTTATGTAATTATTATTTTCATTAAACAAGCGAAATTCTGATATATGTACCATTTGTCCCATACCACTTTGTATGCAACATTTTATCCATACCATTTTGTCTATACCATTTAATCCTAGTACAATTTGTCCCATACCATTTTGTCCTTACTATTTTGTCTGCACCATTTTATCCATACTTCTTTGTCCAATACCATTATGTCCACTTAACATTTTGTCCATACCATTTTGTCCGTACCATTTTGTCCGCTACCATTTTGTCCGGCCACCATCAGGACACAATATTTGGGAGTTTACCTGAGTTGTGTTCCTAAAATGCTCAGTAAGACAGTGAAATGAGCTACTGTAAGTTATGTAAGCCAGGCGAGGATATCAGGCCAACTTGTGTCCCTTGCTATTTGTATCATATGCATTGTGTGCAGATCATAGTGTAGTTTCACAGTTTGATGTGTACTTGAACATAAATTACTCATTTAGCTCACTCGACCGTAAGACCAAGTGAGCTCGTGGTATTACCCTCCTTCTTGCATACATCATCCATCCAGCTATCATTCATTAACATTTGCTATTTTCAACTCACTCTGAAATCACTGGACCAACTTCAGACAAATTTAGCAGAAAGCATACTGACATAATGGGTTTTTAAACCTGGCATGAAACTATTGGAAGCCTTACAGATGACGCTATTTTGCCATCAAGTATGGCCACCATTGTTGAAAATAGAAAAACAAATTTAACGAATTCTGTTAAAAATGCTGAACAAAACTGGACTAAATTTGACAAAGGTTGAATGTCTTCTGCACCATGATGTTAATGCATCATCATCTGTGGCCAATTTTGTTAAAAATATAGAGATCATAACTTCATCACAAATATTGTGCACCTGAGTTTAACAAAAAGCAAGAGAGTTTAAAGCATTACAAATTCATACAAATAATGCCAGTCTGCCTTTAAATAAGGGTACTTTCTTAACAACGTAATGAAGGAAAATATTCAAGCAACTTTTGACAAAAAACTCTTTAACATTATTTGGCCAACGATGATAAAACATTTTGCCATAACGGTCTTTCATTGTTGGCCAAATGTTGGCGATGTGCCATCACATATGTTTGAACAAACAATAGGAGAATCTTGTTTTCATAGCATAAACTATCGAGAGCACTAGAAGCAGTTTGAATGGAAAGTACCAACTGACCCGGATTTCTTGGCCTCCATGTAACTAGTAGGCAAACGTCGCCAGATGAGCAGTTTGGGACCCATATGGGTTTCTTGTTATTGTATACATTTTGAGTGGATTTGTTATCTGAGCAGTTTTCAGTAATCTTTTGGGTTGACGATGGCAGGAAATTACACCAACTCTTTAATTCCGTAACTCAATGGCTTCAAGTATTGTAAAAACTTTTCATCTTGAGCTTCACAGGAGAAATGAAATGCTTGCATTTGTAATCAGGACTATCGTTTATACCCCTATTTTATGTAAAAGTAATATAACCTTCTCAGGATGAAAATGTTTATATATAATCTTTATTTTCATAAAATACTCATAATGATATGAATATTTTTGTCAGCAATGATTTCATATACTGAAGAGAGATAGTTTATCTTGAAAAGGTTATCTTCTGGGAAAATATATGTTTAGGAAATATTGTATATATGTTTGCAGAACTGCCTGTAATCAACTGGTTTTTATTTACATGATTTGTTCTCATTAGTGTAACCAATAACCATGGAACAACAAAATTCATTTTTCATTTATCTTTGATGTTGCAAATGCAGATTGAAGTCTTATGCCTTATGTACAAGTGTATGGGTTAAAGGAAACATCAGTCTCACCTACTCTTGTACAAAATCAATATAAATTATAAAAGTAAACTGTATGGCGGATTCACGTGTTCTCTTTTCTTTATCCTCTCTGTCTGTCCGTCTGTCTGTCTGTAGCATAAGATTCCTATCATTTAATGAAGACCGAAAACATTTTGTTCTGCTTGATAAATAAACATATGTTATGTAGTGTCACCTTTTAATCACATCAATCTGCTTGATAAATAAACACATGTTATGTAGTGTCACCTTTTAATCACATCCTTCTGCTTGATAAATAAACCTGTTATGTAGTGTCACCTTTTAATCACATCCTTCTGCTTGATAAATAAACATGTTATGTAGTGTCACCTTTTAATCACATCCTTCTGCTTGATAAATAAACACATGTTATGTAGTGTCACCTTTTAATCACAACCTTCTGCTTGATAAATAAACACATGTTATGTAGTGTCACCTTTTAATCACATCCTTCTGCTTGATAAATAAACACGTTATGTAGTGTCACCTTTTAATCACATCCTTCTGCTTGATAAATAAACATATGTTATGTAGTGTCACCTTTTAATCACATCCTTCTGCTTGATAAATAAACATGTTATGTAATGTCACATTTTAATCACATCCTTAATTTCTTTAACAGTTTTGTTCTGGTGAATTTATCATATTATTGGAGTCAGAGATATCTCCAATTTACATCGGAGAAAATTCAGCATCGACATCGACAGCCTTTGAATAATGTGATCAGTTAATTTTATTATTCTGGCACATGGATGTGCAGTCTTGAATTTCAAGATTTTTGCCATGAAAACTCGTTGAATTTTGAAAAATTTAGTTTTATTCTTCCGAGTCGATTCGTTTGCTTGAAAATCGCTGTAAAACATTTTTTTCCCCAGTACTCTTTAAATTCAGACTGAGGGTATACAAAACTTTAAATATAAATAAGGTATATACCTTGTTAACTACAGAATCGTGTTGTTGAATTTTGACTAAATAAATAAAGTAATGATATAGCACTGAATGGGTCAAATGAAACATTAAACATACTGTTTCCAGATTGAGTAGTGTCCCTTTGTAGTGGTGCACACATTTTTTTTCCTATCACTTTTTGTACCCATTTATGCACTTATATTCACAGTAACGTTACATTTCCATGAGAAAAATTACAGCTAAAAATCTCATTGAAATACAGTTCTCAGAGGCTGAAAAAGTACACCTGAAAAGCTCAGTGAAGTACAGTTTTCAGAGGCTGAAAATTTACCCATCAAAAGGTCATTGAAATACAGTTCTCAGAGGCTGAACATGTACACCTCAAAAGGTCATTGAAATAGTTCTCAGCGGCTGAAAAAGTACACCTGAAAAGCTCAGTGAAATACAGTTTTCAGAGGCTGAAAATTTACCCATCGAAAGGTCATTGAAATACAGTCTAAGAGGCTGACAAATTACACCTCGAAAGCTCATTGAAATAGTTCTCAGAGGCTGAAAAATTACACATCAAAAGCTCACTGAAATCTCAGAGGCTGGAATATTGCACCTCAAGAGCTCATTGAAATACAGTTCTCAGAGGCGGACAAATTACACCTCAAAAGCTCACTGAAATCTCAGAGGCTGAAAACTTTCACCACAAAAGCTGATTGAAATACGGTTCTCAGAGGCTAAAAAATTACACCTCTAAAGCTCATTTAAATCTCAGAGGCTGTAAAACCCATGATGTAGAAAAGATATAGTATTAAAGTGTTGGTTTTTTGTATCAACATTAGTTAAAATAAAATTCAGGGTTTGACAATGCTGTTGTATACCTCAGTTAGTTACCTATAATGTGGGCAGTATTAAAACATCGTAAATTTCCTGCTGAAGAGCGTGAAGTTGAATGATCATGTAGTTTCCACTCAGCGAGTGATCCTGGCAGTGTCCAGGGATACAATAAGGTGATATGCAATGTCTGGGTCTCCAGAAGCTTCATACTCCTTAAAAAGAGCCTGACATTCTTCATCCAAACAGGGTGTATAGACTGGACGACGGCCACGAGGGAGTGGCTGCCTTGAATATGGCTCTTGGGAAGCGGTGGTAGGATTCCTTGATTGGGATGCAGCGAGATGGTCTAGTGACTATGCTGTGAAGAGCTGTGTATAGCCGGCAGCTGAAGTCAAATATGGATAGGTATTGGTCTGTGCTGACTGTGTGGGAATTCGTCTAGAACAATTTGGCTTACCAACAGATGTCTGGTGAGTAATCCTTTTGCCATCTTGCAGAATGAAAGGTCCCACGTTGCTTGGAGTCGTGTATCTGAAGGATGCCATTGTCCATTGCCCACTTTACCAAATGTTCCCCGTCTTCAATGGGGTTTGAGTAGCCCCAGTCAGAGTGATGACTGTTAAAGTCGCCAATATAGAGACGGCTGGGTGTTCGAGAGTTGGAAGCATGTTGTTGTCTCAGTGGGCAATGGGCGGTTCTGACATTAACACTCTTGTACCCTCCAACCTGGACCACATCGCATATTCTTGTAGATAAAACTGGAGAGGCATCATTAATGTCACAACGTGCATACGTAGCATGGCCGAATTTGGAGTCTGGTGTTGTTGAAATGAGGTTGAAATAAACCAATGGTGTAACGCGAGTCTCCTGCAGACAGATTATGTCAACATTATGACGGTGGGCTACATTGCTGATGATGGCTGCTGAAAGACCCTCGACGTTAAGTTGTAAAACTCGTAGGGCCGGTCTAATCGCTTAAAAATTGGCGGACACTGGCACGTCGTGGGTCGCTCTTGGTAGTGGCACGTAACCGGGATTCATTGCAACATTTGGTTTGCAAGTTGGATCCTTTGTTTCGACAACCTCTGGCGGTGCCTTGGCTGAGTACTGACGGGGAGCGCGACGGACAAAACCAGGTCAAGGGGCACATCTGACCAATGAACCCTATATAAAAGCGTCTCATCCAGAGCGAAATCCCCATATAATCCAGAACGAAAACGTCTGATATAGAGTGAAATCCCACGGAATCCAGTGTCAAATCGTCTCATCCGGAGGGTTGATCCCATAGAGTCCTATGTAAAAACATCTTATCTAGAGCGAAATTTCCAGGATATCCCATAAATTCCATTATAAAAGGGTCTCATCTAGCGCGAAAATCCCACGGAATCATATGTAAAAATGTCTCATCCAGAGCGAAAACCCAATGGAATCCAGGATAAAATCGTCTGATACAGAGTGAAAACCAGTGTAATACAGTGTAAAGCCATCTCATACAGAGCGAAAATCCCATGCTATCCTATGTAAAAACAAACCGACTTATCCAGAGCGAAATTCCCATGGATTAAATCGTCTGGTACTGAGTGAAAACCCGTGCAATCCAGTGTAAATGCATCTCATCCAGAGCGAAATTCCAACAGAATACAGTACTAAATAACATCGGATACAGAGCGAACACCTATTGAACCCTATATAAAAACCTTTCATCCAGAGCGAAATTCCATAGATTCCAGTACAAAAACGTCTGGTACAGAGCGAAAACACGTGAAATCCAATACATAAAAGTCTACTACAAAGTGAAAATCTGACGGAATCCTGTATATAACATCTCATCCAAAGGGAAAACTCCATGGAAATTCGATGTGAAAACGTCTCATCCATGATGAAAAGCCCATGGAATCCTGTGTAAGGACGTCTCATCCAAAACGAAATTCCCATGGAATCCAGGATATAAACGTCTGATACAGAGTAAAAACCCATGGAGTCAGTGTCAATGCGTCTCATTTAGATCGCACTTACTATGGAATCCGTATAATAACATCTGATAATATGTGATAATCCCACGTACTGTTATATAAAATCCAATCAAGACGATCATATTACCATGACGACAATCATGATAAAAACTAATTGAGTGACCTCTTAATTTTCCAGTTTTACATACTTAGTATATATATTTTTAACTTATTTCAGTATGAATAATTTTTGAACGCAAACAATCTGAGCATACCGTCACCTTAATATATGACATGCCGCAAGCCTGATTTAGGCCTTCACATGCGACGTTGAGAAGCAAGCTGGCCCATTAGTCCGGTGTTGTATGGGTCGGAATTTATTAAACGATTAACAACTACAACAGGATTAAGCGACATATTTGGTCGAATAGGATTGTACGATGTAAAATATTAATTTTCGCCCAGTTAGTAGTAGAACTCTTTACAACGGCATTTGTCAGTGTCAAGACATTTTTCTTCACACTATGTAATGATTAAGAGTTGAAGGTGGTTAGAGTGAACTTTAGTCCGTATTTAAACGTTAGCTGTCCTCTACTTAGTGCTCTTGAGAAACAATTTATTTTTTCCGTATTTTTTAACAATGTCTAACATACGTGTCATTCATATGTTTGAAAAGGCCGTACAAGATATTTTTCTGCAACCCTTTTCAGTTAGTCTTTATTTGTAAATTAATCTTACGTTTGTTTGTTCACCTGCTGGTATATCTGTTTTCACAATAATTAATGTTAGATATTTATAGTTTCGATACGTAGTTGAACCGGGCTGCGTGGTCACAATAACGAGAGTACGTTGTCTGAACACGAGCACAATGACCGAGATACGTTGTCTGAACATGATCACAATAACTGGTGTTCTTTGTGTGACCATGACCACAATAAATTAGTTTTTCATTCGTACTCTACGGAGATTCGAACCCAGGTCCGCCAGTAAACGGCACCCATCGCCTTGCCTGCACACACGAGCCCATATTCCTTCACGACGAAGCACACATCACCAAAAAACGATGTTACTCAATTGGTGTTATATGCAAACGTGTGTAGTAGACACACTCGCATGACGACCTATTAATTAACTCTCATTTATCTACACAGTCATTCCGGATTCCTATGAAAGAAATCAAGGTATATATAATTATTTATAGAGAAGTATCAATATGCACCAGACAGAACGGAAAGTGCTATCCCTGGATTCCTATAGAATAATACTTGATAAGAGTAGGCAGAATAATATTTTAATACGAATGTTATTATCATACCGGTTAGAGAATTTTTAGTTCGTACTCTACGGAGATTCGAACCCAGGTCCGCGGATAAATGGCTCCCATCGCCTTGCCTGCACACACTAGCTTATATATGTATGTATGTATGTTTGCATATATGTATGTATGTATGTATGTATGTATGTATGTATGTATGTATGTATGTATGTATGTATGTATGTATGTATGCATGCGTGTGTGTGTGTGTGTGTATGTGAATTAGGTTATAACTCCAACATCAAACTCGACAGACCCATATATGCCGTCACGTGATGCACCAGCAGATCTGTGTCTATAGTTTTGAGAAGCAATCAGTACAACATTGGTTACTTGCAATTTGACTCGACTTATAAATGATCATGTGTGCTACTGTACTGTTTATACTCAAGTTGCTGACCTGGCATTTCAAAATTAAATGGATCATGTGTGGTACTGTACTGTTTATACTCAAGTTGCTGACCTGGCATTTCAAAATTAAATGGATCATGTGTGGTACTGTACTGTTTATACTCAAGTTGCTGACCTGGCATTTCAAAATTAAATGGATCATGTGTGGTACTGTACTGTTTATACTCAAGTTGCTGACCTGGCATTTCAAAATTAAATGGATCGTTATCAAACTATACGAACTCAAACTTTCTGTGAAAGGTGGATAAAGATATAACTTTATACAATTTTCATACTTTGTGATGTACATACAGCGTGAACGCCCCCTCCCCACCCCCCCCCCCGCTGGAATGACATATTGAAGCCTCTGAACAGAAAACTTTATCATTATCTCCATAAACAATATGTCCAGATCTTATTCGATATATATATATATATATATATATATATATATATATATATATATATATATATATATATATATATATATATATATATATATATATATATATATATATATATATATATATATATATATATATATATATATATATATATATATATATATATATGTGTGTGTGTGTGTGTGTGTGTGTGTGTATGTATGTGCGTGTGTGTGTGTGTGTGTGTGCGGAAATGGATGTACCTATGTATAGAATATTGCTCAAATATATATATTTCCAAGTATAATCACAGCTATCCATTCATGTTAAATATGTATAGATGAGGGTGCTACGATACCTGAGTGTGTGCATGATTTTGTGTTTTTTTACATTTCTTTTAACATAACCATTTACAAAGTTGAGGACCACGTGGCATATGGGTCAGTCATAACCAAATGTGTTATCCTTGTTAAAGAAAGTTGTTTGTTGTTGTTGTTGTTGTTGTTATTATTATTATTATTATTATTCAGTGGGATACACTCGGAGGCATTCGGTTCTAAATGATATTGTCTGTTCAGATAGAGGTTTGGCACTTTGTACCCCCTTATACGTACTACTACTGTCCGTTAAAATGTGTGTGTGTGTGTGTGTGTGTGTGTGTGCGAGAGAGAGAGAGAGAGAGAGAGAGAGAGAAAGAGAGAATAATGTATTTTTTCTGTGAATTAGGAAAACAAATAACGAGAGAATCAATCTGGTGTGACTTTTGTGGTTTTGTTTTAATTGACTCCAAACGTAATTTTTTTGCGGAAATCGTACTCAAATAATTTTCAGTTACTGGTATGGTTGACAAAAATGTGTAAGTAGGATGTTACATTGTCATCGTTTATCTTACACGTTGTTGTAATCTAACGAATCTCCTGTTGTTATTTTGATACTTCAGACGCACGAGACAGATTCCACTTTTAACGACATTATTACAAGTGGACCAAAAAGTGGCAATTATCTGATTTATAGGATAGATTAAAAACGTTAATGGAGTAAAAGCATTTAAATAAAAATTTATGTTAAGGTGGCATTTAACGTCGATAATAAATGTACTTTAATGCTGAGAGATTAAATGCTTACAAATACGTTACAGGATCCTGATAAAGCAATACTGTCTAATTAAGAAGGACACAAACGTTTATACAACTCTTTCATCTCGTTTTATTGAGAGCACAAAGCATTCCACATAGTAACTATGAGATCAGACTGAGACAAAAGCTGTATACTAAAGACGGAAGAAAGTGTATGTATTGTAAATACAACCTAAACTATATCGAAAAACGGCTTATTCTAACATTGTAACAAGGTCGTGTATTGTAAATTATCCTAAACTCTACCTCAAGACGAATCATTCCAACATTGTAATGAAGTCACGTATTTTAAAAAACAAACCTAAACTTTATCTCAAGGCGACTTACTCTAGCATTGTAAGGAATTCGTGTATTGTAAAACACCCTAACCTTTACCTTAAGGCGACTCATTCTAAAATTGTAAGGAATTCATGTATTGCACAACACCCTAAACTTTATCTCCAATCGACTCATTTAAAAATTCTAAGGAATTCATGTATTTGCAAAAAAACTTTATCTCAAGGACACTCATTTTAACACTGTAAGGAATTCATGTATCATAAAAACAACCTAAACGTTATCTTAACTCGTGTTAACTTTGTAAGGAATTCTACAGCTGATACCCGCAATTCATTTCTGGGACAATATTCTCTTGAGTTTCCATTTAAACAAACACCGGTCCGGCTTTAATACAACTTCTCGACTTGAAATGTACTTAAGTCACAATGTAGATATTGTAATTGACAAACATGCAGCTCTTACGACCATATGGTCCTAAACGAAGTAAACTAAACTAAGAAATAGAAAAGACAGAAAACCAACAAGTTTTGTAAAATTCAACAAATAATTTATTTATCTAGACCATAAAGGGAACAATTAAAAAGAACCTAAAGCGTTGTCAATTAAATCCAAAATAGTCCTAAACGTTCTATCAAAAGTCCAAATTTATGAAATTCCTATTTAATTCCAGTGGTATTCCAAATAAATTCCATATTGTTGTCTCGAAGGTGCTAATGTGCTAACGGCCTGAAATGTGGTGATGTGTTAACAGTCTTTTAATGTAGCCAAAACATCTAATCCAGAATGTTCTTGTCTGAATTCACTATAGATCCAAATTAATGTTTGAGTCCAAGAATTTGTTGTTCCAGTGAATAATAGTCTGAATAAATAATTCCTCCAAAACTGAACACAACAGTAAGACTGGTTCTACTTCAGATGTTAAGGCAAGAATGTGTAATTATTAGCTAAATAATGTTATGTACCCGTCTACTTGACCTAGGTCGCAATTACTATTTTCTGAAATTTTTGTCAACTAAAAAGGAAATTTTCATTCTGGAAATGTATGATATTAGAATCAGAACTGTAGCTTTAACTTAAGCCGAAATAAACATATTTAAAATTAATAATGATCTGAATATTTAATCCACAATCATAGAGAGATATTAGCTCTATTATTGGACACCATGTAATGCTCATAGCGTTAACACAAGCCCGTTTCCTAGGTTATAATTCTGCAAAACATTGTGTAATAAACAGGTTGATGCGATTCAAAATAGTTGTAATCCAAGCCGATTTTTTAGATATTCTATTTGCCCTGATCCCACATATATACTCCTATCGATGGCTAGTTCTTCTTCTTAGCCGAATATTGGCATTTCACTATCTACATACTCTAGAGTAACTATGGGAGGTGTACATGCCTCACATAAATTTCACGAACAACAGAAGCCCGGAACATCTAATTCACAAATATATCCATATCTTTATGTAGTAAATAATCACAGCTGGAAAAAAGTCATACCAAAGTCTTAAGTTAAGAAATTTGACAGGGGCCAACATACAAATCTGTCCCCTGCCAACTAAGCGTTTACCCTGGCAGTGGAAACAGAAGATATGTACGTGTATCGAGTGAAAACCCACTCGATGAAATATATCCAATATGCGCTTGGAACGTGAAAACTATGCTTTATTTTGTGTTGACTAGCTAAAGTGGATAACAAATTGAAATAGGAGATGTACTACGGTGTCAGCTGTTTACCGTTTAGGTGGCACGGTCCAGTTTCGTAAATTGGCCCCTGGCAAATTTCTTAACTTAAGGCTATAGTGTGACTTTTTCAGCTATTGTTGTTTACTATTTGAAGATATGGATATATTTGTGAACTAGATGTTTCGAACTTGTGTTGTTCTTGAAATTGAAATCAGGCATGTACACCTTCCGTAGTTACTCTGCAGTATGTTGATAGTGAAATACCAAAAGTCGGCTAGGAAGAAGAGCTAGCCTCCCATAGCAGTAAACACATGTGTTTGGGGCAAGTAGAATATCTCAAAAACGGCTTGGATGACAACTATTTTCAACTGCATCAGCCTGTTTGGTATACACTATTTTGCAGAAATGTCATCTAGGAAAAGGGCTTTTGTTTGCACTGTAAGCATCACATGGTGTCAAAAATGACCTTCGGACATGAAAATTGTAGGTAGAAATTTGAGGTTGGGGTGCATAAACGTCTTCTGCTATGAACTACCATTGACTTCTTTGGTCAAGTGGATAATATTCTTATGCTTTGTTGTAATATAGGTATCCAAAAATATGGACCTTTTTGACCTCACTTGTGTATTTGATTTTTTATGATTTTTTTTATACTAGGTCGCTGATTGCGGCATTAAATTTGTACATAAAAACTGGCCCCTGCCCCCTTTATACTCCGGAAGCTTTTATGTACAGTTGCACAAAAAATGAGTAGTAACATATTTCTCTTTTCCAGTTCAAGGTAGGTAAACAAATACATGGAGACAAAATATTGAAAATAGGTGATTTAATACTGACGCAACTGGAGTAAATTGCATTAAACAAGGACAGATCAAAACAGCCGAACAGGGCTCATTGAATATTCGGATTCGATAGAGTACCATTTTAGTACCGTACAGCACTTGGCCACCGTGATTTTTCTGGGAATACGGGTCCAAACGTAAACAATTCACAAGCATCTTCGCTAGCCAAGGTTCCGATAACCCTACCTACACCTTGGCGGATCGAATAGCTATGTTGGTGAGTTGTCCATGCGACATCTATTGGATTTCATGTGTTAACTCCCTTAGTATGTAATGCCAACTAACCAATAGCGTGGTGCGTTGTTCATCCACCGAAAACGGTGACTGCAATTGACCTAAAAAGGATACCTTGGATGTTTTACATCGAAAGGATGACTATGTACCAGAGGGAAGCCATTACAGGTGTAACTGAGTGAAAGGTATTTGTGCAAACACTGACCGACACTGTAAAATTGCTTATTTATCAGTCCATTCAATGTGTGTGCTCGCCTTGTCTCGATCACGTAGGAAATTTGAACAAGTTAATTTTTATTGGATGCGGTGGCTTGCCACCGCATCCAATGAAATTCACAGACTCGAAGCTCAGAAATATCTGCTCGACATGCCAAGGTATAGATATGATTATCGAAACCTTGGTATGCGAAGATGAATCACAAGAGGCAAATATATTTCAGAGGAGAATCTGATACCAACGTTACGGCGTAACAAAGCATGTGCGTCACTATGACCAGCGTTACTGCAAAACAAAACATGTACGTTACACCAAAGTTACTGCACAATAAAGCGTGCGCGTTATCGAAACGCTTCCAATATATTATTTGTTTTCTTAACCTTTTATTCCCTGTCATGTTTTCTTGCCATAGATAGAAGAATGCCTCGTGGAGTTTCCTTTGAAATATTTTGTTAATATTCCTTCACATTTATGAGAAAATAAAAGATGCTGAAACTATTTGATAACTTGAAGTATTACAATTGAAACAAGCTACATGCATATCTCGTAAACAGTAAAAGTAAAATAATTTTTACAAAAATAATAATAAGAAGAAACATTTGAAAACGCACTTCAAGAGACAAAATCGTGCGTATATAAGACTTTGTATTTTTAAAACTATAAAATACTTGCATTTTGTGAACTGTGTTGAAATTGTATCAGCATTACCAAAAATGTTGTTGACATGTATGACTATTGCAGAATGCCGTTTTAAACGTTCCAGTAAATATGCTTAGCACAGACTGTGTTGCCAAAAGTAATGATATTCTACTGTGTAAAGAACAATGAACAATATACCATTACAGTTCAAACAAAGTTGTACAAAAGACATCCTGATAAAAATCAAGGTCTCCGACATCATTGAGTCATCTGAATAAGTAGTACTTGATTTATATCGTGTAGGAGAAAAACTGTATTTAATATTTATACTTATTAGAGACTGCGGAAACAAATGGTGCTTGAACCAAGTCTTAATTATATAGGGCCTAACTTGTTTTTCACGTAGGAAAAGTCTTTATAATTATGTTGACTATTTCAGGAAAATCAAATAGCAAACAGAAAACTATTCTTTGAGCGCACAAAAATGAAATAGACTATAGATGGAGACTTGGATATGTTATGTGATTGGTTGTGCGGTATTCACTGAGACGTATAAATCCATTGATAAGTAGAGACCTTCTAATTCATTCAAGCAATTTATAGTACTACAATATATTTACTATACCTACATGGAATAGGGATACAATGTTGACCTGATTTGCATTTGTTTTGTCAACGGGTCTCAATCCAGCAAGACAAACTGATAAGAATATATGTGCTGTTGATGTTGGCTTGGGTTGAAAAGGCGTTCATTTTATTGATGAAGAAGAATACATAAAATCAGTGTCAACTACGACGGTTCTCATACCTTGATTTTGTCTAGCGAGAACAATTGTGTTTGTTACAGGTATTTTAAGAGTGCAGCATTAGCTTCCGTTTGTGCGATAATGGATATGTACTCAGCTGTTTGTGTATTTCGGGGCTGTTGGCTTGATTCTAAAAACATCTAGTTGTAATATTGGATGAATATTGAGGCACATGACGTCAATCATTTAAAGCAGCAATAATGATAATAACACGTCATAAATCATGAAAAATTCGAAAAATCAACGTCTGATAGGACAATGAGGACTGAAAGCCAAGTGACAGGGCGGCGAGTACTTGCCATACAAAATCGATACTGTACTCAAATACCCCTTGATTTTTCAGCGGATTTTAAAATTTAAAATCCAATTGTTTTTCTTACGCACAATAGTGTTCAGTTAGTTCATCATAAATTTGTCCCTAGAGTTGCTGGAAAATGTTCAGAGACAAATAATGAACAAGTATTTTGTAATCATGTATTGACGAGTCCTGGAAGAAATTTGTGCCAAGAGCAGCACTGTGCAGAAATAAATTTTATATTTACAAATTTTAAGTTTGTAACAATAACAACAGACAAATCAACCTGCAGTCATGAGCAGTTTGTCAGGGGTTGGAGTATTCTGGGCAATTATGTCATTTATAGCCTCTGTAGGAGGCAGTATAGGATTTTACATGCCCTACTGGTTGTCTGGACACATGTATGACGAAGACAAAACCCCCGTGTATTTCGGTGTATTCCGTCGGTGTAACTATCCCCGTCAGCTGGAGGGTAAGATAGTGATGGTGATGGAGTGTGGAAGATACACGACATTCCAGGATATACCCAGTATATCATGGCAGATAGCGACACTGACCCTCGGGGTGGGGTGTGGACTTGCCATACTAGTGGCTTTTACTAGTATGTTGGCCGTGTGTATTAGAGGTGTTGTCACTCCGCCCGTGGCAAGAGCAGCTGGGATTATACAACTTTGCTCCGGTAAGATGAGTCACTTTTATGAAAATTTGGAATCTATTTGTTTTGACTGTTTCAATTTAGTATATATTTATTATAACTTAAGCGCACATACACATGTAAGATTTTTGTTCTTTTTTGTTGGAATTTGTGGTTTTCAACAAAGATTGATTTCGTAGGTATTTTTGTTTTCTTCCTTCAAAACACACGCAATTTCATTGGTTCAAGTCTACCTACAGATACTGACTATTAACCAATCACGACCGTTATCTCACTCAGTATGTACGACTATGTAAGAAATGTAGTTCTTTAGTGGCACATGCACAATTGTGCGCACGCCACTATAATTAAACTCAACAACAAATGTAGTTCTTTGAACAAGTCACAATTGCTGTTTCAAATGTACCAGCATCGATGATTTATTATCTATTTCATACAAATCTTTGAACAACTCTTTTTCTAAAAGGAGGCAAATTTTCAGGACAATTCAATAATAATAACAAGGATTCAAATGTATGTATCAAGATGTTCTTAAAAACATATAGGTCAATTTACGTAGCACTTTTCAATTCCATTTCCCCCTCCTCCCCCCTTTTTTCCCCTCCTCTGACGCTATCTTATCTTCTTCCTCTCATGTTCACAACCGCCACCACTAATCCTGATAGAAATACCTAATCCTGATAGAAATACCTAATGTGACAGGAAGGTCCAGATTTGCGGTAGATTTTTAAACAATTCAGAAAACCTCCAGATGCGAACGACGTTGATACCATAAATAAACCTCACATTCATTTTGCCGAGTTTATGAAAAACATGGCTGACTGTCCAAAGGCATATCTAATACTTCAGCCAAGAGTATCATTCAAGCAGAAACAACAACCAACAAGCTTTCTCCATGCCAATCGCTCCAATAAAGACTCATCGTTTTGCCATATACATTGTGAATGATATTCCACAGTAGAACTAATGCAAGAAGTCACAACAAAATCTCAGTACAAAGCGAAATGTTATCTGCTCTTCCCTCCATATTGCACGCTCTGCTCATCATAGCGGAGTTTCATCTGACCTTTCCAATTATGTTGTACATATTTGGACAGTCACGCTGGAGTTGGAGGCCATAGTGCATTCCCTGTTGACTCTTAAATACTGGAAAATCGGCTAGAGTTACTAATTATGTGTTAACTAATATTTCTGATAAGATTAATGTTCTACTATCGATAAAAGGCCTGTAGGATTCGATACAATCGTATCGCGTAATGTCGATATCCCTTTTTATACGCAACTACCATATTACTTAATGTAGCTGAATCCCATGTTTTCACTCTGACCTACCACCCCAGCAATACTGTTCAAATATATGAAAGGTCAGATTAAACTCATCTAGTATTGAAGAGTACAGCCGTGGCTTCAACCAAATATCATGACCAAAGCCATGTTTGCACTAGTGGTCATCAAAATTACATATAATGATCAAATATTTACCTTTTACATTTACAACAATTAACAAAAACGTAGTAAATTCGTCTACTAAAGGGAGCTGACCATTTAAATTTCGAGGCTTGGGGTCTTTAAAATTCATTTCCAACTGAGATATTTGATTATCTTTTGTCATAGGATAATTATTTATTTTTTCAAATAACATAATGGATAGAATATGATGGGTTTATTTTGCTATCAATCAGGTTAAGATATTTTTCTATCTTTTGACAGAAAGAAATTTTAAAAGGTGCGTGACTTGGTATACCGAGGTAGCGCGGTGCAACATTTTTCGTAGCACTCAGCTCTACTGTTTACGTGCTGAGAGGGAAAAAAAGTTGAGCATTCTGACGTTTTTCAACACTTAGCGCAAGATGATGGCCATTGTTTTGCGATATATTCCAGTGGTAGAGCAAGATGTTGTCGATTGTATTACGGTGTATTCCAATGCGTCATAATGTGAGTCTAATCTGTTGTCATATGCATCTATCAATGGGCCAGGTGGAAATAATAAAATCCCGAGTTTGAGTTGGCGGGTCAGATTCCATGCGCAGACAATCAAATGTGAATGATAAAGTGTAACCATTTTTTTTTAAATAATTGCTCGACAATAATCTAATTCGCAGACTCAGCACGAAAATGCCACAACCGTCAGGCCACTGTCTATCCACTATTAGAAAGGCACAAATGTACAATGTTATAAGTGATAAAAATACTAGGATTTTTGTTGTGTGTAATTTTGGTCTAGTGAACTTTCTAGTCCTCACGCAGTTACTTCTCATACTACCAGTGATTCTTTCACGTCAATGCTAGGAATATATTAGTTTCGGAATTCAAAACGTTATTTCGACTATTTTGTTGTAAACGTACCCAAGTCAATATGGGAAGGAACACCTGATTGGCAGGAGTGCCAAACTAACACTCTAGTGCAATACTAAATTACCGTCTCGTATTAGATTACGCCTATTATGGGGATTTTGTTGCAGCCGTTTCAGCTGGTAAAAAAGTTGCGAATCGAAAGCCGGCAGAAATAAATTGTTCGATGTGTATTGCCATCCTCGCTAGCCAATGTTCCGATATGTTAACCCTATCTACACCTTGGCGGATTGATCAGCTATTTCAGTACTTTGGTCTGTGAGTTATTTTGGATGCGGCGTCAAGTCACCGCATCAAATCAAAATCAAGCTGTTCAAATCCGAACACTGTTCCTACATGATCGAGAGAAGGGGAGCACACAACTTGAATTGGCTCATAAATAAGCAATTTTCCAATGCCAGTCCACGTTTGTACCAATAGATCCTTTCCCACAAATACACCTGTACTTGCGTCTCTCTGGCAGGTAGTCATACTTTCGATGTTAAACTTACAAAGTATCCTTTTGAAGTCAATTGTCTCCACCATTTTCGGCCCATGTACAAAGCACCGCTGTTACACGCTGTTGTTTATTTGACATTACATACTAAGGGAGGCACATATGAAATCCAATAGATGTCGCTGGGACAAAGTACTGAAACATCTGATCGATCTGCCAAGGCATATATAGAGTTAACATATAGGAAACTTGGCTAGCGTCGACGGTTTATTGTATGTACACACAATAGTGATCCTATGTAGGCAACCGTTATTACGTGATTTAAATCTTGGTTGCATTCCAAAATGTCAAAAGACTCATAAAGATTGATTCTTAGCGGGATTGAATCCACGGGATACACATGTCGAGATTTTGGGAAATAACTTTTAAAATCACGAAATATTTAACATAGAAACTTAAATGTTATCTACATGTATGTTGAATCAATATAAGGGAGGGAACATTTGATTACAATAACCTATCCATCATGGGCAGGATCGGATCAGGTCAAGTTGGGGTTGTCCAAAATATCAAAAGGGCACTGACTTTCCTCAAAAGGCACCAAAGCAAAAGTATATGTGTCCATTTACACGCAGTGTGCATAATACCCAACAAACGTGCGCAAGAATAAAACGATGGTCAAATTTTAAGTGACAAATGACTGTACGTTTGTGTGTGTGTACGTGTTGTTTTAATTCCTGATCTAGCCCAGCTGTGTCTGCAATTTTTACCTATTGTCACTATAATATATAAAGTAGGTCACTATGTCCTTCTCCTGAAAACAATAAGTGATTCTAAAGTAAGATTCACATCTACTCAACAGTTACAATACTATTCCTGCTTTAAACATAATACCTGTTTTATTTCTTATGTCCCATGCTATTAAATTTCTTTAATGCTTCTTTTTATTTCCTCTTCTAACCAAACAATAAATGAAATAAGGCAGCACCCTAACTCTTTCTGGAGAGCTAATATATGTTGGTTTTTTTCTCTCTTTCCTTTATGGCTTTAATGAAAGATTCCGGCATATTTATTTACAACAACGTGATTTCGCATCTGATTTTGTATTGAGAATACCGAACCTTGATATAACCGGTCTTCTTTATTTTTGTTTTATTTCGAATTCTTATTCTTTTCGTTTTTTCGTATATTGGGTACTTGTGAATTTTCAGTTCGGTTCAGGATTTACAGCTGGTCATGATAATTTGAAATTAAATCAGATGGCAAATACAGGCCTTGCAATCCACGTTGACCCTATCTGGAATCAGATGGCAAATACAAGCCTTGCAAGCCACGTTGACCCTATCTGGAATCAGATGGCAAATACAAGCCTTGCAAACCACGTTGATCCTTTCTGGAATCAGATGGCAAATACAGGCCTTGCAAGCCACGTCGACCATATCTGGAATCCGATGGCAAATACAGGCCTTGCAAGCCACGTTGACCCTATCTGGAATCAGATGGCAAATACAAGCCTTGCAAGCCACGTTGACCCTACCTGGAATCAGATGGCAAATACAAGCCTTGCAAACCACGTTGATCCTTTCTGGAATCAGATGGCAAATACAGGCCTTGCAAGCCACGTCGACCATATCTGGAATCAGATGGCAAATACAAGCCTTGCAAGCCACGTTGACCCTATCTGGAATCAGATGGCAAATACAGGCCTTGCAAGCCACGTTGACCCTATCTGGAATCAGATGGCAAATACAGGCCTTGCAAGCCACGTCGACCCTATCTGGAATCAGATGGCAAATACAGGCCTTGCAAGCCACGTCGACCCTATCTGGAATCAGATGGCAAATACAGGCCTTGCAAGCCACGTCGACCATATCTGGAATCAGATGGCAAATACAGGCCTTGCAAGCCACGTCGACCATATCTGGAATCAGATGGCAAATACAGGCCTTGCAAGCCACGTCGACCCTATCTGGAATCCGATGGCAAATACAGGCCTTGCAAGCCACGTCGACCCTATCTGGAATCAGATGGTAAATACAAGCCTTGCAAGCCACGTTGACCCTATCTGGAATCAGATGGCAAATACAGGCCTTGCAAGCCACGTCGACCCTATCTGGAATCAGATGGCAAATACAGGCCTTGCAAGCCACGTCGACCCTATCTGGTTAGTTTTACGCATAAAACTATTTTAATAGCAACTTTGCAATATGGGCAACAGCATGAACTCCAAAAAAACGGTTATGTTCAGTGTAGTTTCTTTCAATATCGTTTGGGATTTTACATCGTATAGGCTGTTTAGTCAGGTAAAACCAGTGGCGGCGCGAAGGTTCGAGGCGCACGGTGGCAATTTTCTCTTATGACGCCCCTAATTTGCTACAGAGAACATATTTTATGTCAGTTGCCAACATCCTCCACCATCCCTTACCAACCTCCTTCGAAAAAAAGAAAACAACGTTCCTTCTAAGGTTCTCAGTCATCCCCGCGCATAGCAATCGACGAAGATCTAAACATTTTGTTCAAGTCACCGTAATGCTTTCACAACTCGGCGCGTATAGCGCGCACATCTACCATTCGCTTAGAGGGAACGTTGCTCCTTCCTAGATATAACTTTTGTGAAGAATCACCCTCATTACACTATGGTGAAGGTGAAATACTATGTAAATTTAAATTGCCAGAAAAAAGCTCCCGACGGCGCCCCCCCCCCCATTTCGTGCCGAGTTGTCTTTTGCGACCTTAATACGAGAAGTGAGAGTTTTATTTTGCGACATTAATAAGACGGTTTAGAGTTGTATTTTGCGACTGAAATAAGATAATTAATAGTTTTATTTTGAGACTTTAATAAGAGAAGTGAGTGTGGTGTTTTGCGACCGTAATAAAGTATTGAGGAAGGGTTTGGCACACGTCTTCTACATAAAGCTTTGTAGTGTGCGATTATCAGGGCGTGTCTTATACTGGTTTAAAACTTAGCCTGACAATTCGTAGTGTGAGACTGTAAAGTCATGTCTTAGACTGGTTTAAAACTTAGCCTGACAATTCGTAGTGTGAGATTGTGAAGTCATGTCTTAGACTGGTTTAAAACTTAGCCTGACAATTCGTAGTGTGAGATTATTAAGGCATGTCTTAGACTGGTTTAAAACTTAGCCTGAAAGCAGAAAACAAAGAATGCCTATTGATGACAGAAAAGTCTTAATGTATACTTAAATAGGTGAGCATGTCCGAAGGATCAATGTCAGAACCACGTTTTTAGTACGATATATAAATGATATTGCAGTCGACATTTAATCAGACAAATAAGTCTCGTTGCTGATGACACAAACCTGAATATAATTGCAGATGAGCCTGTTACAACAGAAGGTATACTGAATTCTCATCATATATACATATATATAACACATGCAGTTTATTACGCATTATTAGAATAGATTATCGCGTGTATGCAATTATGCTTTCACCGGTGTTCTACCTATACGATCATTGTTCTGTTGATACAGACAAATAATTGTATGTATATGTACTTACCTATTCTATATCTATTTGTTGAGCCTCTGTATGACTTGTTATATTAATGTACTGTTATTGTTCATGATATAGGTGGATTTCCAGATTTTTTACTTTGTCAGCAAATGAACATTGTATAAGACATCTGTATTAATATCATAGTATCATTAAAAGTGATATATGGTGGATACAACACTTAGCTTGCATCATTATAATAGTGACATATGGTCGATACAGCTCTTAGCTTGTATCAGTATAATAGTGATATATGGTGGATACAACACTTAGCTTGTATCAATATAATAATGATTTATGGTGGATACAACACTTAGCTTGTATCAACATAATAGTGACATATGGTCGATACAGCACTTAGCTTGTATCATTATAATAGTGATATATGGTGGATACAACACTTAGCTTGTATCAATATAATAGTGACATATGGTCGATGCAACACTTAGCTTGTATCAATATAATAATGATATATGGTGGATACAACACTTAGCTTGTATAAATATAATAGTGATATATGGTCGATAAAACACTTAGCTTGTATCAATATAATAGTGACATATGGTTGATGCAACGCTTAGCTTGATTCATAATTGTAATATTTGGTCTAGACAACACATCGGTTGGATAATTATAATAGTGATATATGGTGGATACAACACTTAACTTGCATCATTATAATAGTGGTATATGGTCGATACAACACTTAGTTTGTATCATTGTATAATAATAGGTCGATGCAACAACTAGCTTGTATCATTATGATAATTATATGTGGTCGATACAACACTTGGTTTGTGTAAGCATAATAGTGATATATGGTCGATACAGCTCTTAGTTTGTGTCATTATATAGTGATGAGTCGATCCAACACCTAGCTTGTATCATACACGTTAGTGATATATGGTTGATACAAGACGTAGCTTATATCATTATGATAATGAGATATGGTCGATAAAACACTTAGCTTGTATCAGTATAACAGTGATAAATGGACGATACAATAACTACCCGGAATCATTTTATGTAAGTTTATTATTGTACATACCGAATCAGAGTAGGAGCTATTGAAAATCGGACAGACCATTCCAGAGCTGATAAAGGTTTGAAAATCGGACAGACCATTCCAGAGCTGAAAACGGTTTGAAAATCGGACTGACCATATCTGAGCTGATAACTGGTTTTGAAAAGAAGGAGAAGAATCAATCTATTAATATGGCGCACCTTTTAAACCAGCTTTGGTTCGAATACGTCTGCGCTGGACATATCACCTTGGAACCATGATTTGTCCTCTGTCACATACGGATACATTTTGTGGATGCATGCTTCCTTTTAATTTAAGGAGTTCAGACATGATTTTTATGAATAAAATGATATAGTATAATTTTTAAATGTACCACAAAAAATAATTTGTAACAGAAAGTGTTGGAAACTTGACCATCATGTTGCGTTTATTACAAGGTCACGTGATTCTACAATAATGTGCTATCCTTGTCCATGTAAACAAAACTTTAAAAAAAAGAATTAAAAAATGTTTAGCTCAGTCAATGGCTTTGGCTACAAAACAGTGAATAGAGGAGATTCAGAAGACAAATACGTCTTATATGGTATTTCTTTACCACTTTCACACACAATGTAAACCATAACCGACACCTGTTGCAAAAGAATGTGCTGCATGGCAGCAGGGAATGATTACGTTCTAGAAAAGAACTCAAACCTTCAAGGCGCTGACTTAAAGCTATTAATAGTTCACCCTCACCGATAACATACCAAGAGAATGTAAATTACGGATGGGGTGAACCGATGCAAAGTATTTTACATCTTCATCCATCAAGATCACGTGGTGATCAGATCGAGCTTATGTTATAAATCTTACACTCTTTGAGGTGACTTAAGTTGCCTTTTTGATTGAAGAGCTAAGTCTGTTTTTATATCTGGATAATGTTAACGTGAAACACCTGCAGCAATAGTTTATCAACAAACGTTTAAGTACTTAAATAAAGTTAATCATGTATTTATTTTATGGCACTTGCTACGGAATATCCAAGAAGGCTATATTATGGTACGTTCTCAATAATGTCATTATGTTGGTCATTTACCGTTGCGAACATCAATGTTAGGAAATTTGGAATCAAAGAGAACAACGATTTCCCCCTAAAAGAACCTGTTTCTAAATGACGAACAACGATTTCCCCCATAAAGAGCCTCTTCATTATGTATAGAATTGCTTTCGCGTTAAATATATCAAATTGTAATGAGCGAAATCACCCGGTGTCAGGGGAGATTACTGCATGTTTTCATCAGAATCCTGACTTTTACTAGACATGTTTCGACAAATTTTCGTCCGACTAAGACAGGCTACACAAAATGAGAACAATTCTACGTTAAATATACCGATAAAAACTAACAAGGTATTACTGCGGAAAACATGCTTGTAACATTTTAATTAAGGACAGTTTATCTGGTGAATTTTCAACCGACAACGACCTATTGTAGAAAAATGAGAATAATTTTACACTTAAGATGCAACTAAAAACAAACTAATGATTTTTGTAGAAAACACGCATGTGAGATTTTGACTGCGGCAATTGGGTTAATTCTTTTTACAAATGTTGGCTTTTATATTCTACCTAAATTGCCACCAACCCCTCTTTTTACATTCACTTTTTGATAGTCCTTGGCATCCTTCCGTCTACGGGAGACGATGGTGTACCTCCAGAGTAAGCTTTTGTTTATCCTTCTTTCTAGCTCTCTTTTCAGCTTGTTTTATTTTTCTGTCTTTCTCTGCTTTTTGAACTCCCTGCCTGACAGCTAGACGTCAGCTGGAACGGTTGTTTGCACAGCTCTCCTAGTCGTTGACATTGATGTTGGCTGTATTTATATCCTTCTTGCAGACATCTTTGTAGCGCAGATGTGGTCGTCCAGTTGGTCTTGCACCTTCTGCTAACTCCCCATGTAACAGGTCCTTGGGAATGAGGCCTGGGTCCATTCTCTTGACATGGCCGAGCCAGCGAAGGCACCTCTCGCTGAGAATGGAGAACATGCTGTTCATGTTGGCGCGTTCTAGAACTGTGTTGGGTCCTTTGTCCTGCCACTGGATGTGCAGAATGCGCCGCAGACATCTCAGGTAGAAGCTGTTGAGTTTCCTCTCGTGTCTTGCACAGGTGGTCCATGTTTCGCTGCTGTAGATGAGTGAGCTGAGCACGCAGGCTTGGTAGAAACGCAGTTTGGTCTTCTCGGTGAGGTTGGGGTTGTTCTAGATCCTCTGGTTAAATCTGGCCATCACTGCTGATGCCTTGGCAATCCTGCCGTTCACCTCAGAATCAACGGAGAGTGAGCTGGAGATGTTAGACCCGAGGTATGTGAAGTTCTCGACAACTTCCAAGTTGTACCCATCGATGGTGACAGAGGGAGGGGAGTCTGCGTCATGCGCCATGACGTTCATTTTCTTCAAACTGATGGTCAGTCCAAATTGCTTACAAGCGTCCATCTTCCATGTGTGATGTCAACGCTGCATCGTCGGCGAAGAGCAATTCACAAATGAATACCTCTGTGACTTTAGTCTTAGCACGGAGACGGGCGATGTTGAACAGCTTGCCGTCAGCCCTGGTATGGATGTACACTCCCTCGCTGCAGTCCTTGAAGGCGTACTGGAGAAGCATGGAGAAGAAGATGGCAAAGAGCGTCAGCGCAAGGACATAGCCTTGTTTGACTCCGCTGATGCCTGGGAAGGCTTCCGATGTTGCGCCATTGAAGCACATTGTGCTGTGCATGTTCTCGTGGAACGACATGTGGACAGCAAGCAGACGTGGGGTGCAGCCGATCTTCTGCAGGAGTCTGAAGAGTCCACTCCGACTAACCAGGTCAAACGCCTTCGTCAGATCTATGAAGGCAATGTAGAGGGGCATCTACTGCTCTCGACACTTCTCCTGCAGCTGACGTAGTGAGAAGACCATGTCTACAGTTGACATGCCGGCTCGAAATCCACACTGTGACTCTGGGTAGACGCGAGAGGCTAGGATCTGCAAGCACGCCAAGGCAACACGGGTGAAAGCCTTTCCGACGATGCTGAGGAGGGAGATGCCACGGTAGTTGTTGCAGTCGCTACGGTCTCCAATGTTTTTTTTTTTTACAAAGTGACGATGTTGGCGTCACGCATGTCCTGTGGGATGTATCCCTGTTCCCAGCAGAGGCAGAGGAGTATGTGTAGGGTCTGGATCAGTGCTGGTTTTCCACTCTTGAGGACTTCAGACGGAATGCCGTCGCTTCCAGGAGCCTTCCCACAGGCAAGGCAATCGATGGCTTTTCCGAGCTCTTCCAGGGTGGGCTGTGTGTCTAGCTCCTTCATGACAGGCAGGTCTGGAATGGCGTCCAAGGCAGTATCAGTGACGTTGTTTTGTGTTGCATATAGCTCGAGATAGTGCTCAACCCATCGCTGCAGTTGTTTTCCCGAGTCTGTGATGACTTCGCCCGTCTTGGACTTGAGGGGAGTGGTCTTGTAGCTGGGGAGGGCCTGATGCCTTCTTGATACCCTCATACATTCCTCTTGCATCCCCGGTGTCGGCATCTGTCTGTATACTGTTGCAAAGGTTCAGCCAGTAGGTGTTGGCACAGCGGCGGGCGGTCTTCTGGGCGTTTTTCCTTGCAATCCTGAGGGCTTGTAGTGTTCTGGGGCTAGGTGCAGCCATGTATGTCAGGAGGGCTTTCCTCTTTGCCTCAGTCACGGGCTCCATCTCCTTTTGATAGCAAAGAACTATTTTTAATATTTTCCTGTGACAAGGCAGCTAAAAGAATCACTATGTGCATTATGCATGAATAAATTTCACTAGTACTATAACAAATTAGCATACTTTTCAACACCCCTCAACCATCTCCATATTTAGATAATTACCTATATAGCAGACATTCATAAATACGTGTGCCAAGTCGGCTATTAATTTGCAGCCCAAGTTACGCATTTGATCTCCAATGCAAGTGTGTGACAGGCAGTCACCAAACAAGCCAACCCATGTTCAAGCCTAACTCAAAGTAAATATAAACCACATTAGATATTTAGCTTCTGTGTGAATTTACAAATGCTAGGCTTATGATAATTAAGTTCATGCCTTCCACTTTAAAAATTAAGGAGGTGTCACAATACGAAACTATCCAGTGAGACCATAGGTATTCGGGTCAATTTCTTTTCCTTTTGATAGCTTTTAAAATGAACAGTAAGGGCTATTTTGAAAGGTTCATCTGACAAAGAAGTGGCTTAGACAAAACAAAATTATGAGCCCTATGCATGAGTAAAGTTATTACTATTATAACAAATTGGCATATTTCTCAATAACCTTCAACCATCTTGATTTTGAGAATTTGTTTACATCCGTAGCAGATAACGTAAGCCAAACTGGCCGTGCATTTGAAGCCCACGTTACACATTTGATCTCCAGTGCCATCCCAACTGTCAAAGGGAGTCACAAACAAATCGGCCCATTTTCAAATCTGACTCAAATTAAATGTAAACTAAATTGCTTAATTGCTTATTTAGCATCTATGTGAATTATATAATACAAAGCTCGCACTTATTAGACTCTTGCCATCTACCATTATAGAGTGTGTGTGAGAGAGAGAGAGAGAGAGAGAGAGAGAGAGAGAATACAAAACCATACAGTTAACCTTAAGCCAGAATATGTATTTGTTCGTCATGTTTTATAACACTGAAGTTAGACCGGCCATGTTTTATAACACTGAAGTTAGGCCGACCATTTTTTACAACACTGAAGTTAGGCCGGCCGATGGACAACCTTAGAGTATGAACTATATGAAGTCTTTCTACAATACTGACTAAATTGACCTTATTTGTGACGCATGGGATTGTATTAGCAATAAAATATCGCTCTTTTTGAAGCAGACATGAAATTATGTCTATCACACGAATACCATTACAAACCTTATACTTAACTATTTTAGAAATCTCGTGAACTACTGAAAATAAATCTTGTTGACCTTAGTTACAATATCTGTCTAAATGTTTGTAAGCTGCATTTCCTTCTGCATCACTTAAGTCACGCTCTCAATGTACAGTTCAAAATGTGTCAGACATTGTTCATTTATCTCTCATAAATTACTTCGCTGTATATTCTATTGCTATCCACACCCAACTAAGGTCGTGAGTAAAAATGACTTGAAATATTAAAATCTGGTAATAAGTAACCACTCAAATGCTACGACATTATCTAGTATGTTGCAAATGTTGTCGCGATCGTGTAGATACTAAGATTAAATTCCAAGTGTCTCCAGCTGAACCTGGATAATAACGAGGACTACCGTGCTATTTAAGTTCAGTTCGCATTAGCATCTTTTGACTCTTGCACAAATAAGGTTTAATTTGAAAGCGTTTAAATCTCAGTTTAAATTTATAAAAATGTAAGTAACATGACATTTGTGTTTACGCCTATAAGGAGCGTGATATTCATTTACAAATATCTACTCCTGCCATACTGCGATATACCATAATTTTGTCAGCAGCCTCATTCTTCTCTAGTTGATACTGACGCATTAATCCGCGTGCCGCGTATAATCATCATGAGGTTGTACCTATTTCCAAGTTCTGTACCGTCAACATCATCTACGACACACGATAGTAGGTGGTTTTACCGAACAGTAGACTGGTCTAGATCTACAATGGTACCAAATAATATAAACTTTCTACTGGCATTACAAAATACAGCTGGAGAAACCAAAGAGTTTGTTTCCGGATTTTAGAGTTTTGGGTCTGACATAAAACAGACCGGTCCAAACTGAATATGGACAGATGAACCTTTGCAAAAAAATTAGATAAGCTTGAGATTTGGAGTAAAATGTTGGCAGGACACGAAAATCATGAGTCGCATGCACGAACGAAAAGCCAATAGAAAAATAACGTCTTTTATACACTTGCATCAGGCGAAACGAAAATATCTCAGACGCAGATATGTTAGGATACATTCAGAAGTAACCTAAAGAATGCGTTTCCTATCCGCAATTCAGGTGAAAATGAAAATGTGGATTCTGTATCTTTTCACGTGTCATCGCGGGTATTTTTCCTCTACAATTGCTTATAAGATTTGTTACATAGGGATATTTACCTATACAAATTAGTTATTGGCCATCGATCTATCTGGTAAGAACAGCGTATAGTTTCTTCTGTAGTCTGCACCTAATGACCAGGTGTGATTAGAGAAATACATTACACGCATTGGGATATAAGTCGTCAATCTTCTGTCGTCTTTACCTAGTGACCAGGTGTGATTAGAGAAATCCATTAGGGATATTGAAATCTAAGTCGTCTTTTCACTAATATTACGCGTAGTATCACTTTGGTGTTCTTTTCTATTATTCACAAGCAACATCTCGTCTTACGAAAATGTATCGGTCCATGTCAATTATAGACACAGGTCCAATACATATATATCCTATGTATGTAAGAATGCTATAACACACTTGTCCTTCCATCCTATGCACGTAAGCATGCTATAACACACTTGTCCTTCTATCCTGTGTGGAAGCATGCTAGAACACACTTGCATTTCCATCCTGTGCATATAAATATGCTAAACGACACTTGTCTTTCCATCTTGTTATGTAAGCATGCGTCTTAGAGCACACTTGTATTTCTATCCTATGCTTGTAAACAAGCTTAAACATACTTGTCCTTCAATCCTCTGTGTGTAAGCATGCTAGAACACACTAGCATTTCCATCCTGTGCATATAAATATGCTAAACGACACTTGTCATTCCATCTTGTTATGTAAGCATTCGTCTTAGAGCACACTTGTATTTCTATCGTATGCTTGTAAGCATGCTTAAACACACTTGCCTTTCCATCCTATGTGTGTAAGCATGTTAGAACACTCTTCTTTTTCCATCCTATGTGTGCATGCATGCAAGAACACACTCGTTTTTCCATCCTATGTGTGTTAGCATGCTAGAACACACTTTCCTTTCCATCCTATGCTTGTAAGCATGCTTGAATCCACTTGTAGTTCCATCCTATGTGTATAAGCATGCTTGAATCCACTTGTGGTTCCATCCTTTGTGTGCACACATTGTTTGGATTCACGTGTAGTTCCATCCTATGTGTGCACGCATTACTTGGATTCACGTGTAGTTCCATCCTATGCGTGTAAGCATGCTTGAATCCATTTGTAGTTCCATCCTATGTGTGTAAGCATGCTTGATGCTTGAATCAACTTGTAGTTCCATCATATAATATATGATGGAACTACACGTGAATATATATATATATATATATATATATATATATATATATATATATATATATATATATATATATATATATATATATGCATGCTTGAATCAACTTGTAGTTGCATCATATGTATGTAAGCATGCTTGAATCCACTTGTAGTTCCATCCTATGTGTGCACGCATTGCTTGGATTCACGTGTAGTTCCATCGTATGCGTGTAATCATGCTTGAATCCACTTGTAGTTCCATCCTATGTGTATAAGCATGCTTGAATCCACTTGTAGTTCCATCCTATGTGTATAAGCATGCTTGAATCCACTTGAAGTTCCATCCTATGTGTGCATGCATTGCTTGGATTCACGTGAAGTTCCATCCTATGCGTGTAAGCATGCTTGAATCCACTTGTAGTTCCATCATATGTGTATAAGCATGCTTGAATCTACTTGTAGTTCCATCCTATATACGTATATATATATATATATATATATATATATATATATATATATATATATATATATATATATATATACGCATGCTTCAATCATCTTGTAGTTGCATCCTATGTATGTAAGCATGTTACAACACACTTGTATTTTTTTAAGTTTAGTTTAGAAAAGGTGAAATTTTAGAAATAAGATGGTCAGACTACAGTGTGAAATTAGCATGAATTAAAATGTATCACTATTAACTGATGATTCAGCTCTGTAACTGTTGTAACTTCGATGCATGTCTTAGTTTCTTAGCGGTTGCTTTGTACATAGATTGGTAGGTCTAATACAGTAAGTTGTCTTTCCGCAGAAGAACTACTCTGTGTGCATGCTTACATAGGGAATCGACGTTCCGAGTTTGAATTGTATTCAAATAATGCCAAAATACGATCTAAATATGTGATCTAAAAATGTGATCAATCTATATATATATCTATCTACCTCTCTCTCTCTCTCTCTGTTTATCCATCTATTTATCTGACCTCCCGTCTTCTTCATAATTTTCTTTCTGAAAGCAATCATTTTCATTTATTGTGTCACAATCATTATCCCTGGAACCTCTATTGCTATTGAGCCGGTTTTAATTTTCTTGATGGGCTGGAACACTTAAATGTAATTGGTACGATCTAGTTTAAACATATAGTTACAGAAAACATACAGTTACAGAGAACCAGTTTTTGTTCGTCTCTAGCTGCCAGCAATTGAAGTTTTCACCTGTTGCTAAAAGTTAACTTATGATTGGGTTTGTTGATCACCAGCAATCGCTATTACATGAGTCATTTACACAAGACACCAGCTATAGACATTCACACAAAACACCAGTTATAGTCACTCACACATGACACCAGCTAGCTATAGCTATTCACACATGACAACAGCTATAACCATTCACACCAGCTATAGCCATTCACACAAGACACCAGCTACAGCCACGCATATATGATAACAGCTGTAGCTATTCCCACATGACAAGTATAGCCATTCACACAAGACACCAGCTATCGCCATTCACACAAGACACCAACTATTGCAATTCATAGAAGACAACATCTATAGCCATTTACACATTCTAGCTATAGGCATTCATACATGACAACATCTATAATCATTCACACACTAACTTTAGCCACTCACACACGACAACAGCTATAGCTATTCACACATGACAACAGCTTTAGACATTCACACAAGACACCAGCTATAGTTATTCACACAAAACACTAACTATAGGCATTCACACGAGCTATATAAATTCACAGAAGGCACCAGCTATAGCCTTTCACACGTGACACCAGCTATAGCCATTCAAATAGGACACCAGCTATAACCATTCACACATGAAGTCAGCTATATCGTTTATCTCCTATATGACCCTGTTTTTGTTTGTTTATGGGTTAGCCGCTCGGTTCTGTTTTCAGGTCTGTAGATTAGCATGTTTTACTGTAGGAAGCCTGTCACCCTTAGTTCTGTTGTATGAGCAGTTAGCACAGCGCTATATTCTTGCGTCGCAGGGTAGTTATCATCATGGTGTAATCATTGTGGTTTCCGGCAGGTCTTTGCAGCCACTCGGTGGACGATGTCATCACCGCAATCAAAGGTTTACAAGTGGCGTACTCCTGACTTTCCCCTAAATGTTACCTCGTTGGCCTAACCAACAATCCACTAATCTGTACCCTTCCCCTTTCATCTGGTAACTCTCTACGCTTTAGCTTCGGCTCTGCTTCCTTCCACGGCTGGCGGCCAACTCAATCCTATTATTAGGAGAGGCCGGCCATCCAGTAGAGATAGAAGAGGGTGCCCTCTCGCCTCAGAGCATAAAACAGCTGATGAAGCCCGGCACATTTATTCAAAAGCTCATTGGACGAACAACACAACAACAGAAACAAATCCCACCGTCTGGTCAGCTACCAGGAAGACCTTCCGAAAACGGTTCGGAGAGGCAGGACATCCAGAAGGAACTGCTAAAACCACCATGAAGTTTGGAGAGAAAACCTGTTAGAGACTACAGTGATCGATGATCAGGGACTCCCGGCTGGGGTTGTAGCAGCGATCCATGCTTCAACGAAATAAATTGCGTGTTGTCATTTTGGCCTTGAAAGACTAGTCTGGCTTATAAGTGTATCGAATTGCCTACTGATTGGTTTAATGTTTAACGCACTTCTGACATATTGCCACAAACGTCCACCTACAGCGGATTAAGATTAGGAACATAATGAAAAATAATTTTAGTCTAAGAATGGTATTTTATTTATAAAATCGTGTACGCTTAGTACCAAAATTCAAATTTCCGAGACACGAAATTTTCACAATTTAGTATAATACGATATTATGCAACTTATCCATACTGCTACTAGGGACAGCTTGATTAGAGATAACTATGCAAATATTTGACATGCTATAGTGCGGCATAAAATGGGCAAAATTTACCCTGGGCTTTCAATTCTGAATCCCGAAAGCCTCCCCCCCCCCCGAACGAAAACTGTACACCCCTGAAAACTCCTAATATACTTATATCTGCCTACTGCAGATGTCGTGCCGGAGCCGTCACTTGCAGAGATAGTGCTGTACCACCGAGCTGCAGAAGCCATGGTTGAATTGGCTATCGAATTATCATTTACCCAATTCTATTACCCATCCAGAGTAGTCTTTGTTACGAAAACAGTTACCGCGAAACTATGGTTAGCGATTTACGGCGTAACAACAATTCTATCATGGGAATTGTTCAACAATACTGAGTAACTATTATATTTGTTTCTTTCTAAACACCCCAATACTTGATAATGGAGTAATACAAACAATAGGTTCAAAGGAATTAGTGTACAGAATTAAATGGAGTAGTTTACGTGAAGCAACAAGAAACTAAAAGAAAAGGAAAGAAAACAGATGATTGACACATTTATGGTACGTATTAGTTCTCTAACCTGTGTAGCCTATAGGTCAAGCATTACACTGAAATAAAAATGTCTTGTTGATAACTGTGTCCATTTGACTAGCTAGGTGGTCATGCCATATAGGTTTCAAAAGGGAAATATTGAGTTGCTTTGCTTGCATTGTTGTATGGATGACATGTCATTTTGTACAAAAAGAAGAGTCGATCACTATTTGAAGGAAGTCTAATCATACACTTTTGGGCAAGGTATCACGTCTTGGCAAATCTCAGTAAGACGAGGGGTTAATCTTATAGAATAGAGGCATTTTTGAAAGAAATAATATTTTAGAATATAACATGCATTGCTACTTTCTACTTTAAACCTTTTAAATGTTTCCTTGTTTTTACAAGTTCAACTACAAATTTTAAACGTCTCAATAAAAAGGACTAATTTAGATGTATTTGTTACTGAGAAAATCTACGTGCTTAGTCTTTATTTAACTGAATAACTTTGAAATTAAATTAAAAACTGTAATAATGAATTATAGATTACACACTACTACTACTACTACTACTACTACTACTACTAATAATAATAATAATAATAATGCATCATTTTGTCTTAAATATAAGCACATATTGTTTATAAATTCAACTATGCCAAACCTCAACGGTAAGAGATCTGCATGTAAAAATTAATTTAAAATTTCTCAAACATAAATAAGTTACTAAGGACTATACATTTTCGATTAAAATTCGCAGATATAAATCAATTACTAGGAACTACAAGTTTTGGATTAACATTTCTCAGACATGGATCAGTTACTACGAACTACGAGTTTAGTAATCCATTTTGTCGTATGCTGGAGATAAACCATCAAGCTCCTGCTTTGATCACTCACAGTTATAATTTAGACAGATTTTCGTATGGCCATGTCACAATTACATAATATGATAATAAATGTATGCACTGTTTTATATGGTAATGTCACAGTTGCCTAATACTATGAGAAATGTAGGCCGGTTTTCACACGGTAACGTCACGGCTGCATGACACGAGAAGAAATGTAGGCATGATTCTCACATTTTCATGCATCATGATTCGCACATAAAATGTCAGGACTAAATGCCAAATATTCTGTGAGAAAGGTGAGAAAGGGGACACAAATTTCCGAACCTCGCCTTCCCTTCTTTATTTTTATAAATGTATGTATCTGTTTCCTTTTATAAGGAGAAAATTCTTGCTTTTATATTTTTATAGACAGTGTCTAGATTAATTGCGCGGCCATAATTGATTATAAACGACTTATATATAACCGCTGAACAATTATGAAATTCAGACAAATTACCGATCTTGGAATGCATACTGATTGTATTTCAACGTTAACCAGAGGAACATTAGTCTTTCATCACCTTGATCTGTTACCATTCTATAGTCATAAACTAAGAAACAGAAAGAAGCAAAATCTATCTCATCGAATGGAAAATAATTTAATTCTTCTCAAAACCCACCTGACCCCTCCAGCCATCATTGTTATTATTATTATTATTATTATTATTATTATTATTATTATTATTATTATTATTATTATTAATGGTAGTAAACACCTACTTCAGCAACTATTTATAGATCCTATTTCATCTGCACTCTAAATACCTTAAAATAGAATTTTACAAAAAATTAGCTGTCTAATATCTTAACTATAGATGATGGTTACAATTTACAGTCATGAACAAAAATTACACATAATATAGACACAATAATGTACCAAGAGTTACAAAAGTATAGATATACATTACCATCACCTTCAGCACATTCAGACACCTGCTTGGTATTTTGGGTAGGTAACTTTGAATCTCAACTGCACACCTTTGTTCACAGCGTGGACTATGTCTACGTTGTATGTGTGTAGATCGGCCATGCAACTACTGCCTATTTATGTTCACAGCCTGGACTGTGCGTTGTATGTGTGTAGAGCTGCTAAGGACACCATCTGCCCATCCTTGTTCACAGCCTGGACTATAAACTGTATGTGTGTGGAGTTGCTAAATGGAACTACATCTACTGCCATTTGTGTTCAGGGCCTGGACTGTGCGTTGTATGTGTGTAGAGCTGCTAAGGACAACATCTGCCCATCTTTTTACATGCCGGACTCTGTATGCGTTGTATGTGTGTCCAGGTGCGAAATCGAACTATTGCCTATTTATGTTCACATGCTGGACTCCGTCTGCGTTGCATGTGTGTAGAGCTGCTAAATGGAACTATTGCCCATTTTTGTTCACAGCCTGGAGTTGGCATTGTATGTGTGTAGAGCTTAATGGTCTGACTTTTCCTTTTTCAGGTCTTCTGATGGGGGCCGGGTTGGGTATTTATCCGAATGGGTGGGACACCCCAGAAGTTCAACAGGCATGTGGCTACAAATCTAGCTCGTATAATATGGGTAAGTCTGAGGTTCTCTGCAGTGTTCTCTTTAGTAGCAAGTTAAAGAGTAGAATACCTAATACTTTGTATAAGTGTACATTAGCCAACTGTTGGAAAACTAATAGTTTGTATAAGTGTATATTAGCTGACTGTAGGAAACCTAATACTTTGTATAAGTGTATATTAGCTAACTGTTGGAAAATTAATACTTTGTATAAGTGTATATTAGCTGACTGTTAGAAACTTAATACTTTGTATAAGTCTAAATTAGCTGACTGTTGGAAACCTAATACTTTGTATAAGTCTAAATTAGCTGACTGTTGGAAACCTAATATTTTGTATAAGTGTATATTAGCTGACAGTTGGAATCCTAACCAAATAAAGTCAAAGAGGGTTGGGCAAGTTAGTTTTTAATGGTTCTATTACTGATCCGTGTCTGTTTCATGAAACACGTCATGTTGAGTAGAAAATTATTTAATAAACTTCATCCATCTTACATTCAAAGACAGATGAAACTTTTCTTCGAATCCAGTGCTTTGCAATCTTTGATTTCCAAAATTTCATGTACATCTTTATCTATATACACAGGATTATACAGTTTTTCCTGAAGACCTATTTATAAATATTTACCAAAAATAAAAAACAAAGATTAAAATCCACGTCGATTTTATTTTCAGGAGATTGCAAGTTATTTTGGTCATTTTATCTGGTTGCCTCATGTTTCGGGCTTACGTTAATCTGTGCACTCTTGTCCTGTCGTGCGCCCAAGAAGAAGTCATCTATACTTGAATACCAGCTTTAGAAGAGAGAGTTAAAAGCACATATATTCATTTGTGTGTCTCACACCTTATCTTGATACAAGTTGCAATTTATCTTTAAGTGACGCGTTTATGATAGAGTTTGTGTTTTTCCACAGCATCAGGCTGAATGGCATGCAGAGAATGTGACATTCTGGAAAGAACTAAGACATTATCTCATTAAAAACACTATAATCTTCAGCTTGCGTTATTTTTCATGCTTCCGAAATGCGTTTTTAATTTGCCTGATTAAATTATCCTAATCATATATAATTTATTCTATTTATTAGTGAGTGTTGATATTTCTAATTATAAATGTTCGATACTTATATATATATATATATATATATATATATATATATATATATATATATATATATATATATATATATATATATATATATATATATATATATATATATATATATATATATATTTCACGAACCAATCTTCGCTACAAGAAGATTACCTTATTTTGGTCATTTTACAATTACCTTTGGTTTGAGCTTCGGTGTCAGTGGAGAACTTTGACAAATATGGTGCTATAATGTAACTAGATACTAATTCAAGTTATTTTTATGCACTACATTAAAATAATAATAACAGAACGTTACAAATGAAACATTCATCTCTTCAGTGTGATAAAACTGAATATATCGGTGAAAGCTCTCTTTCACACCGAGAAAAGCTATTGACATGAAGACATGCTCACAATGTATATGGAATGTACATTTTATTTCTCCATCCATCCACAAAAGGCCCCGAGTGGCCGAGTGGTCTAAAGCATTGCCGTCTCATCTCTGTCTGCGTGGGTTCGTGTCTCGGATTCGGCCAATGTGGGTATGTGAGAAAGCTTGCCAGTAGCTTCTCGTGGGTTGGTGGTTCTTTCCGGGGTTTTCCCGGGTTCTTCCTCCACCATTAATACTGGCCGCCATGTATAGCTTATCGTGTGCTGAAAAATGGCGTTAAACCCTACAACAACAACAACAACAACCATCCATCCATCCACACAGTGGACACTTTCAGCCCTTAATCCTTACATATTCAGCTTAATTAATTCCCTCATTTGATTCTTGTAGCGAAAAATGAAAGAAACATACACACACATAGACACACGCAAGTTACATATTTCACATTGTTTCAAAGTATTTTCAAAAGAAAATTGTATAAGAATGCGGTCCATATTATCCATCAAATAAAATGAATAACCACTTTTTATACAAATTCTCAAACGGTATTTTATATAATTTTAATTAAAATAATATTTATTGAGCCAAAGGTTTTTATTCGACGGGAATATTTGAACCGAAAGATGGCAACCACCATTGCTTGGTTTACCTCTTTATCAAATCCCGTCACCATAGGTTTTCTAATTCCGTCTCATCTTTATAATGATAATATTAATATTTGTACTGAGACAGAGAACGAAGGTTTTGCTCGTATGTGAACCGTTTCAGTTTCATCTTTATACAGCAAATATCACATGTTAGTAGCTCTGAGAGAGAGAGAGAGAGAGAGAGAGAGTCGTGCACTTCGTTTGATGTTGTGCAAAATATTTTTTGTAACGTATGCCAGTGTTAGGTTTTCAATGTCATTATTGGTAAGGGCTCACATTTTCCCCTATATTTTTTCAGTACAATTAACATGACTCTGGTATTAAAAGAATTTTCGCCAATATGTTTCTTTCAAACGTTTTACTCTTTTACTTGTATTTCGAAACTCTCCTGGTTCACTTCAAAAACCTTAAACTGAAGCGTTCCTATGCCATCGAAACCTTTTTGTATAACGAATACAAAGTGTGCATATAATCTTCAATCGTCTTTGACGGTAAAAATCATCTACGTAATTATCAGAAATGATAGTCGTTGCAGCCATCATTTACACTTTGGTGCATATATATATATATATATATATATATATATATATATATATATATATATATATATATATATATATATATATATATATATATAGAGAGAGAGAGAGAGAGAGAGAGAGAGAGAGAATTATACCACATACATTAAAAATAATATGGCATTTAAAGTGTTAGTATAAAGCAAATTGAGACACCAATACTATTCGTATATCAAATTGTGATCCGTCCATCGCGCAATAATACGAATATATAAACATTCTTTCAACTGCAGGCCTATAGATCAATGACGATCTTCTACTCATTCAATAATCATAAATGACATATGAAAATAACGATAAAAAGTATGAATAGTGCCTGTTTTCTAAATGAAATTAAAATGGTACACAATTTCATCCGAATCCTTTCTTTTTTTCCATTCCCCCTTCCCCTCTGGTGCGTAAGGGACAAAAAAGGAAAAATCTGGAATGAGAGAGAAAAACATATGGCGCTGGACGAAAACATAAAAGCTGAACTTGTACCAAGTAACTTTCAGTAATCTGGTTCGTCGTAACGGTATGTTTACGCTTTCTTTGAGATCTATCTACAGTGTTCATACTATCAATAATACATAGTTGCAATAGCCAGTCGACACTAGGAATAAGAGGAGTTTCTATGTGTTAAATGCACTTTATATTGATCATTAAACAAATGAAATTATCGATATAAAAGTGTCAGAAGTGATGTGAAAATGAAAGGTAGTTCGAATTTACGTTTAATTACACGCATTTAAAATTGTCTACAAACCAGAGTAAAAATATTGTGATTCATTACCAGATGGAATATAAATAAATTAAGATGAGAAACGATAAAGTAAATATCGTTATTTCGAATTCATGATATTGGTTGTCTTGTGAAAGAAATACCATTTACTATAAATGTACTATTGAAAAGAAATACCATTTACTATAAATGTATTTTTTTGTGTGTGTGAAAAGAAATACTATCTTGTGAAAGGTATTACTATTTACTATAAATGTCCTTTTGAAAGTATTACTATTTACTATAAATGTACTTGTGGAAAGAAATACCATTTCGTCAGAGTTTACCTTGAGACTGACCTGTGTCTGTTGTTCATTCTATGATATTGCAGTTTGTTTGGTGTTTTATTACGCGTCAAGACAAGAAACATTATATTGTACAGAAACAATTACCGTTCCTGATATATGGGGGGGGGGGGGGGAGGCGGGCTTATATGAAGTTTATATCATAGACTAGTTTTCAATTTAGATACGCTTCTTGCCTGAGCTCTACTTTAGATGGTACCATATAAGCGATTACATGTGGATATTTTGGAATCACTGAAATTAATAATATGTTGAGAACGATAGGAATTTGAAAATCCTAAGAGTTCATTAAGTGAATAAAATTCAAGTAAATTACAAATGAGAAGATTGGAGTATGAAATGTGCATTCCAAATACATGGAATTAAAGCATTTTTCTTATGGCCTAATGAAATGTCCATCTTTGACTCTGGTTTGTTAACACTTTTATGTAATCATGAAGCAGCAGTAAAACTAAGTTTCGTTTCATTATTTTTGACATTCTCTTCTTGCTTTTTTGAGATTTTTTTTCCGGCCTGTATTTGTGGCATTTAGGATGAATTGAGACGGATGATTTAGCCACAGTGTGTTTTAATCTGGACCGGATATGAAATCGTTCTTATCCAGGTGTGAACTAAAATGACATATTTTATTCAGGGATGACACATTGTGTGTTTCGGATTGCTATTGTTCTCATCATCCTGTGTATAAGTACATGTATCTTAAGTCACGCGATTACTTGTGTCTATCATCATATGTGTGGTTACATGTATCGTAAGTCACGCGAGTCTTTGTGTTCATCATCCTGTGTACAGTTACATGTATCATAAGTCACGCGAGTCTTTGTGTTCATCATCCTGTGTACAGTTACATGTATCATAAGTCACGTGAGTCTTTGTGTTTATCATCCTGTGTGTAGCTACATGTATCGTAAGTCACGCGAGTCTTTGTGTTCATCATCCTGTGTATAGTTACATGTATCACAAGTCACCCAAGTCTTTCTGTTCATCATTCTGTGTACAGTTACATGTATCGTAAGTCACGCGAGTCTTTGTGTACATCAACCTGTGTATAGTTACATGTATCATAAGTCACGCGAGTCTTTATTTATATCATCATGCACTCAGGGGCGGATTAAGGCTCACTAGTGCACTAAGCACTGACAAATCTTGGTGCTCCCCTCCCTTCCACGTACACCTGGGAAGATAACCCTAGGGTGCACCATGATCAAGAAACAGAACATTATGATCAATTTGCACTAGTTTTATAAAAAAAATTTTACAAATCTTCATTCGTTTTTTTTTCTTTTCACCCTTTTCTCAACTTTGTGGTGCCCCCTTTGGCCCTGGTACCCTAAGCACGTGCTTAGTCTGCTTAATGGTTAATACGCCCCTGCATGCAGTGAAGCCTATGCATTTTACAACTGTTAACATAAAGGTGACAGAAAACAAATACGTCAAGATTTCAAGCAAATTAGTTTTAAATTATAAAGTAAATTCTTAAGACATTCGTTCTCATATAATAATCTAATTTATTCAAAAGAGTTTCTTGACCAGTAATTCTTTATAAATAAAAAGTAGTAAATAGTAAAAAAAATAAAAATAAGACACGTTTAGAGAGGAGAAAAAGTAATGAAGAAAGAATACTGCCCATTCAAACGAATTTTGTACATGTAAAAGGAAATATGGAAATTTCGTTATATGTATATCAATCTATACTTAATCATGCAATACATTTTGACACTTTGTTTCAAGGCTTTCCAAGATAGTGAAACTTTGTTTAGGACTAAGTTTATTCTCTGGGCAACTTACATTTCCATATCTTTCAAAGATAATTCGGAATAATTTTCTTTTTGACCACAAGTTATCAGGATTTTACATGTTCCCCTACATTACAACCCTACCAGGTGTATGGGGCATTACGTTAAAATTTATTATCGATCCAGATCTTTAGAAATGTTCCCTTACTTAGCACAGCACAACAAACATACACATGCACACACAGAGAATAATACATCCACAAATATTGTACACAAAGAACCACGCATTTACAAACCCAATTTGTTTAATATTGCATGTTTGTTTCTTTGATGTGACAGTAGAGAAAACCTAAGAAATCAAGCCAAAGTTGACAAAAGGGTCCACTTTTTCTTAAACCCTTTCCTTTTGTTATTCACTTTGGCGACATATCTTTTCCGCCTCTTGCATTATTAAGCACAATTTTTTATAATCGGTGAGATTCGGGATCATTGATGCACAACGTGATCTGTACATAAAATATTTTGCAAACAAAATTAGGAAGTTGATAAGATCATCTAAGTTGCTATTTCCCATAAAGACATCTTTTCGAGTAATTTAAATAATTGGATCGTAAATTTGGATCCATTCCACAAATAATAATAATAAAAATGTTCAGTGACTGAACCGTCACAAAATAAGTGCTCAATTCATTTTGTTCCCTCCGTACAGAAGGTGTGTTTATCGTTATCACTTACATTAGTCTTTTTAAAAAAACTGGTTGGTGGCAATATTTCTTTGCAAAAATCTAAAAGTATAGCTAATTAGTTTTTGTGTCTTTTGTACACAGTCTAGCCAAACAAAAGAGTTAGTCCATTCATTTACCCCAACTGCACACCTTGTCTGCCTGGGCCTAGTTTCATGTTTACCATTTGGTGTTTGTAGCTTGCTTTCTATCAGATTTTTATAAATTAATTTATTGTTTGCTCTTAACATAAGAAACGAAATTTTGTCGAGCATTACATGGAAATTGTTTCTTGATTGATATCTTTATTTCCTCGGTGTAATATGGATTGTACAATCAATAGTAAAGAGAATAAACAAAAATAAAAAGTACACTAATTAAATGTGAGAAATAACATAATTTAAAAATGATCATCCATAAATAAATGCATGTATGGTGAACATTTCCCAGGAGAACTAAAAAAATTAACTTATTATATAATCAGGGCATAGTTCGTTATCGCTATCTTCATTTCCCTGAACACTATAACACTGTGAATACCATTTACGTGAGCAAAGTTGCATCAGACGTAAACAAATATATCTATTACAAAATTCATTATGCAGTTATTACTTCCTTCATATAAAATTATTGGCATAGCTATCCATTGTGGTGATACAGAAATACTACCAATGATGAACCACACATAATTGTGGTGATACAGAAATGCTACCAATGATGAACCACACATAATTGTGGTGATACAGAAATGCTACCAATGATGAACCACACATAATTGTGGTGATACAGAAATGCTACCAATGATGAACCACACATAACTGTGGTGATACAGAAATGCTACCAATGATGAACCACACATAACTGTGGTGATACAGAAATGCTACCAATGATGAACCACACATAATTGTGGTGATACAGAAATGCTACCAATGATGAACCACACATAATTGTGGTGATACAGAAATGCTACCAATGATGAACCACACATAATTGTGGTGATACAGAAATACTACCAATGATGAACCACACATAATTGTGGTGATACAGAAATACTACCAATGTTGAACCACAAATAATTGTGGTGATACAGAAATCCTACCAATGATGAACCACACATAATTGTGGTGATACAGAAATGCTACCAATGATGAACCACACATAATTGTGGTGATACAGAAATGCTACCAATGATGAACCACACATAATATATGGTGTTGATGAACTTGAGCAACGAGACAGCCAAACGTTTGTTGCATGTTTTCTCTACATGGAAGCAACATTTAAAATACACAGGAAATGGAAATACATCAGTTGTTCATTGCTTAAAAGAATTAACAAATCACGCTTCATTAGTCCTAAGAGAGTATTCACCAAATCGGTATTGGATTTTGAATCAAAGTGCACGTTCACATGTATCCTAAAAGTTCATCAATAATTTTATAACAAAACGTTCCTCGGTCTTGTGTAAGAAAACTACACACTGTTAGAAAATGGTCAACCACGGAGGTACAGAATGCTTGACAACGAGTACATCCAGATTCTTCCAGTGACGATAAACCTCTTGTCACAATATTGGCAACGAGCCGACTAACTCAAAAGATCCCGGAAATTGTTTCCTTCTTCATGCATCATACTGTCATTAAACAATAACTTTTGAAATCGACTAAGAGGAAAATATTGATAGTCTAACTTTCAAAGCATTGTTATATAAGAAATGGACTTGGAATTTAACAATACTTTTCCATTCAGATTTATTAACCGGGAATCGACGTTGAAGAATCTACAACTCTGGGACGTCTTTTAGATTAAATTTATTCAGCGGTTGATACATTCCTGGAATAAAGCCAGTTTGTTTAAATTGTAATTTTTGGAAAAATGATGGCTAAAAATACGATAAAAAAATAATTGTTTTGTAAAATAAACTGTAGACAGCCTGCAACGTTGCTCAAAGAAAATCATGCTTTTTTATATCAATGTAAGCTTGAATTGGTAAAATACCTAATAGACCTAAACGCAACGTCAGTTTGTATATCCACGTAACGTCAGTTTGTATATACCACGTAACGTCAGTTTGTATAACGTCAGTTTGTATATACCACCTAACGTTAGTTTGTATATACCACATAACGTTAGTTTGTATATACCACTTAACGTCAGTTTGTATATACCAAGTAACGTCAGTTTGTATATACCAAGTAACGTCAGTTTGTATATGCCACGTATATGATAAGCGCAAAATTGATGGCCTCTTGCTCTCCGGCACAAGTATATTCTGAGAGCTAAGGTTAAACCAAATGTCCTAGCTATACCACGCTCACGGTATCTAAAAGTTTCAGAAAATAATCTTAGCTCTGAGCGGATTAAATCCATTCTTATTTACTCCAATATCAATAAAATTGAATAACAAAGTTCATCTCTAAGTTTTATGTTTATTCTGCTATACTTAGATACATTAACACATAAATGTCTACAGGACTATGTTTCTCGAGCACTCTCAAAACCCCAAAAGCAAATAGTCAGAATCGTAATAGTTAATCCCGCAGTTAAGTCAGTATCTACATGGTTTTCTCAGTATAGGGTCTTCTGTCTATTAACTCTTCAGAACATTTTTCGGTGTCGCTTATCTCATAGATTGTATGTGGGGGGAGGGGGAGGGTTGCAACCGTTAATTCAGCACTTGATTATTTTCAATCTATTTGCCAAATTATGATTCTTTTGAGCTAATTTTACATAGGCGTTTCCATATTCCACTCACTACTCTTATGCAATTTTATTGGATCTTAATGTAACTGGTAGAATATCATGATTTATCGTTATTATTGAAATTTTTTTGAATTTTATTTTGTAAGTGATGGATTGGTATTGCATAATATGAATAGTGTATTGTTATAACATAGTATGAATAGTGGGTTGTTTTAATGTATTATGAACAGTGAGTTGTTTTTGTATATTGTGAATAATGGGTAGTTATATCATATTATGACTAGTGTGTTATAACATAGTATGAGTAGTGGGTTGTTATAATTTATTATGAATAGTGGGTTGTTTTTGTATTTTGTGAATAATAGGTAGTTATAACATATTATGACTAGTGTGTTATAACATAGTATAAGTAGTGGGTTGTTATAACAAGCAAAATATATCAATACTTGAGGATAATGAAAAGTTGGAGATATTGAGGAATACATTCTAAAAACTCGTGTGTAGAAGGGGGATATCTAGTACCTAATTCAAACTGCAGCATAGTTGCTTTTGTTTAGAAAATCAGTATATAGATTTTGTTCATTGGTGTCAGCTGTGTAATAAATGTAACGTATAATTCCTATACGAAGGTTGTGTTCATCGAGGCATTAAGAAGTCATTGATGTGTCAATCCTCTGGCATTTGCACTATGTATTGCAGTTTGGGGCCCCGAGTGGCCGAGTGGTCTAAAGCGCTCTCCGTTACGGATCACTGCCATCTCACCTCTGCGTGGGTTCGAGTCTCTGATTCGGCCAATGTGGGTATGTGAGAAAGCTTGCCAGTAGCTTCTCGTGGGTCGGTGGTTCTTCCCGGGGTTTTCCCGGGTTCTTCCTCCACCATTAATACTGGCCGCCATGCATAACCTATCGTGTGCTGAAAAATGGCGTTAAACCCCACAACAACAACAACAACAACAACACAGCAACAACAACATATATTGCAGTTTACTTGATGCCTGAGACTCGGTCAGAGGCGAGAGTTGTGAGTGATTTGTAAATTCGTGTGCGTTATACCACTCGGCCATGTTGTGGTTCACACCCAGGACCTCTTGGAGCGTCATGGCCAACTCAGTCACCGCATGCACTTAGAGTGACTGACATGCTCAGTACTGTCATCTGCGTTACAGATAATGAATCCAGACCTCAAGTCTCCCCAATGTTTTACATTCTGGAGTCTGTCTTAGCTGACAAATCTTGCTATCAATTAGGTTCAAACAATATTAAAAGAATCAAATCTTTCAAAGACCGAGAATGTTCTTTATAATACACAAGTTAAAAATGGATAAAGTAGAGGGTGGGGTGGGGTGAGGATTTGTATTTCATTAGTGCTTTGTATTTCTTTCGACATTCTTTTCTTTGTAATGTCCATTTCAATGTGACCAATCCTAGTGATAAAATATCTTTCTAAAAAATCAATTAAAAAAAAACGATAGCAACTTTTTACCACCAGCCAAATTGTATCAAAATATTCACTGGAAATACAGCAAAGGGAAGCATATCTTGGCAAGGAGAGATAATACATCGTCATCAAAGGGGTTCGAAACACGTGCTATGATGACATGCTTTAGATCCAAATGCGCTATGAGGAAATGAAGTGTTAAGTCTTGTTCACTTACAAATAAGACATCAACACTTATATTCAAAAAATCATAATACTCGAAATCTTTGCAAGCAAGTCCTTATTTCACTACCGGACAGTACATGTTGACCATACACGTTTTGAATCACATTACAATCAGGCATTATATCAAACACGTCTTATTGTTCATGTACGTTATTCAACGTGGGATCAGTAACTCAACAAGCATTTTCTTCATATTCCTTTATTTACTATAACATGGCGATGCAGCTAACAATAAACCAATAGACTTCTATCTTATACATAAAAATCGGTCTTAACCCCATCTCTATTCTAACTTTACTGTCCCCAGTCTTCGTGACCCTGTTTTCTCATCTCAGAGCATACCCAATTATCTTCATAATTAGCTTGGATCTTGGGCACCGTAACCAGCATTAACTTCGGACTAGAGGAACGTGACAGTTACATGATCAAGAAATTAACCAATAGTTCCATCCAGTTTTAATAGTTCCTATTACGTCAATACTAAGGGCATGTGCATAATTGTTTTCGATCCATCGCGATATTTATCACGTATTATGGACCAAATTCACTGATGTCGTGAGTAATCTTTTGTCGTGAGGAAAGGTACGTGGTTCATTTTGCAGCTTCAAAAGTTAAGAATCTAAGTTCAATTTCTGTATCCCTGTTTTACTTTGCGATGTGGTCGTTATTCCTTTTAGATTAGTGAAGTGTTGCCTACCTTCAAAGAGAGAGAGAGAGAGAGAGAGAGAGAGAGAGAGAGAGAGAGAGAGATCTTCAATGAGGTAGTTCTTTTTTATCGCTACCCATCACGAAAATAGTTACTGAATGTATCATTTATGACTACCTGCGTCCTAGATGCATTATAAAAGTATAACAAAGACTATTTCGTACATATGAATGAAAATATGGACACTTGGACACATGGTGAACGTCCGCGTTGTGGAGACATAATCCAATCTTATTCTACGAAATTTATACGATTATTGTTATTTGAAAACACACTATAAACATACACAAAATCAAACATACACACATTCTATCTCAACAAACGACAACAAATCTGTCAAATCCTCATAAATCTGCAAAGAAAACGATTAATGAATAATATTGTTGACTCAGAATGATTAAGAATTCTGATGTTGTGCGTGCACACCTTTCTCTTAAATGTCTTTGAACTCCATGAAAAGTTATCCAAAACTTGTCTTATATATATATATATATATATATATATATATATATATATATATATATATATATATATAATTACAGCAAAAATCGCTAACATAACAATTGCTGTGGATGCGGCGGTTTGTCTGAAAAAAGAAGGGAATAAGGTGAGGTATATTTTATACAAATCTTTCATCAAAACCTTCAAAAACAGTGATTTTTCTAACTTAGAGCAGTGCGTGCCGCAGTGATAACCTCTCAAATGACAGCTTAAAAGAGCTCTTAACAATAACAGCTCCAGTTCGCATCAGACATGACATACTAATACATCGTGTTTGTCATCTAATCTCAATAAGATAGGGTCACTCTACAGATATTAAGTACTTTTGACAGAGTGACAGGTGTAAGGTAAAGTTGTTTGGATTTTCAACATTCACGGGGAGAGAATGTTAGCAAACCTCTATGCTACTTTTATGTCCAGTAGTTTAACTTTCTTTACATATTGTACTTACGAAATTGTACATGATCTAAGCACACAGATAACCGAAATGGTTGCACATATGTGCTCGAAAAATCAGTCTGAACTAGTCCAAAGTACACTAAATCTTGCAGTTAATAGAATCGGGAAAACGAATTTTGTCTGAGTATGCTATACCAGCCTCTGAACGTGCAATGACTGAGTTACAAAATATATAAAAAGTAAAAAGCAAAAATTAATTATAGACTGATTTTATTTACATTTTAGAAATCCAGAAAGTGAAAATGACCGTTCAAACCTAGCAGTTCTTTTTGTTTGTTGTTGTCTAAAGTAAGGCCAAGCTGTATCGTTATTTAATTTGTATTGTGTCCTTAACTTTTATCCATGATTGTAGAATATACTTTATTGTAATGATCATTTGTAAGCAACGTGTATTCTAAAACTTTGGGTTTTGGGCCTAGCCTTGAATATGACCTTAGAGTGTTCTCGACGCAACATTGTTTACGAATTTTATGGGAACATGACCCACATCCTGGTCATTTTATTGTCTTTTAGGTTTTTATATTAGGTTCTGATAAACAAAATTATTATCAGCATAGTGGAATCACTTTTAGTTGTGTTCAGATATAATTTGAGAGGAATAATTATTTAAATTATTCATTAGAATTACAAAGTTCTCATTGACTGGATTAAAACTATTTTGGGAATGTTTTGATTCAAAGACATTCAGGATAATATCATTGTTGTACATCAAGACTAGGGATTCATTCGGAACATTAAACTTTTGTAATTGGTATAGAAGTTGTATGATTATTTGGGATTTAGTTCATAATAATGTTAACTCCTCTTAAATTTTCATAAAATGTTGATTTTACAAAAGTTGATGGATTTGTTTCTCTTTCTACTTAGTTTAAGACCACAGAGTCGTAAACACAATAACCCAAGTTACATCCATGAATCATAAACCGAGATTAATGGAATGAAAGATTTTTTTTTAACAATGCCTAAGATAGACAAGATCTTGTTTTAAATAAACAGGATAACCAGTGAGGAAAACCTGCGAGTTCATTTTCTTTAAAATTTAAAAACTCTGCAGGTATAAATCTATCTATCTATCTATCTATCTATCTATCTATCTATCTATCTATATATATATATATATATATATATATATATATATATATATATATATATATGAGAGCTTATATCTTTATATCTTGTACGAACATTATTTTCCGATCTTTTTAAAAGACTTCTGTGTTCTCTTTGTCTCCTCCTTTCGCTCGTCTAGCTATTCTTATGAAGATAATCAACATTTTCTTCTTGAATATCCATTGTACTTAGCATAAAGGGTTACATTATTGATCCCTACCCCTCCACTCCTGGTACTACAGCACTAACAAAGTAAAACACACATTTACTCCATACGACTTTATAAAACCAAGTGAGCTTATAGTTTTCACTAGACAAAATACTTACCTTTCACCACTATGTGTGTCATATTTCTTTTCCGGTTTCGATGAAATATGTAATAGCTGATATCACCAAGAGCTCAGTTCCATTTTCACTAATGAATGGGAATGTTAATAAGTATTCCTGCATCTAATGGCCTGATGTTCTTACTGCAGTGATGGCGATGGCATTTTAAACCCAATTTTGATCCGACCTGGAACATGTTGTAAATTGAACCAAGCTGCATCTAATTACCTGGGCTTGTTACCACTCTGGATACCATGTATGATAGGATTTTACCTGGTCTTGTAACCACTCCGGATCCCATGTATGACAGGATTTTACCTGGGATTGTTACCACTCTGGATACCATGTATGTTAGGATTTTACCTGGTCTTGTTACCACTCTGGATACCATGTATGATAGGAGTATACCTGGGCTTGTTACCACTCTGGATACCATATGATATAATTTTACCTGGGCTTGTAACCACTCCGGATCCCATGTATGATAGGATTTTACCTGGGATTGTTACTACTCTGGATACCATGTATGATAGTATTTTACCTGGTCTTGTTACTACCCTGGATACCATGTATAATAGGATTTCACCTGGGCTTGTAACCACTCCGGATTCCATGTATGAAAGGATTTTACCTGGTCTTTTTACCACTCTGGATATCATGTATGACAGAATTTTACCTGGGCTTGTAACCACTCCGGATTCCATGTATGAAAGGATTTTACCTGGTCTTTTTACCACTCTGGATAACATGTATGATATGATTTTAACTGGGGTTGTTACCATTCTGCATAACATGTATGATAAGATTTTACCTGGGAAAGTTACCACTCTCCATCCCATGTATGACTGGATTTTACCTGGGCTTGTTACCACACTGGATATCATGTATCAAAGGATTTTACCTGGTCTTGTTACCTCTCTAGATACCATATATGATAGGATTTTTAAATGGGCTTTTCTCCACTCTGGATACCATGTATGATAAAATTTTACCTGGGCTTCTCACCACTCTGGATACCATGTATGATAGCATTTAACTCGGGCTTCTTACCACTCTGGATACCATGTATGATAGGATTTTACATGGGAATTTTTCCACTTTGGATGCCATGTATGATATAATTTTATCTGGGCTTGTTACCACTCTAGATACCATGTATGATAGGATTTTACCTGGGCTTTTTTCCACTCTGGATACCAAGTATGTAAGATTTTACCTGGTCTTGTCACCACTCTGGATACCATGTATGATATGATTTTACCTGGTCTTGTTACCACTCTAGATACCATATATGATAGGATTTTACCATGGGCTTTTTTCCACTCTGGAAACCATGTATGATAGAATTTTACCTGGGCTTCTCACCACTCTGGATACCATGTATGATAGGATTTAACCCGGGGATTCTTACCACTCTGGATACCATGTATGATAGAATTTTACCTGGGACTTTTTCCACTCAGGATGACATGTATGGTATGATTTTACCTAGGCTTGCTACCAATCTAGATACCATGTATGATAGGATTCTACCTGGGCTTTCTTCCACTATCGATATCGTGTTTAATAGGATTTTACCTGGTCTTGTTACCAATTCTGGATACCATGTATGATAGGATACTACCTGGGCTTTCTTCCACTCTGGATACCACGTATGTAAGATTTTACCTGGTCTTTTTACCACTCTGGATACCATGTATGATATAATTTTACCTGGTCTTGTTACCACTCTGGATAGCAGGTATGATCGGATTTTACCTGGGTTTTTTCCACTCTGGATACCAAGTATGTAAGATTTTACCTGGGCTTGTTACCACTCTGGATACCATGTATGATAGGATTTTACCTGGGCTTTTTTCACTCTGGATACCATGCATGGTAGGATTTTACCTGGGCTTGTTGCCACTCGGGATACCATGTATGATAGGATTTTGCATGGTTTTGTTACCACTCTGGATATCATGTATGATATTATTTTACCTGGTCTTGTTATAACTCTGGATAGAACGTATGATCGGATTTTACCTGGGCCTTTTTCCACTCTGGATACCAGGTATGTAAGATTTTACTTGGACTTGTTACCACTCTGGATACCATGTATGATAGGATTTTACCTGGTCTTCTTTCCACTCTGGATACCATGTACGATAGGATTTTACCATGGGCTTTTTTCCACTCTAGATACCATGTATGATACAATTTTACCGGGGCTTCTCACCACTCTGGATACAACGTATGATAGCATTTAACCTGGGCTTCTTACCACTCTGGATACCATGTATGATAGGATTTTTACCTGGGATTGTTTCCACTCCATGCCATGGATGATATAATTTTCCCCGGTCTTGTTACCACTTTAGATTGCATGTATGATAGGATTTTACCTGGGCTTTCTTCCACTGTGGATACCATGTATGATAGGATTTTACCTGGTCTTGTTACCACTCTGGATACCATGTAGGATAGGATTTGACCTGGTCTTGTTACCACTCTGGATACCATCTATGATAGGATTTTACCTGGGCTTTTTTCCACTCTGGATACCACGTATGTAAGATTTTACCTGGTCTTGTTACCACTCTGGATATCATGTATGATATGATTTTACCTGGTCTTGTTACCACTCTGGATAGAATGTATGATCGGATTTTACCTGGGTTTGTTTCCACTCTGTATACCAAGTATGATAGGATTTTACCATGGGCTTGTTACCACTCTGGTTCCCATGTATGATAGGATTTTACCATGGGTTTTTTCCACTCTGGATGCCATGTATGATATAGTTTTACCGGGGCATCTAGCCACTCTGGATACCACGTATGATAGCATTTAACGTGGGCTTCATACCACTCTGGATACCATGTATGATAGGATTTTACCAGGGATTTTCTCCACTTTGGATGCCATGTATGATATAATTTTACCTGGGCTTGTTACCAATCTAGATGCCATGTATGATAGGATTTTACCTGGGCTTTCATCCACTCTGGATACCATGTATGAGATAATTTTACCTGGGCGTGTTACGATTCTGGATGCCATGTATGATAGGATTTTACCATGGGCTTGTTACCACTCTGGATACCATGCATGATAGGATTTTACCATGGGCTTTTTTCCACTCTAGATACCATGTATGATACAATTTTACCTGGGCTTCTCACCACTCTGGATACAACGTATGATAGCATTTAACCTGGGCTTCTTACCACTCTGGATACCATGCATGATAGGATTGTACCTGGGATTTTTTCCACTCTGGATGCCATGTATGATATAATTTTACCTGGGCTTGTTACCACTCTAGATGGCAGGTATGATAGGATTTTACCTGGGCTTTCTTCCACCCTGGATACCATGTATGATAGGATTTTACCGGCTCTTGTTACCACTCTGGATACCATGTATGATAGGATTTGACCTGGTCTTTTTACCACTCTGGATACCACGTATGATAGGATTTTACCTGGGCTTTCTTCCCCTCTGGATACCAGGTATGTAAGATTTTACCTGGTCTTGTTACCACTATGGATACCATGTATGATATGATTTTACCTGGTCTTGTTACCACTCTGGATACCATGTAGGATAAGATTTGACCTGGTCTTGTTACCACTCTGGTTACCATCTATGATAGGATTTTACCTGGGCTTTTTTCCACTCTGGATACCACGTATGTAAGATTTGACCTGGTCTTGTTACCACTATGGATACCATGTATGATATGATTTTACCTGGTCTTGTCACCACTCTGGATAGAATGTATGATCGGATTTTACCTGGGATTTTTACCACTCTGGATGCCATGTATGATATAATTTTACCTGGGCTTCTTACCAATCTAGATGCCATGTATGATAGGATTTTACCTGGGCTTTCTTCCACTCTGGATACCATGTATGATATAATTTTACCTGGGCGTGTTACGACTCTGGATGCCATGTATGATAGGATTTTACCATGGGCTTTTTTCCACTCTAGATACCATGTATGATACAATTTTACCTGGGCTTCTCACCAGTCTGGATACACCGTATGATAGCATTTAACCTGGGCTTCTTACCACTCTGGATACCATGCATGATAGGATTGTACCTGGGATTTTTTCCACTCTGGCTGCCATGTATGATATAATTTTACCTGGGCTTGTTACCACTCTAGATGGCAGGTATGATAGGATTTTACCTGGGCTTTCTTCCACTCTGGATACCATGTATGATAGGATTTTACCGGGTCTTGTTACCACTCTGAATACCATGTATGATAGGATTTGACCTGGTCTTGTTACCACTCTGGATACCATGTATGATAGGATTTTACCTGGATGTTTTTCCACTCTGGATACCAGGTATGTAAGATTTTACCTGGTCTTGTTACCATTCTGGATACCATGTATGATATGATTTTACCTGGTCTTGTCACCACTCTGGATAGAATGTATGATCGGATTTTACCTGGGCTTTTTTCCACTCTGGATGCCATGTATGATATAATTTTACCTGGGCTTGTTACCAACCTAGATGCCATGTATGATGGGATTTTCCTGGGCTTTTCTCCACTCTGGATACCATGTATGATATGATTTTACCTGGTCTTGTTATGACTCTGGATAGCAGGTATAATATGATTTTACCAGGGTTTTTTCCACTCTGGATACCAGGTATGTAAGATTTTAACTGGGCTTGTTACCACTCTGGATACCATGTATGATAGGATTTTACAATGGGCTTTTTTACACTCTGGATACCATGTATGATAGAATTTTACCTGGGCTTCTCACCAATCTGGATACCACGTATGATAGCATTTAACATGGGCTTCATACCACTCTGGATACCATGTATGATAGGATTTTACCTAGGATTTTTTCCACTCTGGATGTCATGTATGATATAATTTTATCTGGGCTTGTTACCAATCTAGATGCCATTTATGATAGGATTTAACATGAGCTTTTTTCCACTCTGGATAACATGTATGATAGGATTTTACCTGGGCTTGTTACCACTCTGGATGCCATGTATGATATAATTTTACCTGGGCTGGTTACCAATCTAGATGCCATGTATGATAGGATATTACATCGGTTTTCTTCCACTCTGGATACCAAGTATGATAGGATTTTACCATGGGCTTTTTTCCACTCTAGATACCATGTATGATACAATTTTACCTGGGCTTCTCACCACTCTGGATACAACATATGATAGCATTCAACCTGGGCTTCTTACCACTCTGGTTACCATGCATGATAGGATTTTACCTGGGATTTTTTCCACTCTGGATGCCATGTATGATATAATTTTACCTGGGCTTGTTACCACTCTAGATGGCAGGTATGATAGGATTTTACCTGGGCTTTCTTCCACTCTGGATACCAGGATTTTACCGGGTCTTGTTACCACTCTGGATACCATGTATGATAGGATTTGACCTGGTCTTGTTATCATTCTGCGTACCATGCATGAAATGATTTACCTGGTCTTGTTACCACTCTGGATAGAATGTATCATCGGATTTTACCTGGGGTTTTTTCCACTCTGGATATCATGTATGTAAGATTTTACCTGGACTTGGTACCACTCTGGATACCTTGTATGATAGGATTTTGCCTGGGCTTGTTACCACTCTGGATACCATGTATGATAGGATTTTACGATGGGCTTTTTCCACTCTGGATACCATGTATGATACAGTTTTACCTGGGCTTCTCACCATTCTGGATACCACGTATGATAGCATTTAACCTGGGCTTCTTAGCACTCTGGATACCATGTATGATAGGATTTTACCTGGGATTGTTTCCACTCCATGCCATGGGTGATATAATTTTCCCTGGTCTTGTTAGCACTTTAGATTGCATGTATGATAGGATTTTACCTGGGCTTTCTTCCACTGTGGATACCATGTATGATAGGATTTTACCTGGTCTTGTTACCACTCTGGTTACTATGTATAATAGGATTTTACCTGGTCTTGTTACCAATCTGGATACCATGTAGGATAGGATTCGACCTGGTCTTGTTACCACTCTGGTTACCATGTATAATAGGATTTTACCTGGTCTTGTTACCAATCTGGATACCATCTATGATAGGATTTTACCTGGGCTTTTTCCACTCTGGATACCACGTATGTAAGATTTTACCTGGTCTTGTTACCACTCTGGATACCATGTATGATATGATTTTACCTGGTCTTGTTCCCACTCTGGATAGAATGTATGAACGGACTTTACCTGGGTTTTTTTCCACTCTGGATACCAAGTATGATAGGATTTTACCATGGGCTTGTTACCACTCTGGATACCATGTATGATATGATTTTTACCTGGGATTTTCTCCACTCTGGATGCCATGTATGATATAATTTTACCTGGGCTTCTTACCAATCTAGATGCCATGTATGATAGCATTTTACCTGGGCTTTCTTCCACTCTGGATACCACGTATGATATAATTTTACCTGGGCGTGTTACGACTCTGGATGCCATGTATGATAGGATTTTACCATGGGCTTTTTTCCACTCTAGATACCATGTATGATACAATTTTACCTGGGCTTCTCACCACTCTGGATACAACGTATGATAGCATTTAACCTGGGCTTCTTACCACTCTGGATACCATGCATGATAGGATTGTACCTGGGATTTTTTCCACTCTGGCTGCCATGTATGATATAATTTTACCTGGGCTTGTTACCACTCTAGATGGCAGGTATGATAGGATTTTACCTGGGCTTTCTTTCACTCTGGATACCATGTATGCTGGAATTTTACCTGGTCTTGTTACCACTCTGGATACCATGTATGATAGGATTTGACCTGGTCTTGTTATCACTCTGCGTACCATGTATGAAATGATTTACCTGATCTTGTTACCACTCTGGATAGAATGCATGATCGGATTTTACCTGGGTTTTTTTCCACTCTGGATACCAGGTATGTAAGATTTTACCTGGGCTTGTTACCACTCTGGATACCATGTATGATAGGATTTTACCATGGGATTTTTTCCACTCTGGATACCATGTATGATAGAATTTTACCTGGGCTTCTCACCACTCTGGATACCACGTATGATAGCATTTAACCTGAGTTTCATACCACTCTGGACATCATGTATGATAGGATTTTACCTGGGATTTTTTCCACTCTGGATGCCATGTATGATATAATTTTACCTGGGCTTGTTACCAATCTAGATGCCATGTATGATGGGATTTTCCTGGGCCTTTTTCCTCTCTGGATACCATGTATGATATGATTTTTCCTGGTCTTGTTACCACTCTGGATAGCAGGTATAATCGGATTTTACCTGGGTTTTTTTCCACTCTGGATACCAGGTATGTAAGATTTTACCTGGGCTTGTTACCACTCTGGATACCATGTATGATACGATTTTACCATGGGCTTTTTTCCACTCTGGATACCATGTATGATAGAATTTTACCTGGGCTTCTCACCAATCTGAGTAGTTAAGTGGGGCACCCTAGCGACAATGGGAATTAGCATTACAGAGACCCCTGGGCAAATCTAGCGACAATGGAAATTTAACATGGAGAAAAATCGTGGGCAAATCTAGCGACAAGGGGAATTTAACATGGAGAAAAATTCGTGGGCCACTCTAGCGACAAGGGGAATTGAACATGGTGGAATAAAGTGTGGGTCTATCTAGGGACAAGGGGAACTGAATATGGGATTTTTTTTAAAAAAAATTTAAATTTAAATTTAAATTTAAGTTTATAAAAGGGGTAGGCAATTGAAAGGCTATCTGTTTTCGAGAAATATGGCTGGCCCTGAAAAGGGCCTTTGGCTTTCTTCTGCTTCTTCTTCTATTTCCTCCATGTCCTCATCCATCCCCTAATCTTTCCCCAAATTCCTTTGTTCTTCCTTTTTTCTTTTTCAGGTAACCAGTCTGGGTGACCCATAGCCCTGAACTTCTCTTGTATCTTGATCCAATTATTGTTGAGTTTGTCAAAGGCCTCTTTTTCCTTTAAGTTTTCCTTATCCTTTCGTTCTTTATTCCACTTGTCTTTGATCTTTTTCTCTTCTTCCTCCATTACTTTTTTCATAAGTTGTTCCGATTTCTTAAGCTGGTCTAGGCCTTTTTTGACAAAGGACCACTCTGTCCATTCCATTACGTCTTCCTAAAAGCACCTGGCTTCTATCACATTATCCATGGCTTCCTTTAAGTGACCAATCTTTACATACTCTGGATCTGTAAAGCCTCTTAGTCTTTTAACTTCTTCTTCTATCATCTCTTTCACCAGATTCATAGATAATTTTAGGTTGGTCACTTGTCTTCTGACAAAATCTCGGGTAAGTTCATGCTTCCATTCTCGTTCAGTCCTTTCCACTGCATAAGCTCCATCCACCATCCAATACCAAATGTCTTTCAACTGGTTAAACAATTCTGTTACAGCTACCATCTTCCTTGTCTTTATTCCGTAGAATCCTTCCAACGACGAACGTGATGGGTTCTTATAGTGAAAGCGCGGACGTGATGGAAAACATCCCCCTAAAACATAAAATTGATCTTACCTAGATCATGAGCAAACATCGCGCGAACGTGAAGGAAAACATCCCCCACTTTTCTCATTTCATATAATCAAACCCAAACTATACTGGGCCATACTTGAAGCACTCAAATGGATCAAAGAGAACAAAATACCCCAAGCGGTAATAATAAGTGACTCGCTAAGAGTCATAAACTCAATACTTAATAACAACACCAAATCAAGAGAAAACTATCTTAGGCAAACCAATTTATTGTTAAAAATACTGAACAATAATAACTTACAAGTAGAATTTATGTGGATACCATCCCATATTAACATACCAGGTAACGATATGGCAGATATAACAGCTAAACAAAAACTAAACGAAACCACTCACATCAACCTAGATTATAGCATATGCGAACTCAATAGCATATCTAAAACCCTCATTGATAATAAATGGCAGGAATTATGGAACACAAGCACTCAAGGCAGGAAACTAAAAACCATCATTAAAGAAGTATGTAGAAATAGGAAACCACCCAAAACAAAAGGCAGTGAACAAAAATTCATAAATAGAATACTCACGGGCAAAACCAAGCTGGCTAACAGCTTCGGACAGTACATAGGACCACAACCACATAACCCTAACTGCTACCACTGCAGGGTCCCAGAAGACATAGAGCATATTTTTAACAACTGCCATACACTTGAAAAAGAAAGGGCTAAGTTTAAAGTTAAACAGCATAAAATTGGATCCCCTACAACATACCCAGAATTCTTGATGAACACAAACCCCAATATTAATCTAACATTCAAAAATATCATAAGTTTTATACACGAATCCAATCTACTCAAAAAAATCTAAGAAAGTAAATCAAAGACCAGTTAAAAATATAACAAATCACTGTTTGGGAATTATGACGGCCGGCTCGGTCTCGTGGGTTCACAGACTGACACAGTCGTTCATAGCCCGAATAATAAAAACCAGTTAAGGACGAATATTACAAAATCACTGTTTGGGAATTATGACGGCCTGCTAGGTCTCGTAGGTTCACAAACTGACACAGCCGTTCATACCCCGAATAATAAAAACCAATTAAGGCCACAAAAAATTAAAATAGGAAAATAGGAATTAATTAAAACAGGACTCCATAATAACATACAAACAACCATAAAAACAAGTTTTCATTCCAAACCAATAAGATAGGGAATCAAAATAAATAAGGAATTGATGAAAAAAAAAAAAAAAAAAAAAAAAAAAATACTCCTAACCGTCTCCTTGTCTCTTAAACAACATCTGGCTGAACTTTTAAATCAAGCTTCCACAGCTATTTCTACTAACATACTCAGCCAAATCCAGGCAATGTTGGCAGACGACATTGAAGAATTTGAAACTTCCACGCTGGCAGCGGCCCTGGAAGTATCATCATCCAGCGGCGATGAAGCTGATGAACCTGCACCACCTAAACAGAGTGGAAAAAAGGAAGGCTCTGTCTACCGGAATATCGGACTGGGAAAGGCAATTGATGATATCAAAAAAGCGGGCCACTTCGTCAATGCCACAAGACTGGGTGTCCTAATGTGACCTCATCGCTGCCGACCAATCGTGGCGGGAGTCACATACTGCTTGGTTTGACACCTGGGGCATTTCAATCCAACTAAGAAACACGAGTGTGTGGTGTGACTATTCCCACTCATGTCTATTAGCCTTTCAGTCAGGTTGTTAAGGACTAGTTAGTCCTACACCTGAGTGGCTAAATTAAAAAGTACTCTTTGAGTACATAAAAGCCTGGGGGATGAGGCTCCTTTTCCTTCCCCCAGGAGTAATTAAAAATCACGCAGTGCGTGAATAAAAAAGTGGTACATGTTCAAAAGAACGAAAACCACTATAATCCAACTAACTAACTAACAAACTATACTCTCCACATACGCTAAGAAACAATAAAGAAACCCATAATCTACTATTCACACAAACTTCCTTTAAAATTTACAAACCAAAACACACAAACACATACACTCTCACTAATAATAAAGAGTTAGTGTTTATATTCACACTACTCTACCTACACACATTGGCAAATTTATCGTTATTTCTTTTCTAGAGTATTGGGTAGCCCTGAAAAGGGCTGGGTTTTTTTTGAACTTCATGGACACCTGGTTAATGGTGGCACCTTCCAGGCCTGGCGCCACATATACATCTTGTCCCCTAGTTACTTTTTACCTTTTGGTGGGAGAGAGCAGAGGCAGGATATGTGGCTTCAGAATCCCAATTTTCGCTCTCTGGGATTCTGAAATTTTTTCTTCTTCTCTCCTTTTCCTCCTCCTCTTCTTTGTATCTTCTCTCCTCCTCTTTGTATCTTCTTTCCTCTTCTTCTTTATATCTTCTCTCCTCCTCTTCTTTGTTTCTTCTTTCCTCCTCTTTTATCCTTCCCTCTTCCACAATGGCTTCCGCGGCCAGTTCATTTAATATGCACCTGGCATATTCCAGATGCACATGAAGTTCCAACAGTTTCTCCAGTCTCGTGTTCATTTTTGGTGTTGATCAATCAACAAGGGTAGCTAGACTGCCGAACGAGTTTCAATTTATAGTGAAAGCGCGGACGTGATGGAAAACATCCCCCTAAAAACATAAAATTGATCTTACCTAGATCATGACCAAAAAAAAACAACAACGCGCGGTCCTAAAAGAAACACTCACTCACTTTTTATGCTACCCATTCCTATTCTAAAATTTTTTTATAAATCACTTCAATAGACTATCCACATACGCAAAGCAATCCAATCTAACCCCAAATATACACCTCAAACACCAAAAAAAGACATTATTTTAATCTACTATTGACCCAAACTTACGTGAACTGTTACTAACACAAACACACAAACACATACACTCTCACTATCAATAAAGAGTTAGTGTTTATTTTCACACTACTCTACCTACACACATTGGCAAATTGATGGTTATTTCTTGTCTAGAGTATTGGGTAGCCCTGAAAAGGGCTGTTTTTTTGTTTGCTATGGCATTCTTTTTTAGTTTCTAAGAATGCGATGTCCTCTGAGGATAGACTTTCTGGCGATAGGTCTGCTTCTTCGGAAAGAGAAGAAGAACTCTTTGGTGTCGATACGACAATCGACAAAGCCTCTGTCAGCTTCAGGTTCCTGCTGCTGCTGTTGTTGTTGCTGCTGTTGCTGCTGTCTCTGAAGTCTGTACTTCTCTGTCCATTCTTCTTTTTCCCTGTTCATTTCTTCTCTGAAGAGCTCTTCTATCAGGTCTTCAGTGATTTTTAACATTCTCACATTCTCTATTTCTTCTGGCTTCGGTATCAGACTGTGTCTGACCCTATGCAAATTCACGTAGGCTTCTTTGACTTTAGCTAGTTTGGAGCACATCTTCTTAGGAGGATGAGTCGACAATGGATGGTTAGACTGGAAACAAGCCCCGGTTCTTAAAGTCAAAGCGCGGACGTGAAGGAAAACATCCCCCACACAGTTTTCGAGCCGCAACGTTCAGTGAGTGTCATGAGAGGGATAGTAAGAAATGAAAGAGCATCAATCCAACATTCTTATACCTAAACAAAAGACAAAGGCATTTTTTTTTCAAAACACAACATTTTTTATTCAAAAATCACTTAACACTAAACAACAACAACTCTAACATTTTTAACAATAAGCCAACATGATAACATCTAACAATTTTTTCAAATCACAAACATTTTTTCTCAATTGACAATCTACTTTAAATAGGGCTGACAACGTTGTGAATGAAATTGTGGTTTCCACTGTTGGAAATCATTAGGCCATTGATGGACACTACGTTTCCTAGCTTGAGACAAAAGATAAGCATAATGGTCACAAAACCATCGATCTACTTTCACATTGTTTCTAGAAGAAGAACGAGGATCAAAATGAGTCACTAAATGTTCTAAGGAATAGCCCAGGCTGCGATGATGCAGAAAATACACACAGTACTGTCCACACACCAAGGAATCTGTGCCTTGTAATTTCACATTATTGAATCGGGTGGTTTGAGCATTTCTTCTCATAAAGTCGATGATATCGTCTTCCAAAGGGGGCAGTCCATAGGAATCGAAATATTCCACACATCCTTCTTGAGGAAAGTAGACGGCTACCCAGTGGGTTCCTGGGAGATGACTGTCGTCCGTGTTGATCACGTAAGCTTGATGGTCTTTAGGTTTGCGATGAGGGAGTTCATCTTTAGCACAGACGACAGGATTCCAAGAAGCTGTATACGAACTGTGGTTCAAAAGGTAATAAAGTTCCCAGGTATCCATTGATTTGTGTGTGCTTTTTCTTCTTCACAGGTAATAATAAGTCGTCAATTCGATCCTGACTTTTTGCTTGAAAATGTCTGACGAATAAACGGTTATTCGTTCTGTTTCCTCACTCTGATTCAGGAGAGCTTCGATACGATGGATCTCTTGAGTGGTTAATGGTGGACAAGAATGTTCACGCAAGTCTTTATACCACTGACGCAACACGTCTTTGTTTGAGATGAGACTCCAAGCTTCGTCCAGATACTCGTCCAATTTTTCTTCTTGACTCAGCATCAGACATTTATCGTGTTGAATTTGACTGGGATGATCGTTATGACATCCATAGCAATCTTTCTTGATCAATTCCTTAATCTTTTTCTGTCAAGACTATAGCATAACAGGAAACTAAATGTGATTCTTGTTCTGGCCATCTAGACTTCATCATGATGACTTCTTCGTCTTTGTCTTGGGGTTCTCCTTCCTCAGGATCTTCACATTCCATGTCCAAAGAATCCCTACTATACAAACATTGATAAAAGTCTTCCATGACTTCTAATAGTCTGGAATGACTTCTCTCAAACTGTTGGTTTATATCGTATTGTCCAATTCAGCATACAGGATGACGTTCACCGTATTATCTGCGCGTAGATTTTCTGCAAACTGAACTTCCACACGCATCTGGCCGGATTTTATAGGGTGAAAATGTCCCTCTTCGCTGTCTTGACTTATAATTCGTTAGAGAACCGTTTTCGAAAATGGAGTTTCACTGTAACTTTCCCTTTGGAGAATGGAATATTTTGTCCCAGATCTCCTTTTATAGCAATGTTGACAGTGTCTAAATACGACTTACTGACGGGCAAATAGTGAGGATGTACAAATTCACGGTGTACGTGATAGGTGTTTGCACCTTCCTGGTCATTGTTTGTGGTACTATCCACTTTGAAAGGAATGACACGCAGTAACGGCACAGAGGTGTGTCCCACCACGTTGTACTCCACCACATCGGAATACACAAAGATCAAATTAAGTCCTTGGTTCAGTTCTACCGGGTTTCCAAAAGCTCTGTAAAAATTCATATTACTTTTGGTCTTGGGGCTCATATTGTTTGCGACCATTTCTGCATGTCCACCCAAAATTTCAAACAAACTACCATTGAACCTGAGGGACAATGTGTCCGTTTCTTGAAATTTGATCACGAGACGATGAGCCACTTTATGGTACTCAATCTTCACACTTTTTTTGGCTCTGTTCAGTGCTTTGCCAAAGGCTAAGTTGAACCTGTCCGCAATAGTGTCCACCAAATGTTGGCCACTAAAATAAAACCCTGCTGAAATTTTCACGGTGTAGATACTGAAGGCTGGATTGCTGGCTGCTGTTGTGTCCCCTGAAAACCCGATGTCATTCATGGTCTTTTGTAATTGTTCGTTCAGGATTTCGACCTCAAAAGTGTTTTGCTTTTCGGTGATGTTTTGGATTTGTGTAGGGTGAATCATTTCTACTAAAGCCACTTCCCAATGGGCTTCGTGATCTAAGGGGATGGCCTGAGGTAATTTGGCCGTGTAACAGCACAACGTGTTGTTGGGAAACACCTCCATGGAACTGTCACTGGGTAAGGTTAAGTAAAATTGGTTTTGGTGACTCATAATTCCAGAGTTCTGTGGCTGTCCGAGGGGTTAGTGGACGTCAGAGGCGTGTCTCCGCCCAAAATGGGGTTCTGGTTGTGGTTGAAGTGGTGACTGGCACTGGCACTGGACACAAAGTTCCCGTGGTTCCCGTTCGAGGAGAATTTCAGGGAGGGATTGGGAAGTAGGTAACCGATGCAACTGCTCAATAAAATGGTCCACAATTGTTTGTCTCCTTGTTGCAAACTTAAATTGGCAATGGCTGCCCCGATGACACAATACACCACGAAGATTTGGCAGAAAAAGACGATTTGCGTTTTAGGCACACGTTCTCCACACCACACCCACAAGGGTTGTTTTTGTAAATCTTGCACAGAAGAACTAGGTGAAGGAGGAGTGGTCGACGTAGCTGCGTCTGCTGTGTGAAAGGGCATGATGGTCACTTCTTTTTATAGTCGATGACTTGCGAAGCGTCGATCCAAGAATCGAAACTGGGTGGATATCCTTTCCAACGTACTTTGACTTCTTTGACACGTCGTTTGCCCACTTTACGGGTTCTGCGTTCGAGAATGCTTTCGATGTCGTACACGTCATCTTCTTTTTTGGTGACACGTTGTAACTCGGGCAAATAAAACGTTCCTTTGAGCACTTCTCCGTTCATGTCTTCCAATTTATAGACGGCAGGATGACGGCCATGCACTCGTCCAGTGACGCGAAACAATTCGGTCGTCCAGTTAGGTAAGTAACCTTTGTCGAAAGTGCGTTTGATTTTGCCAATGCGCACCCAATCTCCTACGGCCAACTCTCCACTTTTCTTGGGGACAGCCCTCGTCGGGGACGTACCAAACAGACGCTCAAACACCAACACTTCGTTGTCGGGAGTCACGTCTTGCGGGGCACGTCCGATGCTTCGATGGTAAGATTGGTTGTACGCTTGCACCAGGTGCGGTAAGATGTCGATGTACTTCAGAGTGTGGTGATGCGTAAAATATTTCCACATGCGTTCTTTCAAAGTGCGTTGAAAACGTTCCACGATGCTGGCTTTGGTTTCGGGATTCTCGGTGGTAAAAAAATGAATGTCACGTTTCTTTAATTCTTTTTGGAAAGCTTGGTTCAGAAATTCGGTGCCTTTGTCCGTTTGCCATCGAAGAGGGTGACGACCACTTTGTTTCAACAGCCGTTGCAGGGCTCGCACTAACTCGCTGCTGGATTTGGAAGTCAAGGGCACGACCCAGGCAAATTTGGAAAAGACGTCGATGACACAAAACAAATATTTGTAGCCACGATTGTAGCTGGCCAAATGAGAGACATCGGCTAAATCGGCTTGCCATTGATGATCGATGCCTTCCACTCGGGTGCGACTTCTGGCAAACTTGCGTCGAATGGGTTTGTGTAAAGTGTAGGTAGCTTGTTCTTGTAACCATCGTTGCACTTGAGGTAAACGGAGACTTTTCAGTCGCGTTTTGGCAGCACGATACAATTTTTGAACTCCTGCGTAACCTGCAGGATGGGAGGGATCGTAGTAAATGCTGGCTAAGACTTTTTCCATTTTTTTGTGTTTGTGTGTTAATAAGACACCCACTCTTGGAGGATGCTACTCTTTTTCTCTTGGGGTATTTTCTTGGATTGCAATGCTTTGCGTGTGCGACCGGCAATAGGTGTTGAAGAGGAGGATGTCTGAGCGGGGGATATCGGTTCTTGTTTCCCTTCTGTCTTCACTTCTGTCTTCACTTTCTTTTTCTCTTGTGATGAAGAAGGGGTGGCCATCATCTTTTTAATCCATCCAATTCTGGAGGTAGGTGGTGTTGTTAACTTGCATACTTTTTCTGGTGGAGTTTGAAACCCTTCTTCTTCTTCTTCTCCTTTTTCTGTCTTGGTCACTGGTTGTGGTGGGACTGGTACTGGTACTGGTGATGGTGCTGGACTTTTCATCAAGGTCTTAAAATCTTTCAGAGTGGGTAGAGCTGTTTCGTCTAAAGCTTTCTGGTGAAAGAGTTGCAGTCGTTGCAAGAGTTGACCGTACTTTTGCGATTTTTCTGTTTCGGACAAATCTTGGCGATCCATCAAGGACTGCAATTCGTGTTGTAACTGGGACATTTCGCTCAAATTGGGATTGGGAGGTAAATGCGGGGTGCGTTGTTCTTGCCACCGATGGTATTCCATCCATCGTTTGTAAGGTACTAAAGCTAGTTTTCGTCCTTCCATGGGGTTGTCAGGGGTCGATTCTGAGATCTTGGGACTTCCGAAGGCCTTTTTATCTTGCTCCCACTAGTCCTCCCAACATGGTTTCCAAGACTCCTTTCACTATGGGGCCTAACAAGAGAGGCAAAATGCCTCCACGTTGCACTAACATCTTCTTTTTTTGACGAATGGGAATTTTCTTTCGAACCATTTGGCGAAGAACGTGACGATGTTTGCTTAAGCATTGTTTCTGGTGTTTGGACAAAGGGATCGTGCCTTTCAAGACGTTCAAACAACATTCGCACACGGTATCGATGACCTCTTTGGAGGCCGATTGAATGAGTTTTTTTCGTAGGGGTGGAGAAGCTTTGGACAGGACAGATAACATGTCCCCATGTTTGGCTAAACGTGGTGGCAGTCCTTTCCTTTTCTTTCCTTGGGGTTTTCTGGAGGGTGACATCTTTGAGTCTTCAGGAGCACCAAAAAAACACTGATACCCTACTTGGTCACAGGCCTTTTTTATACTGGAACGCGTCGCCACTGATTGTCTTTACGTCGTATCAGTTTGAGGACAGGCATGACACGTCGTGCAGGGGTACGTAACGGACTAAATCGAGCCAGTTCTTGCTTGGACAAATCCAGTAAACTTTGTAACATGCCCGATTTTTCATGGGCTTTGATTTTGGGAGAAGGTACTTTGTGAGCAGCAGCCACTGCCGCTAAATTGGAGGGTCCTGCCACTGGGGAAGTTCTTTTGGGGGTCATCAACGGAGAAGTTCTTGGTGTGATCAACGTCTCCAAGTACTCTTCAGTTCCTGGTGTCATCAACGGAGAAGTGGACAAACGTGAGGATGCCGGAGACGTAGTCACTGCCGTGGCAGATCGTGGTTTGCGAGTGTAAGGTTGCGTCCTGGCCGAAGTGCCTCTCTTGCGACTAGTTTTCTTCTGTGGACTTTTCTTTTCCTGGGGACTTTTTCTCTGTTTCTTTTTCTGGGGGCTTCTTTTCTTTTTCCGGGGTGGTGGTGTCTGGTCAGAGGAGGGTCCTGCCACTGGAGAAGTTCTCCTTGGTGACCTGGTCTTTTTCTTTTTCTTCTTGGGGCTTCGTTGGACTTTTGTCTTGGGGATAACTTTGGGGGCATTAGGATCCCATCTTAAGAGTGAGCGAATGATGACCCCTCCTAGAGTACCGCTCCCTCGAGGTTTCAAAATGATTTGTTTTTTGGTTTGAGTGTCGATGCGGGGATCGGCCAGTTGGACCAAAGCGACTTTGTTTCGATCGAAAAAGCGTTTGGTTTGATGAGGAATCTGAATGATTCCTTGGAGTAATTGACGTGCCGTCACCGTGAACCATCGTAAGACTTCTTTGAGACTAGCTTCTAAGACAAGAGCTCGTGTTTGTGGATTTTTTTCTCGACTGATGCCATACAAGGCACGAATCAATTTGACGGGAAGATGCGACTGAAGGGACGTCATGTTCACACTGTGTGAGACAGACGAAAAAGGGTCTGAGGTTTTTATAGATTTTTTTATGGGGAGTGAAATGAAGTCGAGGACGGAGACGTGTACAGGACAGGCTCTCCGTCTTGGCACCATTGGTGAAACAAGTGAGTACGAAATCGCAAATCCTCGGGAGTCGTAGGTTTCAAATCGACGAGGAAATAGGCGTGTGGAGTTTGAGTGGCATCGTCGTACGCCTGAGTCAGCCAAGGCGTTCCTAACTGTTTGGCTAAGACTTGCACTTGCGATTTATCTCGAGGGCTTTTAAACAAGACCACGTAATGCGCATTGAGACTGGTGGTGCGATGGGCTTTACTTTGTTGAAACAAATTTTGGGTGATGTAAACGACACTGGCATTACGGTGATGCCCTTTGCGCGTGAACCACAGTTTAATTTCTTCTTCGTCTTCTCCTAACATGTCGTCAAAAATGACCAAATGGGTTTGACGGGAGTCAGAGACGATGCCGTCGTCTTCTTTAGGAATGCCTTCCACAAACACGATGGAATCGCCTTGACTTTCTGGCAAGAGGCTGTACGCCGATTGCCACTCTTTGTAACACCACACGATCCGCTGAGGTGGCCGATCGATCAAATGATGTTTATGTTCGATCAAACGTTTGACGAATTCGGTTTTGCCTGAACCGCTAGGTCCAGCAATGAGCATGTTAAAGGGATGGCGAAGATACAAAGCCTCCCAACTGGCACGATCTAAGTGTTCGTCGATGACTTTGACAGTAAAGGAAGAGGGAGCATAGACAGCAGAGGTAGCCATTGTGTGAGAAATGTCACTTGTGACACGAAAACAAACAAGACAAGAGTTTATATACTTTTTCAGAACACGTTTATTGAATGTTTTTTTTCAAACATGAATACGAAAGACAAAAATACATAAAAGCCAAAGGCTTAAGTACAAGGATAAAAGGCACATGATAACCAATGACGTGGAATAAAAACATGTGTCTGTACAACATGTTTTGGGTAATGTTCTAGCCAGTTCTATAGTAGTAGGGGGTAAGGTCACACAAGTGTCCTCCCGAAAGGGTCTTTAAGGCCTGTCCACGACAGTCCTGTCCTGGGTGACGGGTTCTTCTGGCACCGTCACTAACACGGGTTGAAAAGTAACTTTTTTCCTTGAACAACTCTCGTGCATACTGGGCCACTTCTTGGGTCCAAGCCTCAAAACCCCATTCTTTCCAGGCACGGACATCTGTCCAATGGGGATGTGAGTCACAAGCTACACACACATCGTCATACACGTCTTGGGTAGCTAAAAGTTGACGAATCTTTTTTTCCTGTTGAGGTCGAGAAGTATCCAGATGAAAACGCAAGGCTTTGAGCAAAAGGAGTTTTTCGTGACCATTTAAGGCCATTGAGGTGGTAAGTACTGATCGTAAAGAGTCCACAAAGAATCGGCTGGTAAACGAAATCCCAGAAAACAAGTCACTAAGACACACACCACTTGTCGACCCAAATTGAATGGATACAGTTCTTGTAATAATCGATGGTAATGATCCACGGTTTGAATATGGTCATTGAGTTCCTTCCACGGAATCTATTCAATGACATGTGACATAAGCCGTGGCATGGCAGCCTGTTTTTATATTCTCTTTTTTTCGGATGCAATACACGTACTTTCTAGCCAGAGATCTTCGTTCTCCAGTAGGGAATCTAAATCTTGCATACTGTAACCGAAACGTCAGAGTTCGTTTAGAAGTTTCCTCTTCCGCTAAGTAGATTCCACGTAACAAATGTTGGTAATCCTTTAACTCGTCTTCCTCAATGCGTTGCACTAGGTGAATCTCGAAGTAACCGTAATTATGAACATGTCGATCATTAGCGACCTCAAAGTTTTGAACAATGTCTGACCATTGAAACAATTTCTAACGAATCAGTTCTCTTATACCATTCAGGTACCAGTGGTTAAAGATCTGGTGACGTAACGGATGCAATTGTTCTTTACGTTTCACTTGTATTTTGACCAGCTCTCGGTAAATCCTTTCACTCAATTCCACAGGCAAAGCACGAATGTTCTCTTGTAAAGTATTCATGAATAGGTCAGTCCGTACAATTCACAGAAGTAATCCACATAGTGAGTAATTTCTGACCACTGCCATTCAGGGTAACGTCCAAGAATGTCACTGAACTCTTTTGATGTAAACGGTTTAAAGCGATATAATAGGATGAATGCACCCTTGACCCAAAGAAGTCTAACACACTGGTTGACTTTTTTCACTTTCCTCTTATGAATTTCTCGACACAAAAGTTCTACAGTGACCCATTGAGATTTCACTCTGGCAAACCCCTGCCAAACTTCACTGTAAATCTTCTCTTGCAGTTCTTTAGGTAATGATTCAATATCGTTTTTGAAATGAAGTTTAAATACTGGTCTCGGTGATGTCCAACATTTGACTCCTAGCCAATCTGGTTTCTTCTTCTTCGTCAACGACATGGTAAGTTACTTCAATGTCTCGGTCCCACTAAGGGTAAGTAATGACAATTCGGTGACCATCGAGCATGTTCAACGTAGGCCGAATCTTGCGGTTCCCAGTGGTGAAGTGACACACCGCAACTGAAGCACTTGACTTTATCTCCTTCGCCCAAGTAAAAAAATCCGGCTCTGGCTAATTCTTCGGGGGTCGGTCCTCCCAGATACTTAGGCCATTTTCCTTTGAACGATTGAAGACGATTTTCAAAGTCGCAGTATTCCGACAAACGCACAGGAAACGAATATTCGTCTTTCACAGGTTCGTTTCGATGAGGGTTGAGTGACATGAACATGAGTTTGCTCAGGGCTGGATGACATCCGTAGGGAGGTAAACGTGAAGGTCGACATTCCCCTTTAAACCCAGTAAAATGTCCAAGAGGACGAGCGGCATCACTTTCGCATCCCTCAGGTTTGACACGCACAGCATCCCTTTCCATGATAGGGGTAGTGACACTAAAGTTCCCATGATGCTTTACGGCATCGCTCAGGTCACAACGTACAGCATCGTACCCATCGCAAGGCTCACAATCGCACTCGTCTGCAAACTCCGTTACGCAATTACAATGGTAACCACATGGACAATCGCAGTTTCCTTCCGGACATTTTCCGTCGCAATGCCTGGGTCTTATCCATCCAGTATTAGTCACACTAGAGGAAGATACAACTTTTTTACAATCCCCAAACTGGAACGATGTCTCTTTCAAAGTATTCATCTTGTTCGCTCGGTCTTGGTAGTCCCAATGAACTATCGATCTTGCCTAGGGTCCCTTTTTATATACAGACCAATACCGACGTGTCCATACGGTAAGGTGAAATGATTGGGAAGTCGCACTCGCTTCTAGTACACGATTTGATAGACTTTTTCCAGGGGTCGACTAACGATGTGGTGAGTGGGTAAACGTACAATTTTGTTCGGTTGATAGGTGGTCACTTTAAAGTTTCCATCCTCTCCCGATTGCAAGGCTTCTTTCAATACCCCAAAGTTGACCACTCGACTGGTACGATGATTCAGAGTCAGTCCTTTCACTTTGCACGTCGTGTGCACTTCTCCTTGTTTGTCCCGGTATTCGTAGCCGTAATTTTTGGGACCGCCACTGACGAAACTTAGAATCTTGTCGTCGGGGTGCTCGTCTGTCCAGGCTCCTAAACGGTCTCCTTCGATGTCAGGGTGATGTTGAATCGGGTGATGGATGTAAATGCAACTGTCCGTGTCAAAGTACAGGACGCGTTCTCCTAACAGTTCTAAAGCTTCGTACAATTTTAAGCGAGCATGGGCTGTCACGTAAGCCGCAATGATGACATTTCCAAAAGGGTAGTCTTGTACAAAGTCCAGATCTTCTTCGTAATTGACCAAGATCAAATCCTCTCGAACGACGTCCACGTGTTTCACGTATTTGGTTTTGTCGTGAATCATCTGGAAGTAGCGGGAAGGCTCTGTCAAATATTCCGTCTTGGGTAAACACGGTCGTTGTGCCATTTTTCCCCACAAGCAATTTAACATCACTTTGGCAAGAGATCGCCTGCCTTCGTTTTTCTGGATGTGGTCTAAAGTGATGCCTTCTTGTTCATAGCATTTCTCTTTGAATTTTATTTGGTCTTCGGGAGTGTGACACCAGGAAGGATAGCCGCTGGCTTCTTGCTTCAGTTTCAAAAAGGCATCCACGTAGTCAGCGAAAATGCCTTTCTGCGTGGGGTCACCTTTGTGGTACTGTTGTGTCTTGGGAAAGTGGCAAATTTCGTACACTTCTAACAGTTGGTATCCCATGTCCAGAGCTTTGAACAATTCTACGCTGACCCAGGTTTCCGTCAAGGCACGTTCTTCCTGGGTGTGATGGCAAGGCTGATCTTGGTTGCACGTTTCGGCACAAGTACGGCACAATGGAAACATCAGTTTGCCTTGACAATGGTGAGGTAAGACGGGATGGTATAGGTTCGTGGGAGGCAAAACTTTGCACTTGATTAAGCCTTCGTATTGTCGAATGTTTTTCAGGTCGATGTGTTCCGTTAACAATTGCGGGTGCCCTACAGGAAAGCGACAATATTTGCACACGTAGGGATACAGCGAACACACGTCCAAGTATTTGATTTCTTCTCCTTTCTCTTCGTCGGCTTGGTACAGCAAACAGGTGGCATTGGTCCTTCCTCCGTACAAACTATCCCTCGGGTTCAGCGGGTCCATGAACTGGTAACTTTCCACGAGGCGTTTAAACTCGGGATCGGTTTTCATACGGTGATCGTATTCGTGTTCCCACATTTCCACCACTTGGTATCCTTGCTGTTCTAACTTTAGGCGCCGCTGACAAGTGTCCTGGTACAGGTCTTCCATGGTCCGTTGTAAAAACTGATTTTTAGTGTCTCGGTCAGGGTAGCAGACGGGACATCCGTGAAATAAGCAACCGTTAAACTCGTACACGATCTTGGGGTTTTCTAAGTCCCAGCCATCGACCGAATACGTTCCGATGGTCTTTTCGCCCCCTCCGTTGCGGGCATGCTGAATCCATTTGTCTTCCTTGTCGCACAAGTAATGTAACCAACGTAGGGCTCTGACCGAGTATTGACGTTTGACATAGTGGGTCGTTTGAGGGCTGATGACAGCCACGGTGTTTTCAGGCATGAATCGTTGTCGGTACACTAAGGAACACGCTTTGGCAATGGTGCAAGCTTCTTTCAAAGGATCGACCCCTCCGTGTTCCATGAACAGTTCTCGAAATTTTCCACAGCAACGTCGTAAAATGTCCACGTCGGAACGACAATACTTTAGCATTTCTTCCTGAAAGTCGAAAGGGTCCGAGGCGTGAGCCTGGTACCAAGCGTAGAAAGCTTCTCGTTGTTCGGTATGCATGTTGTCGGGGTCGTAATAGTGAGCCTCAGGTAAATGGGGTAGAACGGCGTGTTGATTGGCTTCCGTATTAAAAAAGTGTGGAAAGTACCCTTTAGCCATTTCTGTCATTCCAAACGTTTTAGGCATTCGACTCAAAGACATGGCCAAATAGCTCATCGAATCTTTAAACTGTACTTGTCCCACTTGCATGAAAATGATTTTGGCTCCGTTCAAAGTGACTTTAGGACGTTCGGTGCCATGTTCCGTATAGTACCTCAAAAGAAACTGTCCATCGTATCCGGAGAAATTGTGAGCCATCACTGTGGCATGACGATGACAATCTCCGTAACGTTCGATGTCCTCTTGGCTCCACGTCTTGTCGATGGGATCTAAGACCCATTGGGCAAAATCGGCTAACGTGTTCGGTCCTCGAAAGATTTTTTCACGCCCTCCGGGAATTTTGCTGCAGTGAGGGCAATGACTGAAGATAGGTTCTTGAATGCACTTCTCGCACGCTCGATGAGCTACGCAGAAATTAGGAATGTGAATACCGGTCTCTTGCATGCATTCGAAATCAAAAAAGATGAAATTGCCTTTCTTCTTGTGACCGTCCTCTTTCTCTGGTGGGGGTTGGTATTTTTGCACGTAGCATTGGCGTTCCAAGTCCACGATGTGGTGACAAATGTGACATTTTTTCTTTCCTGAACATACGTGTGCCTTGGCATTATTGGTAAGTATGCCTTGTCCACACGTAGGGCACAATCTCAGCAGTTGACAAGCACATTTCTGCTGTGAACCTTGTGTTTTCAAATGTTGTTGGTAACAGGTAGGGCTGACAAACGTGCGCAGACAAGTCGAACAAGGCACTGGTTCTTCGCTCAGACAGGGTGGAGAGGCCAAACATCCTGGGCATTTCGATCCACAATGTTTGTGTTGCTCTCGATTGTTAAAACCATAATCACATTTCTCACAATAATAACTGTATCCCAGGAATGCAGTGATACTGGTAATGGTATCGAAATGTTCATCGTGATAATAGACATGAATGTATTTTCCGTCCTTAAAATGTTGGCCTCGAAACAACAGAGGCCCGCGCATTTCCTGAGGGTGCACTTTCAAGGTGTATCGTGGTGCTAGGGCATCTTGCAATTTTTGCATCTCAGGAATGCCACAGGGTGTGTCTTTGGACAGTCCGGCTTGTTGTAACAGGAGTTCTGCTTCATTTCGTTGTTTGGCTCGATCGGATCGTTGAATAGTTTTCCAGGTTCTTTTCCATTCTACCGTGTCGTTCTTGTTGGCATAGGTTCGTCCCACCACGATGGCACGGGCTAAACACATCTGGTCTTGAGGGTTGTGAATTCGGACGAGACTTGTTTTGGTGTTGCGAAGGTCGTCCACCAGTAACATCTTTTTGCGTCCTGTCCCTTGAGGAAGAGAGACGTGGGCCATTTTCAGTGTGGCTTTACCATCGGTGATGTCAAACTGGTCATTAGATTGTTGTACGTGTTGAATCTTGTGCATGATTTTGGAAAGGGTTAGTTCTGCGGGTCTGCTAAACTCGATCCAAACAGGGGATTTCAAACCGTCGTGATCTATGGATAGTGTCAAGCGATCGTCTTCTTTGGGTTGACATTGTCGCTTGAGTGCGGTGAGCAAAGAATCTCACATCTCGGTGATAAACCCTTCTGCTTTCTCCAAGGGTACGTCGGCCTTGAAATCTTTAAACTTCACCGTGTATTTGTAAGCCGTGGTTCTAAATTTTCTAGAGGAGCGCTTTTCCGTCTCTCGAATGGAATAGTACTTTTCAGGGTTGACTAAGGGTGACGAACTTGGTTTAGAGGTTTCAAATTCTGGTTCACTCATGTCCTCTTCAAAATCACTGGCATGAATTTGTGCCAAGATTTTAGCTCTGGTACGAGGCGATAGATCACGTTTCTGCCTCTTACTTTCTTCTTCTCTCTTCTCGAATGAATGGGATCGTTTCATCTTGAGTGCAAAACGTCAAATGACTCAAGTGTAAACACCATAAACTAATTTATAGTCATGGCAGACCAGCGTATATAATAGGGTGCGTGTCTTGTCCTTTCACTATTCATTTCACTCTCAAACCGAGCACAACGATGGAAGAGACTAACCAAATCGAACGTTTCGTCAGAGCTTTGCGAGGGGTCATTAGAAAATTCTCTTCAGACCAGCCGACGGACTACTCTCCTTCCTTTCGAGATAAAAGTCAGGATACTTGCTATATCTGTCAGAAGAAAGGGCATTGGTCTTCAGAGTGTCCAGACCGTCAAAAAAGAAAAAAAAAACAGGGGCTAAAAAAGACAAAAGTCAAGATACCTGTTATTATTGTAAAGAAAAAGGACATTGGTCTCCAGATTGCCCAAAAATGAAACAAGAGGAGTCAGAAGAAAAGAAGGATTCTTCAGAAGAAGAGAGGGATTCTTCAGAGGAAGAAGAGAGGGATTCTTCAGAGGAAGAAGAGGAAGAAAGAAGACAATTCTATTTACAAGAGGCAAAGAAACAGGAGAAGAAAAGAAGAAGGGAAGAAAATGAGGAAAAAACGGTGAAGAAATTCAAAAAACAGAGAGACTAAACAAGGAGAAAGAAGAAGTCAGTGAACGTTTAATTAAATTGTTGTGTTGTGAATTGTGAATTGGATTGTAAAAAAATTGAGAAAAGAATAAATTAATGATATAAGGTAAGTGTCTTTGAGTTTTGATTTTAAAATAAGAAGCTAAACTCACGCACTCATACACAGACACGTACTATAAGGGTAAAATGGGTGGGGTTCATTTTTGAGTCATTGGCAATTGAAATTGTATTTCTTTTCGAGAAATGTGGGTGGCCCTGAAAAGGGCCTTTTTCTTTATGGTGTAGGGGTGAGTTTAACCAATCAACTTTAACTGCCTTAAGCCTTTGCCACGGCCAAGGCCTACTTCTGAACTGCGTAATGTTGATGATGATGATGATTGGGTTGAAATCACTAAGGGTGGTACGGCAGGCTTAGTCACAGGGTTGACGTGTTTAGCTCGGGAAGGTCGTATTCTCTTCGGTCGTGATAAAGAAGTCTGATACATTTGTTTCAGACTTCTTAACTCCGCTAAAATGTCCAACAGTACCGTGACCGTTTGATTTTCACCCTCTTGTTTCTTTGCTGCTACTTCTTCTTGCTGTTGTTGCTGTTGTTTTTTTCTTACCTCTTCTTCTTCTTGCTGCTGCTGCTGCTGTAGGAGAAAAGCTTGTTCCGCTTCCTTTTGTCGTTGTATAAATTTCTCCAATTCTTCTTTCTGTCTCTGTCTAAAATTCTCCACTTGCGGTAATGAAGAAGGTAACGAAGGTTCCGGAACAAATTCTTGCGAGGTAAGAAAATCCACAAAATCCCAATGTACCTCTTCTGAAAGTAAGTCCGGGTTCCCTTGGGCAGTCTCCCCTGCTGGTGCACCCCAATGGATCGTTTTCTGAGTTTCCGTCATGTTGAATCACTGTCGCATAGATTGACTGCACACAAGCGCTAGCGAATCTATATAGACTACGTGACGTCACAAACTGCTCTCTTCGGATTGAATGCGAGCTGACTGAATTTTGTAACGCGTGTTCGGATTGGTGAATGAACTCAATCCGTTTCAATCCTACCTCTGCCTATAAATAAGCGCAGTTCACTACATTGATTCACCTGTTCTCGTCGCTTCAAGATGTGGACCACAGTTGAGTCATCCACCCTTGTGTCTTCCATGATGTTTCGGACAGACTTGCTCATGTATGTCCGATCCAAGTGGACCGTTGTCCACAGGACAAACACAAGTCTGTGGATACGTAGGATCTACGTTGAAAGACAAGGATGCCTGAAAAGAGTGCTGATTTACGGACCAACAGTGAGACGCAGCCTAAGGACAAGAAGAAGACCAATGCGGTGCCCTTTATGTTAATGAATACATTAACATAAACCCAAAAGCCCTTTTCAGGGCCAGCCATATTTCTCGAAAAGAGATAGCCTTTCAATTGCCTACCCTTTTTTAAATTTAAATTTAAATTTAAATTTAAAAAAAACTTTAAAAAAAAAAAATCCCATGTTCAATTCCCCTTGTCCCTAGACAAGCCCAAACTCTATTCCCCATGTTAATTTCCCTTGTCCCTAGACAGACCCAAACTCTATGTTAAATTCCCATTGTCGCTAGATTTGCCCACGATTTTTCTCCATGTTAAATTTCCATTGTCGCTAGATTTGCCCAGGGGTCTCTGTAATGCTAATTCCCATTGTCGCTAGGGTGCCCCACTTAACTACTAATCTGGATACCACGTATGATAGCATTTAGTCTGGGCTTCATACCACTCTGGATACCATGTATGATAGGATTTTACCTGGGATTTTTTCCACTCTGGATGCCATGTATGGGATAATTTTACCTGGGCTTGATACCAATCTAGATGCCATGTATGACAGGATTTAACTTGGGCTTTTTCGACTCTGGATAACATGTATGATAGGATTTTACCTGGGCTTGTTACCACTCTGGATGCCATATATGATAGGATTTTACCATGGGCTTTTTTCCACTCTAGATACTATGTATGATACAATTTTACCTGGGCTTCTCACCACTCTGGATATCACGTATGATAGCATTTAACCTGGGCTTCTTACCACTCTGGATACCATGCATGATAGGGTTTTACCTGGGATTTTTTCCGCTCTGGATACCAGGTATGTAAGATTTTACCTAGACTTTTTACCACTCTGGATACAATATATGATAGGATTTTACCTGGGCTTTTTCCACTCTGGATACCATGTATGATATGATTTTACCTGGTCTTGTTACCACTCTGGATATCAGGTATGATCGGATTTTACCTGGGGTTTTTTCCACTCTGGATACCAGGTATGTAAGATTTTACCTGGGCTTGTTAGCACTCTGGATACCATGTATGATAGGATTTTACCATGGGCTTTTCTCCACTCTGGATACCATGTATGATAGGATTTTACCTGGGATTTTTTCCACTCTGGATACCATGTATGATAGGATTCTTCCTGGGCTTTTTTCCACTCTGGATACCATATATGATAGGATTTTACCTGGTCTTGTTACCACTCTGGATACCATGTATGATAGGATATTACCTGGTCTTGTTACCACTCTGGATACCATATATGATAGGATTTGACCTGGTACTTTTACCACTCTGGATACCATGTATGATAGGATTGTACCTGGGCTTGTTACCACTCTGGATACAATGTATGATCGGATTTCACCTGGACTTGTTACCACTCTGGATACCATGTATGATACGATTTCACCTGGTCTTTTTACCACTCTGGATACCATGTATCATAGGATATTACCTGTTCTTGTTACTACTCTGGATACCATGTATGATAGGATTTTACCTGGACTTGTTACCACTCTGGATACCATGTATGATAGGATTTGACCTGGTCTTGTTACCACTCTGGATACCATGTATGATAGGATTTTACCTGGGCTTGTTACCACTCTGCATACCATGCATGATAGGATTTCACCTGGAGTTGTTGCCACTCTGGATACCATGAATGATAGGATTTCACCTGGACTTGTTACCACTCTGGATACCATGTAAGATAGGATTTCACCTGGGCTTGTTACCACTCTAGATACCATGTATGACCATGTATGACATGATTTTACCTGGGCTTTTTCCACTTTGGATGGCTTTTATCATGAGCAAGATCTACTCTTACTTAAGTGCCAATATCTGAGCTTGTTACAGCTCCAGAGGGAATTTAATTTTGATCAAACTTGTTAAGTAAACTTATACTAATATGTCTAAGATATGACTATAATAAATGAGATCTCCATCTGAATGGGTTATCTTGTTGTCTCTCTTATAATTATTATTGCTTATTATGCGATTTCTGTCAATCTTTTTAAATCTGTTTATGTCATGACGATCTTGGATAAGTGCCATTCTGCGCGAGATACATGCATATTAACCGTGGATCCAGACTTGCCATGATATGGGGGTCGAATGGTTTCAGTGGGAGAGTGATAAACTTCAACATGCATCAAATATATACATAAAATAAGTAAAACATGACAGCCCTAGAGATTTATGGGATGGAGTAGGGTGGGATGGGAGGCCGACTTAGGGCCGTATTAACGCTTTCAGGGCACATAAGATAGGTGACCCATATACATGGCAAGATCAAAAAACAACCGTTTGCAATGGCATGTTCTCTACTAAATTATTGATAGTTTTTTTTATTCGCCATTCTAGTATTCATTTCCCACTTGGGTGATTTCATTATGCCGCATTTTGTGTTAGATAACTAAAATAGGAAACTGCAATATCCCCCATTGTGTATATTATTTTTAGTAGTATATCATACTATTTTTCAATACAGTGTGCGACCTTGTCACACTTATCGAGACAAAACCAAGATCTATGCATTCAAAACTGACACGAGACGAGATGAGTACATATATATATATATATATATATATATATATATATATATATATATATATATATATATATATACATACACATATACATGCTTCCAAACACTAGTTTAGAATTAGTGAATGTCACACTTACGGAACAAGTACTTGAGGGGGAAGGGGCCAGTTTTTATGTACAAATTTAATACCGCATTCAGCGACCTAGTATAAAACAAATTTTAAAAAATTCAAATACACAAGTGAGATCAAAAAGGTGCGTGTGTTTGGGGGAGGGGTAATCACAACAACAAGTCTAGCTAATCTGGAGGCATCAAAGTTTAATCAATTAACATTAGACCATGCTGGAATATTGATATACTGATGTGTTACAAAGTAACATATCAAAAAAATTCATTGATACACAGCCACTGAAACTGAGCACACATATACAATTACTCAATACAATTTTAACAGAGAAATTTCTTTTCAGACATCAATTCACTTAACAACTGATTTTAATGACTTCTGGAGTTTACAAAACCGTAGTAAATAATAAGATAAAGTATAGAACACATATTCACAGTGGAAAATTCAGTTCAAGGTAAAAAGCATTTCACCTGCTTGGCTTTAATAAGCGCGTACCATAAAACAACTCGGTGGAAGCTAGATCTCTCCGTCAAAGTCACTCTCTTAGATCATAATGAGTATCTGGATGAGATTCAAGCTATTGTTTCTTTCGGCATGACTAATCGATTAATCCTAATCTTTTACCATGCAAACTGAACCTGCAAAAAGAAAAGAAACAAGTGATATTGATGTACTTTTAACATTTAGTGAAAAGATAAGAATTTTAGAGGAGAAACTGTATGTGTATTGTCAAATGCATGAAACTCCCACTTAATTTTAAGCTTTTCCCCCTTTGTTAACTGAACCTAGAAATTTCAAGATATATACATAACACTGAAATATTTCCTATTATCACCCAAGGGTGAGATATGAATCACTTATGTCAACTTCATAGTGGGGTCATGAAGGTAGAAACTATGTCGGTGTGCTAAAACTTTCATTCTTCTCACAAACCTATAGCCAGCAATATGCCATATGCATCACTATTTCTAAGACCGTTTCACTGGTGACATTCAACATTCACAACAGTATGGTTATGTATGATTCCTCTGAAGTCTATCTGCTTCTGTGGAGTTAAATTACTTTCAAGAATACATGTTGACGTGTTATGCAATAGTTTCTGTGTGTCTGTATTGAAATGTGAATAACATTCATAAAATAGGGGTGCAAACGTGACAACTACAGAAAGATCAAGACAATACATTATAGTCTCCATTTTGCCCCATATTTAATAAGTCCAAAAATATGCTACTTTGTCATGATATAAACAGTTCTCATATTGAGGTACAAAACACAGTTACCTCCCTCTCCAAAGAGCATTCCATAAAACACTAAGTGATATATGGAAAAAGGAAGGAAACATAATGAAGCTAATGCATAATAATTATTTAAATATACACAAAGAAACATAAAAGTATAACAGATGTGGCTGACTGCACCATTAAAAATTATCTGTTTTCCTTAAGGTGGCAGGGGCCAGTTTTTGTGTACAAATTTAATACTGCAATCAGCGACCTAATATAAAAAAAATCATAAAAATTCAAATACACAAGTGAGGTCAAAAAGGTCCATATTTTTTTATACCTATATTAAAACAAAGCATAATAATATTGTCCGCTTGACCAAAAAAGTCAATGGCAGTTCATAGCAGAAAATGTTCATGCACCCCAACCCGAAATTTCTACATACAATTTTCATGTCCGAAGGTCATATTTGACCTCATGTGATGCTCACGGTGCAAACACAAGCCCTTTTCCTAGATGACAATTCTGCAAAACAGTGTGTACTAAACAGGCTGATGCAACTGAAAATGTTGTCATGCAAGCCGTTTTTGAGATATTCTACTTGCCCCAGACCCATGTGTTTACTGCTTTGGTAGGCTAGCTCTTCTTCCTAGCCGACTATTGGTATTTCACTATCAATATACTGTAACTATGGAAGGTGTACATGCCTGACATCAATTTCAAGAACAACACAAGCCCGAAACACCTAGTTTAAAATATATCCATATCTTTAAAAAGTAAACAATAATAGCTGAAAAAGTCACACCATAGCCTTACGTTAAGAAATTTGCCAGGGACCAATTTACGAAACTGGACCCTGCCAACTGAATCGCACTGAAATTGCAGCATCTACATGCATTGCATATTAGTATATACACTATGGTCACAAACAAGGGTTTCCTCTTTGTCCGACAGTTGCAGTGATAATTGCCAATGAGGCGTAAAAACGTTCGCTGGAAGGATAACGTTTTTTTTTTTGTCGTTACAGTGTTTTGAGTGTTCATGTAGTGTTTGTTGTGTAGATCGTATCATCTAGATGACTATCTGACACTGCAAATAAAATGAATTAAAAGGAATTATAATAGATTAAAACTTAAATTGTTTTAGCCAAATTTTTATCAACCAAATACAGAAACAGTACTACCACTATTTTACCATGAATAGACCAGAGAGAGAGAGAGAGAGAGAGAGAGAGAGAGAGACTGCATGAAATTGAGAGTGAAGGAGTTATTGTAAAACTGGCTCCAAGTGTCTTTATTTCAGCTCAATATTTTTATTACACGATTTCATGTGTCAAGTGTATCTTACAGCCAATGTTAATATTCCTAATTTCGTAATAATTTCCTGAATTTGCAATAGATTCTTTTGGAGATTCACCATCAGCAATTGCACAAAATTAATTTCTCTTTTAACCTATTTTCCATTATCCCTGCACTTTAAAAGCTTTTGTCATCCATTGTTTGCTTTTCATTATATAATTAATATTCAGAGCAAAGATTAGACAAAATCTGAAATTTAAACAACTTGGCGATGATTTCATATGGGGATAATCACGCAGAACAAAAGCTGAGCACAGTCACAAAGCGATGGAATCGAGTAAGGTATAATCGAAGTTGACATTGCTTATGTGAGTGTTCAAGTAAATATTAGACGATTGACATTTTATCGTGAAAAAAAAAAACGCATATATTCACAGCAAGTTTTAGATCCAGGTACCGACAGAGTTGCAATAATGTATGATTAAAGGATTACATAGATTAGTCTATGCATTCCCGGAGACCTACTGTGTGAACGTATCTATGTACAATTGTTAAATGGAATGAATTGCCGACTACTTTACCGTGCGTTAAAACTAGGCCAGGTTTTAAGATACCGTAAGATTCTCCAACTTCACAATAATGAAAAAGGAAAACAAGAAATTACATCTGTATTTTTCATTGTCAAAAACCTGCTTATGACAGTGTGAGGTGATTAAATTCCAGGAAATATATAACATGAACTATAGTCCTCTTTTCAACGAAGCTTGGCCGATATAGAGCTATTAGTAGGATGTTTTGTATATAAAGTGTCGTCAATTAGAAAATATTTAGAATGTATGGATTTTACTAGCCGTGGCGTCACTGGGGGGTGGGTGTGGGTGGGCGCGAACCGCACCGGGTGACACCATCAGAGAGGGTGACACCAAAATGACCGTCTATAAAATTTTTGAATTTTTGTGCAGGAAGGACGCCCATTGGGGTGACACCAGGAATTACCGCAAATGACTGTCTATAAAGGTTTTGAATTTTTGTGCAGGAAGGGGGTCCATGGAGGTGACACCATGAGTTACCGCACTGGGTGACACCAACCCTAGTGACGCCATTGTTTACCAGGCTTGGTTTTCTCGTGTTTGTTTAATGTAAGGGCACCGGTTTGGCCGAGTGATATAAGGTGCTAGTCTTTTCAGATCACTACGATGGACAGTAGCGGGTACACATTTGAGCAAAATGTGTTCATGTACAAATCTCTCTTACTTTAATATGTAGATCCGTCACGTCTAAAATGTGCACATGTACAAATTCATGTTACTTTGATGTTGTATTCTGGCAGCCGCTATTGGCCATCGTAGATGACTGACATGTCACCTCTGTGTTTGAGTGTCTGCTAGACCAATGTGGTCGTGTGATATAGCTTCTCAGTATGTACGTAGTTCAGTGTTCTGTGGTTGTTCCAGTTTGTTTCTAGACCAACAAGTTGTTCTCCACCTTTTTTTTTTGTCTGACTGGCCGCCAGTCAAACAAAAAACAAACAAAAAAAAAAGGTGGAGAACAACTTGTTGGTCTAGTTTATTTCCTACTCAAAAATACAGGCCTCCATGCAAAACCTATCGTGTGCTTAAAAATGGCGTTAAACCCACTAAACATCTTTTAATATAGAATGTTAATTTTTTTCTTCGAGTTTTAACTTGGTTTTAGAAGATGGCAATCACATTATGTAATACATTATCAGATACAATGTGCATATCAAAACAATTAGATGCCACCGGGATTTGTTTTTGGACGACTTTATTGTAAGTAAAAATAATACGAATGATAGCTAATGTTACTATCTGACGACATCTGTGTTTGGGGTCCAAATATACACAAGTCAATAACTGAAAACAGACAGTATACCATTCTATTCCGTTCAGATATTAAGAAGAGGAGCTGGTTTACAATGCTATTCAGTGTACATATATTATGGGTTAAAAAGAGGTAACGCAGTCTGTTATATTGTAATCTGTTTTTCTTTCTCTGCTGAGTGTGAAATACCTCACATTTTAAATCTTCATTTCTAAAGAGGATGAAAATGTAGAAACGTTTTCATTACGTTTAAATTAGCTTTCAATGACGATTCATTAAAAGTGACACTTAATACGACCGACTGAATTTTTGCAAAATCAAACACAGAGGCGGATCTAAGATTTTCAGGGAGGTAGGCAAATCTACCCATTCTCAATACAAGTCATAGCGAATTACAAGACATTAGTATGTGGAAACAGTTTTAAAACCGTAATTTAAATGTATTCTCCCAAATTTAATTATATAATTCTCGGTCCGATCCTCGTGCACCACCGAACTTCACTTCTTTATGCTAGTAATAACACAGACAAGAAACGCATCTCAGGGTTTCATATGTATGACATTGATTCTCTATTTGTATTGCACAAATTGGAGGCCAGTCAACGATCCAACGGGAGATCAATTCATATATCGTATTCGTCCTACCATTTTCATTCAGACGTATTGTTTAGTTACTACATCTGTGCGACGAATCGAACTACCTTGGAGCCGAATTTGTTGTATATGAAAATCGATTATGAAAATTGTTGTTGTTGTTACAGGAATGCATTCTCTACATTTAATTAAAGTATTTTGATTTCCCAAATCCATATATTTGGTTATGGTTTGAGACGAAATATTGTATTTTCTTAGATCAATAATTACTGTGTAAAATAAAGTTTTTTTTTGTTTCGTATTATTATTTAATATGATTCTTTAGGCATCACGCATTTCTTCGTTGTTTATATATAATCTTGAAATAGACTATAGTAAGCCCCCCCCCCCCTTCCCTTTGTATTGTTTGATTGGCTGGTCGAGGTATTCGCAGCTGGAGAATAGTCGGTATTATTGTATCTGTAACCCATTGAGAAGTGCAGCACTGAGCGGAGCTAGCATTCAGTCAAACATATTTACCTACTTCAGTATGTACCGTTTCTCTGTGAATTTAATCATTTGGTATCTCAATGGATAACATTCTAACGAGACGAAATGTAAGCAGCAGACGAACCGTCCATTGTCTAGATTGAGGGCGCCCTCAATTGATTGATTAAGATGAACATCAAAACCGGTGTCAACAGTCTTTAATCCAAACCTAGTGTTTGCAGAGGTTAGCGTGAGCTTCAGTGCGCGCATTGAAATATTGTCAGCGATTTGTTTATCTCCTCTCCTTTAATCTGATTGCAAATACCGCCTATTCCTAATAAGAGAAACTTATTCGGGTACGCATCATAGACATATAATCTCGTAAAAAAAACCCCAAAAAACGATACTACTACTGCTGGATTAAAACCTGCATCACCTGGAATATTGGCGCTGTTCAAGTGGAAAATGCACCCAAAACACTCTTTATACTGATCAGTAAGTGATTCGAGGATTAGTATGTTGTTTCATTTAAATGTTCCACAAATAGGTTTTGCTCAATTTTTACAACTGTATAGTTGATGTTAAATGAGGTTTTTTTTATATATATTATTTCTTACCCTTATACTAGCAGCAACGTTAAAAAAAAGATAGCGACGAATTGAGACATCGTATCAAAAGTGATTTGAGATTCCTGGAAGATATCTGTCTGAAATTAAATCGGTAATTACAATACATGCACAAAACCATGAGCAGCTTGTCAGGAGTTGGAGTATTTTGGGCGATCGTGTCCTTTTGTGCTTCTGTTGGTGCCAGCATTGGATTTTACATGCCTTATTGGTTGTCTGGACACATGACAAACATGAGCGGCGGAAACAAAACCCCGGTGTATTTCGGTGTATTCCGCCGGTGTAACTATCCCCGTCAGGTGGAGGGTGGAACAGAGATGGTGATGGAGTGTGGAAGATATACAACGTTCATGGATATACCCAGTATATCATGGCAGATAGCCACATTGACCCTCGGGGTGGGGTGTGGACTTGCCATGCTGGTGGCCTTCACAAGTATTTTGGCACTTTGTGTTAGAGGTGCCGTCACTCCGTCCGTTGCAAGGGCAGCAGGGGTTATACAGCTATGTTCAGGTAAGACATGCATAAACTGACTATCACTATATATATATATATATATATATATATATATATATATATATATATATATATATATATATATATGAGTGTGTGTGTGTGTGTGTGTTGTTTTAAGTTAGTCATACAATATGGTTCAAGTTGTAATGAAAGACTGTCTAGATTGGAGTTTCTAAATGTTACTCCCAGTTTGAAAGAAAGATTGATTTCATGTAATATTTTAATAGGCCATTCTGGTCATCATGTAATAGGCCATTCTGGTCATCATGTAATATTTTAATAGGCCATTCTGGTCGTCATTTAATATTTTAATAGGCCATTCTGGTCGTCATTTAATATTTTAATAGGCCATTCTGGTCGTCATGTAATATTGTAATAGGCCATTCTGATCATCATTTAATATTTTAATAGGCCATTCTGGTCGTCATGTAATAGGCCATTCTGGTCATCATGTAATATTTTAATAGGCCATTCTGGTCATCATTTAATATTTTAATAGGCCATTCTGGTCATCATGTAATATTTTAATAGGCCATTCTGGTCGTCATTTAATATTTTAATACGCCATTCTGGTCGTCACGTAATATTTTAATAGGCCATTCTGTTCCCCGAATCTCAGCATAAAAAGAGAGTATGTATGTGCATTAACACATGTAGTATACTCTATTTTGTCTTCATGAAGGGAATCATATTTTTTTATGCCTAAAACGTATTAACCCCATTGCTTAAAAACCTTCCACGCCTAGCCCATAAAGTTTGTTTTCCCGAAAGATTCTCATCCGTTTCCTTTGCAGTGAAGAAAGGGTATTGTCATGCTCATTCATATAAACCAGTGTGTACGGCATCGCTTGTAATGAATTTTTCAGAATTTTACACGTGATACCATCAGTCTGACATCAAACATATGTACGGTAATCAAAGCAAATGTTTCACGCTAAATTAGGTTATATTTAAGGGAACAAAGACATGATTTATAATCAGATCCGCTTGCAATTTCATGGCTGAATTTTACCGGATATAGTTTCGGATACAGAACATTATAATTGATAACATAATGAAGAAAACGAAACATAAGGAAGAAGGAACATTGCTGTAATACAAGAGGAAGTGAACTTTGCATCATGATTAATTTTCAGCCTGAGTTACAATTTTCGTCCAAATGAAGGCTGTATGGATAAGGTAGAAACATTCATATTTGAATAATATTTGTTGGCATTAGCAACACATGTTATAACCAAATGCTACAAAGTGGCTAATTAAGGTATAATTAAAGAGAGAATACAATTACTGTTAATCTAGGGGCTTATCCACGTAATTTATAGCATATAACCGACAACGAGATACACCTGGGGTTCAGTCACAATAGTAACAATGTCAGGGTCGTATTGTGTATGTTCATCATTCAGTCCTAGATAATGCTGCATCGGTAACCTATTTTACACTTCAGTAGTCTTAGAGGTCAGCTGAACTCTACCTTTGTTGATATTTCTCTGCAAGTACCCCATTTCATATTTCTGGTTATGCAAATATTTAATCTAGCAGTTCTTTCAAACCACATTCTGAAGTGTTAACAATATTTGTAATTTGGACTGTGATGTTATGCGACAATGATTACTTTATATTATTTTGGATTGTGAAGTGATGCTTCTAAGATATTTCTGTATTTAAAAACGATAAAAAGCTCTCTATGTATGCATTTTGCCACATCTTCACATTGTTAGAGTTTGCATTAATCAAGTATATTCTGAGAATTCTTTCGTGCAAAAAGCCTTTATATAGTTTATGTTCCTAAATGGCTACATAACTAAGTCTTCCGATTTTTCGGAACCTCTGTTAACAGATAATGATGACTTCGTAACGAGTGGATTTATTATGTTCATTTTCCCCCCTTATTTCCACCAAAACAAACGTGAGCCTGTAATTGTCTTTGTATTGATTTTGAACCATGAAACGAGTTTGTCCTATGCTGATATATATATATATATATATATATATATATATATATATATATATATATATATATATATATATATATATATAGCAAATATATATAACTGTGTGGTAGTTTCTTTCAAGTCCATTAAGATTTTTGTATTATTAACTTTATTATATTCAAGATCATATTTGTCACGGTATTATTGAACAACATTGCATGCCCACGTAACTTTTGTCCAGTCAAATTACCATGTCGTTTATCAAAAACCAACAATACCAGATACACGATTGATATAAAGTAAGGGTATATATGGATGTTAGCATGAATTGTTTATGTACCAAGAAGAACAATATTCCAGTTGATTGACACATGGCTGATAAGTATTAGATCGTTAATATGTGAAACTAGATGGTCACCTAGCATGAGATGGACACCTGTAAAAAAAATGTATACTTGCATCAGGTAGATAGGCGACAAGACCCCATGAAACAGGTGTAAAAAGGGAATATTCGTTAGGTATATTATTCATATATGGCGTTAGTGACTACACATGCATGTCATTTTGAGAAATATAACTCGCTTAGCTGAAAGACATCTGACAACGTTCAGAAATAATCCCATCATCTTAGAAACAGATGGGATGTCTGATTCAACGAAATACTTCAGAATTGATTGGTATAAAACTAGTAATAAGAAAAACCAAACTGATATTGGTCTGCAAACACTATACTGGTATAAACACTTAATAATCTCAAACAGTCATTTCTTACCAACACTTGTTCTTTTAGTTCTACTGGTCATAGATCAGAAGAGCTATGGGGCTGGTCTAACGTCCTTCCGTCCGTTAGCACAAGTTTGCTATCTATTCTTATTCTAAACTACTTGTAGGATTGCTTTAAAACTGTATAGGCACAAGCATCTCATGGTCTATTTAGTCCTAATTGAACGCGCGTACTCAAACATTAGATAATTGTGCCGCTATTCCTCCTGAAAAATGGATGGTAATATATGGATTTTGCTAAAGGACTTCTTTATGATATCAAATTGATGCTAAATGAAGATGGTACCGACCTGACGTTGGTGTGGCTACCATGTCAGCCATCTTGAAAAGGGGGCAGTTACTTCCTTCCGTTAGCGACGCGTTCGTTACAATGACTGATTCATTCATGACGCAGTGAACATGGCCCTTTTAAGGTCCATTTCTAGAACTGAAAATTTTATGGGAAAGTTCGCCCCTCCATTTAAAAACTGGAGCATTTGCTGAATATAAGAGTGGTTTAACGAAAAAAATAATAACAGAGTTTGAAAATATGATGTGCAGTTCTCGAATTCGGCAGATTTGTTTTGGATCGATTTTGTTTAGAAGTCCGCGTGAATCTTGCTGTAGCGCAACATAGAATAAACCTTGACGTTGTAGAGACCTACGTTTCTAGGCAAGCATCATGTCAACGCTATCAAGAACGAGTTTTGCCTAATGCTTTTAATCCTCGTTGCCCAGAACCCCTTCCACCCCAACCCCAAATCCCCCAAGGGGGCACAAATCTAATCTGATGAAGTTTGCTTTCCGGAAAGATTCTCATCCGTTTCCTTTGCAGTGAAGAAAGGGTATTGCCACGCTCATTTATATAAACCAGTGTGTACGGCATGCTTATGATGAAACTTTCAGAATTTTACACGTGATACAATCAGCCTGACACCAAACATATGTACGGTAATCAAACCAAATGTTTCACGCTTAATTAGGTTATATTTAAGGGAACAAAAACATGATTTACAATCTGATCCGCATGCAATTTCATGGCTGAATTTTACCGGATATAGTTTCGGATGTAGAACATTAAATTAATGATAACAGGGTCAAGAAATCGAAACTTAAGGAAGAAAGAACATTTATGCAGTACATAAGGAAGTGAATTTTGCATTGTAATTAAAAATCATACTGAATTGTTTCAGCAGTAATCGTAATAAAGAATGTGCAGTACATTCTCTCTGCTCTTGAAAAGGGCTTCATTTTAATGCAAAAGCCTATAAAAGGGGCTTCATTTTAATGCAAAGCATATAAAAAGGCTTTTCTAATGTAAAAGGGTATTAAAAGTGCTTTATTTTAATGCAAAAGCCTATAAAAACCGGCTTCATTTTAATGCAAAGCCTTTACAAGTACTTCATTTTAATGTAAAGCCTATAAAATGGCTTCATTTTAATGCAAAAGCATATAAAAGAGCTTCATTTTAATGCATAAGCCTTTACAAGTGCATTATTTTCATGCAAAGCCTTTAAAGTGGTTTATTTTAATGCAAAAGCATATAAAAGGGCTTCATTGTAATGCAAAGCCTATAAAAGAGCTTTTTTAATGTAAAAGTATATTAAAAATGGTTCATTTGAAAGCAAAAGCTTATAAAAGGGCTTTATTTTAATGCAAAAGCCTATAAAAGGGCTTTTAAGAAATGCAAAGCCTATTAAAGGGCTTCATTTTAATGGAAAGCCTATGAAAGGGCATCATCTTCATGCAAACCATATAAAAGAGCTTGATTTTAATGTAAAAACCTGTAAAAGGGATTCATTTTAATGCAAAAGTCTATAAAAATTGCTCTATTTTAATGCAAAAACCAATACAGTGAATTAGTTAATGGTTGCATAAAAATTACAGGACGCACTTTGGTTTCGAATTAAACATTCATTAGCATGAACATTATCCAAGGTATTTGTGATAATTAATGATTATTCATCTGTTTTGGTTGCCATATTGTAGGCTTGGTTACTTTGGTATTTATTAATCTAGTACGGATAGTCCCCCTCAGTAGAGGCTATATGCAGTGTTGGATTAAGGCTTTCCAGGGTGTAAGCACTGAAAATATTATGGTGCCCTCCCTCTTCCTACCAAATGTGAAACTAAAAAAAAAAAAAAAAAAAAAAAAAAAAAAAAATAAAATAAAAAATAATTAAAGACTAAAAGGTGGGAAAGTACCAGTGTTGCCATCATTCCAAATCAAAATACTCGTACATGCAGATCTAAATAGTCATATATAATTCATTCATTTTAGTTTGGTTGTTTCTCTATGCATTCGCTTAGTTTGCTTAATGGGTAATCCGCCACTGGCTATATGGCTTAGGAGAGAAAAATAGAGATATTCCACCTCAGATGACGCTGTATGGCTTAGGAGACATGTACGAAGACGCATTAATTTAGTACCGATAGTCCATCTCAAATAATAATAATAATAATAGTAATTATTATTATTATTATTATTATTATTATTGTTATTTAGTATAGCGCCTAATATTTAGAGGCTCTAAGAGCTTTACAATATTAGATAACACACAAAAACATATAGGACGACAATATTACAAAACAAACACCATGAAATTACAACCAAAAGAAAACCAAGCTGGCAATAAATTGGGAAGTAAACATTAAGTCTTTAAGTCTGTTCTCGTATTTAATAGAAATAGGTGAGTTATAAGAGCAGTCCTGAATGAGATCAAAGTGTCTTTATGTCTAAGATCTACGGACAACTCGTTCGATGTAGCGAGACCCTGGTACACAAAAGGACGTTGTCCGTATGACTTTGTTTTAACACTGGGAACAACGAGAATGCGAGTGTCGGAAAAAGAGCGCAAGTTTCTAGATGGATATACACATGGATGAGGCTAGACAGGTATACTGGACTGTATTGAGCCAGTCAATGAAATGTAGCATAGTGAATAGATTTTGTGTTTAAGTCTGAGTGGAACAAGTAGCCAGTGAAGGTTACATAACAGAGTGTGGGAGAGGAGTGGGTAAACAATTCCTGGTATTGCTGATACGTATTGCTTGAGATAAAGGATGCGAATGAGAAAGTCTTTGTGTCGTGATCAGGATGGCTTCAGTATTATCATCATTCATCTGCAGATTGTTGCATGCCATCCATGACTTCACACTGGAAATGCACCTCTCTACGCTTTGGATGGTAGCCTTAGCTTCAGTAGACCAGCTAGATATAGCGTGGCCGAGAACAGAGCCTTGTGGAACACCAAATCATATATGAACTGGGCTGGACTGTTATTCCTTTACGGACACAATTTTTGCCCTGTTGACTAAGTAGGACTTGAACCATAGTTGGCTCTATCATGAATACCAAATGCGTGCTGAAGACGGCGAAGTAAATGATGTTAACTGGTTTGGGAGACATGAATGTAGACGTAATAATCTAGTACGGATAGTCCACCTCAAATTTGTTAACTGTCTTGAGAGAGATGAATGTAGAGTTCAGTTTTAATTTGTACAGATAGTCCATTTCAAATAATGTTAACTTGCAAATGGGGCAGGGGATGAATGTGCAGATATTAATTCAGTACGGATAGTCCACCTCATATGATGTTAACTGCCGAAGGGGAGGGAGGGTGAATGTTGATGTAATAATCTAGTACGGATAGTGTACCTCAAATGACCCTAACTGGCTTATGAGAGATATTAATTTAGGACGGATAGTCCACATTAAATGACGCTAAATTGATTGGGAGAGATGAATGTAAATTTTATATTTTTCTTTTCGGCCAAATTTACAACACCAAAACATTGTTTTAAACGCAGGTGAACATGGTACTGTAGTTGAATAAAACTTATATATTGACATGACATGCATTACAACATTTTGTGTCTTCTTTCATCAGTCTAGTGCAAATTTGTTATTATTCCAAATTACAGTCAGAATAAAAAAATATAGTAATGTTATTTAGAAATTGTTAAATTGAGGGTGTTTATGCCACTAAATTTTACACTATTTTAATTTCTTTCATATTCCGTCTGAACACATGCATCGTCAATGAAGACGTCCTCTTTTTATCAGTATAAATAAAGTACGTTCAAAACTATTTCTAACGTTAACTATGATTTTGGGGGACAACAGTTTAGTCTTGGAATTTTAAATCTTTCAAAACTCTGACAATTTCAACTCGGGCCAATAAATTTTGCTGAAACACGCGATGACCGACCAACAGTTGTTTCTTTTAATGAAGAGTGACCTTCACCCTTGTGAATATGAAGCTGTAACTCGTGCATAAAATGTTTCTTAAGATATATATTAGCATTATTGCTTTTTCTGAATCAGGAATATATATATATAATATATATATATATATATATATATATATATATATATATATATATATATATATATATATATATATATATATATATATATATATATATATATATATATATTCCTACCAATTTAAAAAATCCGTCTCTATAGGGAGAGACGGCTTCATTTGTTTTTATATGGATGTCAGTCGCCAGTTTTCTTGTTTAATGCTAAGAGCGCGAGCTTATGCTAGAGCTAGACTTTATTTTCACCAATTATCAGTTGCAATTACTTTCTAGTCAGACGATACAGCATTATCTAGGACGGAATTATGTACATACAGTACGACCCAGACACTCTTATTGCTGTGGCTGAACCCCATCTGCATCTCATCTTGTTAAGCCTATTACGTGCTATGATTCTGGATATATATATATATATATATATATATATATATATATATATATATATATATATATATATATATATATATATATATATATATATATATATATATATATGGATGGAAATACCGTAACGATTACCTGGCTATATGCATAAATATGGGAACGCCGTATCAATTACGTGCTATGATTCAGGATATATGTATCAATATGGAACACCGTATCAATTACCTATATATATATATATATATATATATATATATATATATATATATATATATATATATATATATATATGTGTGTGTGTGTGTGTGTGTGTGTGTGAACACCGTATCAATTGCCTGGCTATGTGTATAAATATGGGAACACCGTATCAATTATCTGGTTAAGCCTTCACATTTACTGTAGCATTTGATTATAATACTCATAGCTAATACCAATAAACATTATTTGAATTTGAATTTTTCTACTTAGACAGGCAGCTCTTAATTAAACTAAAGATGAACTTAACATTTTTTTTTAAAAAAAAAAGAGTAGAAAGGCATTTACAATAATTATTTTTTACAATAATTATTTTTACGGCAGTATGGCAAGGCATTTACAATAAGTATTTTACGGCAGTATGAAATTGAAAGGCATCTACAGTAAATATTTTTACGACGGCATGGCAAAGCATTTAAAATAAGTATTTCACGGCAGTATAGATATGCATTTACAATAAGTATTTTTACGGCAGTATGGAAAGGCATTTACAATAAGTATTGTTACGACAGTATGGAAATGCATTTACAATAAGTATTTTTTACGGCAGTATGGAAAGGCATTTATAATAAGTATTTTTACGGCATTATGGAAAGACATTTACAGTAAGCATGTTACATCAGTATGAAATTGAAAGGCATCTACAGTAAGTATTTTTTTTTACGTTAGTATGGAAAGGCATTTACAATAAGTACTTTTTACGGCAGTATGGAAAGGCATTTACAGTAAGCATTTTTACGGCAGTACGGGAAGGGATTTACAATATGTATTTTTACGGCAGTGTGGAAAGGCAGTTACAGTGCATATTATCTACCCCTGGTCGTGAAGCCCAGAGGAAACTCAAACTACGCAAAACTAAATTTTTCAAAACTCTTTGCTTTTGAAACACACACTGGTTAGGTTGGATGAGCTGCAATTCTGTGAGTGTCTGTTGCATTTAAAGGATAAAAAAATGAATGCTATGAATGTAAATCTATCTTTTGATCGCTAAGGCTGAGTGTGCGTTTCCGTAAGTGTTAAAAATAGTGTTCTCTTGAATCGAATTCACGCACTCTTCTTCATTCAATTAATCAAATATATTCTCAGAACTCTTTAGTGCACAATAGCATTAGATAGTTTCTCTTCACATTAATCTAGTGTATTCTCAGAACTCTTTAGTGCACAATAGCATTAGATAGTTTATCTTCACATTAATCTAGTGAATTCTGAGAATTTGTTCGTGCAGAATACCCTTAGAGAGTTTATGATTCAAAATGGCAAAAACAAAAAACAAAGACTTTCAAGGTTCCAGAACCTCTGTTAGAGATAATGATGACTTCCTAGCGAGGCGGATTTCATTGCGTTCTTTATCATATTTTTATTTCTACCGAAACAGACATATATCAGTATTGTACGTTGTAACCTTTTAGAGATACAAATGTTTCTTCCACTTCAATAGCTGTAACAAAATGTTGGAAACTGTAGTCTTTGTGGGATTATTTATTTGTAAAGCTAATGATACTTTTGGGGTATTGCTTAGAACCATGACCGAATTTGTCCTATACTGATATCATCATCATCATAGTCATCATAGTCACAAGTTGTTAACTTGATTGACATGACTGTAAATTCACTCTCTTTTGTTGTGTTGAGTAGGTGGTAGAGATGACCCTATCTGGCTTTCGTCTGCCTAGGTGAACATGTAAAGACGTTGGTTCCTGCTTAGCTAGCACTACTTGGATTTCCATTATGTTGATTAGATGCATCGTTTTCTACAATCTGATGACGTGTATATGTGTCTACCAGGCCTAGGGGAGAGGAAATGATTAAGATTTAGACACATTCTAGCTTGTGTCAACTTGAATAAGTGGGTTTGTAATTAATCATGGCATTGCTAGTCTGCGACTGCTGGGAGTGGAGGTTATGGGTCAAAGTGCAGGTCTTAGATATATTGAATATGTTTTCACAATGTTAAAGAAATTCGTTACAAGTCCAAGCCAAGCATCCAATATTCTGTTTTAAAAGGACATTTGTTGACAGGAATACAGTACATACAACTTTTTCATGTGTAATATTGATGTTGTACACATCCCCACGTTGCCCTGAGTATTTGTACACATCTCCACGTTGTCCTGAGTATTTGTACACATACCCACGTTGCCTTGAATATTTGTACACATACCCACGATGCCCTGAGTATTTGTACATATACCCACGTTGCCTTGAATATTTGTACATATACCGACGTTGCCCTGAGTATTTGTACACATACCCACGTTGCCTTGAATATTTGTACACATACCCACGATGCCCTGAGTATTTGTACATATACCCACGTTGCCTTGAATATTTGTACATATACCGACGTTGCCCTGAGTATTTGTACACATACCCACTTTGCCATGAGTATTTGTACAGTTGCTAATTAGTCACAGGTTCATTCAGCTGATCAGTGATGAGTCGTTTCTGACATGAACTGGGATACTGTCTTGATTTTCTTTGTTGTGGATACAATCTGGGATCACCTTTCGGAATGAATATTAAAATCATAGTCCACTAAACTCCAACAGACTAGATCAAATGAAACTTTTCAGCAATGCAGACTTTGTTTGCATTTTTTATCAAAGACCAGAAGAGAATATGGGGTGGTCTGCTGCCCGTAGTCCGTCCGTCGATTAGCACGAGTTTGTTATCGCTGCTCATCCTAAACTACTGGAAGGAATGCCTTTAATCTTTACATGCACACTCATCCCATGGTCTAGTCGGTCCGAAATGAAAATGGCGCTACTTGGACATCCAGTATGGATGCCACAGTGACCATTTTGAAATTATTATTTTCATTTCACCTCCTAAATGCATGGCCATATAACCACGTGGTTTTCACTGAAAGACTTCTTATGACGCCTAGTTGAAAAAGATACCCATCTGACGTCCAATATGTCTGCAGTGTGGCAGATATATTGAAAATCTTGCTTCGCTACTTCTCCTGTTTGGATGATTATATCGGCATGGGGTTTTATTTGAAACACTTTCTAAGATGTCTGGTTGGTACTAAATGAAAATGTTTATGTTCAATATGGCTGCCACTGTAGTCATCTAGAAACTTTAATTGTTGTTGTTGTTCTAGGGTTTAACGCCATTTTTCAGCACAAGATAGGCCATATATGGCGGCCAGTATAACTGGTGGAGGAAGAACCCTGGAAAACCCAGGAAAGAACCACCGACCCACGAGAAGCTACTGGCAGGCTTTCCCACGTACCCACGCTAGCCGAGAAACTTTAATAATCGCATTTCCGCTTATAGGGATGGTCGTATGAACATAGGGTTTTCACTAAAAGCCGTATTATGATGCCTTGTTAATTCTTAGTAAAATGGTGCTAAATTGAAGTCCAATATGGCCGCCACAGCAGCCACCTTGAAAATCTTTTCGTTTAGAATAGCTGGACATATCAATATGGGGTTTTACTTAAAGACTTCTGGTGATGTCTAGCTGACTTATTATGATTCCCAGTTGGTCTTAAATGAAAACAACGCTAATCTAACATCTACTCCCCTCCACGGCAGCCATCTTGAAACTCTGGTTGTTGCTACTCTTTCTGAATGGAATGTCATGTTTTGAAAATATGTTGTCTCTATTCCTTTCCAAATGGATGGCTATATCAGCATGGGATTTTCGCAGGCAGACTTCTTATGAGACCTAGTTAGTCTTAAATGCAAATTGTGCCAGTCGTTTATCCAGTATGGCTGCCACGATGACCGTAGTAAATATGTTGTTGTCACTACACCTCTTAAAAAAATGACCATTATGACGGGCTTTTTCACCAAGTCCTAAATTAAAATTGTGCCAGTTGTACATTCATAATGGCAACCGCACAGACTGTTTTAAAAATCTTGTTTTCTCTACTCCCCATGAATGGATGACCACTATGACATTGAATTTTCACCAAAAACGCTTCAAAATGATGCCTAATTTCACGTAAATAAATATGGTGCCACTCTGGAATCCAGTATGCCCACAGCAACAACTAAGTTGAAAATCATGTTTATGCTGAACTCGACATTTAAAAGGAAGAAATGGTTTTATCTTGAATTCCTGGAAATTCATTTTGCTCTCTAAAGCTCTAGTCCCTTCGAGGGATTACTGTTTTCTATTTTCCTTCCTCTTTTTGAATGCACTGATGTATTTACTTATATCTTATCAAAGGCAGAAACATGGTAGATAATGACTCAACGCTGTAACAGACAGACAACGATACACATTTTATGTTATGGAGAGAAATATATAGATTATACACTTCAAATATCATTTTTCATTTTAAACTTCTGTTATAAATCTCATAATAGACAATGTCAGCAAAATCTTAGGCAAACTGTCTTTTCCGTTCTTTTTCTTTCTGAAAAGGCGAGAAAATAGTTGATTGTAGACGGTAGATTATAAGTGGCTGAACGGCTCAGAAATTCCATGCACAATAAAGTAGGAAGATGTTACATAGAAGTTAACGGGTCTGGTGGTCCACAAGAGCATACTACTCCTTCAACACAGATTTATTGACTGCTAAATTAGCGTGTACAAAATCCGTTGAAATATCCAACATGGAATACGGATCGATTAGAACGATGGTATTGGATAATAATAATAATAATAATAATGACCTTATTTAAAGAGGGTAACAATTAGCTAAAAACTAATCTACCTTGAGGCCCTCATACAAAGGAATTTATTTATTTAAGCTGCATGTCTGAAGCCACTGGATATATTGGGTTTGGAAGAAGGAAATAGAGTGGGCATTTCTAATCTCAGCTGGAATACTATTCCAGAGCAGATTTCCAGAGTATTGGAAACTTTTTTTAAATAACTCCTTATTTGGTTTGGGAATTTTATACTGTTTGGTAGACATGGATCGCAGGTGGGGAGTATTACCAGGTAGCCTATACTGGAATAGTGATTGCAAATATTCAGGAGCACTATTCTGAGATATCCTGTACATTAATTTGGCTTTTCTCAAACAGATTCGGTCTTTAATAGGCAATATGTTTAACCTACCAGCTAAACTTTCCTTGCTTTCTTTCTGGATTGATATTAGTCCAAATGCTCTTTTTTGAAGATGTGCCAGCTTTGCTATGTTTTTATCATTTGAATTACCCCATACTGTACTACAGTAGTCCAAATAGGGTTGTATGTAACTGTTATAAAATAGTTTCCTGTGCCTTTCAGGGAGAAAATGTCTTATCCTACTGAGAAGCCATAAACTTTAATTGACTTTTTTTACTGGTATGTTTGATATGTTCAGTCCATGATAGGTTATTATCTACCAGAACACCAAGAAGCCTATCATGACAGACTATTTGCAGATTTGTATCCTTCCATGTCAGACATAGTTCATCACTATCAAGATTTGTCCTTCTTTGCCGTGTTGAGATAAGTAATATTTTAGTTTTACCAGTATTTACCACCATGCCATTACATGTGCACCAGTTTTCCAGTTTGTTTAGTGCATTCTGTAAAGAAATTTCGAGCTCATGCTTTGTGTTTTGGATGTCTGACAATGTTGTGTCATCTGCATAGAGATCTGTAGATGATATTGAGTCTCTTAGTAAAAGTGGTAGGTCATTAATAAATAAAATGAACAGTAGTGGACCTAGAATTGAGCCTTGTGGTACTCCATATCTAACTGTTTCAGGTTCAGACAGAACATTATTTATGTAAACATGTTGTGTTCTCTCATTTAAGTATGAAGTAAACCATCTAATTGTTCTTTCATCACACTGGTAGATTTTCAGTTTCTTCAAAAGGATTTCATGATCCACCATGTCAAAAGCTTTCCTGAAATCTACAAATACAGTTCCTATTATTCTACCTTGGTCAAGTGCTTGAAGCCATTTATCAGTTAGGGAGATCAAGGCAGTCTCACAGGAATGGTTCTGTCTAAAGCCTGATTGATTAGGATGTAACAGCAAGTGTTTGGTTAAATATGACATGAATGAGCCATGGACATGTTTTTCAATCAATTTTGACAAGTTTGGTAGTATTGAAATTGGTCGGCAGTTATCAGCATCATCCTTAGAACCAGATTTGTGAATAGGAGTTACTTTTGCAGTTTTCCATATTTTGGGGACAGATGAGGTTGCAATACTTAAATTAATTATTAATGTTATGCTATCTACAATAGCAAAGGCAGAAGATTTAATGAGTCGTGGACCAATCTGATCAAGTCCTGTAGCTTTCTTGGTATCAAGTTCACTGAGACATTTTTGAACAAAGTTTTTTGACACTGGTGGGATAGAGAAACATACCTCCTTTGAGATTTTACTGCTGCAGAACTTTTTCAGTTCATTAAAGTTGTTTTCTATCACTGGCTCTTTTAACTTTGTGGTAATGTTGATGAAAAAATCATTGAAAACATTTGCAATGTCAGTTTCATCAGTGACTATGGTGTCATTTACCAGAAGTGAGTGAATTTTATTTGTCTGTTTTTTGTGCGTTCCTCCAGTGAGTTCATTGAAGACTTTCCAAATGGAGTTTGTGTTGCTCATTTTGTTTTCAAGCAATGATTGATAATAAGTTTTTTTAGCTTTTTTGATCATACTTGTTATTTTATTTCTCCATACTTTATATTGTGCATGGTTTTCCATAGCCTTGAATTTGTCTCGTGTTTTCATAGCATCTAGGATTTCAGTAGTAAGCCAATTAGGTTGAATATCAGTCTTTACTCGATGTACTTTCAGTGGTGCATGCTTAGATACTACATCCATAAATAAGTCAGTCCACACCCTCATGGCTTCATCTATGTCATCCAAATTTTGGATCATACTCCATGGAACTTTATATAGGTCATTGAGAAATTGTTCTTCATTAAAAGTTTTGAACGATCTGTAAGTGATCATTTTATGTTTATTTTTCTTATTTTTCTTGCATTTAACCTTTCTTGTCAAAAAAGTAGGATAGTGGTCACTAAGACCAACATTTGGTACATTAACACAAGCCACATTGTCTGGTAGGTTAGTATAAATGTGATCAATAAGAGTGCTTGATTTTTCTGTTACCCTTGTAGGCTCATTTACCAGCTGGTCTAGGCCTAGTGATTCAATAAATTCCATCCAGTTGTTCCTTATTTGAGTATTGAGAAGGTCCTTATTTATATCTCCGAGTATATATGTTTCTTTCTCCCGTGCTAGAACATTTTCTATTTGTTTAAAAAAGTTATCATTCCAAAATGCTTTGGAGGAAGGTGGTCTATAAATGAAACCAGCTAGGAAAGATTTTGCATTATTTTGAAAAATTTCCACCCAGATACTCTCAATTTCATGTGACTCCAAGTCAAGTCGCCTTTTTACATTTACATCTTCCCTAATGTATACAACAAGACCCCCCCCTGCTGTCTCTCTGTCCCTACGAAATGGTTTATTGTAGCCTTGACAGTGAAATAGATCATCATTGTGGTTAGCATTTAATTTGGTTTCAGTGAGTCCTAAAACAGGTATATTATTTTCCATGGAAGACAACATTAACTTAATCTGGTCTATCTTTCCCACTATACCTTGTACATTTAAGTGACCTATGTTAAAACCTTTTGTATTTAGTTTCATATCAATTACATGTATGTCATCATGCAATGGGGTACTCACTGAGATTGTCTCCATACTACTTTTATCATTCTGACATCCGATTTTTATATTTAAATGTTCATATATATTAGCATCTTCAAAGTCACATACAAACCCTGAAAATCCATTTACATTTGCATCTACAATAGTGTCCATTGAATAGTTAGTGTCAAGAGTCCCACTGGGTACATTTAGTTTTTTTGTAAATGAAGCGTTGGCATTCTCCTCTTTGCCAGCTTCCTAATATGTATACATTGATGGACAAACAGGATAACAGTATCATTTTCCAAAGAACCACATTGTTTATAATATACAATACCAATTATCAGAATCTTTTTATTAATGGAGTTACCTTTTTAAAGTGTTCCTCGGGTATGCTTTCAAAATCCCATTATAAGGAGTAGAATTAAACCGCATTCCTGTTTAGCTGTATGTATATCCGAATGTATCTATATGTACTTATGCCTTTTTATGGATAAAAAATGTTAAGAATGCATACAGAAATAGCTGAAAATTACAGACAACAGATTATAATTTACTGTACAAATACTGTGTGAGTTACTGCCTGGACTTGCATAAGCTTCTGAACTTGTGACAAGTCTTTCGAAAAGTCCTTCGTGATCTTCATAACGCTTTACTTCGCAGCCATTTTGGAAAGTTATTCGATAATGTCATTTGTAGCAGATACATCACTTTATATTCTTGCTAGCTCCTTACTATTCAAGTTGATTTCAGCGATTAAATCCAGCACGTTACGATTAAAGCCAAGATGTTACGATTAAATCCAAGACGTTACAGCCTGTTCTGGTTAATCGGCTTCGTTTTCATATAGGGCGCACCGCCGTTAAATATGCTGTGATTATTTATTTTAATCGAATCGAATGAGTGTATTCTAATTCTTGCTGACACCAAGAAGCACATGGATTTTAATGACTAAACCAAGGACCAGAGGTCATATGAAGGCAGCCAATGACCAGAAGTCATATGAGGTCAATTATTCCTATATCGAAAAATCAATAAAAATCAATGTTTCCATACGCAAATCATGCAAATACGTGTACTCCAGTTATCAATTCACGGTTTGCAAATGGCACCATGCCAAATCCAAACAAGAAGAAATGTGTCCTCATAATAAATAGGATTAAAATTTTATTAGCCATGTAGCATTGTTAAGGCCCTCGTCTTTCTAAGTCTGCTTTTTATTTATGCATGTGAGAAAACGGGATGTGTCTAAATTCAACACGTTCCATGATATGCAGTGGAAATGATTTAGTATAATTAGCAAGGATAGTTCTTTTACAAAGGCTTTTCATATGGTAATGGTAAAATGATTCATATGGCAATGCTAAATGATTCATATGGTAATGTTAAAATCATTCATATGGTAGTGTTAATATGATTCATATGGTAGTGCAATATGATTATATGGTAATGCTAATATGATTCTTATGGTAAAGGTAATCTGATTCATATGGTAATGCTAATATGATTCATATGGTAATGGTAATATGATTCATATGTTAATGCTAATATTATTCTTATGGTAAAGGTAAAATGATCCATATGGTGATGATAAAATGATTCATATGGTAATGCTAATATGATTCATATGGTAAAGCTGGTATGATTCATATGGTAATGCTGATATGATTCATATGGTAATGCTGATATGATTCATATTTTAATGGTAATATGGTTCATATGGTAGTCCAATATGATTATATGGTAATGCTAATATGATTATATGGTAATTCAATATGATTCATATGATAATGGTAATATGATTCATATGGTAATGCTAATATGATTCTTATGGTAAAGGTAAAATGATCCCTATGGTGATGATAAAATGATTCATATGGTAAAGCTGGTATGATTCATATGGTAATGCTGATATGATTCATATGGTAATGCTGATATGATTCATATTTTAATGGTAATATGGTTCATATGGTAGTCCAATATGATTATATGGTGATGCTAATATGATTATATGGTAATTCAATATGATTCATATGATAATGGTAATATGATTCATATGGTAATGCTAATGTGATTCATATGGCAATGGTAATGTGATTCATATGGTAATGCTAATATGATTCATATGGTAATGATAATATGATTCATATGGTAGTGCAATATGATTATATGGTAATGCTAATATGATTCTTATGGTAAAGGTAATCTGATTCATATGGTAATGCTGATATGATTCATATGGTAATGCTATTATGATTTTTATGGTAAAGGTAATCTGATTCATATGGTAATAGTACTGTGATTGATATGGTAAAGCTGATATGATTCATATGGTAATGGTAATATGATTATATGGTAATGTTAACGTGATTCATATGGTAATGCTAATATGATTATATGGTAATGCTAATGCGATTCATATGGTAATGGTAATATGATTTTTATGGTAATGCTAATATGATTCGTATGGTAATGCTAATGTGTTTCATATGGTAATGCTGATATGATTTCAGAACACGATAACTTTCATATTTAGCACCCAGCATGATGTACGTATTAGGTCACGGCTAAACATACGATATTACGTAAAGAAGGGATTGTAATCCCTTAATCCTTGATGTCTCTCAAGCATAACATATAGTTTTAAAAAATGAATTGATATTATGTTTCATGTGTAAGAATACAATTATCAGTCTGAATTAAACATGCAAGGCAGTACGTTGGCCATCTGACTACAGTTTTAAATAGTTACTACGCCAACTGGACATAGTTTGTACACATCTTTTGAAAAAGTATCCGGTTTATCATTAAGCAAGGCATGGAGTAGTACTTCATTCAGGTCAGGGTAAACACATCCAATAAAACTGAATGCATCTAATATATTGACTACTGACAATTTTAGGTTCCTTAACCTGATAATTTTTTCCATGAGTACAATTGACACGGCGGTAAGAGAAATGATGGAGGAAGACACATGTATACATAATTTCATGTTTTTATATCCAACGCAGTTTGCAACATCCATTTTTATAAGACCCCTTGTCGTCATAACCTTGAGTCAGTTTTCATCGTATGTACAGTTAAAACAATTTTTCGAAGGAGGAAACAAATAAAGTGTTCGTAACAAATATGTAATCCATGTGTCAACTGTTTTTAACGACACAATCTTCTTTCCTATCGTCAATGTAACCTTCATACCAAAGACTTATAAAAATAGAAGAGTAAGATGCGCAGTTGCTATGCGACGAAATTATCGCATAAATCGTAATCGTTTTTAATTCTTTTCATGGTTTATGACGATTCTGAGAAATGTTGAAGAAAGTACGTATCAATTTAGGTTTAAGTGGTTGTAAGTCACATACCTGACCATTATTGATTGTTTAAATGGCAGTATGCCACACGCTTGACCGTTGTCCTATGTTCAAATGGCAGTAAGTCACATGCCTTTCCATTGTCCAAAATGGTCGTTTCCAGCTTGTACCCTATTACTATATATCCGCGAACAATCACCACACGTTACAACGCCTCCTTTCTAAATCTTTTGTCATACAAAGATAGTTGCATAGTTATTTATTAGGTAGGCAAGCCAATTAACTATAGAGAATCTACATTCTGGCTTTGATGCCCACTTTCAAATAGAACTTTATCTTTGTAAGAACAATACATTGCTCTTGGGTAATTAATACTATCTCTCTGTGGAAACGTGAAACACTGAAGGCGTTATTATGGAAATGTGAAACCTTGAAGGCGTACTTACGACAAATTCATGGCGGTTGTATTTAAGTTTATGGGTTAATTTATCTGTTTATCTTCGTCGACTCTCTTAACTTTCTGTTATATCTCTCTCTACATCTCTTTTTGTCCTTCATTTTCCTCTCGACAGTTGATGAATGAATAAATTATTATTTTCTGATTGCAGGTCTTCTAATGGGAGCAGGAGTCGGACTCTATCCTAATGGATGGGATTCGCGAGAAGTCCAAGAGTCATGTGGCAATGCGTCTAGGTCGTACGTCATGGGTGAGTATCAAAAGGTCATGTTGGGTCACATTAGGGAGAAATAAATTACTCATGCTCGCAATGATTGGTTAAACAACGTTTATGTTTATACATAGCAATTGGGAAACCTCCGCACAAGAAGACACGGGCGATAAAGGAGCGTAGCGGATTGAAATAGGTGGTTTGCGATTATGAGCTAGAGAATATGCTATTAGAACTAAAAGCAAACTTAATTAAGCATAATAATGTAAAGAACGAAAGACATGTTACCGCTTTATATGGCATATGAACTGCTCTTTGGGATTTATTTATATCTTTGTAAAGAAAATTACAAGCACATATTTTGGTTTACAGAAGACGAAAAGCTTTACTTTTCTAGTGTTTCAATTTTCAAAAGGTATATATTAATTGAATGTTGGTAGTAAACGTGCATACCTTGTGCAGCGTAATGCGTAACATTAATAGGTTTGCGTCGTACGTGTTTACTTAACGTGAAATATTTTATTCTGACATTAAATTTAAAACTAAAGGAATAAACAAACTACATAGATTTTCTTTTCAGGAGGTTGCACCCTTTCATGGTCATTTTACCTTGCTGCTGCTGGATCTGGACTTACCTTAATCTGTGCGGTACTGTCCTGCCATGCGCCCAAGAAGAAGATGTCCGTGTCTAATTATCAGCTCTAGGATACAAGATAACTTCAGATATGACCATCTTCTTTGTGTACATCTACGTTTCA